>CP136059.1:62429808-63035808 GCA_032464435.1 Aegilops umbellulata | reverse complement strand
ATGTGTACATTTACCACACACACAATTTCTTTCGTTTGTGTCTCTTTTGTGTAGGTACCCATGAATACTTGTCAACCTCGCAATCCCACGAGTTGACAAAACGAGCTCTAGAGAGCAACGACGATTTGGGATCCCGTGGACTATCCTTACCACCATTCCATTTGCGCAAGGACTACGCACATTTCTTTTACTTGGCCCTCACATGGTTATGGGTTGTTGTCCATTATATATCCTTTGCCCATCTTGCCATGTTCACTTTGCATGATATGCCCATTCCTATGCCTTTGCCATGCATTTGTGACCCATGCTTTGCATTACACATGATGATTGATTCTAGTACTTGTATGTGTATTTGCAAGCGTGGTGGAGATATTGTTTGTTATTGCCATGATTGCTTTGTGCCCCATGCCTATGATGATACTATGATCTTCATTTGTGTTCGTGCTTGCGATATGTCATGTACATTGCCTTTGCCTATTCTTTGCTCACATGAC
The DNA here is from genome assembly GCA_032464435.1 of Aegilops umbellulata. NCBI lineage: Eukaryota > Viridiplantae > Streptophyta > Magnoliopsida > Poales > Poaceae > Aegilops > Aegilops umbellulata. The sequence continues at coordinate 63,035,314 of CP136059.1, read as the reverse complement.
ATGATTGCCATGATTTCCTCTAGTGTGTTGCATCTTCGCTCCACTAGCTTGCACGATTTGCTTACTATGATTGCTTGCCTTGTTGCATCACCAATGATTCATACTTGCTCATTTCATGCGGTTGATGACAACTATTTCCATGCTTTGCACATGATTGTTATTGCTTCTTGTCATTTATCTCCATGTGTTGCCTCTCTCATGCTAGATGATTTGCCATGTATTGAGTGCAACAATGCCCTTAGTCTTGATAATGAGTTTGCCCCCATAGCATTCTCACATATAATTGGAGATTTTGACGTATTCCTTGTGAAGCATGCTTGTCTTACCTCTTTGCACCATATACCTCGTGCCATGAATATAGCCATTGTTGCATCATATTATTCATGCACTTGTGCTTCTAATGGTTATGTGCAAAAGAAGAAAACCATCATGATGGATGATGTGTTTATCTACCATGCACATACGTTCTTTGCTTTGTTGTGTGCATGTGTAGGATACTTGGACTTTGTGTCGACTTCCACGTCACGTGAGTTGACCATTCGAGCTCTTGAGAGCGAACCACCTTCTACCACAACGATTCTACATCACACTTGCTTGTGCTTCGGCATTGTGAAGGATGCACAAGGACACGCCTTCAAGGTGACATCTTTCTTGAGCATGGATATTGCGGATCATACTACTTGTGTTGCTTGCACGACGAGACTTATTGTTCATCTTGGATCACTTGATTGCACACTTGTTAGAGATCTTGCTTCGACTTGTCATTTTAACCATTCCATGCATCATGATATATATGCCTTGTGTGTTGCATCCAATTCTTGGATTATTTTCTCCTCTTATATGTTTGGTTGCAACAATGTCATAACTTCACATATGCCATGTCCCATTGCTTGTCACATGATTGACTTGATTGCCTCACACATGATGAACAATTGCTCTTTCTATTGTGTTGAGTGCCACACTATGTTCACTACACCCTATGCACATTATGCTTGGATTGTCTTGCACTTGACCTATGTGTTTAGACACTTCATTTTATTTGGTGTTGTGAATGATTCATATGCCTACCATAGACCTTTCATTGAGCAAATTGTGAATGCTTGCTATGACTTTGAGGTAGATGCTAAATCTCTTGTTACACATATTTGCATCCCTACCTCACATTTACATGCTTGTCCCCATGATATCTTTGCTTGTGCTCAATTTATGTGCTTACATACCATGTCACAATCCTTTGTCAAACCATATGCTTTGCATGATGACGACACTTGTTTGGTGACTCACCTCTTGAATGCTTGGGTTTGCCCTAACGCTAACCACATTCTTTTTTCCAAGTGTTTGTTGTCCTTACTTCTTTTGAAGAATTCACTACACGGTGCGACATTGGAGAGTGCACATTTTGAACTTCAAGATGACAAGTACTTGGTGAACGTCCACTTCTACAAGGCGAAGCCATCTCTTTCCCATGGTGATTTGGTTTTCGATCCGAGGTCGGATCTTTCCCAAGGGAGGGGAGATGATGCGGAGCATCCTATGGACATCACCATGTCAAGAGTCCGTTCGGCGAGTGACACGTGTGACATCTACTTCACATACACAAAGGTGAATCATCTCCTTTACACGTGCTCACTTGACCCCTTCGAGGATGGTATACTGCTTGACACTCCACTCGTGTGCATGCATAGGTATTGTCGAAACACTACGGACGACGAGGAGGAGTGCAAGCGCCAGGGAACAACTACACCATCCACAAGAGAAGCATGGAAGAGAAGGAGGAAGAAGACCCAGGATGAGCGGTACTACCGCCCACACCAAGCGGCACTACCGCTTGCAAGCGGTACTACCGCCCTCCCAAGCGGTACTACCGCTCTGCCTGTGCGCAGCCACGGGCCTTTGGCCTTGTATCCCTCTCCCACTTACCCCTTCGTGGCTAAGACTATAAATAGACCACCTCCACCTCCTTTCTAGGGTAAGCAAAGTAGTAGCTCATTAGAGATAGAGCTTTGCTCATCCATACCGGATCGTCTCTTCGAGAGTGACCGCGGCCCCTCTACGGAGAAGATCCATCTTGGATTCAAGACCTCCATGTGAGCATGTGAGAAGATCCTCCGGGATATCAAGACCTCAACTCCTCCAAGGATTGGGATGAACGCTACCTTTTATCTTTCCCTTTGTTGTTCATGTACCTTGTGGATCTTGTGTGTTTGATTGTCTAGTGGATGTGTGATTGGACTTGTTCTTGAGTGTTTCCCCTTGTGTTTTCTCTCCGTTCTTCCCCGTGTTCGTCGTGTTCTTCGAGGCATCCCGCTCCTTTCGTGAAAGATCGGCCATCTAGGGTTCCACCCTACATCATTGATGATGTGGCTCTGAAATGGTGCATTTTGAGCATAGAAAAAGTCTGGAGTTCAAATAAGTTTAAAAAATGAAATCCCTTTGTAACAGACGAGTTTCCGTATGAAACCCTGATACTTCGAAAGAGATTGTCCGTTTTGTACACGAAGTGCATCCAGTTTTTGCCGTAACCCTCTCTACTTTCTTGCACATGCTATGTGGGTGAAATGATGATACTATGCCAACTTTCAACCTTTTCTGATAACTTTTTTCAAAGAATGCTACTAGCTCAAGCTTTCCAATGCAAAAAGAATCACGCAATTCCGAATTGATATGAGGAGTCAAAGAATTCGAAAAGTGGCCTGAAAGATTAGAATAAGATGTGTCCGCGAACTTCGAAGGGCAAAAAGACCTATTTAGAAGCTGACTTGGAGGTGTCAAATATTGAACTAGCATCTGCAACTATTTAGATGCGTCTCATCGCTAGCTTTCATTTGAGTACTCGTGGAGCCAAAACGGACTTCGTATGAGAAAGTTATGCCTGTCTTACTGAACAGTGCACAAAAACAGAGTCCAATCCGAATTCAACTACGAGATTGAGTCTAGATAGATCCGAATTTTGTTTTTTTTCTTCTCTCTTTTTTCTCACACTTTTTTCTCTCTTTTTTTTCTCTGACTTTTTTTCTTTTTTTCTCTTTTTTTTTCTGTGTCTTTTTTCTCTCTCCCTCTTTCCAAGAGAAACTAGATAAGATGCAGATTGGATCAAGCGAAGATGTGAACGACCTTAACTATGATTGTGACAATGAACTATGGGTAGCACGTGGTGGAAATTGATGGATGGTGTGGTGGACAGCGGAAGGGATAACGATGCAGCGATGACGTGACTAATGTGAACAGAACTCAAAACTCTAAACGAACTAGACACTAAGACCAGCAACTCGACACGATGATGCAACCGATAATTCAATAATGCAAACAGTGAAAAGAAAGTTGCAAATGCTCAGACTGGCTTGGACAAAAAGCATGAATAGATCTAACTTTTTTGTGGCTTTTTCTTGGACAATAGGTAAGAAAATAAATCTAATCTAGGGGAAACTGGAAATTCTCACCGAGCAACCTGAAAACTTATACCACTTAATAGAGGCAAGGGTGTCCCGATCTTTCGGTGAGATGATAACTATCGATTTGGTGGAGACGACTTTGACGATCCGAGTAAAAACATGCACGACGTTGCGCCTTAACAATCGCTAAACCAATCAACCGAGGTTACTGACGATGCTGGAAGCACGATCAGCCTGACCACGAAGGTCTATTCCTGCAAGCAATCGAAGAACATGCAAGAATATGATAAAGCAATCTGAATATTGCGAATATAGATGAAGTATTGATAAAGGTGGGGATCCGAAAGTGGTCTTGGTCTGGTCGTTGGACACAAACGAAGTACACGAAGTTGCAATGGCTAACTTTTAACTAAACAAATCCCAAGGAAAAAGCTACTAGGTGGATCTACTTATATAGGAGGAAGGGGTGGCGGGCAAGGAGGTGGGAGGATGTCCCAAGGCAGCCTAAAACCAACCCTAGGTCGTACAAGGCTCATGGGCCCAAGTGGAGGTGATGCAACACCTTTGGACTTGTTGTTTGACTCGGATTCTGCTGCAGCGTCAGATTGTTTCGTCCATATCTCAATGCTCCGGACGAATTTAAAGGTGAATCCAATTAGAGTGGAAAGAGGACGAAATCTACTTTCCAATAAGAAAAGAATCACCCAATTCGGAGTCCGTATGAAAAAGTTCTTGCCGTTTCGAGTCAGGTATGTCTGTGCAGTCCGAATCTGAATCCAGAACGTGAGAAACTTGGACTCTATCTTCTCTTGGCCCAAAAGTGACGAGAAGGGACTTTTTGAACAGCACCTAAACTTCTCTTTTTCCCTTATCTTCATATGTGGATTGTACAAATGTCCCATACACCTGCAATTAGACAAAACACAAAAGTGTGTGAAGTATTTTTGTTCTGGATAATATAAATAGATTATTGAATAGTTGACACTAGAAATCACCTGACAAATACGCATGTATGCAATATTTTTGGTCGTATCCAAGGTAGTCATGTCCTCATCATCAACCTTTTCAAAGTTCATTTGAAATGCTTTTCCATTTCAGGGTCTTATAGCTCAAAATAATCAGTAAATGCATAAAAAATAACAAATGAAGTCAGAAAGGGTTGAAAATTGATGATGTGGCTTTGAGTGGTGCATTTTGAACACAGAAAAAGTCTGGAGTTCAAGTAAGTTAAAAAATGAAATCCCTTTGTAAAAGACAAGTTTCCGTATGAATCCCTGATACTTCGAAATATATTGTTCGTTTTGTACATGAAGTGCATCCAGTTTTTGCCGTAACCCACTCTACTTTCTTGCACATGCTATGTGGATGAACTGATGATACCATGCCAACTTTCAACCTTTTTAGAGTTCATTTGAAATGCTTTTCAATTTCAGGGTCTTATAGCTCAAAATAATCAGTAAATGCATGAAAAATAACAAATGAAGTCAGAAAGGGTTGAAAATTGATGATGTGGATTTGAATGGTGCATATTGAACACAGAAAAACTATGGAGTTCAAATAAGTTAAAAATGAAATCCCTTTGTATCGGACGAGTTTTCGTATGAAACCCTCATACTTCAAAAGAGATTGTCCGTTTTGTACATGAAGTGCATCTAGTTTTTGTCGTAACCCTCTCTACTTTCTGGCACATGCTATGTGGGTGAAATGACGATACCATGCCAACTTTCAACCTTTTCAGAGTTCATTTGAAATGCTTTTCAATTTCAGGGTCTTATAGCTCAAAATAATCAGTAAATGCATGAAAAATAACAAATGAAGTCAGAAAGGGTTGAAAACTGATGATGTGGATTTGAATGGTGCATACTGAACACAGAAAAACTATGGAGTTCAAATAAGTTAAAAATGAAATCCCTTTGTAACAGACGAGTTTTCGTATGAAACCCTCATACTTCAAAAGAGATTGTCCGTTTTGTACATGAAGTGCATCCAGTTTTTGTCGTAACCCTCTCTACTTTCTGGCACATGCTATGTGGGTGAAATGATGATACCATGCCACTTTCAATCTTTTCAGAGTTCATTTGAAATGCTTTTCAATTTTAGGTTCTTATAGCTCAAAATAAGCAGTAAATGCATGAGAAATAACAAATGAAGTCAGAAAGGGTTGAAGATTGATGATGTGGCTCTGAAATGGTGCATTTTGAACATAGAAAAAGTCTGGAGTACAAGTAAGTTAAAAAATGAAATCCCTTTGTAAAAGACGAGTTTCCGTATGAAACCCTGATACTTCGAAAGAGATTGTCCGTTTTGTACACAAACTGCATCCAGTTTTTGCCGTAACCCACTCTACTTTCTGGCACATGTTATGTGGATGAAATTATGATACCATGCCAACTTTCAACCTTTTCAGAGTTCATTTGAAATGCTTTTCAATTTCAGGGTCTTATAGCTCAAAATAATCAGTAAATGCATAAAAAATAACAAATGAAGTCAGAAAGGGTTGAAAATTGATGATGTGGCTTTGAGTGGTGCATTTTGAACACAGAAAAACTATGGAGTTCAAGTAAGTTCCAAAAAATGAAATCCCTTTGTAACAAATGAGTTTCCGTATGAAACCCTGATACTTCGAAAGAGATTGTCCGTTTTGTACACGAAGTGCATCTTGTTTTTGCAGTAACATTCTCTACTTTCTTGGACATGCTATGTGGGTGAAATGATGATACCATGCCAACTTTCAACCTTTTCAGAGTTTATTTGAAATGCTTTTCAATTCCAGGGTCTTATAGCTCAAAATAATCAGGAAATGCATGAAAAATAACAAATGAAGTCAGGAAGGGGTGAAAATTGATGATGTGTCTTTTAATGGTGCATTTTGAACACAGAAAAACTATGGAGTTCAAATAAGTTCCAAAAAATGAAATCCCTTTGTAACAAATGAGTTTCCGTATGAAACCCCGATACTTCGAAAGAGATTGTCCGTTTTGTACACGAAGTGCATCTAGTTTTTGCTGTAACCCTCTCTATTTTCTTGCACATGCTATGTGGATGAAATGATGATACCATGCCAACTTTTAACCTTTTGAGAGTTCATTTGAAATGCTTTTCAATTTCACGGTCTTATAGCTCAAAATAATCAGTAAATGCATGAAAAATAACAAATACGGTTTGAAAGGGTTGAAAATTAATAATGTGGCTTTGAATGGTGCATTTTGAACACAAAAAGTGTGGAGTTCGAACAAGTTAATAAAAATGAAATCTCTTTGTAACAGGCGAGTTTCCGTATGAAACCCTGATACTTCGAAAGAGATTGTATGTTCTGTACACGAAGTGCATCCAGTTTTTGCCGTAACCCTCTCTACTTTCTTGCACATGCTATGTGGGTGTAATAATTATACCATGCCTACTTTCAAGCTTTTTAGAGTTCGTTTGAAATGCTTTTCAATTTCAGGGTCTTATAGCTCAAAATAATCAGTAAATGCATGAAAAATAACAAATACGGTTTGAAAGGGTTGAAAATTAATAATGTGGCTTTGAATGGTGCATTTTGAACACAAAAAGTGTGGAGTTCCAACAAGTTAATAAAAATGAAATCTCTTTGTAACAGGCGAGTTTCCGTATGAAACCCTGATACTTCGAAAGAGATTGTATGTTCTGTACACGAAGTGCATCCAGTTTTTGCCGTAACCCTCTCTACTTTCTTGCACATGCTGTGTGGGTGTAATAATTATACCATGCCTACTTTCAAGCTTTTCAGAGTTCATTTGAAATGCTTTTCATTTTCAGGGTCTTATAGCTCAAAATAATCAGTAAATGCATGAAAAATAACAAATAAAGTCAGAAAGGGTTGAAGATTGATGATGTGGCTCTGAAATGGTGCATTTTGAGCAAAGGAAAAGTCTGGAGTTCAAGTAAGTTAAAAAATGAAATCCCTTTGTAAAAGACGAGTTTCCGTATGAATCCCTGATACTTTGAAAGAGATTGTTTGTTTTGTACACAAAGTGCATCCAGTTTTTGTCGTAACCCTCTCTACATTCTTGCACGTGCTATGTGGGTGAAGTGATGATACCATGCCAACTTTCAACCTTTTCAGAGTTTATTTGAAATGCTTTTCAATTCCAGGGTCTTATAGCTCAAAATAATTAGTAAATGCATGAAAAATAACAAATGAAGTCAGGAAGGGTTGAAAATTGATGATGTGTCTTTGAATGGTGCATTTTGAACACAGAAAAACTATGGAGTTCAAATAAGTTCCAAAAAATGAAATCCCTTTGTAACAGATGAGTTTCCGTATGAAACCCTGATACTTTGATAGAGATTGTCCGTTTTGTACACGAAGTGCATCTAGTTTTTGCTATAACCCTCTCTATTTTCTTGCACATGCTATTTGGATGAAATGATGATACCATGCCACTTTCAACCTTTTCAGAGTTCATTTGAAATGCTTTTCAATTTCATGGTCTTATAGCTCAAAATAATCAGTAAATGCATGAAAAATAACAAATGAAGTCAGAAAGGGGTGAAAATTGATGATGTGGCTCTGAATGGTGCATTTTGAACACAGAAAAAGTCTGGAGTTCAAGTAAGTTAAAAAATGAAATCCCTTTGTAAAAGACGAGTTTCTGTATGAATCCCTGATACTTCGAAATAGATTGTTCGTTTTGTACACGAAGTGCATCCAGTTTTTGTCGTAACCCTCTCTACTTTCTTGCACATGCTATGTGGGTGAAATGATGATACCATGCCAACTTTCAACCTTTTGAGAGTTTATTTGAATTGCTTTTCAATTCCAGGGTCTTATAGCTCAAAATAATTAGTAAATGCATGAAAAATAACAAATGAAGTCAGGAAGGGTTGAAAATTGATAATGTGTCTTTGAATGGTGCATTATGAACACAGAAAAACTATGGAGTTCAAATAAGTTCCAAAAAATGAAATCCCTTTGTAACAGATGAGTTTCCGTATGAAACCCTGATACTTCGAAAGAGATTGTTCGTTTTGTACACGAAGTGCATCCAGTTTTGCATTAACCCTCTCTACTTTCTTGGACATGCTATGTGGGTGAAATGATGATACCATGCCAACTTTCAACCTTTTCAGAGTTTATTTGAAATGCTTTTCAATTCCAGGGTCTTATAGCTCAAAATAATCAGCAAATGCATCAAAAATAACAAATGAAGTCAGGAAGGGGTGAAAATTGATGATGTGTCTTTGAATGGTGCATTTTGAACACAGAAAAACTATGGAGTTCAAATAAGTTCCAAAAAATGAAATCCCTTTGTAACAAATGAGTTTCCGTATGAAACCCTGATACTTCGAAACAGATTGTCCGTTTTGTACACGAAGTGCATCTAGTTTTTGCTGTAACCCTCTCTATTTTCTTGCACATGCTATGTGGATGAAATGATGATACCATGCCAACTTTTAACCTTTTGAGAGGTCATTTGAAATGCTTTTCAATTTCAGGGTCTTATAGCTCAAAATAATCTGTAAATGCATGAAAAATAACAAATACGGTTTGAAAGGGTTGAAAATAAATAATGTGGCTTTGAATGGTGCATTTTGAATACAAAAAGTGTGGAGTTCCAACAAGTTAATAAAAATGAAATCTCTTTGTAACAGGCGAGTATCCGTATGAAACCCTGATACTTCGAAAGAGATTGTATGTTCTGTACACAAAGTGCATCCAATTTTTGCCGTAACCCTCTCTACTTTCTTGCACATGCTATGTGGGTGTAATAATTATACCATGCCTACTTTCAAGCTTTTGAGAGTTCATTTGAAATTCTTTTCAATTTCAGGGTCTTATAGCTCAAAATAATCAGTAAATGCATAAAAAATAACAAATGAAGTCAGAAAGGGTTGAAAATTGATGATGTGGCTTTGAGTGGTGCATTTTGAACACACAAAAAGTCTGGAGTTCAAGTAAGTTAAAAAATGAAATCCCTTTGTAAAAGACGAGTTACCGTATGAATCCCTGATACTTCGAAATAGATTGTACGTTTTGTACACGAAGTGCATCCAGTTTTTGCCGTAACCCACTCTACTTTCTTGCACATGCTATGTGGATGAAATGATGATATCATGCCAACTTTCAACATTTTCAGAGTTCATTTGAAATGCTTTTCAATTTCAGGGTCTTATAGCTCAAAATAATTAGTAAATGCATGAAAAATAACAAATAAAGTCAGAAAGGGTTGAAGATTGATGATGTGGCTCTGAAATGGTGCATTTTGAGCATAGAAAAAGTCTGGAGTTCAAGTAAGTTAAAAAATGAAATCCCTTTGTAAAAGACGAGTTTCCGTATGAATCCCTGATACTTTGAAAGAGATTGTTTGTTTTGTACACAAAGTGCATCCAGTTTTTGTCGTAACCCTCTCTACATTCTTGCACATGCTATGTGGGTGAAGTGATGATACCATGCCAACTTTCAACCTTTTCAGAGTTTATTTGAAATGCTTTTCAATTCCAGGGTCTTATAGCTCAAAATAATTAGTAAATGCATGAAAAATAACAAATGAAGTCAGGAAGGGTTGAAAATTGATGATGTGTCTTTGAATGGTGCATTTTGAACACAGAAAAACTATGGAGTTCAAATAAGTTCCAAAAAATGAAATCCCTTTGTAACAGATGAGTTTCCGTATGAAACCCTGATACTTCGAAAGAGATTGTCCGTTTTGTACACGAAGTGCATCTAGTTTTTGCTGTAACCCTCTCTATTTTCTTGCACATGCTATTTGGATGAAATGATGATACCATGAAACTTTCAACCTTTTCAGAGTTCATTTGAAATGCTTTTCAATTTCTTATAGCTCAAAATAATCAGTAAATGCATGAAAAATAACAAATGAAGTCAGAAAGGGGTGAAAATTGATGATGTGGCTCTGAATGGTGCATTTTGAACACAGAAAAAGTCTGGAGTTCAAGTAAGTTAAAAACTGAAATCCCTTTGTAAAAGACGAGTTTCTGTATGAATCCCTGATACTTCGAAATAGATTGTTCGTTTTGTACACGAAGTGCATCCAGTTTTTGTCGTAACCCTCTCTACTTTCTTGCACATGCTATGTGGGTGAAATGATGATACCATGCCAACTTTCAAACTTTTGAGAGTTTATTTGAAATGCTTTTCAATTCCAGGGTCTTATAGCTCAAAATAATCAGTAAATGCATGAAAAATAACAAATAAAGTCAGGAAGGGTTGAAAATTGATGATGTGTCTTTGAATGGTGCATTATGAACACAGAAAAACTATGGAGTTCAAATAAGTTCCAAAAAATGAAATCCCTTTGTAACAGATGAGTTTCTGTATGAAACCCTGATACTTCGAAAGAGATTGTCCGTTTTGTACACGAAGTGCATCCAGTTTTTGCTGTAACCCTCTTTACTTTCTTGGACATGCTATGTGTGTGAAATGATGATACCATGCCAACTTTCAACCTTTTCAGAGTTTATTTGTAATGCTTTTCAATTCCAGGGTCTTATAGCTCAAAATAATCAGCAAATGCATCAAAAATAACAAATGAAGTCAGGAAGGGGTGAAAATTGATGATGTGTCTTTGAATGGTGCATTTTGAACACAGAAAAACTATGGAGTTCAAATAAGTTCCAAAAAATGAAGTCCCTTTGTAACAAATGAGTTTCCGTATGAAACCCTGATACTTCGAAAGAGATTGTCCGTTTTGTACACCAAGTGCATCTAGTTTTTGCTGTAACCCTCTCTATTTTCTTGCACATGCTATGTGGATGAAATGATGATACCATGCCAACTTTTAACCTTTTGAGAGTTCATTTGAAATGCTTTTCAATTTCAGGGTCTTATAGCTCAAAATAATCAGTAAATGCATGAAAAATAACAAATACGGTTTGAAAGGGTTGAAAATTAATAATGTGGCTTTGAATGGTGCATTTTGAACACAAAAAGTGTGGAGTTCCAACAAGTTAATAAAAATGATATCTCTTTGTAACAGACGAGTTTCCGTATGAAACCCTGATACTTCGAAAGAGATTGTATGTTCTGTACACGAAGTGCATCCAGTTTTTGCCGTAACCCTCTCTACTTTCTTGCACATGCTATGTGGGTGTAATAATTATACCATGCCTACCTTCAAGCTTTTCAGAGTTCATTTGAAATGCTTTTCAATTTCAGGGTCTTATAGCTCAAAATAATCAGTAAATGCATAAAAAATAACAAATGAAGTCAGAAAGGGTTGAAAATTGATGATGTGGCTTTGAGTGGTGCATTTTGAACACAGAAAAAGTCTGGAGTTCAAGTAAGTTAAAAAATGAAATCCCTTTGTAAAAGACGAGTTTCCGTATGAATCCCTGATACTTCGAAATAGATTGTACGTTTTGTACACCAAGTACATCCAGTTTTTGCCGTAACCCACTCTACTTTCTTGCACATGCTATGTGGATGAAATGATGATATCATGCCAACTTTCAACATTTTCAGAGTTCATTTGAAATGCTTTTCAATTTCAGGGTCTTATAGCTCGAAATAATCAGTAAATGCATGAAAAATAACAAATAAAGTCAGGAAGGGTTGAAAATTGATGATGTGTCTTTGAATGGTGCATTATGAACACAGAAAAACTATGGAGTTCAAATAAGTTCCAAAAAATGAAATCCCTTTGTAACAGATGAGTTTCCGTATGAAACCCTAATACTTCGAAAGAGATTGTCCGTGTTGTACACGAAGTGCATCCAGTTTTTGTAGTAACCCTCTCTACTTTCTTGGACATGCTATGTGGGTGAAATGATGATACCATGCCAACTTTCAACCTTTTCAGAGTTTATTTGAAATGCTTTTCAATTCCAGGGTCTTATAGCTCAAAATAATCAGCAAATGCATCAAAAATAACAAATGAAGTCAGGAAGGGGTGAAAATTGATGATCTGTCTTTGAATGGTGCATTTTGAACACAGAAAAACTATGGAGTTCAAATAAGTTCCAAAAAATGAAAACCCTTTGTAACAAATGAGTTTCCGTATGAAACCCTGATACTTCGAAAGAGATTGTATGTTCTGTACACGAAGTGCATCCAGTTTTTGCCGTAACCCTCTCTACTTTCTTGCACATGCTATGTGGGTGTAATAATTATACCATGCCTACTTTCAAGCTTTTCAGAGTTCATTTGAAATGCTTTTCAATTTCAGGGTCTTATAGCTCAAAATAATCAGTAAATGCATAAAAAATAATAAATGAAGTCAGAAAGGGTTGAAAATTGATGATGTGGCTTTGAGTGGTGCATTTTAAACACACAAAAAGTCTGGAGTTCAAGTAAGTTAAAAAATGAAATCCCTTTGTAAAAGACGAGTTTCCGTATGAATCCCTGATACTTCGAAATAGATTGTACGTTTTGTACACGAAGTGCATCCAGTTTTTGCCGTAACCCACTCTACTTTCTTGCACATGCTATGTGGATGAAATGATGATATCATGCCAACTTTCAACATTTTCAGAGTTCATTTGAAATGCTTTTCAATTTCAGGGTCTTATAGCTCAAAATAATTAGTAAATGCATGAAAAATAACAAATAAAGTCAGAAAGGGTTGAAGATTGATGATGTGGCTCTGAAATGGTGCATTTTGAGCATAGAAAAAGTCTGGAGTTCAAGTAAGTTAAAAAATGAAATCCCTTTGTAAAAGACGAGATTCCGTATGAATCCCTGATACTTTGAAAGAGATTGTTTGTTTTGTACACTAAGTGCATCCAGTTTTTGTCGTAACCCTCTCTACATTCTTGCACATGCTATGTGGGTGAAGTGATGATACCATGCCAACTTTCAACCTTTTCGGAGTTTATTTGAAATGCTTGTCAATTTCATGGTCTCATAGCTCAAAATAATCAGTAAATGCATGAAAAATAACAAATGAAGTCAGGAAGGGTTGAAAATTGATGATGTGTCTTTGAATGGTGCATTTTGAACACAGAAAAACTATGGAGTTCAAATAAGTTCCAAAAAATGAAATCCCTTTGTAACAGATGAGTTTCCGTATGAAACCCTGATACTTCGAAAGAGATTGTCCGTTTTGTACACGAAGTGCATCTAGTTTTTGCTGTAACCCTCTCTATTTTCTTGCACATGCTATTTGGATGAAATGATGATACCATGCCACTTTCAACCTTTTCAGAGTTCATTTGAAATGCTTTTCAATTTCTTATAGCTCAAAATAATCAGTAAATGCATGAAAAATAACAAATGGAGTCAGAAAGGGGTGAAAATTGATGATGTGGCTCTGAATGGTGCATTTTGAACACAGAAAAAGTCTGGAGTTCAAGTAAGTTAAAAACTGAAATCCCTTTGTAAAAGACGAGTTTCTATATGAATCCCTGATACTTCGAAATAGATTGTTCGTTTTGTACACGAAGTGCATCCAGTTTTTGTCTTAACCCTCTCTACTTTCTTGCACATGCTATGTGGGTGAAATGATGATACCATGCCAACTTTCAACCTTTTGAGAGTTTATTTGAAATGCTTTTCAATTCCAGGGTCTTATAGCTCAAAATAATCAGTAAATGCATGAAAAATAACAAATAAAGTCAGGAAGGGTTGAAAATTGATGATGTGTCTTTGAATGGTGCATTATGAACACAGAAAAACTATGGAGTTCAAATAAGTTCCAAAAAATGAAATCCCTTTGTAACAGATGAGTTTCTGTATGAAACCCTGATACTTCGAAAGAGATTGTCCGTTTTGTACACGAAGTGCATCCAGTTTTTGCAGTAACCCTCTTTACTTTCTTGGACATGCTATGTGTGTGAAATGATGATACCATGCCAACTTTCAACCTTTTCAGAGTTTATTTGTAATGCTTTTCAATTCCAGGGTCTTATAGCTCAATATAATCAGCAAATGCATCAAAAATAACAAATGAAGTCAGGAAGGGGTGTGTCGGGGCGGACTGGGTCCCCCGTGAGCACCTATGGGGCCGGAGCCCCTTTCGTTGTCCGGTGAAGGGGGGCGGAGGGAGCACAGAGAGCAGATCGAGGCGAGCACACGGGCGGTTTACCCAGGTTCGGGCCGCGATGGACGCGTAAAACCCTACTCCTGCTTGGTTGTATTGAACTGGGGAGCTCGGGAGCTTGGAGAGCTAGCTGCACCAAGCGTATGGCTGTCTGGATTCCCAATCTCCGGACCGAGCCGAACCGAACCCCCTCTACGTTGCGCACGGGCCTCCTTTTATAGCGCAAAGGGGTCACCGACAGGTGTCAACGTAAGAGAAAGGGGTAAAAGTGTAAAAGGGGTGGCAGTTGTAACAGCGCGGGAACAGTGGCGCTACAGTGCGGCACAGTGTTATCATACCTACTTCTGACGGTAGGGGACAAGGGCATTAAATGCCCGTCACGGTCGCCTGGACAGCACCGAGGCGGACCGTTAGGTGCGCCACCGCTCGCCACGATGGTGGCTGCATGCCACTGCATGCCCCAGGCTGCGCGGTGCCCCGCCACGTGCCCTTGGGGGAAACCCCGGAGCGACGCGTGGGCGGGTGAGCTGGAGCGCAGTCCTGAGGTGGTGATTTGCCGCGGCAAGTGGCTTGCCGCGGGGGTCGTCTTCCTGTGCCTGATAGCTTGCCGGCTATCAGTCCTTGCCGGGGCGCATGGCGCGCCGTGGCGGGCTTCTCTCGTGGTGCCTGGGTTCGGCCTTCCCGACAAGCTCCTCTTGTCGGGGTCTCGATCTTCGGTTTCTTATACTTTGTTCTTGGATGGTATTACATGGGCTCAGTCGTCCCGGCAAGCTCCTCTTGCCGGGGCCTTGTCTTCTTGGCCCGGCAAGCTCCTCTTGCCGGGGGCCTTGTCTTCTTGGCCCGGCAAGCTCCTCTTGCCGGGGGCCTTGTCTTGAATGCTTGGTCTTCTCTTGGCGCTTCCTAGGCGGGCCTCGCCGCAGGGTGCTACAACTGCCCGTGCACAAGTCTGGGGTACTAAGGTACCCCTACTTTAGTACACCGACAGGAGCCCCCGGGCCTGGGCCACACACGGTGCCGAGCGTCGTTGGGCCAGGCCCTAACAGTGCACGGGCACGCGTGGCCTTGGTCGCGCTGCTCCTTAACTCCGCACCCGTCGCACCTTCCCCAGGCGGCGCGCGCTTATCGCGGCGTCGTGGGGGCGAAACGTCCGTTCCCTCTTTAAGTGGGGGGAGGTGCGGAGGCGCGGCTTGATAAATGAACGGGGGTGAGGCGCGGCTTTCGAGGCGTCCGTTCCCCATAATCACGGGATGGGGAGAGGTCGTCCCACCCGTCGCCTCGGTTCTGCGCGCCCACCGCGTGGTCCTCATGCACTCGGAGTCGCGGCGGCGGAGGCAGGGAGTTCGGCCGGCGCGGGTCGATGCAGTGGGTCGGCCCTAGTCGCCTGCCCTTCCTCCGCTTCTATTGGAGGAGCGAGGCGGCCGCGTCCCCACTCCGCCCCTTTATAAGGAGCGAAAGGGGGCAACGGAGATCCGCACTCCATCTCCTTCCTCCTTCTGCTTCTGGTTTCCTTCCCCCATCTGCGATGGAGGGGGGGAACCCTGGTTCTTCTTCGGTTGCCGCGAGGGTGTCTGCTAGGCAACGCGCCCCTCCTCCCCTTGCGCCCGCGGCGGCGGAGCCGGTCGTCAGGGGAAGAGGGAGAGGGCGAGGCCG
Source organism: Aegilops umbellulata (assembly GCA_032464435.1). Taxonomy (NCBI): domain Eukaryota; kingdom Viridiplantae; phylum Streptophyta; class Magnoliopsida; order Poales; family Poaceae; genus Aegilops; species Aegilops umbellulata. The sequence goes on along the minus strand of CP136059.1, from coordinate 63,019,311 downwards.
CGGACGAGGTCGTGGACGGGGCCGGGGCGCTCGGGGCGGACGGATCGGTGCGCCGTCCTCGCCTCCGCCAGCGGCTCCGTTCCTTCCCGCGGTCCATCTCGGGGACGACCCCTGTGAGTTCATCATCAGGCTGCGCCGGGCGCCTCGTCGCCGCCTCCGGCTTCCCGCTCCATTCGCGAGCGTGTTGGAGGTGGAGCAGCCTGAGACGCTAAACCTGCGCATGAGGGGCTGCGGGATCAGTGGGACGCGAGTCCACGTCGAGTCCCGAGCCCCCGGCGTGGTGTGTCTGGGCCGCGGGTGGAAGACGTTCGCCCGGATCCACAGTTTGACGGAGGGGTTCACCCTCCACTTTAAGCTGGTGGGGGAGGACCTCCTCTCCGTCAAGGCCTTCCGGGGCTTCGGCATCCGGGCCCGGTGCTGCGAAGATAGCTCCTCCGACAGCGAAGGCTCCTCCTCGAGCGAGAGTGACGAGGAGGGGAGCGACAGCGACGACGAGGGGAGCAGCCGCCGGGATGACGGGTCCGACTAGGCGTCGGTCGCGGCTCCGTGTGGCACCGGCGGCCCTGTCGTCCGCGCCGGGCTCCGTGAACTCCCCGGGGTCGTCTCCTTGGGCGGCTGGCGCAGGGGGGCTGCTGAGGAGGACAGAGGGCGGACGTCGAAGGCCGCGAAGTCGGAGTACGGGCCGACTTCGACAGCTGGCTGACGCTCCGGTGCCTCGTGTTCCAGATGCGCCCCAGACGCCGTCATCACCCTTGCTCTCGGTGACGACCACCGGGGTCTTCTCTTCGGCCCGGCAAGCTCCTCTTGCCGGGGGCTTGATCTCCTCGGGCGGCCGGAGTGGCGAGGCTGGGGAAGAGGAAGAGGCTGGCGGCAAGGCCGCTGCCTCATCTTCCAGCTCTGCCTCCGGCGCCTCCGTCTTCTTCGGCCTCCGGAGACCCCCTCGCGGAGCCCCCGGATCTTCTCTTGGTGCCTTCTGGCACCCGTAGCTCGCCTAGGTGCCCCTTTCGCCCTCTTCGCCTACTTGCCCTACCTCCTGGGGAGAGAGACAAGAAAGGGATTACGGGCACCTTATCTTTTTTCAGCTTGTAAGCCTTCGGGCCTTAGTTGCGTTTAAGCCTTGTAATCCCTTCTTTCATGTTTTTCATTCTCTCTGAACTGTACCTGAGTGGAATGTTTTTAATGAAAAGGGGGTGTTTGCCGGATCATTTGTCTCGCGGGTGGAAACCGCGGTAAGGAACGAATCCTTTACATCGTTAGGATAGACAGTTTCTTGCCCGGCAACAGGCCCAGCCGCTCCCCCGCACTGCTCGACCTTTCTCACGCTCTTGGCGGAGGCGGGGAGCAGGCGGGTCCCGGCCCCTCGCTTCCCTCCCTCTTGCTGCCGCGGCTGCTATCGAAACGGGCCCCAGGAACGCGCTCTGGGGCTTGCCGCTAAGAGAGCACGGTAGCTTTTCAGGAGGAAAGGAGGCCTTCAAATTCCACAGTCCATAAGAGAATGCATGATGAGGGATGCAAAAACTTATCTGAGGTCGCAGCCCCCGGCGACTCTGGCTCGCCGGGGCGTGGGTGTTGGCTCGTCCTTCTCCTCTTCCTTGTCCTTGAGCGGCCCGGCAAGGACATTCAATTCCTGCGAGCCAAAAGGGAAAGGACGGGAAAAAGACGCGGACTCGACCTCTAAGTTAGGGGTTAGCGACAGCTAGGAACTGACAACCCTAACCAAGGACGAGACTCTGACTCAGCATGCATGCTAAAATCTAGGGCGCCAGCGCTTCTTTATCTTCGGCCAGGGGCTTCGCCTGGCTTTGTACGAGGGCTTATACGCAACATCGGCAAGGCCTGCACAAACCGGTGGTTGCCGGAGCGGATCACGGCAACCGCGCCTTATGGGCGAAACTTGTGAAGATGCTCTATGTTCCCAGGAGTTGCTCACTGGTAGGCCCTCTTCGGTCTTGAGGCGGACAGCGCCGGGCCTCGCGACTCGTCTCACCCGATAAGGGCCTTCCTGCTTCGGCGTCGACTTGTTATAATTCTTGGCCGACTGAACGTGCCTAAGAACAAGGTCGCCTAACAGGGCCACTTTATCTAATGCCAGGGGCTTCGCCTGGCTTTGTACAAGGGGTTACATGCAACAGCGGCAAGGCCTGTACAAACCGATGGTTGCCGGAGCGGATCACGGCAACCGCGCCTTATGGGCGAAACTTGCGAAGATGCTCTATGTTCCCAGGAGTTGCTCACTGGTAGGCCCTCTTCGGTCTTGAGGCGGACAGCGCCGGGCCTCGCGACTTGTCTCACCCGATAAGGGCCTTCCTGCTTCGGCGTCGACTTGTTATAATTCTTGGCCGACTGAACGTGCCTAAGAACAAGGTCGCCTAACAGGGCAACTTTATCTGGTGCCAGGGGCTTCGCCTGGCTTTGCACAAGGGGTTACATGCAACAGCGGCAAGGCCTGTGCAAACCGATGGTTGCCGGAGCGGGTCACGGCAACCGCGCCTTATGGGTGAAACTTGCGAAGATGCTCTATGTTCCAGGAGTTGCTCACTGGTACGCCTTCTTCGGTCTCGAGGCGGACAGCGCCAGGCCTCGTGACTTGTCTCACCCGATAAGGTCCTTCCCACTTTGGCGTCAACTTGTTGGAATTCTTGGCCGACTGAGTGCGCTGAAGAACAAGGTCGCCCTCTTCGAGACTCCTGGCCTTGACCTTGCGGCTATGGTAGCGACGCAAGGCTTGCTGGTATCGAGCAGCTCGTACCGCAGCCTGGAGACGTCCTTCCTCAAGGAGCAGCGCGTCATCTTGGCGCAGCCGCTCTTGCTCGAGCTCATCATAAGCGAGCACCCGAGGAGATCCGTATACGAGTTCCGTGGGGATAACTGCTTCCGCTCCATAGACTAGAGCAAAGGGTGTCTGTCCGGTGGCTCGACTTGGTGTCGTTCTGATTGACCAAAGAGCCGCCGGCAGCTCCTCAATCCAATTTCTTCCGCACTTGTGCAGCCTGTCGAAGGTCCTGGTCTTGAGTCCGCGCAGCACTTCAGCGTTGGCCCTTTCTGCTTGACCGTTGCTCCTGGGGTGAGCAATCGAAGCGAAACAGACCTTGGCGCCGAGATCCTGGGCGTATTGCATGAAGGCGCGACTTGTGAATTGTGTCCCGTTGTCGGTGATGATTCTGTTGGGGATCCCGAAACGGCAGACGATCGACCGGAAGAACTTGACTGCTGACTGCGCGGTCACCTTCCTCACTGGCTCCACTTCTGGCCACTTCGTGAACTTGTCGATTGCAACGTACAATTACTCGAAGCCCCCGACGGCTCGGGGGAAAGGGCCAAGGATATCGAGCCCCCAGACCGAGAAGGGCCAGGATAAAGGGATTGTTTGGAGAGCTTGAGCTGGCTGATGAATCTGTTTTGCATGGAACTGGCACGCTTCACACTTGGTTACTAGTGCAGTTGCATCCTGGAGGGCTTCTTGCCAGAAGAACCCTTGCCGGAAGGCTTTCCCGACAAGCGCTCTTGCGCCAATGTGATGGCCGCATATGCCTCCGTGTATCTCTGCCAACAGCTTATGTCCGTCTTCCCTGGAGATGCACTTCAATCTGACACCGTTGAGTCTCCTTCTGTACAGCTCGTTGTCCACGAACTGGTACATACTTGACTGCCTGGTGATCTTCTCCATCTCTTCTGGGTCGTCGGGAAGTTCTCCAGTTTGCAGAAAACGGACGATCTGCTGCGCCCATGCCGGAGCCCGGGGCTCGACGGCAAGGACTAAAGGCATGAAGGCCGCTGCGGGGACCCCGGCTTCTACGGCAAGAACCTCTGGTTCCGCCGGAGCCGGTGATCCCCCGGCAAGCTTGTCGGGGCAAGGCTTGTCGGGAACCCCCGCTTCAACTGGACAGATCCTCGGATCCGCAGGAGCGGACTGTTCCTCAGCGTTCAGACTGCTGATCTGCTTGCCGGAGCAAGGCTTATCGGGGATACCTGCTTCGACTGGACGGATCCTGGGATCCGCAGGAGCGGGCTGTCCCCCGGCGTTCTGGTTGTTGATCTTGGGGACCTTGGCGGCGGTCTCAGGAAGGTCCGCCTGCAAGTGGTCGCTGGAGACCAACTTCCTTTTCTTGGACTGCCCAACTGATGGTGTAACGGATGGTTGAGTCAGCTTGAGTAAGAAGGTCCCTGGTTCCACAGGTAACTTCAACGAAGCACACTTCGAAAGGCCGTCCGCTATCTCATTCTGAGTTCTCGGGACGTGCTCCATTTGCAGCCCTTCAAAGTGTTCTTCCAGCTTCCTCACTTCATCTACATAAGCTTCCATCAGAGGGCTCTGGTAGCTCTTGTTGACTTGCCGGACCACCAGTTGAGAATCTCCCCGCACAATCAGCTTTCTGATCCCAAGTTCGGCCGCAATCCTGAGGCCGGCGAGCAAGCCTTCATACTCAGCAGTATTGTTGGTTGCTTGCTCTCTTGGGAAGTGCATCTGGATAACATACTTGAGGTGCTCTCCGGTGGGCGCGATGAGTACCACGCCAGCACCGGCGCCTTGCAGCGAGAAGGCACCATCGAAGTACATTACCCACTCGCTTGTTGCTTCTTGTACGGGCGTGCTTGTTTCTTGGGCTTCTTCATCTGGCGCCGGGGTCCACTCAGCTATGAATTCTGCCAAAGCTCGGCTCTGGATGGTTGAAGTACTTTCAAACTTGAGTCCAAAGCTCGACAGCTCCAGTGCCCACTCGACGATCCTGCCTGTTGCCTCGGGATTGTGTAATATCCTCTTCAGCGGAAAGCGAGTGACTACTGTTATCTCATGTGCTTGGAAGTAATGGCGCAGCTTTCTCGAGGCCATGAGGAGGCCGAAAAGCAACTTCTGCACCCCGGAGTATCTTGATCTAGCCCCCTGCAAGAGGGAACTCACAAAATACACCGGGCGCTGCACCATCTTCTTCCGCGCTCCATCCTGTTCCTGCGCAGGGTTGTCTTCGTCGGGGCCAGAGCTTGCCGGAGCAGCCCCCCGCTTGTCGCTGGATTCGCTTGCGGGTGGTATAGACTCCTCGTCGGCCTCCCTCTCCGCCACTAACGCAGCACTAACCACCTGGTTGGTTGCCGCTAGGTATAGCAACAACTTCTCCTGTGGTCTAGGTGCGACAAGTATTGGAGTGGAGGATAGGTACCTTTTCAAATCTTGCAGCGCCGCCTCCGCTTCTGGAGTCCACTGCATGGGCCCTGCCTTCTTCAAGATTTTAAAGAAGGGCAGGGCGCGTTCTGCAGATCTTGAAATGAACCGACTGAGGGCGGCCACACAACCTGCAAGCTTTCTGACGTCCTTGACGCGCTCTGGGGCTTCGATCTGCTCGATGGCTTTGATCTTGTCGGGATTAGCTTCAATCCCCCTCTGCGACACAAAGAACCCGAGAAGCTTGCCGGAGGGGACTCCGAAAACGCACTTCTCGGGGTTCAGCTTGAGCTGTATCTTGCGCAGGTTCTGAAATGTCTCTTCCAGATCTTGGACCAGGGTTTCCTTGCTCCTGCTCTTCACCACGATGTCATCCATGTAGGCCTCCACGTTCCTATGGATCTGTGGCTCGAAAGCAGTGTGCACTACCCTTGCAAACGTTGATCCCGCATTCTTCAGTCCAAACGGCATGCGTATGAAGCAATAGGTGCCGCACGGAGTGATAAATGCGGTCTTCTCTTCATCTTCTTTGGCCATAAAGACTTGGTGGTAGCCTGAATATGCATCAAGAAAAGAGAGTAGCTCACATCCGGCAGTGGAGTCAACAATCTTGTCAATGCGCGGCAAGGGAAATGGATCCTTGGGACATGCTTTATTCACATCGGTGAAGTCTATGCACAGTCTCCACTTCCCATTGGCTTTGCGCACGACGACCGGATTGGCCAGCCACGTTGGATGGATCACACCTCTCACTAGGCCTGCTGCCTCTAGCTTCTTGATCTCTTCGCTGATGAATTCTTGGCGCTCCACGACTTGCTTCCTCACTTTCTGCTTGACGGGTCGCGCGTGAGGACAGACAGCGAGCTTGTGCTCAATCACCCTCCTGGGAACACCGGGGATGTCGGACGGTCGCCATGCAAACACGTCGACATTCGCCCGCAGGAAGGCGACGAGCGCGCTTTCCTATTTGCTGTCAAGCGTGGCACTGATGGTGAAGGTACCGCCAGTGCCGTCCTCCTCGGCGGACACCTTCTTAGTTGCCGGAGGAGCGGCCATTCCCTTCTTGTACTTGCCGGTGGAGCTCGATGGAACGTCCTCGACGGCGGCGCAGCACTCCGAAGAGGTGCGGTTGCCGGAGTGGGCCCCAGAGCACTTACCGGACTTGGTCCTTGTCTTCTTCCCCCCGGGGGCTTCAGTGGCAAGTGTGTCCTTCTCTGCCGCGGCTGCTACATCCCGGTAGATCTTGTCGGCGCAGATAAGCGCGTCCTTTTTGTCGCCATGGACAGTGATGACGCTTATCGGCCCCGGCATCTTGAGTACGTTGTAGGCGTGGTGGGAGGCTGCCATGAACTTGGCGAGAGCGGGACGGCCGAGGATCCCATTGTATGGTAACGGGATATCAGCGACGTCGAACGTGATGCGCTCAGTCCTGAAGTTGAGCTCGCCGCCGAAGGTCACAGGCAGAGTAATCTTCCCCTTGGGCTTGCTCCTCCCCGGGTTGATTCCTTGGAAAGAACCGGTCTCTTCGAGCTCGCCGTCTGGGATCTGGAGTTTCTTGATCACAGCGGAGGAGATCAAGTTCAGCCCGGCCCCGCCGTCTACCAACATTTTGGTGACCTTGAGGTTGCGGATGGTGGGTGAGACCAGCATCGGCAAGCACCCGACCGCGGTTGTGCGGTCGGGGTGGTCCTCAAGATCGAAAATGATGGGCGTGCTGGACCATTTGAGGAGCCTGCGTGACTCCACGGGCGGCTCTGCTGCGTTCACCTCTCGCACCCACCGCTTAAGCTGACGGTGGGAGGTGTGCAGAGAGGCGCCGCCGTCAACGCATAGGACCTCCGTGGCCTTCTGGAACTCCTGCTCGCTGTTATCTTCGTCTTCCACGTCTTCGTCGTCGTCTTCTTCATCCTCGTCGCGGCCCCGGGGAGGCCGATCGCCTTGCCGCTGCTTGGCCTTGCCGCGGCGTCCTCCCCGGCCGATGGGCGGCCGCTTCTTGCTTGGTTCGCCACCTCCACCCTGGGCCTTCCCCTTGTCGCGCCTCTCGTACTCAGCCTTCTGCTGCACGACGAGGTATTCGACGCTTTTGCAGTTGGAGAGATCGTGGCCCTTGGTGCGGTGGATCTTGCAGTATTGCTTGTCGGAGCCGTCCTGCTTGTCGGCTGCCGCCACGGGGGCAGGCTCCTTGCCGGAGCCGCCAGCCTGCGTTTGCTTGGCGGGAGCCTCCTTGCCGGACTCTTCGACGGCAAGCACCTCTTTCCTGTTCTTCCTCCTGTTATTCCGCCGCTGGCTTCTCTTCGCCGGGGCGGTGTCGTCACTGTCGCTTCCTCCTGCGCCAGCATCCTCTCCGGGGAGTTTCCTCCCCTCCTCCGCGCGCGCGCACTTGTCAGCCAGGGCATATAGCTCGCTGACGTCCCGGATCTTGGTCATGGCCATCTCTTCACGCATGCGGCGGTTACGCACGTTCTGGTGGAACGCGCTGATAACCGCGGCAGGGTGAACGTCGGGGATGTTGCGATGCACGCGGCTGAAGCGCTGGATGTACTTGCGCAGGGATTCTCCTTCCTTCTGGGCTAGGATGTGGAGGTCGCTATCCTGGCCATGAGGTTTGTGGCCGCCTGTGAAGGCGCCAACAAACTGATGGCAAAGATCCGCCCAGGAAGAAATGGAGTCTTCCGGCAAGTGCATAAGCCACGAACGAACGTTCGGCTTAAGCACGAGCGGGAAGTAGTTCGCCAATATCCTTTCGTCGCGCCCCCCGGCAACTTGCACAGCGATCGTATAGATGCTGAGAAACTCCGAGGGGTGCGTCCTGCCGTCGTACTTCTCCGGTACGTCGGGCTTGAAGTTCTTCGTGCTGGGCCACCGGACGCGCCGCAGCTCACGGGTGAACGCAGGGCAACCTGCCGCGTACGGTAAGTCACCCGGTTCACCGGGCGCGTGCGCGTCGACAGCGTTCCCAGCCCGCTGGTCTGATTTCCGCCGAGTTTCTCGGCGGCGCTCAATCCTTGTTCGAGCGTCTTCTTGCTGTCGCTCGTCGAGGACTCGGCGCTGGTCCCGGCGGGTCCGCGGGTCTGACGACGCTGTAGAGCCGTCGTCGGCGTTGCTCCAGCGGGGCGGCGTCTTCTGCTTCTGCGCCGGGGAGTGCATGGTGGTTGCACCCTCGGCGATCTTGTCTCCGTCGGCCTTCGTCTTCTCGACCTGCCGTGGCCGTGAGGTCGCCGGCTGCTGCGGCGTGTCGTTGTTGGCGAAGGCGATCAGGCTTTGGATGGTGGCCCTCCAGCCTTCGGCCTTGTCAGTCGCTGGAGGGTAGTCGAGGAGCAGTTGCGCTCTCGCGAGCGCTTCTGCCGGAGTGGAGGGGAGCGGGGGCGAGTGGCGCGAGGAGCGGGATACGCTCGGACTCCTAACAGTGTTAGAAGGAGCGGGGTCCCTCCCCGGCGCCTTCGCCTTGCCCGTGTCCGGACAGGGGTCCGGGGCGTCCCGTGAACCTCCAGTTTGCCCTTGGTCCAGCAAGCGGATGCCGCCTCCTGTGGCATGGCGCTGCTGGGTCGTCGTTTGTCGGAACGGATGCGACGCGCCCTCGGAGGCCGACGCTCGGTCGTCCGCCCTGTTCTTGGATTTGGTGGCGCCGCGAGTGTTCTCGCCGGTGGCCACCCCTCCGACGGCGTCTCCCCCGCCCACCGTTGGCTCCGGTAGCGGTGGAAGAGACGCGGACGGGCCCGCGACCTCCGAAGCCTTCTTCTTCGGGGCCATGGTGTTGATGAAGCTAGCGAATTCGGAGAAGCTGACGAAGAGCGCGCTCGCGCGAACGCCGGATCTGATCCGCACAACCTCGACGCTGCCCCCTACCTGGCGCGCCAAAGATGTCGGGGCGGACTGGGTCCCCCGCGAGCACCTATGGGGCCGGAGCCCCTTTCGTTGTCCGGTGAAGGGGGGCGGAGGGAGCACAGAGAGCAGATCGAGGCGAGCACACGGGCGGTTTACCCAGGTTCGGGCCGCGATGGACGCGTAAAACCCTACTCCTGCTTGGTTGTATTGAACTGGGGAGCTCGGGAGCTTGGAGAGCTAGCTGCACCGAGCGTATGGCTGTCTGGATTCCCAATCTCCGGACCGAGCCGAACCGAACCCCCTCTACGTTGCGCACGGGCCTCCTTTTATAGCGCAAAGGGGTCACCGACAGGTGTCAACGTAACAGAAAGGGGTAAAAGTGTAAAAGGGGTGGCAGTTGTAACAGCGCGGGAACAGTGGCGCTACAGTGCGGCACAGTGTTATCATACCTACTTCTGACGGTAGGGGACAAGGGCATTAAATGCCCGTCACGGTCGCCTGGACAGCACCGAGGCGGACCGTTAGGTGCGCCACCGCTCGCCACGATGGTGGCTGCATGCCACTGCATGCCCCAGGCTGCGCGGTGCCCCGCCACGTGCCCTTGGGGGAAACCCCGGAGCGACGCGTGGGCGGGTGAGCTGGAGCGCAGTCCTGAGGTGGTGATTTGCCGCGGCAAGTGGCTTGCCGCGGGGGTCGTCTTCCTGTGCCTGATAGCTTGCCGGCTATCAGGCCTTGCCGGGGCGCATGGCGCGCCGTGGCGGGCTTCTCTCGTGGTGCCTGGGTTCGGCCTTCCCGACAAGCTCCTCTTGTCGGGGTCTCGATCTTCGGTTTCTTATACTTTGTTCTTGGATGGTATTACATGGGCTCAGTCGTCCCGGCAAGCTCCTCTTGCCGGGGCCTTGTCTTCTTGGCCCGGCAAGCTCCTCTTGCCGGGGGCCTTGTCTTCTTGGCCCGGCAAGCTCCTCTTGCCGGGGGCCTTGTCTTGAATGCTTGGTCTTCTCTTGGCGCTTCCTAGGCGGGCCTCGCCGCAGGGTGCTACAACTGCCCGTGCACAAGTCTGGGGTACTAAGGTACCCCTACTTTAGTACACCGACAGGGTGAAAATTGATGATGTGTCTTTGAATGGTGCATTTTGAACACAGAAAAACTATGGAGTTCAAATAAGTTCCAAAAAATGAAGTCCCTTTGTAACAAATGAGTTTCCGTATGAAACCCTGATACTTCGAAAGAGATTGTCCGTTTTGTACACCAAGTGCATCTAGTTTTTGCTGTAACCCTCTCTATTTTCTTGCACATGCTATGTGGATGAAATGATGATACCATGCCAACTTTTAACCTTTTGAGAGTTCATTTGAAATGCTTTTCAATTTCAGGGTCTTATAGCTCAAAATAATCAGTAAATGCATGAAAAATAACAAATACGGTTTGAAAGGGTTGAAAATTAATAATGTGGCTTTGAATGGTGCATTTTGAACACAAAAAGTGTGGAGTTCCAACAAGTTAATAAAAATGACATCTCTTTGTAACAGACGAGTTTCCGTATGAAACCCTGATACTTCGAAAGAGATTGTATGTTCTGTACACGAAGTGCATCCAGTTTTTGCCGTAACCCTCTCTACTTTCTTGCACATGCTATGTGGGTGTAATAATTATACCATGCCTACCTTCAAGCTTTTCAGAGTTCATTTGAAATGCTTTTCAATTTCAGGGTCTTATAGCTCAAAATAATCAGTAAATGCATAAAAAATAACAAATGAAGTCAGAAAGGGTTGAAAATTGATGATGTGGCTTTGAGTGGTGCATTTTGAACACAGAAAAAGTCTGGAGTTCAAGTAAGTTAAAAAATGAAATCCCTTTGTAAAAGACGAGTTTCCGTATGAATCCCTGATACTTCAAAATAGATTGTACGTTTTGTACACCAAGTACATCCAGTTTTTGCCGTAACCCACTCTACTTTCTTGCACATGCTATGTGGATGAAATGATGATATCATGCCAACTTTCAACATTTTCAGAGTTCATTTGAAATGCTTTTCAATTTCAGGGTCTTATAGCTCGAAATAATCAGTAAATGCATGAAAAATAAGAAATAAAGTCAGGAAGGGTTGAAAATTGATGATGTGTCTTTGAATGGTGCATTATGAACACAGAAAAACTATGGAGTTCAAATAAGTTCCAAAAAATGAAATCCCTTTGTAACAGATGAGTTTCCGTATGAAACCCTAATACTTCGAAAGAGATTGTCCGTGTTGTACACGAAGTGCATCCAGTTTTTGCAGTAACCCTCTCTACTTTCTTGGACATGCTATGTGGGTGAAATGATGATACCATGCCAACTTTCAACCTTTTCAGAGTTTATTTGAAATGCTTTTCAATTCCAGGGTCTTATAGCTCAAAATAATCAGCAAATGCATCAAAAATAACAAATGAAGTCAAGAAGGGGTGAAAATTGATGATGTGTCTTTGAATGGTGCATTTTGAACACAGAAAAACTATGGAGTTCAAATAAGTTCCAAAAAATGAAATCCCTTTGTAACAAATGAGTTTCCGTATGAAACCCTGATACTTCGAAAGAGATTGTATGTTCTGTACACGAAGTGCATCCAGTTTTTGCCGTAACCCTCTCTACTTTCTTGCACATGCTATGTGGGTGTAATAATTATACCATGCCTACTTTCAAGCTTTTCAGAGTTCATTTGAAATGCTTTTCAATTTCAGGGTCTTATAGCTCAAAATAATCAGTAAATGCATAAAAAATAACAAATGAAGTCAGAAAGGGTTGAAAATTGATGATGTGGCTTTGAGTGGTGCATTTTAAACACACAAAAAGTCTGGAGTTCAAGTAAGTTAAAAAATGAAATCCCTTTGTAAAAGACGAGTTTCCGTATGAATCCCTGATACTTCGAAATAGATTGTACGTTTTGTACACGAAGTGCATCCAGTTTTTGCCGTAACCCACTCTACTTTCTTGCACATGCTATGTGGATGAAATGATGATATCATGCCAACTTTCAACATTTTCAGAGTTCATTTGAAATGCTTTTCAATTTCAGGGTCTTATAGCTCAAAATAATTAGTAAATGCATGAAAAATAACAAATAAAGTCAGAAAGGGTTGAAGATTGATGATGTGGCTCTGAAATGGTGCATTTTGAGCATAGAAAAAGTCTGGAGTTCAAGTAAGTTAAAAAATGAAATCCCTTTGTAAAAGACGAGTTTCCGTATGAATCCCTGATACTTTGAAAGAGATTGTTTGTTTTGTACACTAAGTGCATCCAGTTTTTGTCGTAACCCTCTCTACATTCTTGCACATGCTATGTGGGTGAAGTGATGATACCATGCCAACTTTCAACCTTTTCGGAGTTTATTTGAAATGCTTGTCAATTTCATGGTCTCATAGCTCAAAATAATCAGTAAATGCATGAAAAATAAAAAATGAAGTAAGGAAGGGTTGAAAATTGATGATGTGTCTTTGAATGGTGCATTTTGAACACAGAAAAACTATGGAGTTCAAATAAGTTCCAAAAAATGAAATCCCTTTGTAACAGATGAGTTTCCGTATGAAACCCTGATACTTCGAAAGAGATTGTCCGTTTTGTGCACGAAGTGCATCTAGTTTTTTCTGTAACCCTCTCTATTTTCTTGCACATGCTATTTGGATGAAATGATGATACCATGCCACTTTCAACCTTTTCAGAGTTCATTTGAAATGCTTTTCAATTTCTTATAGCTCAAAATAATCAGTAAATGCATGAAAAATAACAAATGAAGTCAGAAAGGGGTGAAAATTGATGATGTGGCTCTGAATGGTGCATTTTGAACACAGAAAAAGTCTGGAGTTCAAGTAAGTTAAAAACTGAAATCCCTTTGTAAAAGACGAGTTTCTGTATGAATCCCTGATACTTCAAAATAGATTGTTCGTTTTGTACACGAAGTGCATCCAGTTTTTGTCGTAACCCTCTCTACTTTCTTGCACATGCTATGTGGGTGAAATGATGATACCATGCCAACTTTCAACCTTTTGAGAGTTTATTTGAAATGCTTTTCAATTCCAGGGTCTTATAGCTCAAAATAATCAGTAAATGCATGAAAAATAACAGATAAAGTCAGGAAGGGTTGAAAATTGATGATGTGTCTTTGAATGGTGCATTATGAACACAGAAAAACTATGGAGTTCAAATAAGTTCCAAAAAATGAAATCCCTTTGTAACAAATGAGTTTCCGTATGAAACCCTGATACTTCGAAAGAGATTGTCCGTTTTGTACACCAAGTGCATCTAGTTTTTGCTGTAACCCTCTCTATTTTCTTGCACATGCTATGTGGAAGAAATGATGATACCATGCCAACTTTTAACCTTTTGAGAGTTCATTTGAAATGCTTTTCAATTTCAGGGTCTTATAGCTCAAAATAATCAGTAAATGCATGAAAAATAACAAATACGGTTTGAAAGGGTTGAAAATTAATAATGTGGCTTTGAATGGTGCATTTTGAACACAAAAAGTGTGGAGTTCCAACAAGTTAATAAAAATGACATCTCTTTGTAACAGACGAGTTTCCGTATGAAACCCTGATACTTCGAAAGAGATTGTATGTTCTGTACACAAAGTGCATCCAGTTTTTGCCGTAACCCTCTCTACTTTCTTGCACATGCTATGTGGGTGTAATAATTATACCATGCCTACCTTCAAGCTTTTCAGAGTTCATTTGAAATGCTTTTCAATTTCAGGGTCTTATAGCTCAAAATAATCAGTAAATGCATAAAAAATAACAAATGAAGTCAGAAAGGGTTGAAAATTGATGATGTGGCTTTGAGTGGTGCATTTTGAACACAAAAAAAGTCTGGAGTTCAAGTAAGTTAAAAAATGAAATCCCTTTGTAAAAGACGAGTTTCCGTATGAATCCCTGATACTTCGAAATAGATTGTACGTTTTGTACACCAAGTACATCCAGTTTTTGCCGTAACCCACTCTACTTTCTTGCACATGCTATGTGGATGAAATGATGATATCATGCCAACTTTCAACATTTTCAGAGTTCATTTGAAATGCTTTTCAATTTCAGGGTCTTATAGCTCGAAATAATCAGTAAATGCATGAAAAATAAGAAATAAAGTCAGGAAGGGTTGAAAATTGATGATGTGTCTTTGAATGGTGCATTATGAACACAGAAAAACTATGGAGTTCAAATAAGTTCCAAAAAATGAAATCCCTTTGTAACAGATGAGTTTCCGTATGAAACCCTGATACTTCGAAAGAGATTGTCCGTTTTGTACACGAAGTGCATCCAGTTTTTGCAGTAACCCTCTCTACTTTCTTGGACATGCTATGTGGGTGAAATGATGATACCATGCCAACTTTCAACCTTTTCAGAGTTTATTTGAAATGCTTTTCAATTCCAGGGTCTTATAGCTCAAAATAATCAGCAAATGCATCAAAAATAACAAATGAAGTCAGGAAGGGGTGAAAATTGATTATGTGTCTTTGAATGGTGCATTTTGAACACAGAAAAACTATGGAGTTCAAATAAGTTCCAAAAAATGAAATCCCTTTGTAACAAATGAGTTTCCGTATGAAACCCTGATACTTCGAAAGAGATTGTATGTTCTGTACACGAAGTGCATCCAGTTTTTGCCGTAACCCTCTCTACTTTCTTGCACATGCTATGTGGGTGTAATAATTATACCATGCCTACTTTCAAGCTTTTCAGAGTTCATTTGAAATGCTTTTCAATTTCAGGGTCTTATAGCTCAAAATAATCAGTAAATGCATAAAAAATAACAAATGAAGTCAGAAAGGGTTGAAAATTGATGATGTGGCTTTGAGTGGTGCATTTTAAACACACAAAAAGTCTGGAGTTCAAGTAAGTTAAAAAATGAAATCCCTTTGTAAAAGACGAGTTTCCGTATGAATCCCTGATACTTCGAAATAGATTGTACGTTTTGTACACGAAGTGCATCCAGTTTTTGCCGCAACCCACTCTACTTTCTTGCACATGCTATGTGGATGAAATGATGATATCATGCCAACTTTCAACATTTTCAGAGTTCATTTGAAATGCTTTTCAATTTCAGGGTCTTATAGCTCAAAATAATTAGTAAATGCATGAAAAATAACAAATAAAGTCAGAAAAGGTTGAAGATTGATGATGTGGCTCTGAAATGGTGCATTTTGAGCATAGAAAAAGTCTGGAGTTCAAGTAAGTTAAAAAATGAAATCCCTTTGTAAAAGACGAGTTTCCGTATGAATCCCTGATACTTTGAAAGAGATTGTTTGTTTTGTACACTAAGTGCATCCAGTTTTTGTCGTAACCCTCTCTACATTCTTGCACATGCTATGTGGGTGAAGTGATGATACCATGCCAACTTTCAACCTTTTCGGAGTTTATTTGAAATGCTTGTCAATTTCATGGTCTCATAGCTCAAAATAATCAGTAAATGCATGAAAAATAAAAAATGAAGTAAGGAAGGGTTGAAAATTGATGATGTGTCTTTGAATGGTGCATTTTGAACACAGAAAAACTATGGAGTTCAAATAAGTTCCAAAAAATGAAATCCCTTTGTAACAGATGAGTTTCCGTATGAAACCCTGATACTTCGAAAGAGATTGTCCGTTTTGTACACGAAGTGCATCTAGTTTTTGCTGTAACCCTCTCTATTTTCTTGCACATGCTATTTGGATGAAATGATGATACCATGCCACTTTCAACCTTTTCAGAGTTCATTTGAAATGCTTTTCAATTTCTTATAGCTCAAAATAATCAGTAAATGCATGAAAAATAACAAATGAAGTCAGAAAGGGGTGAAAATTGATGATGTGGCTCTGAATGGTGCATTTTGAACACAGAAAAAGTCTGGAGTTCAAGTAAGTTAAAAACTGAAATCCCTTTGTAAAAGACGAGTTTCTGTATGAATCCCTGATACTTCGAAATAGATTGTTCGTTTTGTACACGAAGTGCATCCAGTTTTTGTCGTAACCCTCTCTACTTTCTTGCACATGCTATGTGGGTGAAATGATGATACCATGCCAACTTTCAACCTTTTGAGAGTTTATTTGAAATGCTTTTCAATTCCAGGGTCTTATAGCTCAAAATAATCAGTAAATGCATGAAAAATAACAAATAAAGTCAGGAAGGGTTGAAAATTGATGATGTGTCTTTGAATGGTGCATTATGAACACAGAAAAACTATGGAGTTCAAATAAGTTCCAAAAAATGAAATCCCTTTGTAACAAATGAGTTTCCGTATGAAACCCTGATACTTCGAAAGAGATTGTCCGTTTTGTACACCAAGTGCATCTAGTTTTTGCTGTAACCCTCTCTATTTTCTTGCACATGCTATGTGGAAGAAATGATGATACCATGCCAACTTTTAACCTTTTGAGAGTTCATTTGAAATGCTTTTCAATTTCAGGGTCTTATAGCTCAAAATAATCAGTAAATGCATGAAAAATAACAAATGAAGTCAGGAAGGGGTGAAAATTGATGATGTGTCTTTGAATGGTGCATTTTGAACACAGAAAAACTATGGAGTTCAAATAAGTTCCAAAAAATGAAATCCCTTTGTAACAAATGAGTTTCCGTATGAAACCCTGATACTTCGAAAGAGATTGTCCGTTTTGTACACGAAGTGCATCTAGTTTTTGCTGTAACCCTCTCTATTTTCTTGCACATGCTATGTGGATGAAATGATGATACCATGCCAACTTTTAACCTTTTGAGAGTTCATTTGAAATGCTTTTCAATTTCAGGGTCTTATAGCTCAAAATAATCAGTAAATGCATGAAAAATAACAAATACGGTTTGAAAGGGTTGAAAATTAATAATGTGGCTTTGAATGGTGCATTTTGAACACAAAAAGTGTGGAGTTCCAACAAATTAATAAAAATGAAATCTCTTTGTAACAGACGAGTTTCCGTATGAAACCCTGATACTTCGAAAGAGATTGTATGTTCTGTACACGAAGTGCATCCAGTTTTTGCCGTAACCCTCTCTACTTTCTTGCACATGCTATGTGGGTGTAATAATTATACCATGCCTACTTTCAAGCTTTTCAGAGTTCATTTGAAATGCTTTTCAATTTCAGGGTCTTATAGCTCAAAATAATCAGTAAATGCATAAGAAAAACAAATGAAGTCAGAAAGGGTTGAAGATTGATGATGTGGCTCTGAAATGGTGCATTTTGATCATAGAAAAAGTCTGGAGTTCAAGTAAGTTAAAAAATGAAATCCCTTTGTAAAAGACGAGTTTCCGTATGAATCCCTGATACTTTGAAAGAGATTGTTTGTTTTGTACACAAAGTGCATCCAGTTTTTGTCATAACCCTCTCTACATTCTTGCACATGCTATGTGGGTGAAATGATGATACCATGCCAACTTTCAACCTTTTCAGAGTTTATTTGAAATGCTTTTCAATTCCAGGGTATTATAGCTCAAAATAATTAGTTAATGCATGAAAAATAACAAATGAAGTCAGGAAGGGTTGAAAATTGATGATGTGTCTTTGAATGGTGCATTTTGAACAAAGAAAAACTATGGAGTTCAAATAAGTTCCAAAAAATGAAATCCCTTTGTAACAGATGAGTTTCCGTATGAAACCCTGATCCTTCGAAAGAGATTGTCCGTTTTGTACACGAAGTGCATCTAGTTTTTGCCGCAACCCTCTCTACTTTCTTGCACATGCTGTGAGGGTGAAATGATGATACCATGCCCACTTTCAACCTTTTCAGAGTTTATTTGAAATGCTTTTCAATTCCAGGGTCTTATAGCTCAAAATAATCAGCAAATGCATCAAAAATAACAAATGAAGTCAGGAAGGGGTGAAAATTGATGATGTGTCTTTGAATGGTGCATTTTGAACACAAAAAAACTATGGAGTTCAAATAAGTTCCAAAAAATGAAATCCCTTTGTAACAAATGAGTTTCCGTATGAAACCCTGATACTTCGAAAGAGATTGTCCGTTTTGTACATGAAGTGCATCTTGTTTTTGCTGTACCCCTCTCTATTTTCTTGCGCATGCTATGTGGATGAAATTATGATACCATGCCAACTTTTAACCTTTTGAGAGTTCATTTGAAATGCTTTTCAATTTCAGGGTCTTATAGCTCAAAATAATCAGTAAATGCATGAAAAATAACAAATACGGTTTGAAAGGGTTGAAAATTAATAATGTGGCTTTGAATGGTGCATTTTGAACACAAAAAGTGTGGAGTTTCAACAAGTTAATAAAAATGAAATCTCTTTGTAACAGACGAGTTTCCGTATGAAACCCTGATACTTCGAAAGAGATTGTATGTTCTGTACACGAAGTGCATCCAGTTTTTGCCGTAACCCTCTCTACTTTCTTGCACATGCTATGTGGGTGTAATAATTATACCATGCCTACTTTCAAGCTTTTCAGAGTTCATTTGAAATGCTTTTCAATTTCAGGGTCTTATAGCTCAAAATAATCAGTAAATGCATAAGAAAAACTAATGAAGTCACAAAGGGTTGAAAATTGATGATGTGGCTTTGAGTGGTGCATTTTGAACACAGAAAAAGTCTGGAGTTCAAGTAAGTTAAAAAATGAAATCCCTTTGTAAAAGACGAGTTTCCGTATGAATCCCTGATACTTCGAAATAGATTGTACGTTTTGTACACCAAGTACATCCAGTTTTTGCCGTAACCCACTCTACTTTCTTGCACATGCTATGTGGATGAAATGATGATATCATGCCAACTTTCAACATTTTCAGAGTTCATTTGAAATGCTTTTCAATTTCAGGGTCTTATAGCTCGAAATAATCAGTAAATGCATGAAAAATAACAAATAAAGTCAGAAAGGGTTGAAGATTGATGATGTGGCTCTGAAATGGTGCATTTTGAGCATAGAAAAAGTCTGGAGTTCAAGTAAGTTAAAAAATGAAATCCCTTTGTAAAAGACGAGTTTCCGTATGAATCCCTGATACTTTGAAAGAGATTGTTTGTTTTGTACACAAAGTGCATCCAGTTTTTGTCGTAACCCTCTCTACATTCTTGCACATGCTATGTGGGTGAAATGATGATACCATGCCAACTTTCAACCTTTTTAGAGTTTATTTGAAATGCTTTTCAATTCCAGGGTCTTATAGCTCAAAATAATTAGTTAATGCATGAAAAATAACAAATGAAGTCAGGAAGGGTTGAAAATTGATGATGTGTCTTTGAATGGTGCATTTTGAACAAAGAAAAACTATGGAGTTCAAATAAGTTCCAAAAAATGAAATCCCTTTGTAACAGATGAGTTTCCGTATGAAACCCTGATCCTTCGAAAGAGATTGTCCGTTTTGTACACGAAGTGCATCTAGTTTTTGCCGCAACCCTCTCAACTTTCTTTCCCATGCTGTGTGGGTGAAATGATGATACCATGCCAACTTTCAACCTTTTCAGAGTTTATTTGAAATGCTTTTCAATTCCAGGGTCTTATAGCTCAAAATAATCAGCAAATGCATCGAAAATAACAAATGAAGTCAGGAAGGGGTGAAAATTGATGATGTGTCTTTGAATGGTGCATTTTGAACACAGAAAAACTATGGAGTTCAAATAAGTTCCAAAAAATGAAATCCCTTTGTAACAAATGAGTTTCCGTATGAAACCCTGATACTTCGAAAGAGATTGTCCGTTTTGTACATGAAGTGCATCTTGTTTTTGCTGTACCCCTCTCTATTTTCTTGCGCATGCTATGTGGATGAAATTATGATACCATGCCAACTTTTAACCTTTTGAGATTTCATTTGAAATGCTTTTCAATTTCAGGGTCTTATAGCTCAAAATAATCAGTAAATGCATGAAAAATAACAAATACGGTTTGAAAGGGTTGAAAATTAATAATGTGGCTTTGAATGGTGCATTTTGAACACAAAAAGTGTGGAGTTTCAACAAGTTAATAAAAATGAAATCTCTTTGTAACAGACGAGTTTCCGTATGAAACCCTGATACTTCGAAAGAGATTGTATGTTCTGTACACGAAGTGCATCCAGTTTTTGCCGTAACCCTCTCTACTTTCTTGCACATGCTATGTGGGTGTAATAATTATACCATGCCTACTTTCAAGCTTTTTAGAGTTCATTTGAAATGCTTTTCAATTTCAGGGTCTTATAGCTCAAAATAATCAGTAAATGCATAAAAAATAACAAATGAAGTCAGAAAGGGTTGAAAATTGATGATGTGGCTTTGAGTGGTGCATTTTGAACACAGAAAAAGTCTGGAGTTCAAGTAAGTTAAAAAATGAAATCCCTTTGTAAAAGACGAGTTTCCGTATGAATCCCTGATACTTTGAAATAGATTGTACGTTTTGTACACGAAGTGCATCCAGTTTTTGCCGTAACCCACTCTACTTTCTTGCACATGCTATGTGGATGAAATGATGATATCATGCCAACTTTCAACATTTTTAGAGTTCATTTGAAATGCTTTTCAATTTCAGGGTCTTATAGCTCAAAATAATCAGTAAATGCATGAAAAATAACAAATAAAGTCAGAAAGGGTTGAAGATTGATGATGTGGCTCTGAAATGGTGCATTTTGAGCATAGAAAAAGTCTGGAGTTCAAGTAAGTTAAAAAATGAAATCCCTTTGTAAAAGACGAGTTTCCGTATGAATCCCTGATACTTTGAAAGAGATTGTTTGTTTTGTACACAAAGTGCATCCAGTTTTTGTCGTAACCCTCTCTACATTCTTGCACATGCTATGTGGGTGAAATGATGATACCATGCCAACTTTCAACCTTTTCAGAGTTTATTTGAAATGCTTTTCAATTCCAGGGTCTTATAGCTCAAAATAATTAGTAAATGCATGAAAAATAACAAATGAAGTCAGGAAGGGTTGAAAATTGATGATGTGTCTTTGAATGGTGCATTTTGAACGCAGAAAAACTATGGAGTTCAAGTAAGTTCCAAAAAATGAAATCCCTTTGTAACAGATGAGTTTCCGTATGAAACCCTGATACTTCGAAAGAGATTGTCCGTTTTGTACACGAAGTGCATCTAGTTTTTGCTGTAGCCCTCGCTATTTTCTTGCACATGTTATTTGGATGAAATGATGATACCATGCCACTTTCAACCTTTTCAGAGTTCATTTGAAATGCTTTTCAATTTCATGGTCTTATAGGTCAAAATAATCAGTAAATGCATTAAAAATAACAAATGAAGTCAGAAAGGGTTGAAAATTGATGATGTGGCTCTGAATGGTGCATTTTGAACACAGAAAAAGTCTGGAGTTCAAGTAAGTTAAAAAATGAAATCCCTTTGTAAAAGACGAGTTTCTGTATGAATCCCTGATACTTCGAAATAGATTGTTCGTTTTGTACACGAAGTGCATCCAGTTTTTGTCGTAACCGTCTCTACTTTCTTGCACATGCTATGTGGGTGAAATGATGATACCATGCCAACTTTCAACCTTTTCAGAGGTTATTTGAAATGCTTTTCAATTCCATGGTCTTATAGCTTAATCAGTAAATGCATGAAAAATAACAAATGAAGTCAGGAAGGGTTGAAAATTGATGATGTGTCTTTGAATGGTGCATTATGAACACAGAAAAACTATGGAGTTCAAATAAGTTCCAAAAAATGAAATCCCTTTGTAACAGATGAGTTTCTGTATGAAACCCTGATACTTCGAAAGAGATTGTCCATTTTGTACACGAAGTGCATCTAGTTTTTGCTGTAGCCCTCGCTATTTTCTTGCACATGCTATTTGGATGAAATGATGATACCATGCCACTTTCAACCTTTTCAGAGTTCATTTGAAATGCTTGTCAATTTCATGGTCTCATAGCTCAAAATAATCAGTAAATGCATGAAAAATAACAAATGAAGTCAGAATGGGTTGAAAATTGATGATGTGGCTCTGAATGGTGCATTTTGAACACAGAAAAAGTCTGGAGGTCAAGTAAGTTAAAAAATGAAATCCCTTTGTAAAAGACGAGTTTCTGTATGAATCCCTGATACTTCGAAATAGATTGTTCGTTTTGTACATGAAGTGCATCTAGTTTTTGCCGTAACCCACTCTACTTTCTTGCACATGCTATGTTGATAAAATGATGATACCATGCCAACTTTCAACCTTTTCAGAGTTCATTTGAAATGCTTTCCAATTTCAGGGTCTTATAGCTCAAAATAATTAGTACATGCATGAAAATAACAAATGAAGTCAGAAAGGGTTGAAAATTGATGATGTGGCTCTAAATGGTGCATTTTGAACACAGAAAGAGTCTGGAGTTGAAGTAAGTTAAAAAATGAAACCCCTTTGTAAAAGACGAGTTTCCATATGAATCCCTGATACTTTGAAAGAGATTGTTCGTTTTGTACACAAAGTGCATCCAGTTTTTGCCGTAACCCACTCTACTTTCTTGCACATGCTATGTGGATGAAATGATGATACCACGCCAACTTTCAACCTTTTCAGAGTTCATTTGAAATGCTTTTCAATTTCATGTTCTTATTGCTCAAAATAATCAGTACATGCATGAAAATAACAAATAAAGTCAGAAAGGGTTGAAAATTCATGATGTGGCTTTGAATGGTGCAATTTGAACACAGAAAAAGTCTGGAGTTCAAATAAGTTTAAAAAATGAAATCCCTTTGTAACAGACGAGTTTCCGTATGAAACCCTGATACTTCGAAAGAGATTGTCTGTTTTGTACACGAAGTGCATCCAGTTTTTGCCGTAACCCTCTCTACTTTCTTGCACATGCTATGTGGGTGAAATGATGATACCATGCCAACTTTCAACCTTTTCAGAGTTTATTTGAAATGCTTTTCAATTCCAGGGTCTTATAGCTCAAAATAATCAGTAAATGCATGAAAAATAACAAATGAAGTCAGGAAGGGTTGAAAATTGATGATGTGTCTTTCAATGGTGCAATTTGAACACAGAAAAAGTCTGAAGTTCAAATAAGTTTAAAAAATGAAATCCCTTTGTAACAGACGAGTTTCCGTATGAAACCCTGATACTTCGAAAGAGATTGTCCGTTTTGTACACGAAGTGCATCCAGTTTTTGCCGTAACCCTCTCTATTTTCTTGCACATGCTTTGTGGATGAAATGATGATACCATGCCAACTTTTAACCTTTTGAGAGTTCATTTGAAATGCTTTTCAATTTCAGGGTCTTATAGCTCAAAATCATCAGTAAATGCATTAAAAATAACAAATGTGGTTAGAAAGGGTTGAAAATTAATGATGTGGCTTTGAATGATGCATTTTGAACACAAAAAAGTGTGGAGTTCCAACAAGTTAAAAAAAATGAAATCTCTTTGTAACAGACGAGTTTCCGTATGAAACCCTGATAATTCGAAAGAGATTGTCCGTTTTGAACACGAAGTGCATCCTTTTTTGCCGTAACCCTCTCTACTTTCTTGCACATGCTATGTGGGTGAAATGATGATACCATGCCACTTTCAACCATTTCAGAGTTCATTTGAAATGCTTTTCCATTTCACGGTCCTATAGCTCAAAATAATCAGTAAATGCATGAAAAATAACAAATGAAGTCAGAAAGGGTTGAAAATTGATGATGTGGCTCTGAATGGTGCATTTTAAACACAGAAAGAGTCTGGAGTTCAAGTAAGTTAAAAAAAATGAAATCCCTTTGTAAAAGACGAGTTTCCGTATGAAACCCTGATACTTCGAAAGAGATTGTTCGCTTTGTACACGAAGTGCATCCAGTTTTTGCCGTAACCCTTTCTACTTTCCTGCACATGCTATGTGGGTGAAATGATGATACCATGCCAACTTTCAACCTTTTCAGAGTTCATTTGAAATGCTTTTCAATTTCAGGGTCTTATAGCACAAAATAATGAGTAAATGCATGAAAAATAACAAATGAAGTCAGAAAGGGTTGAAAATTGATGATGTGGCTTTGAATGGTGCATTTTGAACAAAGAAAAACTATGGAGTTCAAATAAGTTGAAAAAATGAAATCCCATTGTAACAAACGAGTTTCCGTATGAAACCCTGATAGTTCGAAAGAGATTGTCCGTTTTGTACACGAAGTGCATCCAGTTTTTGCCGTAACCCTCTCCACTTTCTTGCACATGCTATGTGTGTGAAATGATGATGCCATGCCAACTTTCAACCTTTTCAGAGTTTATTTGAAATGCTTTTCAATATCAGGGTCTTATAGCTCAAAATAATCAGTAAATGCATGAAAAATATTAAATGAAGTCAGAAAGGGTGGAAATTGATGATGTGGCTTTGAACGGTGCATATTGAACACGGAAAAACTATGGAGTTCAAATAAGTTAAAAATGAAATCCCTTTGTAAAAGACGAGTTTCCGTATGAATCCCTCATACTTCAAAAAAGATTGTCCGTTTTGTACATGAAGTGCATCTAGTTTTTGCCGTAACCCTCTCTACTTTCTGGCACTTGCTATGTGGGTGAAATGATGATACCATGCCACTTTCAATCTTTTCAGAGTTCTTTTGAAATGCTTTTCAATTTCAGGGTCTTAAAGCTCAAAATAATCTGTAAATGCGTCAAAAATAACAAATGAAGTCGGAAAGGGTTGAAAATAGATGATGTGGCTATGAATGGTGCATTTTAAACACAAAAAAAGTCTGGAGTTCAAGTAAGTTAAAAAAATGAAATCCCTTTGTAAAAGACGAGTTTACGTATTAAACCCTGATACTTCGAAAGAGATTGTTCGCTTTGTACATGAAGTGCATCCAATTTTTGCCGTAACCCACTCTACTTTCTTGCACATGCTATGTGGATGAAATGATGATATCATGCCAACTTTCAACATTTTCAGAGTTCATTTGAAATGCTTTTCAATTTCAGGGTCTTATAGCTCAAAATAATCAGTAAATGCATGAAAAATAACAAATGAAGTCAGAAAGGGTTGAAGATTGATGATGTGGCTCTAAAATGGTGCATTTTGAGCATAGAAAAAGTCTGGAGTTCAAGTAAGTTAAAAAATGAAATCCCTTTGTAAAAGACGAGTTTCCGTATGAATCCCTAATACTTTGAAAGATATTGTTTGTTTTGTACACAAAGTGCATCCAGTTTTTTTCGTAACCCTCTCTACATTCTTGCACATGCTATGTGGGTGAAATGATGATACCATGCCAACTTTCAACCTTTTCAGAGTTTATTTGAAATGCTTTTCAATTCCAGGGTCTTATAGCTCAAAATAATCAGTAAATGCATGAAAAATAACAA
This sequence comes from Aegilops umbellulata, assembly GCA_032464435.1. Classification (NCBI taxonomy): domain Eukaryota; kingdom Viridiplantae; phylum Streptophyta; class Magnoliopsida; order Poales; family Poaceae; genus Aegilops; species Aegilops umbellulata. Next base: position 62,994,157 of record CP136059.1, on the reverse strand, counting down.
ATGAAGTCAGGAAGGGTTGAAAATTGATGATGTGTCTTTGAATGGTGCATTTTGAACACAGAAAAACTATGGAGTTCAAATAAGTTCCAAAAAATGAAATCCCTTTGTAACAGATGAGTTTCCGTATGAAACCCTGATACTTCGAAAGAGATTGTCCGTTTTGTACACGAAGTGCATCTAGTTTTTGCTCTAACCCTCTCTATTTTCTTGCACATGCTATGTGGATGAAATGATGATACCATGCCACTTTCAACCTTTTCAGAGTTCATTTGAAATGCTTGTCAATTTCATGGTCTCATAGCTCAAAATAATCAGTAAATGCGTGAAAAATAACAAATGAAGTCAGAAAGGGTTGAAAATTGATGATGTGGCTCTGAATGGTGCATTTTGAACACAGAAAAAGTCTGGAGTTCAAGTAAGTTAAAAAATGAAATCCCTTTGTAAAAGACGAGTTTCTGTATGAATCCCTGATACTTCGAAATAGATTGTTCGTTTTGTACACGAAGTGCATCCAGTTTTTGCCGTAACCCACTCTACTTTCTTGCACAGGCTATGTTGATAAAATGATGATACCATGCCAACTTTCAACCTTTTCAGAGTTCATTTGAAATGCTTTCCAATTTCAGGGTCTTATAGCTCAAAATAATCAGTACATGCATGAAAATAACAAATGAAGTCAGAAAGGGTTGAAAATTCATGATGTGGCTTTGAATGGTGCAATTTGAACACAGAAAAAGTCTGGAGTTCAAATAAGTTTAAAAAATGAAATCCCTTTGTAGCAGACGAGTTTCCGTATGAAACCCTGATACTTCGAAAGAGATTGTCCGTTTTGTACACGAAGTGCATCCAGTTTTTGCCGTAACCCTCTCTACTTTCTTGCACATGCTATGTGGGTGAAATGATGATACCATGCCAACTTTCAACCTTTTCAGAGTTTATTTGAAATGCTTTTCAATTCCAGGGTCTTATAGCTCAAAATAATCAGTAAATGCATGAAAAATAACAAATGAAGTCAGGAAGGGTTGAAAATTGATGATGTGTCTTTGAATGGTGCAATTTGAACACAGAAAAAGTCTGGAGTTCAAATAAGTTTAAAAAATGAAATCCCTTTGTAACAGACGAGTTTCCGTATGAAACCCTGATACTTCGAAAGAGATTGTCCGTTTTGTACACGAAGTGTGTCCAGTTTTTGCCGTAACCCTCTCTACTTTCTTGCACATGCTATGTGGGTGAAATGATGATACCATGCCACTTTCAACCTTTTCAGAGTTCATTTGAAATGCTTTTCAATTTCAGGGTCTTATAGCTCAAAATAATCATTAAATGCATGAAAAATAACAAATGAAGTCGGAAAGGGTTGAAGATTGATGATGTGGCTCTGAAATGGTGCATTTTGAACACAGAAAAAGTCTGGAGTTCAAGTAAGTTAAAAAATGAAATCCCTTTGTAAAAGACGAGTTTCCGTATGAAACCCTGATACTTCGAAAGAGATTGTCCGTTTTGTACACAAAGTGCATCCAGTTTTTGCCGTAACCCACTCTACTTTCTTGCACATGCTATTTGAATGAAATGATGATACCATGCCAACTTTCAACCTTTTCAGAGTTCATTTGAAATGCTTTTTCAGTTTCTAGGTCTTATAGCTCAAAATAATCACAACATGCATGAAAATAACAAATGAAGTCAGAAAGGGTTGAAAATTGATGATGTGGCTTTGAATGGTGCAATTTGAACGCAGAAAAAGTCTGGAGTTCAAATAAGTTAAAAAATGAAATCCCTTTGTAACAGACGAGTTTCCGTATGAAACCGTGATACTTCGAAAGAGATTGTCCGTTTTGTACACGAAGTGCATCCAGTTTTTGCCGTAACCCTCTCTACTTTCTTGCACGTGCTATGTGGGTGAAATGATGATACCATGCCAACTTCCAAACTTTTCAGAGTTTATATGAAATGCTTTTCAATTCCAGGGTCTTATAGTTCAAAATAATCAGTAAATGCATGAAAAATAACAAATGAAGGCAGGAAGGGTTGAAAATTGAGGATGTGTCTTTGAATGGTGCATTTTGAACACAGAAAAACTATGGAGTTCAAATAAGTTCAAAAAAATGAAATCCCTTTGTAACAGATGAGTTTCCGTATGAAACACTGATACTTCGAAAGAGATTGTCGGTTTTTGCTGTAACCCTCTCTATTTTCTTGCACATGCTATGTGGATAAAATAATGAAGTCAGAAAGGGTTGAACACAGAAAAAGTCTGGAGTTCAAATAAGTTTAAAAAATGAAATTCCTTTATAAAAGACGAGTTTCCGTATGAAACCCTGATACTTCGAAACAGATTGTTCACTTTGTACACGAAGTGCATCCAGTTTTTGCCGTAACCCTCTCTACTTTCCTGCACATGCTATGTGGGTGAAATGAAAAATAACAAATGAAGTCAGAAAGGGTTGAAAATTGATGATGTGGCTTTGAATGGTGCATTTTGAACAAAGAAAAACCATGGAGTTCAAATAAGTTAAAAAAATGAAATCCCTTTGTAACATACGAGTTTCCGTATGTAACCCTGATACTTCGAAAGAGATTGTCCGTTTTGTACACGAAGTGCGTCCAGATTTTGCCGTAACCCTCTCTACTTTCTTGCACATGCTATGTGGGTGAAATGATGATACCAGGCCACTTTCAACCTTTTCAGAGTTAATTTGAAATGCTTTTCAATTTCAGGGTCTTATAGCTCAAAATAATCATTAAATGCATGAAAAATAACAAATGAAGTCAGAAAGGGTTGAAGATTGATGATGTGGCTCTGAAATGGTGCATTTTGAACACAGAAAAAGTCTGGAGTTCAAGTAAGTTAAAAGATGAAATCCCTTTGTAAAAGACAAGTTTCCGTATGAATCCCCGATACTTTGAAAGATATTGTTCGTTTTGTACACAAAGTGCATCCAGTTTTTGCCGTAACCCTCTCTACTTTCTTGCACATGCTATGTGGGTGAAATTTTGATACCATGCCAACTTTCAACCTTTTCAGAGTTTATTTGAAATGCTTTTAAATTCCCGGGTCTTATAGCTCAAAATAATCAGTAAATGCATGAAAAATAACAAATGAAGTCAGGAAGGGTTGAAAATTGATGATGTGTCTTTGAATGGTGCATTTTGAACGAAGAAAAACTATGGAGTTCAAATAAGTTCCAAAAATGAAATCCCTTTGTAACAGATGAGTTTTCGTATGAAACCCTGATGCTTCGAAAGAAATTGTCCGTTTTGTACACGAAGTGCATCTAGTTTTTGCTGTAACCCTCTCTATTTTCTTGCACATGCTATGTGGATGAAATGATGATACCATGCCAACTTTTAAGCTTTTGAGAGTTCATTTGAAATGCTTTTCAATTTCAGGGTCTTATAGCTCAAAATAATAAGTAAATGCATGAAAAATAACAAATGCGGTTTGAAAGGGTTGAAAATTAATGATGTGGCTTTGAATGGTGCATTTTGAACACAAAAAGTGTGGAGTTCCAACAAGTTAAAAAAATGAAATCCCTTTGTAACAGACGAGTTTCCGTATGAAACCCTGATACTTCGAAAGAGATTGTATGTTCTGTACACGAAGTGCATCCAGTTTTTGCCGTAATACTCTCTACTTTCTTGCACATGCTATGTGGGTGTAATAATTATACCATGCCTACCTTCAAGCTTTTCAGAGTTCATTTGAAATGCTTTTCAATTTCAGGGTCTTATAGCTCAAAATAATCATTAAATGCATGAAAAATAACAAATGAAGTCAGAAAGGGTTGAAGATTGATGATGTGGCTCTGAAATGGTGCATTTTGAACACAGAAAAAGTCTAGAGTTCAAGTAAGTTAAAAGATGAAATCCCTTTGTAAAAGACGAGTTTCCGTATGAATCCCCGATACTTTGAAAGATATTGTTCGTTTTGTACACAAAGTGCATCCAGTTTTTGCCGTAACCCTCTCTACTTTCTTGCACATGCTATGTGGGTGAAATTTTGATACCATGCCAACTTTCAACCTTTTCAGAGTTTATTTGAAATGCTTTTAAATTCCCGGGTCTTATAGCTCAAAATAATCAGTAAATGCATGAAAAATAACAAATGAAGTCAGGAAGGGTTGAAAATTGATGATGTGTCTTTGAATGGTGCATTTTGAACGAAGAAAAACTATGGAGTTCAAATAAGTTCCAAAAATGAAATCCCTTTGTAACAGATGAGTTTTCGTATGAAACCCTGATGCTTCGAAAGAAATTGTCCGTTTTGTACACGAAGTGCATCTAGTTTTTGCTGTAACCCTCTCTATTTTCTTGCACATGCTATGTGGATGAAATGATGATACCATGCCAACTTTTAAGCTTTTGAGAGTTTATTTGTAATGCTTTTCAATTTCAGGGTCTTATAGCTCAAAATAATAAGTAAATACATGAAAAATAACAAATGCGGTTTGAAAGGGTTGAAAATTAATGATGTGGCTTTGAATGGTGCATTTTGAATACAAAAAAGTGTGGAGTTCCAACAAGTTAAAAAAAATAAATCCCTTTGTAACAGACGAGTTTCCGTATGAAACCCTGATACTTCGAAATGGATTGTCCGTTTTGTACACGAAATGCATCCAGTTTTTGCCGTAACCCTCTCTGCTTTCTAGCACATGCTACGTGGGTGTAATGATGATACCATGCCTACTTTCAACCTTTTCAGAGTTCATTTGAAATGCTTTTCAATTTCAGGGTCCTATAGCTCAAAATAATCGGTAAATGCATAAAAAATAACTAATGAAGTGAGAAACGGTTGAAAATTGATGATGTGGCTTTGAGTGGTGCATTTTGAACACAAAAAAGTGTGGAGTTCCAACAAGTTAAAAAAATGAAATCTCTTTGTAACAGACGAGTTTCCGTATGAAACCCTGATACTTCGAAAGAGATTGTCCGTTTTGTACACGAAGTGCATCTAGTTTTCGCTGTAACCCTCTCTATTTTCTTGCACATGCTATGTGGATGTAATGATGATACCATGCCAAATTTTTACCTTTTGAGAGTTCATTTGAAATGCTCTTCAATTTCAGGGTCTTGTAGCTCAAAATAATCAGTAAATGCATTAAAAATAACAAATGTGGTTAGAAAGGGTTGAAAATTAATGATGTGGCTTTGAATGGTGCATTTCGAACACAAAAAAGTGTGGAGTTCCAACAAGTTAAAAAAACGAAATCTCTTTCTAACAGACGAGTTTCCGTATGAAACCATGATACTTCGAAATAGATTGTCCGTTTTGCACACGAAGTGCATCCAGTTTTTGCCGTAACCCTCTCTACTTTCTTGAACATGCTATGTGGGTGAAATGATGATACCATGCCACTTTCAACCTTTTCAGAGTTCATTTGAAATGCTTTTCAATTTCACGGTCTTATAGTTCAAAATAATCAGTAAATGCATGAAAAATAACAAATGAAGTCAGAAAGGGTTGAAAATTGATGATGTGGCTCTGAATGGTGCATTTTGAACACAGAAAAAGTCTGGAGTTCAAGTAAGTTAAAAAATGAAATCCCTTTGTAACAGACGAGTTTCCGTATGAAACCCTGATACTTCGAAATGGATTGTCCGTTTTGTACCCGAAATGCATCCAGTTTTTGCCGTAACCCTCTCTGCTTTCTTGCACATGCTACGTGGGTGTAATGATGATACCATGCCTACTTTCAACCTTTTCAGAGTTCATTTGAAATGCTTTTCAATTTCAGGGTCTTATAGCTCAAAATAATCGGTAAATGCATAAAAAATAACTAATGAAGTGAGAAACGGTTGAAAATTGATGATGTGGCTTTGAGTGGTGCATTTTGAACACAAAAAAGTGTGGAGTTCCAACAAGTTAAAAAAATGAAATCTCTTTGTAACAGACGAGTTTCCGTATGAAACCCTGATACTTCGAAAGAGATTGTCCGTTTTGTACACGAAGTGCATCTAGTTTTCGCTGTAACCCTCTCTATTTTCTTGCACATGCTATGTGGATGTAATGATGATACCATGCCAACTTTTTACCTTTTGAGAGTTCATTTGAAATGCTCTTCAATTTCAGGGTCTTGTAGCTCAAAATAATCAGTAAATGCATTAAAAATAACAAATGTGGTTAGAAAGGGTTGAAAATTAATGATGTGGCTTTGAATGGTGCATTTTGAACACAAAAAAGTGTGGAGTTCCAACAAGTTAAAAAAACGAAATCTCTTTCTAACAGACGAGTTTCCGTATGAAACCATGATACTTCGAAATAGATTGTCCGTTTTGCACACGAAGTGCATCCAGTTTTTGCCGTAACCCTCTCTACTTTCTTGAACATGCTATGTGGGTGAAATGATGATACCATGCCACTTTCAACCTTTTCAGAGTTCATTTGAAATGCTTTTCAATTTCACGGTCTTATAGTTTAAAATAATCAGTAAATGCATGAAAAATAACAAATGAAGTCAGAAAGGGTTGAAAATTGATGATGTGGCTCTGAATGGTGCATTTTGAACACAGAAAAAGTCTGGAGTTCAAGTAAGTTAAAAAATGAAATCCCTTTGTAAAAGACGAGTTTCCGTATGAATCCGTGATACTTCGAAATAGATTGTTCGTTTTGTACACGAAGTGCATCCAGTTTTTGCCGTAACCCACTCTACTTTCTTGCACATGCTATGTGGTTGAAATATCAGGATGTGCAAGAAAGTAGAGTGGTTACGACCAAAACTGGATGCACTTCATGTACAAAACGAACAATCTATTTCGAAGTATGAGGGATTCATACGGAAACTCGTCTTTTACAAAGGGATTTCAGTTTTTAACTTACTTGAACTCCAGACTTTTTTTGTGTTCAAAATGCACCACTCAAAGCCACATCATCAATTTTCAACCCTTTCTGACTTCATTTGTTATTTTTTATGCATTTACTAATTATTTTGAGCTATAAGACCCTGAAATTGAAAAGCATTTCAAATGAACTTTGAAAAGGTTGATGATGAGGACATGACTACCTTGGATACGACCAAAAATATTGCATACATGCATATTTGTCAGGTGATTTCTAGTGTCAACTATTCAATAATCTATTTATATTATCCAGAACACTTTTGTGTTTTGTCTAATTGCAGGTGTGTGGGACATTTGTACTAGCTAGATATGAAGATAAGGGAAAAAGAGAAGTTTAGGTGCTGTTCAAAAAGTCCCTTCACGTCACTTTTGGGCCAAGAGAAGATATCTCACGTTCTGGATTCAGATTCGGACTGAACAGACATACCTGACTCAAAATGGCAAGAACTTTTTCATACGGACTCCGAATTGGGTGATTTGTTTTTTGTTGAAAAGTAGATTTTGTCCTCTTTCCACTCCAATTGGATTCACCTTTAAATTCGTCCGGAGCATTGAGATATGGACGAAACAATCTGACACTGTAGCAGAATCCGAGTCAAACAACAAGTCCAAAGGTGTTGCATCACCTCCACTTGGGCCCATGAGCCTTGTACAACGTAGGGTTGGTTTTAGGCTGCCTTGGGACGTCCTCCCACCTCCTTGGCCGCCACCCCTTACTCCTATATAAGTAGATCTATCTAGTAGCTTTTTCCTTGGGATTTGTTTAGTTAAATGTTAGCCATTGCAACTTCGTGTACTTTGTTTGTGTCCAATGACCAGACCAAGACCACTTTCAGATCCCCACCTTTATCAATACTTCATCTATATTCGCAATATTCAGATTGCATTATCATATTCTTGCTTGTTCTTCGATTGCGTGCAGTAATAGACCTTCGTGGTCAGGCTGATCGTGCTTCCGGCATCGTCAGTAACCTCAGGAGATTGGTTTAGCGATTGCTAAGGCGCAACGTCATGCACGTTTGTAGTCGAATTGTCAAAGTCGACTCCACCAAATCGATAGTTATCATCTCATTGAAAGATCGGGACACCCTCGCCTCTATCAAGTGGTATAAGTTATCAGGTTGCTCGGTGAGAATTTGCAGCTTTCCCTAGATTAGATTTATTTTGTTACCTATAGTCCAAGAAAAAGCCACAAAAAAGTTAGATCTATTCATCCTTTGTCCAAGCCAATCTGAGCCTGTGCAATTTTCTTTTTATTGTTTGCATTATTGAATTATCGGTTGCATCGTCGTGTCGAGTTGCTGGTCTTAGTGTTTAGTTCATTTAGAGTTTCGAGTTCTGTTCACATTAGTCACGTCCTCGCTGCATCGTTATCCCTTCCGCTATCCACCACACCATCCATCAATTTCCACCACATGCTTCCCATATTTCATTGTCACAATCATAGTTGAGGTCGTTCACATCTTCGTTTGATCCAATCTGTATCTTATCTAGTTCGTCTTGGAAAGAGGGACAAAAAAAGAGAGAAAAAAAAGAGAGAAAAAAAAGAAAAAAACAAAGAAAAAAAGAGAGAAAGAAAATAAAAAAGTGCGAGGAAAAAAAAGAGAGAAGAAAAAAAAAACAAAATTCGGATCTATCTAGACTCAGTCTCATAGTTGAATTCAGATTGGGATCTGTTTTGCGCACTGTTCAGTAAAACAGACATAACTTCCTCATACGAAGTCCGTTTTGGCTCCGCGAGTACTTAAATGAAAGCTAACGACGAGCCGCATCTAAGTAGTTGCAGAGGCTTGTTTAATATTTGACACCTCAAAATCGTCTTCTAAATAGGTCTTTTTGCCCTCCGAAGTTCGCAGACACAGCTTATTCCAGTTTTTCAGGCCAGTTTTCGAATTCTTTGACTCCTCATATCAATTCGGAATTGAGTGATTCTTTTTGCATTGGAAAGCATGAGCTAGTAGCATTCTTTGAAAAAAGTTATCAGAAAATTTGCTCAAACTTTTCAAGAGGAAAGTTGGAGAGAGAGTTGTTGTATATCCTGCTTGGCAGTTGTTTCACATCATTATCTTTACTGCTATTGTGATCTTCACTTATATCTTGCTGTCCAGAGCTACTTCATATCCTTTATTGATGCTAGTTGTGCTATGCCGTGACCTTATTAGTGTTCTAGGCTCGCGTCTCTAGTCCGGTCTAGCCTAGGACCAGCACAGTACCGTCGTTGAGCGTTTATTCAACATTGCATCTTTGAAGTGATTATTGCTAATCTTTTGCTACCATATATAGCCAACCCAGCTCCATATATTTCTACACCGTATATACGTATGTTCCCCTGGCAATCGCTTTACACAATCTTCAGACTTATTTGACACCGCTGGTTGCCTGTCACCACCTGCCGCATGGTAAGAACTTGTAAGATATTGATATTTGCTTTACTGTGAGCACTTTACAACCACATCCTAGTAGTTCATAGGAACATTATTCTCGAATTTTGTTTCTTGTTTCTACTAATCATGACAGGTTCCGGAGACAGAAGTTCTTGGACGACGGACACATCATCACCATCACTAGAGTTGGGACAACACACACAAGCACATGGTCAGGTTATCTCTTTACCGTCATTTGAGGGTAGATTTAATCCTGCTATTTATCTAGCTTGGGAGCTTGAAGTAGAACATGTTTTTAGTCACCATGACTTTTCTGAACTTGAGCGAGTACGAGCTATCACTAGAGCATTTACTGGTTTTGCTTCTGTTTGGTGGAATATGCATTGTAAGAAAAACATTGATAACCAACCCACAACTTGGAAAGATTTGAAAGATGTAATGGGACAACAATTTTTCCCTCCTTACAATCGTCGTGAATTGCTTCGCAAATTTGAACAATTTAAACAAGGCAACAAAACTGTTCATGCTTACTACCAAGAGTTCAAATCTTATATGCACCATTGATGAGGACATCAATACCATTGTTACACCCACAGCCCCTGCTGCTATAGATACTGGACCAATTACTAGAGCTCGCGCACGCCAATTGAATTATCAGGTACTTTCGTTTCTTGGTAATGATTCTACGTGCAACCACCAGCACCACAACCACCAGGTCGTCCACATGCAAATAATGGCAATGTTAGGGCTCCCCCTCAGGTACGAGATCATGACCATCTCCCTAAACTGAAATTGAATATTCCACCATTTGAGGGTAGATATGTTCCTGATATATATCTTACTTGGGAGTTAGAAACTGAACAACGATTTACATGTTTACAATATCCTGAGGAGAGACGTGTTCCTGCTGCTGTTTGTGCTTTCACTAGCTTTGCATGTGTTTGGTGGTCTGAACATTGTAGATTATATCCTATTCCAGCTACTTGGGCTGCTTTGAAAACTGCTATGCGTACTCGTTGGGTTCCACCAGATTATCAACGTGAATTACTTCAAAAATTGCAGCGCTTAAGACAAGGAAAAAATTCGGTAGAAGAATATTATCAGGAATTACAAACTGGCTTGATTAGATGTGGTATTGTTGAGGAGAATGAAGCTATGCTTGCACATTTTCTGGGTGGATTGAATAAAGAGATTCAAACCATTCTAGACTATAAGGATTATAATAATATCACTCGTTTATTCCATCTTGCTTGTAAAGCTGAACGTGAAGTGTAGGATCGACATGCATTGGCGCAAACTAACTTTTCTGCAGGTCGACCTTCATCATGGACACCATGTGTATCATCTACTTCCACACGTTCTGCTACACCGGCACCTCCATCGGCTGCCACCTCCAACCGTGATACAGTAAAGCAGGCACAATCACCACTATCTGCCAAGAGCACACCTTCTGGGCCTGCAAAGAGCTCTTCTTCATCCATGGCATCAACAGGGCAAACACATGATATTATTTGTCGATGTTGCAAGGGTGGAGGTCATTATGCGAGGGAATGCCCATCTAAGCGTGTGATGATTATTACTGAGGATGGTGGGTATGAGTCCGCTAGTGACTATGATGAGGAGACTTTGGCTCTTATTACACATGAAGAACACGGTGGAGATGATTCTGATCATGAGACGCAATACATGGCTGCTGAAGATGCTGACAGGTATGAATGTTTAGTTGCTCAATGTGTTTTGAGTGTGCAGGTTACACAAGCTGAGCAAAATCAGAGGCATAATTTGTTCCATACAAAGGGAGTTGTGAAGGAACGTTCTATTCGCGTCATCATAGATGGAGGGAGCTGCAACAACTTGGCTAGCATGGATATGGTGGTGAAGCTTTCTCTCACCACAAGACCACATCCACATCCTTACTACATCCAATGGTTCAACAACAGCGGCAAGGTTAAGGTAACACGTACTGTTCATGTGCATTTTAGTATCTGTACATATGCTGATTATGTTGATTGTGATGTGGTACCTATGCAAGCATGTTCCTTATTACTTGGTAGACCATGGCAATTTGATAAAAATTCTGTACACCATGGTAGAAACAATCAGTATACTCTTGTTCATAAGGATAAAAATATTACTTTGCTTCCTATGACTCATGATTCCATTTTGAAAGATGATATTAATAGAGCTAATAAAGCAAAACGGGAGAAAAATAAGAGTGAAAATCAGATTGTGGCAAAAGAATTTGAGCAACAAATGAAGCCTAATAATAAACCATCTACTGTTGCTTCTGAAATTAAATTGAAAAGTGCATGTTTACTTGCCACCAAATCTGATATTGATGAGCTAGATTCTAGCAAATCTATTTGCTATGCTTTTGTGTGCAAAGAGGCATTATTTTCATTCAAGGACGTGCCTTCCTCTTTGCCCCCTGCTGTCACTAACATTTTGCAGGAGTTCGCTGACGTCTTCCCACAAGACGTGCCACCGGGATTACCACCTATTCGAGGGATTGAGCATCAAATTGACTTAATTGCCGGTGCATCGCTACCCAACCGTGCACCATACCGTACCAATCCAGAGGAGACGAAGGAGATTATGCGTCAAGTACAGGAGCTGCTCGACAAAGGTTATATAGGCGAATCTCTTAGTCCTTGTGCTGTTCCTATTATACTCGTGCCTAAAAAGGATGGTACGTCACGTATGTGTGTTGATTGTAGAGGCATTAATAATATTACTATTCGTTATCGTCATCCTATTCCTAGGCTAGATGATATTCTTGATGAATTGAGTGGCTCTACAATATTCTCCAAAGTTGATTTGCGTAGTGGATACCATCAAATTCGTATGAAATTGGGAGATGAATGGAAAACAGCATTTAAAACTAAGTTTGGTTTATATGAGTGGTTAGTCATGCCTTTTGGGTTAACTAATGCACCTAGTACTTTCATGAGACTAATGAACGAAGTTTTACGTGCTTTCATTGGACGATTTGTGGTCGTCTATTTTGATGATATACTGATTTATAGCAAATCTTTGGAAGAACATTTGGAACATTTATGTGCTGTTTTTAATGCTCTACGTGATGCACATTTGTTTGGTAACCTTGGGAAGTGCACCTTTTGCACCGACCGAGTATCTTTTCTTGGTTATGTTGTTACTCCACAGGGAATTGAAGTTGATAAAGCCAAGATTGAAGCTATTGAGAGTTGGCCGCAGCCCAAAACGGTCACACAAGTGAGGAGTTTCCTTGGCCTCGCTGGTTTCTATAGGCGTTTTGTGAGAGATTTCAGCACCATTGCTGCACCTCTCAACGAGCTTACAAAGAAGGATGTGCCTTTTGTTTGGGGTACCGCACAGGAAGAAGCCTTCACTGTATTGAAAGATAAGTTGACACATGCTCCTTTACTCCTACTTCCTGATTTAAATAAGACTTTTGAGCTTGAATGTGATGCTAGTGGAATTGAGTTAGGAGGTGTGTTATTACAAGATGGCTAACCTGTTGCATACTTTTCTGAAAAATTGAGTGGGCCTAGTCTGAACTATTCTACTTATGATAAAGAATTATATGCTCTTGTTCGGACCTTAGAAACATGGCAACATTATTTGTGGCCCAAAGAATTTGTTATACATTCTGATCATGAATCTTTGAAACACATTAAAAGTCAAGCTAAACTGAACCGTAGACTTGCTAAATGGGTTGAATTCATTGAGACTTTCCCTTATGTCATTAAACACAAGAAGGGTAAAGAAAATGTTATTGCTGATGCATTGTCTCGTCGTTATACTATGCTTTCACAACTTGACTTTAAAATATTTGGTTTGGAGACCATCAAAGATCAATATGTGCATGATGCCGAATTTAAAGATGTATTGCAGAATTGTAAAGAAGGAAGAACATGGAACAAGTTCATCGTTAACGATGGATTTGTGTTTCGTGCTAACAAGCTATGCATTCCAGCTAGCTCCGTTCGTCTTTTGTTGTTGCAGGAGGCGCATGGAGGAGGACTAATGGGACACTTTGGCGTGAAAAAGACGGAGGATATACTTGCTACACATTTCTTTTGGCCAAAGATGAGACGGGATGTTGAGCGTTTTGTTCCTCGCTGCACTACATGTCAAAAAGCTAAGTCACGACTCAATCCTCATGGTTTATATATGCCTTTGCCTGTACCTAGTGTTCCTTGGGAGGATATATCTATGGACTTTGTTTTAGGTTTACCTCGAACAAAGAAGGGGAGGGATAGTATATTTGTTGTCGTGGATAGATTCTCGAAAATGGCACACTTTATACCATGTTGTAAAAGCGATGATGCTGTTAATGTTGCTGATTTGTTCTTTCGTGAAATTATTCGCTGGCATGGTGTGCCAAATACTATTGTTTCAGATCGTGATACTAAATTTCTTAGCCACTTTTGGAGATGTTTATGGGCTAAGTTGGGGACTAAACTGCTTTTTACTACTACTTGTCACCCCCAAACTGATGGACAAACTGAAGTAGTCAATAGAACATTGTCTACTATGCTTAGGGCTGTTTTGAAGAATAATAAGAAAATGTGGGAAGAATGCTTGCCTCATATTGAATTTGCTTATAATCGTTCATTGCATTCTACTACTAAGATGTGCCCTTTTGAAATTGTGTATGGTTTCCTACCTCGTGCACCTATTGATTTGTTGCCTCTTCCATCTTCGGAGAAGGTTAATTTTGATGCTAAACAACGTGCTGATTTGATCTTAAAGATGCATGAGTTAACTAAGGAAAATATTGAGCGCATGAATGCTAAATATAAACTTGTTGGAGATAAGGGTAGAAAACGTGTTGTCTTTGCACCTGGAGATCTTGTTTGGTTACATTTGCGTAAGGATAGGTTTCCTAATTTGCGCAAGTCAAAGCTAATGCCACGTGCTGATGGTCCTTTTAAGGTGTTAGAGAAAATAAATGATAATGCATATAAACTTGAGTTGCCTGCAGATTTTGGGGTTAGTCCCACTTTTAACATTGCAGATTTGAAGCCTTATTTGGGTGAGGAAGATGAGCTTACGTCGAGGACGACTTCATTTCAAGAAGGGGAGGATGATGAGGACATCAATACCATTGTTACACCCACAGCCCCTGCTGCTATACATACTGGACCAATTACTAGAGCTCGCGCACGCCAATTGAATTATCAGGTACTTTCGTTTCTTGGTAATGATTCTAATGTTCATGAGAATATGATGCTGCCTAAATTGGATACATTTGTTTTGCTTACGAATGAAGGGCCTAGCTTGGAGAAGGATGATCATTGGAGCAAGAACTAGCATGGAGTTGATGGCATGCGCAAGGGAGACAAGAACAGAGTTTCAAGTGATGATTTCAGGACTTTGAAGCCACCATAATGAGTGCATGAATGTGACGCCCCCGATTCAATCGTACACTAATCATGCACGCAAATGTGTACGATCAAGATCAGGGACTCACGGGAAGATATCACAACACAACTCTACAAATAAAATAAGTCATACAAGCATCATAATACAAGCCAGGGGCCTCGAGGGCTCGAATACAAGTGCTCGATCATAGACGAGTCAGCGGAAGAAACAATATCTGAGTACAGACATAAGTTAAACAAGTTTTGCCTTAAGAAGGCTAGCACAAACGGGGATACAGATCGAACGAGGCGCAGGCCTCCTGCCTGGGATCCTCCTAACTACTCCTGGTCGTCGTCAGCGGGCTGCACGTAGTAGTAGGCACCTCCAGTGCGGTAGGAGTCGTCGTCGACGGTGGCGTCTGGATCCTGGGCTCCGGCATCTGGTTGCGACAACCAGAAGAAAGGAAAAGGGGAAAAAGGGGGAAGAAAGCAACCGTGAGTACTCATCCAAAGTACTCGCAAGCAAGGAGCTACACTACATATGCATGGATATATGTGTAAAGGGCCATATCAGTGGACTGAACTGCAGAATGCCAGAATAAGAGGGGGATAGCTAGTCTTATCGAAGACTACGCTTCTGGTCGCCTCCGTCTTGCAGCATATAGAAGAGAGTAGACTGAAGTCCTCCAAGTAGCATCGTATAGCATAATCCTACCCGGCGTTCCCCTCCTCGATGCCCTGTTGGAGAGCAATCACCGGGTTGTATCTGGCACTTGGAAGGGTGTGTTTTATTAAGTATCCGGTTCTAGTTGTCATAAGGTCAAGGTACAACTCCGGGTCGTCCTTTTACCGAGGGACACGGCTATTCGAATAGATAAACTTCCCTGCAGGGGTGCACCACATAGCCCAACACGCTTGATCCCATTTGGCCGGACACACTTTCCTGGGTCATGCCCGGCCTCGGAAGATCAACACGTCGTAGCCCCACCTAGGCACAACAGAGCGGTCAGCACGCCGGTCTAAACCTAAGCGCGCAGGGGTCTGGGCCCATCGCCCTGAGCACACCTGCACGTTGCGTACGCGGCCGGAGAGCAGACCTAGCAACCTCCATTTCAAAGGAAGTCACGTTACGCGGTCCAACCCGGCGCGCGCCGCTCAGTCGCTGACGTCAAGAAGTGCTTCGGCTGATACCACGACGTCGGGATACCCATAACTACTCCCGCGTAGGTGGTTAGTGCGTATAGACCAAATGGCCAGACTCAGATCAAATACCCAGATCTCGTTAAGCGTGTTAAGTATCGCGAACGCCGACTAGGGCCAGGCCCACCTCTCTCCTAGGTGGTCTGAACCTGCCCTGTCGCTCCGCCTCAAAGTAACAGTCGGGGGCCGTCGGGAACCCAGGCCCACCTCTACCGGGATGGAGCAACCTGCCCCTTCAGCCCCCATCTCCGAACAGTATCACATGTAATGTAACAGTTTAAAGTATATAGTATATGCCCGTGATCACCTCCCGAAGTGATCACGGCCCAGTAGTATAGCATGGCAGACGGACAAGAGTGTAGGGCCACTGATGGAACACTAGCATCCTATACTAAGCAGTAGGATTGCAGGTAAAGGTATCAACAGCAGTATCAAAAACAGGCTATGCATCAGGATAGGAATAACGAAAGCAGTAACAAGCTACTCTACTCTAATGCAAGCAGTATAGAGGAGAGTAGGCGATATCTGGTGATCAAGGGGGGGGGGGGCTTGCCTGGTTGCTCTGGCAAGTGAGAGGGATCGTCAACTCCGTAGTCGAACGGGGCAGCAGCAGCGTCGGTCCCGGTGTCTAGCGAGAGAAGAGGGGGAAGAAACAATAAATATTTAAGCAAGCAGATGCATAGTGATGCATGACATGACAAGTAACGGCGTTAGAGGTGCCCTAACGCGGTATGGGATGATACCGGTGAAGGGGGGGGGGGAAACATCCGGGAAAGTATTCCCGGGGTTCCGCGTTTTCGGGCAGAGGAGCCGGAGGGGGAAAGTTGCGAGTTTGAGATGTTAGGGGTGTGCGGCGGATGAACGGGCTGCGTATCCGGGTTCGTCTCGTCGTTCTGAGCAACTTTCATGTTGAAAACATTTTAATCCGAGTTACGGATTAAAAGATATGATTTTCTAAAGATTTTATTAATTCCTGGAATTTAATTAATTATTTAAATATAACATTATCCAAACAGTGTTTGCTGACGTCATCATGACGTCAGCATGACGTCAGCAGTCAACAGGGGCGTTGACTGGTCAAATCTGACGTGTGGGTCCCACGTGTCATTCTGTGATTAAGCTATTCAGAGATTAACTAACTAATCATTGTTTAATTAGACTAATTAGATAATTAGGTTAATCTAATTATGATTAATCAGATTAATTAATTCCTTAATTAATAATTAATAATTAATTAATTAATTATTTACTTATTTATTTATTTATTTTTATTATTATTAATTTTAATTCTCTTATTTTCTTCTTTTTTTTTAAATAAACGTTCAGGGGGGCGGGCCCCACTTGTCATAGGCCCTGTGGCCTAAGCGGGCGCACGGGCGCTGGGCACCCGCCGGAACTGGCGCAGCGGGCGGTTGGGTGCGGGCGCACCCGAGCGGGCGCTCGCCCGCAGGGCGGGGCGAGGACACCGCGGCACGGATGGCGGGGCACGCCGGCGCGGCCAGTGGCGCGGTGGAGACGAAGGGCGCCGGCGGGGGTGCGCGGGTCGGGCACGGGCGACGTGGGGAGCGCGTGAACTGGGCGCGGGTGGAGCGGGCCGCGGCTCGGCGAGCACGTGCGCGCGCGGTGGCGCGGGTGCGCGTCGAGCAGGGGAGGCCGTGGCGAGGCAGGGCGCGGCCATGGGGCACGGGTGGGCGCGCGCAGGGAGGGGCGGCGAGCGGCGTAGCGGGCGAGGCCAGCGACGCCAGCGCGCGGCACGCGTGCGGTGGCGGCCGGGGCGATAGCGGCGCGGTGCGGCTAGATCCGGCAACGGGAGCAGAGGGGGAGAGGAGAGGGGAGCCGCTCACGTGCGAGGAGGGAAGAGGCGGCGAGCGTGGACGAGGAAGTCCGGCGACGGCGGTGCTCCGCGCGGCGACGTCGGCCTCGGGGCGCCGCGGGTGTCGGGGGCGAGACGGGGCAGCGCCGGGAACGGGCGCCAGCGTCGTGGAGGAGGGAGCGGGGCGCGGTCGCCGGCTAGGTGGGGGGTGGGCGCGGGGGGGTGGTCGTGTGCTAGGGTTTGACCCCAGGGGGAGCCTATGGGTGGGCGGCTGGGCCGGTGGGCCGGTCCATTTGGACGGCGGAGGCCAGCTGGGCCACTTGGCCCAGCGGGGGGGGGGCTTTCTCTTTGTTTTTTTTGTTAGTTTAGTTTTCCTTTTATTTATTTACTTTTTTTTGTTTTCTTTTTAATTTCTCATTTGTAATAGTTTTATAAATTATAAAAGCATTCACTAATTTAGTGTTAATAATTATGCTACTGCCCCATTAACTTAGGGGCATCTAATTAAACATTTTATTATTTTATAAAATGCAAAAGACATTTATTTCATTGTCTTACCTACTGTTTTAATTTTTCAAATGCATCTAAACTTTCTATAAGAATGTGGTTTGTTCACCATAATTACCTATGCATTAGTTGGATCACTCCGAACATTTTAGTTTTAATATTCGAAAACTTTTATTGTTTGATTGATTTTGAGTTGGAATCCGAATCGGTTTCGATCTATCGCGAGGTTAGCAATAGTAACCGAGGTGACGTGGCATCGTTAACGTGGGATTACTGTAGCCTAATTATCCGGGCGTCACAATTCTCCTCCACTACAAGAAATCTCGTCCCGAGATTTAAGAGGGGAGTAAGGGGGAAGAATAGGTTACGAAATTCTAACGATTCTTCTCGGTCTTGGTTGCACTTCTCGAAGTGGTCGATCCATAGCGCTGATGTCTTCATTCCTATGCATCAATGCATCATGATGAGGTTGTCGTCCTTTCTTCAGGAACTCCATCGTACTTACGATAATGGTAAGGGGTTACTACTGGAGAACGGACCGCTACAATGTTGCTTATCTGGTAGATAACATCAGGAAAGGTGGCGAGAAGTAACTCTTGAATAGATACATAACAAATTATCGAGAGCAACGTAAGAAGGTGCAAAATGGAAGTTTCAAGCCCATAGGCAATCGTTTGTTGCCTATCAGAAGGTGAAAGGGGTTCAGAGCAACGAGAATAAGTATTGCATCTGATACCCGAATAGATCACTTGGCAGGTGGCCCGTGAGTTACATAAGAAGTCAAGTGCGAGGAATAACTCTGGAAACCGGGGGTGTACAGGAGAGTCAGGTTTCGATCCTGGGACCTGTGGGTTATGGGCCCACCATGTGGTTTTTTTTTAATAGGAGCAGTGACATCTTGCACGGTCATGATAGGAAGGCATGTCAGAGAGTACCATGTCAGTTACGTCGACAACAACATCGATACCAAGGGCGAGGGATGAAGAGAACCATTTTCCTGCTCGTTGAATGAGGCGGGCCATGAGGCAAAGTTCTCATCCATCGGCGGTTACCGAAATGTCATCAACAATAGAAACAGGGTCTTTCTGACAGAGTTGTACAACGAGGTGTTTACATAAGCAGAAGAATATTACCGCTTAGATTATATAGATCACAAGAAAGGTCAAACAAACCAATGGAAAGGAAAAATGTGATCATCAGGCTAAACAGAACAATGGAAAGGAAATTTAAACACATAATTCAGGGGTATATCCTTCGCAAGGACAAGCAGAGCATGATATCAATGACAGGATATTATGTAGAAAACCCTTTAGGTAAGGGGAGAGAGAAATATCATGACATTACCCATACAACGGTGTTTGGGTAATTTAGCAGGAAACATTTAGCATTGGCTACAAATGTTCTTGTTGAAAATCAGAGTACAACCAACATGCTTCAAGATAGCATTGACATGGTCATCAGATAAAGATCAGGCTTTGGAAACACAAAGGATCCATCAGGAACAACTTATAGAATAAGTCTTATAGTTTCCTCATGGAGGAATGGATAACTTTGCTAAAAGGGAACTATAACAATAGGGCCTCCGGCCAAGTGTGCTAGGCATGACAACACCTTACCGGGTCACATTAAGACCAATGTGATAACTCTTGGAAATATGTTCCAACCATCATATCTGACCGCGATTCAGATTTGATTGGTGTCAGGATACCTCGGACTCAGGATGCCTGAGAAGAAAGGTGCAACATAAATTGTCGAGATGACATTGTAAGATTCTCGGGAAATTTACTACGGAAGCGAGTTTCGAAACAAAAGCTCATCATTAAACCAATGATGGGATAAGGAGGTAGCTGATGAATTCAGCGACAATTCATCGAGACTTCCAAAAGATGGGTTTCCACAAGTATGTGAACAAAGAGATATCATTAATCAGATGAAATGATATAAGGGAATATGCTCGAGGAAACATACCCAGTTTAAGCATTGGTTGATAGGTGCACCCGAAATATGGGTTGGGTTGCACGACCAACGTCGGAATGGTGATTCAATAATCAATAGTCTAAGAATGACGGCCGACCATTAACTTCAAAACAATAGGACTGCTAGAAGGGCAGAATCCAAACAGCACCGTTCACTTGTTGGTACATCGGTTGGAATCAACACGAGGACCAAGAAAGAATGGTGAGAGTGAGAAGTATCACCATACCAAGAATTCTTAAGAGGTGGTGAATTTCTCACGACATTTTTGACATAGAAGATGGTAATACTTCAAGGTAGAACATAACATAAGTCGGTTAACAAGGAACTCAAGGTATAGCCACAACACGAACAAGTTTGTGTTGGAAAGAAGGCAAGGAAGTAGTCGATGACACACAAATCATCGAGGGGCAAGGATGGTAATTCTTATCATGAATTTGTTTGTTATTCTGGAATAGCTCAGAAAGTTGATAATGATCACGACACATTTGTCGAGAGATTACCTGAAGATGTAATCGATCCGTGATCACATCAAGTCAAAAGAATGATGAAGCAAGAGGTTATTGGAACCATGGGTAAGACACAAACTCGGAATCAAGCTTGTTGTCTGAGGTGGAATGATAAGACAAGGAAATCAACGTAAGCTTAGCTCAGCGTCGAATAATTGTGCTACGGGAAGAAGGACCGGGTGGCACAGTTAAACTATAGCAGGATAACGATATAGTTGATCAGGCTAGGAATGACTTGATCGGGTACAAAATCGTACTTAATTAAGATTACTAAAAGTTGTTGAACCGTAGAGCGGACTCGGTTCAGTTATCAGTGTCTTCGAGTGTTTAATAACTCAGAGTCCATGAAAAATTGTAATCAGCGAGAATGTAGTACTTGATGAAGAACTCATAAGAAGTTATGTAGTTCCAAGGTAATCTCGAGATACCAGGGGGTAATACTCGACGACAGATCAAAGTAGAGGTTGGACTGGTGTATTGATCCATAGATGACAAGTGATTAAACTTGTCCGAGAAATGGGATCAAAGAGAAAATATGGTCGGAACCATGATTCTAAAAGGCCAGACCCTAGATATAAGATGGACTTATATCAAGGAATAATTAATTTTTAATCAGAAGCATCGATGAGAAGAAGTACATCGTGTCCATGGGCATGAACATAAAGTTCAAGGTCGACTCCCACTTCTCCAATGCATAATCTTTTATTCACTTCTCGCGTTCGATAAAGTTTTATTGTTGAAATTTTATCTGGCAAAATACCAGAAGAGTATGACTCGTGAAAACTCCCGAGTTCACTCATATAAAAGGAAGGCATAGGTTCAACCCGTCGGGGTATCATGGAAACATATACCACAAGCTTCAATAGTAAATACCACCAGCTCGAAAGTAGGGCATGGTTGGCCAAGCAGATGATACAATTTACCAAGGGCATTATGTATCAGGTAAAGAACTCACAAGAATTTTGGTTGTGAAGGACACTGTCGGATAATAACCTGGCAACGGGTATGGCGGTCCACAACGGGGCTGATGTGAGTATCGGTACTCAATCAAAGGAAGAAAGAATGCCAAGGCATCGGATTATAGAAACCACTGACTAATTCAAAGCATAATGCAAAGAAATTCTTTGATTTCCAAATCAAGGGATCAGAAGAAATCGTTCTGATCGAAAATGAATAAGTTCAATAGACTTAGAAGCACAAACGATCAAGGCATTGATTGGTTAAGAACCAGCTCATGTTTAGAATGACGTCTGAGCCGGGAAGATAATTTAAAATAATCAACTGATGAGTGCGTGCTTTCACACACATGTTGAATCGATAGGATCAAAATGATGGTGTCAAAGGATACTAATGAATATTGCTACACATATGGAAAGCATCCATATTGCAAACCGACAAGTATTTGCCGAGCAATAGTTTGAGGAGGATACTCGGAAGATCGGGTAGTATTTCCAAGTATTTTGAAAAGCATATGAACAACTGGGGATAAGCGGATACTCAATAAGTGCGAGAATTATCCATAGGGGTATTCACGTGACAAAGAACAGTAAGGCAGTAAGCTTAAAGGATTATCGAAACAACGACGAGTGTTTCGGGGTATCTTGTAATAACAAGATCAATTGGAGAATAAAAGTAAGGATGGCAACCGTATGTAGTTATCCATAAGGGTTGACGGTGGAAGGGGAATTGCAAACACGATGAACACAAGTTCTCGGGTTAACAACGAAGAGTAACTCCAGGGTCTTCTGGTGCTGCAGACGATCATCGGCAATAAGGTGCTCTCCGGGTGAAAGTGATAACGAGAACCTAGAGTTAGATTTTAGTAAAATCATTTAACCCGAATAGAAGAGATGTCAGGGTCCCAGAGTATAGGTCAAGGAGTAAAAGATCCTACAACCACCCGATGGCGACGTGTGCCCGTAAGACACACAGCCATGTTAGTAAAAGTTTTATAATGTCTAGACTCGACTTCGGCCAAGGAGTTGGGAAGGGGGATTCCTACAGGCAGTCGGCTCTGATACCAACTTGTGACGCCCCCGATTCAATCGTACACTAATCATGCACGCAAATGTGTACGATCAAGATCAGGGACTCACGGGAAGATATCACAACACAACTCTACAAATAAAATAAGTCATACAAGCATCATAATACAAGCCAGGGGCCTCGAGGGCTCGAATACAAGTGCTCGATCATAGACGAGTCAGCGGAAGAAACAATATCTGAGTACAGACATAAGTTAAACAAGTTTTGCCTTAAGAAGGCTAGCACAAACGGGGATACAGATCGAACGAGGCGCAGGCCTCCTGCCTGGGATCCTCCTAACTACTCCTGGTCGTCGTCAGCGGGCTGCACGTAGTAGTAGGCACCTCCAGTGCGGTAGGAGTCGTCGTCGACGGTGGCGTCTGGATCCTGGGCTCCGGCATCTGGTTGCGACAACCAGAAGAAAGGAAAAGGGGAAAAAGGGGGAAGAAAGCAACCGTGAGTACTCATGCAAAGTACTCGCAAGCAAGGAGCTACACTACATATGCATGGATATATGTGTAAAGGGCCATATCAGTGGACTGAACTGCAGAATGCCAGAATAAGAGGGGGATAGCTAGTCTTATCGAAGACTACGCTTCTGGTCGCCTCCGTCTTGCAGCATATAGAAGAGAGTAGACTGAAGTCCTCCAAGTAGCATCGTATAGCATAATCCTACCCGGCGTTCCCCTCCTCGATGCCCTGTTGGAGAGCAATCACCGGGTTGTATCTGGCACTTGGAAGGGTGTGTTTTATTAATATCCGGTTCTAGTTGTCATAAGGTCAAGGTACAACTCCGGGTCGTCCTTTTACCGAGGGACACGGCTATTCGAATAGATAAACTTCCCTGCAGGGGTGCACCACATAGCCCAACACGCTTGATCCCATTTGGCCGGACACACTTTCCTGGGTCATGCCCGGCCTCGGAAGATCAACACGTCGCAGCCCCACCTAGGCACAACAGAGCGGTCAGCACGCCGGTCTAAACCTAAGCGCGCAGGGGTCTGGGCCCATCGCCCTGAGCACACCTGCACGTTGCGTACGCGGCCGGAGAGCAGACCTAGCAACCTCCATTTCAAAGGAAGTCACGTTACGCGGTCCAACCCGGCGCGCGCCGCTCAGTCGCTGACGCCAAGAAGTGCTTCGGCTGATACCACGACGTCGGGATACCCATAACTACTCCCGCGTAGGTGGTTAGTGCGTATAGACCAAATGGCCAGACTCAGATCAAATACCCAGATCTCGTTAAGCGTGTTAAGTATCGCGAACGCCGACTAGGGCCAGGCCCACCTCTCTCCTAGGTGGTCTGAACCTGCCCTGTCGCTCCGCCTCAAAGTAACAGTCGGGGGCCGTCGGGAACCCAGGCCCACCTCTACCGGGATAGAGCCACCTGCCCCTTCAGCCCCCATCTCCGAACAGTATCACATGTAATGTAACAGTTTAAAGTATATAGTATATGCCCGTGATCACCTCCCGAAGTGATCACGGCCCAGTAGTATAGCATGGCAGACGGACAAGAGTGTAGGGCCACTGATGGAACACTAGCATCCTATACTAAGCAGTAGGATTGCAGGTAAAGGTATCAACAGCAGTATCAAAAACAGGCTATGCATCAGGATAGGAATAACGAAAGCAGTAACAAGCTACCCTACTCTAATGCAAGCAGTATAGAGGAGAGTAGGCGATATCTGGTGATCAAGGGGGGGCTTGCCTGGTTGCTCTGGCAAGAGAGAGGGATCGTCAACTCCGTAGTCGAACGGGGCAGCAGCAGCGTCGGTCCCGGTGTCTAGCGAGAGAAGAGGGGGAAGAAACAATAAATATTTAAGCAAGCAGATGCATAGTGATGCATGACATGACAAGTAACGGCGTTAGAGGTGCCCTAACGCGGTATGGGATGATACCGGTGAAGGGGGGGGAAACATCCGGGAAAGTATTCCCGGGGTTCCGCGTTTTCGGGCAGAGGAGCCGGAGGGGGAAAGTTGCGAGTTTGAGATGTTAGGGGTGTGCGGCGGATGAACGGGCTGCGTATCCGGGTTCGTCTCGTCGTTCTGAGCAACTTTCATGTTGAAAACATTTTAATCCGAGTTACGGATTAAAAGATATGATTTTCTAAAGATTTTATTAATTCCTGGAATTTAATTAATTATTTAAATATAACATTATCCAAAACAGTGTTTGCTGACGTCATCATGACGTCAGCATGACGTCAGCATGACGTCAGCAGTCAACAGGGGCGTTGACTGGTCAAATCTGACGTGTGGGTCCCACCTGTCATTCTGTGATTAAGCTAATCAGAGATTAACTAACTAATCATTGTTTAATTAGACTAATTAGATAATTAGGTTAATCTAATTATGATTAATCAGATTAATTAATTCCTTAATTAATAATTAATAATTAATTAATTAATTATTTACTTATTTATTTATTTATTTTTATTATTATTAATTTTAATTCTCTTATTTTCTTCTTCTTTTTTTAAATAAACGTTCAGCGGGGCGGGCCCCACTTGTCATAGGCCCTGTGGCCTAAGCGGGCGCACGGGCGCTGGGCACCCGCCCGAACTGGCGCAGCGGGCGGTTGGGTGCGGGCGCACCCGAGCGGGCGCTCGCCCGCAGGGCGGGGCGAGGACACCGCGGCACCGATGGCGGGGCACGCCGGCGCGGCCAGTGGCGCGGTGGAGACGAAGGGCGCCGGCGGGGGCGCGCGGGTCGGGCACGGGCGACGTGGGGAGCGCGCGAACTGGGCGCGGGTGGAGCGGGCCGCGGCTCGGCGAGCACGTGCGCGCGCGGTGGCGCGGGTGCGCGTCGAGCAGGGGAGGCCGTGGCGAGGCAGGGCGCGGCCATGGGGCACGGGTGGGCGCGCGCAGGGAGGGGCGGCGAGCGGCGTAGCGGGCGAGGCCAGCGACGCCAGCGCGCGGCACGCGTGCGGTGGCGGCCGGGGCGATAGCGGCGCGGTGCGGCTAGATCCGGCAACGGGAGCAGAGGGGGAGAGGAGAGGGGAGCCGCTCACGTGTGAGGAGGGACGAGGCGGCGAGCGTGGACGAGGAAGTCCGGCGACGGCGGTGCTCCGCGCGGCGACGTCGGCCTCGGGGCGCCGCGGGTGTCGGGGGCGAGACGGGGCAGCGCCGGGAACGGGCGCCAGCGTCGTGGAGGAGGGAGCGGGGCGCGGTCGCCGGCTAGGTGGGGGGTGGGCGCGGGGGGGGGGGTGGTCGTGTGCTAGGGTTTGACCCCAGGGGGAGCCTATGGGTGGGCGGCTGGGCCGGTGGGCCGGTCCATTTGGACGGCGGAGGCCAGCTGGGCCACTTGGCCCAGCGGGGGGGGGCTTTCTCTTTGTTTTTTTTTGTTAGTTTAGTTTTCCTTTTATTTATTTACTTTTTTTTGTTTTCTTTTTAATTTCTCATTTGTAATAGTTTTATAAATTATAAAAGCATTCAGTAATTTAGTGTTAATAATTATGCTACTGCCCCATTAACTTAGGGGCATCTAATTAAACATTTTATTATTTTATAAAATGCAAAAGACATTTATTTCATTGTCTTACCTACTGTTTTAATTTTTCAAATGCATCTAAACTTTCTATAAGAATGTGGTTTGTTCACCATAATTACCTATGCATTAGTTGGATCACTCCGAACATTTTAGTTTTAATATTCGAAAACTTTTATTGTTTGATTGATTTTGAGTTGGAATCCGAATCGGTTTCGATCTATCGCGAGGTTAGCAATAGTAACCGAGGTGACGTGGCATCGTTAACGTGGGATTACTGTAGCCTAATTATCCGGGCGTCACAATGAAGCCTTGGACAAAATATACAAGATGCCACTTCATAATTTTCGTCCAGAGTCTATTCTAGGTGCTGCGTCACCTTCTTTTTGGGCCAGGCCCATGTAATTTCGAAATACTTCAATATAGGCTGTTTTTAGAGTCCGTATGTGTGGGGAAACAAGAGTTAGGGTGGGTTTCGGACCCCTCCTCCAAGGGCCACGAAATTCCCCCCTCTTCCTCCATATATTGTGACGCCCCCGATTCAATCGTACACTAATCATGCACGCAAATGTGTACGATCAAGATCAGGGACTCACGGGAAGATATCACAACACAACTCTACAAATAAAATAAGTCATACAAGCATCATAATACAAGCCAGGGGCCTCGAGGGATCGAATACAAGTGCTCGATCATAGACGAGTCAGCGGAAGCAACAATATCTGAGTACAGACATAAGTTAAACAAGTTTGCCTTAAGAAGGCTAGCACAAACTGGTATACAGATCGAAAGAGGCGCAGGCCTCCTGCCCGGGATCCTCCTAACTACTCCTCGAAGCCGAACTCCACGTAGAAACATCCTCGGGATCTCCAGCTCCTGGACTCCAGCATCTGGTTGCGACAACCAAGAAGAATGCAAAGGGGGGAAAGGGGGAGAAAAGCAACCGTGAGTACTCATCCAAAGTACTCGCAAGCAAGGAGCTACACTACATATGCATGGATATATGTGTAAAGGGCCATATCAGTGGACTGAACTGCAGAAAGCCAGAATAAGAAGGGGATAGCTAGTATTATCGAAGACTACGCTTCTGGTCGCCTCCGTCTTGCAGCATATAGAAGAGAGTAGACTAAAGTCCTCCAAGTAGTATCGTATAGCATAATCCTACCCGGCGATCCCCTCCTCGATGCCCTGTTAGAGAGCCATCACCGGGTTGTATCTGGCACTTGGAAGGGTGTGTTTTATTAAGTATCCGGTTCTAGTTGTCATAAGGTCAAGGTACAACTCCGGGTCGTCCTTTTACCGAGGGACATGGCTATTCGAATAGATAAACTTCCCTGCAGGGGTGCACCACATAGCCCAACACGCTTGATCCCATTTGGCCGGACACACTTTCCTGGGTCATGCCCGGCCTCGGAAGATCAACACGTCGCAGCCCCACCTAGGCACAACAGAGCGGTCAGCACGCCGGTCTAAACCTAAGCGCGCAGGGGTCTGGGCCCATCACCCTGAGCACACCTGCACGTTGCGAACGCGGCCGGAAGCAGACCTAGCCTAGTGGCGTTCCAGTCCAATCCGGCGCGCGCCACTCAGTCGCTGACGTCAAGAAGTGCTTCGGCTGATACCACGACGTCGGGATACCCATAACTACTCCCGCGTAGGTGGTTAGTGCGTATAGACCAAATGGCCAGACTCAGATCAAATACCCAGATCTCGTTAAGCGTGTTAAGTATCGCGAACGCCGACTAGGGCCAGGCCCACCTCTCTCCTAGGTGGTCTGAACCTGCCCTATCGCTCCGCCACGAAGTAACAGTCGGGGGCCGTCGGGAACCCAGGCCCACCTCTACCGGGATGGAGCCACCTGCCCCTTCAGCCCCCAACTCCGAACAATATCACAGGTAAAGTAACAGTGTAAAGTATATAGTATATGCCCGCGATCACTTCCCGAAGTGATCACGGCCCAGTAGTATAGCATGGCAGACGGACAAGAGTGTAGGGCCACTGATGGAACACCAGCATCCTATACTAAGAAAGTAGGATTGCAGGTAAAGGTATCAACAGCAGTATCAAAGACAGGCTATGAATCAGGATAGGTATAACGAAAGCAGCAACATGCTACACTACTCTAATGCAAGCAGTATAGAGGAGAGTAGGCGATATCTGGTGATCAAGGGGGGGGCTTGCCTGGTTGCTCTGGCAAGAGAGAGGGGTCGTCAACACCGTAGTCGAACGGGGCAGCAGCAGCGTCGGTCTCGGTGTCTATCGAGAGAAGAGGGGGGAGAACAATAAATATTTAAGCAAGCAGTTGCATAGTGATGCATGACATGACAAGTAACGGCGTTAGAGGTGCCCTAACGCGGTATGGGATGATACCGGTGAAGGGGGGAATCATCCGGGAAAGTTTCCCCGGTGTTCCGCGTTTTCGGGCAGAGGAGCCGGAGGGGGAAAATTGCGAGTTTGATATGTTAGGAGTGTGCGGCGGATGAACGGGCTGCGTATCCGGGTTCGTCTTGTCGTTCTGAGCAACTTTCATGTAGAAAGTATTTTCATCTGAGCTACGGTTTATTTTCTATTAATTTTAAAAGATTTAAATCATTTTTAGGATTTAATTAATTATTTAAATTTAACATTATCCAGAATAGTGCTCGCTGACGTCATCATGACATCAGCAGTTGACCTGGTCAACCTGACATGTCGGTCCCGCATGTCATACTGTGTTTACTCTAATTAGTATTTAACTAATCTAATTACAGTTTAATTAATTCATAGTAGTTAATTAGGTTTAATTAAACCAGATTAATTAGTTAATTAATTAATTAACATTTTTATTTACTTATTATTCCTTTATTTATTTGTAATTCATTATTTTATTTTATTTATTACTATTTATTTATTTATTTTACAGTTCTCAGGTGGCGTGGGGCCCCCATGTCATTGGCCCTAGGGGCCAAACGGGCGCGGGCGACGGGCGCTGGGCGCCAGCCCGATACGGCGCTGGGCCGTGGGTGTGCACCCGACTGGTCGCCGCGGGGCGGTTGGCGGGCGCGGGCGTGGGCGCACGTTTGCGTGCACCGCAGCACCCAGAGGGGCGCCGGTGGGCAGGGCGCCGGCCGGGGTAGGGCGAGGCCGGGTCGGGGCACCAGAGGCAGCGGGCGTCCGCCGGAGAAGCTGCAGGCGGGCGGGCCAGGGGGCGCGCGGGCACGCGGCCGGGAGGTCGGGCATGGGGGAAGAAGCAGCGAGCGGGGGCGCAGTCGAGGCCATGGCCGGGCTTGGTCAAGGCCTGGACGCGATGAGCGCGGCAGGAGTGCGTGCGAGCCGGGTTACGAGCTCCGGCGAGCTCGGGCGGCAGCGGGGGAGAGAGGAGGAGAGGCCGGGCCTCACTTGCGATGCAGGGAAGCGGCAGCGTGCTCGAGGAGAAGGACGAGGACGGGGCGTCCGACGAAGAGGAGAAGGTCCGGCAAGTCGGCCCCGGGCGACGGCGAGGTCGAGATCCGGCGAGGGAGTCCGGCGAACGGCGGGGTCCAGGCGGGACGATGACGGGCGGCGGCGAGGTGGAGGAGCTCCAGTCGACGGCGGACGATGACGAGGTGACGGCGTACGACGGAGGCCTGCTGGCAGTCGCCGGTGACGGAGGGAGGCAGGGCACCGACGCCACGCGAGGGGATTGGGCGCGGGGAGCTCCTCGCCCCGGCACGATGCGTGCGTGCGTGTGTGTGAAGGCGGCGGGTGAGGGAGACGAGGGGGGGAGGTGGGGATCGTGCGGGAGTGGGGCGGGGGTCGCTAGGGTTCGGTCGCCCCTGGGGGCTATAGGCAGCCGACCTGGTTGGCCCAGAGGCCAGCTGGGCTGTGGCCCAGTGGGGGGGGCTTCCTTTTTTTTTGTTAGTTTAGATTGTCTCTTTTGTATTTTTTTGTTTCTGTTTTATTTTAGTTATACATTAATTTTAGTTTAGTAAAATATGACTATAGCCCCTAAAATAACGTTTCAGAACAATCCACTACTGTAATAAGTTTTGGCCCGATATAAAATAGTTTAGTATTTTATAAAATACCAAAGGCGTTTAAATAGTGGTTTTTGCTACTGTTTAAATCATTTTAGAGTATTTAGACATTTTATAAAAGTGTGGTTTCTCCAACATAATTACCTATGCATTAGTTGGATCACTTCAAACATTGTAGTTTTAATATTTAAAAACTTTAATTGTTTGATTGATTTTGAATTTGAATTTGAATTGGTTTCGAACTAAAACGAGGTTAGCAACAGTAACCGAGGTGATGTGGCATCATTAACGTGGGATTACTGTAGCCTAATTATCCGGGTGTCACAGTATCCCTCTGGCGAAAATGTCCCACCCAGCGCCAAGCTCACTTCGTTCTTCAAAGGCATGGTGGCGGCCCTTCAGCATCTCCGGAACGCGATCCCAGAGCAGCTGGCCGGCGAGACGCGCGACGCCATCGCCGGAGCCCTCGAGAAGGTGTTGGTGAAGATCGCCTTCCGCAACCCCGGCATCAGGCTCACCAACGTCCTCAAATCCCTGCCGGCAGACGCTGACCTCGAGGAGATCAGGGACCTCGTCGCGCCCATTGTGGAGAAGGTGGCCGGGATCAAGAGGATCGAGGGCGACCGCGTGGATTAGGCCGTCTGCCCTCTTTTTTTTCTTTTCTTGTCGCTGCTGGCCAAGTCATGAAAGCGATTCATTAGGGCCGCGACAAGCTTATCTTTGTAATATAACTCTATCTTAGGTAGTGATTGCACTGTTATTTCCTCTACTTGACTTCGTGCTTTGCATGTTTTTGCCCTACGCTTTTGGGGACTTGTCGGCGTAGGCCTCCGCCTTACCGCGGGCTCTGAGTGCGGGACATCAGCAGCCTGCCAGCGGCGCCACTACCGGCAAGAAACCTTGCCACGGCTAGCTGCAGCTCACTTAAATTGTTGAGCAGGCTCAAAGCAAAGTAAGTGTTGCGACTGCAGTCGCAGCACACTTAAGCTGCCGAGCGAGCTCGAAACAAAGTAAGGATGCCACTCTGGTTGTAGCACACTTAAGTCGTTGAGCAGACTCGAAACGAAGTAAGGGCGCAACTAGCCACGAGCCGGTCCCTCCGCGCACAGGTTTTACATACAAAGTACGGTCGTTCGAGGAAGATAACCTCAAAATTTTAAAAACTCGATTGCTCAAACTTTGGCAACTTAGCTTTTCCGTGGCTCGCTGCCCGGCAAGGTCGCTTTCCGGCAAGGCGAAACATGGGGCTCGCCATTGCTTACCGGGGGTCAGTGCTGCACAGAGTGTCAGATAATGCATGCAAAGGATAAAGAGCATGAGATCGACAAGGTGCGCGGAGCACATGAACTCAACCTGTGCACAGGGTCTGCGCCTGGCTCTGTACAAAGAATCACATGCAACAGCGGCAAGACTTTGTACAGAAGGGTGGTTGCCGGACGGGGTCCGACAACCGCGCCTTACGGACGAAACTTACGAAGATGCCCAACGTTCCAGGAGTTGCTCACCGGAGTGGTATCTTCGGTCTCAAGGCGGACAGCGCCAGGCCTAGCGACTCATTTCACCCGGTAAGGGCCTTCCCACTTCCTCGAAACTTCTGGCACTAACTTTGCGGCTATAAAAGCGGCGCAAAGTTTGCTGGTAGCGAGCAGCTCGCACAGCGGCCTGAAGACGGTCCTCCTCGAGGAGCAGCACGTCATCTCGACGCAGCTGCTCTAGCTCGAGCTCAGCGTGAGCGAACACTCGAGGTGGCCCGTATGCGAGATCCGTGGGGCTAACTGCCTCCCCTCCTTTTTCTACGTGCGCATGGGGCCTCCTTTTATATGCTTAAGGGGTTACCCACAGGTGGCAGCGCAGGTGGGGGCAAAAATGGGAGAATGCTGTAGTGGGTACAGCTGCCTGCACAATGGTTGTACAGTGCTATCATACCTAACTCTGACGGCAGGGGACAAGGGCATTAAATACCCGTCCGCATCACCCAAACGGTGCAGGAAAGGGGACCGTCAGGAGCGCCACCGTTTGCCACGATGGCTACTCTGTCAGCGTCGCTTCGCCACCGCATGCCCCTGGCTGCGCAGCCTCTCGCCACGTACGCCTGGAATGGCCCCAGAGCGACGCATGGGTGGATGAGCTGGAGCGCAGGCGCGGGGTGGTGACTTGCCGCGGCAAGCGCCTTGCCGCGGCTGATGTCTTGTCGCGCCCGGGAGCTTGTCGCTCACCGGTCCTTGCCGGGACGCGGAGCGCGTCGCAGCAAGTATCTTGTCATGCCTCGGTCGGCCTTCCCGGCAAGCTCCTCCTGCCGGGGTCTTGTGCTTCGAGCGGTGTGATGCCCGGGTAGTTACGCTACAGTAACCCTCCGCTAATGATGCCAGGTCACCATGATTACTGTTGATAGTTTTGCGATAATTCAAATCCCGTTCAAATTCAAAAATTGAAATAAAGGCAAACATCAAAAGTTTTCAAACTTTAAAACTAAAATGTTCGAGAGGGGACTAATAATGTGTAGGTAATTATGGTGAAGAAAACATCTTTTTATAAAGTAGTTAAAAGCGCTAATTTAATAAAAACTACAGTAAAACTAATATTTAATTGTCTTTTAAATACTAAACAGATATAAACTAATTGTTTAGGGTGCCAAACCAATTATGGCACTGGCATAAGTATTAGCACTAATTTAGGGGCTAGATTTATAATTTATAAAACAAAGGTAAAAATAAAAAGAAAGAAAATACAAAAGAGAAAAAAACTAAACTAACAAAAAAAAGGAAGAGAAAGCCCCCCCCGCTGGGCCAAGTGGCCCAGCTGGCCTCCATTGACCGAACGGGCCGGCCCAACCGCGCCCCCACTCCCTTACTCCCCCCCACTCCCCAGGGTACCGAAACCCTAGCCCACTCCTCCACTCCCCTCCCCTCGTTTCCTCACGCCTCTCCCCCCTCTCCTCCCCGATGGGATCTGGATCGGGGCAGTTGTCCCGGCCCCGTCGAACGCCGCCCCACCCTTGGCGCGCCGCCACCTCGCCCCTCCTGCTACTTCGACCTCGCCGCGGCGCCCCTTCTCCCTCGATCTGGACGCGCCGTCGCCTGGCGGCCTCG
Organism: Aegilops umbellulata; assembly: GCA_032464435.1. Taxonomy (NCBI): domain Eukaryota; kingdom Viridiplantae; phylum Streptophyta; class Magnoliopsida; order Poales; family Poaceae; genus Aegilops; species Aegilops umbellulata. The sequence goes on along the minus strand of CP136059.1, from coordinate 62,960,991 downwards.
CCTCGGTGCCGATCGACGCCACCTCGCCGGAACCAGGCCGCCCCGACTCCGTCGCCGCACGTCGTCCCCGACTCCTCGTCGACCCCCATTGCCCAGTCCCTACCGCCCCAGTGAGCTCCGCCTCCTCTCCCCCTTTCCCTCTGTCGCCGGCGCCTCGGAGCGTCGCTCGGAGCCGCGGCCCGCGCCTCGCCCTCCCCCTTCTCCGCCGTGCTTCGGCCGTGCCCATGGACGCACCCCGCGCAACCTCTCGCCCTCTCCCCGCACCCGGCCACGGCCGATGCACGCTCGTCGCGTGGGCACAAGCCCGTGCCGCCCGTGCCCCCCTGTCGCCGCCCTGTGCCCCGTGGCGCCCCTGCCTTCCCTCCCGCACGCCACCATCCGCGCCGTCCACGCCCCTGCACCGCGGTCACCGCGTCCGGCTCGTGTGCCGCGCGCCCCTGATGCATCCATGCCACACGCCCCGCCGCGCCTCTTCTCCGTCCCGCCTCCGCCACTCTGCCCCGTGCAGCCAGCGCCGCTCTGCCTCGCGCGCACGCCGCGCCCCTCCCTTCGATCCGGCCGGCCTCGCCGCTGTCGCCTCAGGCGACCGGCCTCCCCTGCCTTGGCGAACTGCCGGGTCCGCCGCCCCTCGCCCCTGGGCATGCGCCCACTCGGTCTCTGCCCTGCGCCCGAACCCGCTAAGGCCCCTAGGGCCTATGACAAACGGGGCCCAGCCCTGGAACTTTTTTTAAAAAAAAGAAAAGAAAAATAAATAATAAATATAATAATTAAAATATTAATTAATTAATTAATTAAAGAATTAATTAAGTTAATTAATCATAATTATATTAACCTAATTAACTGTTAGTTTAATCAAAACAGTAATTAGATAGTTAACCCTAATTAACCTAATCAGGGAATGACAGGTGGGTCCCACTGGACCCACATGTCAGTTTGACCCAGTCGACTCTGCTGACTGCTGATGTCAGCATGACCTCATGCTGATGTCATAAATCTAATTTCGAATTAATTAATTAATTAAATTCCAGAATTTTAATAAAACCTTTAGAAAATCATATCTTTTAATCCGTAACTCGGATTAAAATATTTTCAACATGAAAGTTGCTCAGAACGGCGAGACAAATCCGGATACGCAGCCCGTTCGTCCGCCACGCATCCCTAACATATCCAACTTGCAACTTTCCCCCTCCGCCTCCTTTGCCCGAAAACGCGAAACACCGGGGATATTTTCCCGGTTGTTTCCCCCCTTCGCCGGTATCACCTATCCCTGCGTTAGATCACCTCTAGCACCGCGTTTGTCATGTTATGCTTTGTGATATCTTCCCGTGAGTCCCTGATCTTGATCGTACACATTTGCGTGCATGATTAGTGTACGATGGAATCGGGGGCGTCACAAGTTGGTATCAGAGCCAACTGCCTGTAGGAATCCCCCTTCCACACTCCTTGGCCGAAGTCGAGTCTAGACATTACAAAACTTTTACTAACATGGCTGTGTGTCTTACGGGCACACGTCGCCATCGGGTGGTTGTAGGATCTTTTACTCCTTGATCTATACTCTGGGACTCTGACCTCTCTTCTGTTCGGGATAAATGAATTCTGCTAAATCTAACATTAGGATCTCGTTATCACTTTCACCCGGAGAGCCCCTTGTTATTGATGATCGTCTGCTGCACCAGAAGACCCTGAAGATACTCTCCGCTATTAACCCGAGAACTTGTGTTCATCGCGTTTGCAATTCCCTTTCCACCGTCAACCCTTATGGATAACTACTTGCAGTTGTTATTCATACATTCATCCCCAGTTGGTCTTGTTATTACAAGATACCCCGAAATACTCGTCGTTGTTTCGATAATCCTTTGAGCTTACTGCCTTGCTGTCCTTGTCACCTGAATACCCCTACGGATAATTCTCGCACTTATCGAGTATCCGCTCATCCTCCAGTTGTTCATGTGTTTCACAATGGTCTTCGAAATACTATTCGATCCTCCAAAAATCCTTAGTAGCTTATTGCTCTGCAATACTTGTCTGCTTGCATGATGAATGCTTTCCATATGTGTGGCAAAATTCGTTAGTATCCTTAGGCACCGTCATTTTGATCTCTTTGATTCAACATGAGTGCGAATGCACGCCATCATCAGTTGATCCTTTTAAATTATCTTTCCGGCTCAGACATTATTTTAAACATGAGCTGGTCCTCAACCAATCCAATTGCCGTTGATTGTACCCTTAAGACTATTCAACTTATCCATCCCTAATCAGAACATTGCTTCTGATCCTTTGATTTGAAAATCATAAAATTTCTTTGCATTAAGCTCTGGATTAGTCAGTTGTTTCTATAATCCACTGCCTTTGCATTGTTACTTCCTCTGGTTGTGTGCCGATGCTCACATCAGCTCTGTTATGGACCGGCAGATCCTTTAATGGATTTTATCCGACATTGCCCTTCATGTTCAATAACCTTGTGAGCCTTCCCTCGGATACATAATGCCTTTGTTAAATTGTATCATCTACTTTCTCAACCTTGCTCTACTTTCGAGCTTGTGATATTTACTCTTGAAACTTGTGGTATATGTTTCTAAGAAGCCCCTATGGGTTGAACATATGCCTTCTCTAAACCGTGTGAACCCGAAAGTTTTCACGAGTCATACTCTTCTAGTATTTTGCCAGATAAAATTTCAACAATACAACTTCATCGAACGCGAGAAGTGAATGAAAGGTTATGCATTGGAGAAGTGGGAGTCGACCTTGAACTTTGTGTTCATGCCCATAGACACGATGTAGATCCTATCCTGGAAGCTTCTTGTAACTATTTCCGTGAAATAATACCCTTTGCTATCAGTGAATTGATCCCTTGAAATCATGGTTCCGACCATGTTCTCCTTTAAATACCATTTCCTGGGTAAGTTTAAGTACTTGTCTTCTGTGGATCAGTACCCCAGTCCAACCTTTACTTTGATCTACCGTCGAGTATTACCCCCTGGTATCTCGAGATTATCTTGGAACTGCATAATTTCTTATGAGTTCTTCATCAAGTACTACATTCTCACTGATTACAGTTTTCATGGGCTCTGAGTTATTAAACACTCAAAGACACCGATAACTGAACTGAGTCTGCCCTACGGTTCAACAACTCTTGATAATCTTCTTTAAGGCCGAGTTTGTACTCGGTCATGTCATTCCTAGCCTGATCGGCTATATCATTAACGTGCTAAATCTTAACTGTGCTACCTGGTCCTTCTTCCCGGAACACAATTTTCGACGCTGAGCCAAGCTTACGATGATCTCCTTATCTTATCATTCCACCTCAGACAACAAGCTTGGTTTCGAGTTTGTGTCGTACCCATGGTTCCAATAACCTCTTGCTTCATCATTCTTTTGACTTGATGTGATCGCGGATCGATTACATCTTCAGGTAATCTCTCGACAAATGTGTCGTGATCATTATCAACATTCTGAGCTATTCCAGAATATCAATCAAATTCATGATGAGAATTACCATCCTTGCCCCTCGATGATTTGTGTTGTCATCGACCACTTTATTGCCTCCCCTCCAACACAAACTTGTTCGTGTTTTGTGTTATACATTGAGTTCCTTGCTATCCAGCATTTGTTCTTCTTTACCTTGGAATATTACCACTTTTTGTGTCAAGAATGTCGTGGTAATTTCACCACCTCTTAAGAATTCTTGACGCAGGTGATACCTTTTGTCATATCCGTTCATTTCTTGGTCTCCGTGTTGTTTCTAACCGGAATACCGACAAATGGTCTGTGATGTGTAAATTCTAAACTTCTAGCGACCCTATTGCCTTGAAGTTATTTGGTCTACAGTTTCATTCTAAGTCTATTGCTTATTGAATCATCATTCTAACATTGATCGTGCAACCCAGCCCATATTTCGGGTGCACCTTTCAACCAATGTTTAACTGTGTATGTTTTTCTCGAGCATACATCATTATATCATTTGATCTGACTAATGTTATCTCCTTGTTCACATAATTGTGGAAATCCATCTTTTTGGAAATCTCGATGAGTTGTCGCTGAGTCCATCAGCCACCTTCTCATCCTCTCCTTGGTTTACTGATGAACTCTTGTTTCGGAACTCGATTTCATAGTTCATTTCCCGATAATCTTATAATGTCTTCTCGTCATTTTGTTGCACCTTTTCTTCTCGGACATCCTGAGTCTGAGGTATCATGACCCCAATCGGATCTGAATCTCGGTCAGATATGATGGTTGGGACAACTTTCCAGGAGTTATGTTGTTGGTCCTTTGATGACCCGGTAATATGCTGTCATGCCTAGCACCCCCCTGGATGGATGACCTATCATTATAATTTCTTTTGCAAGGATAACCATTCCTCCTGGAGGAAATTTGCAGGACTTATTTTATAAGTTACTCCTGATGGATCATTTGTGTATCCAAAGTCTGGCCCTTGATTGAAACACCATATCATTGCTACCTGAAGCATGTCTATGGTACTCCGTTCATCAACAAGAACATTTGAAGCACAATGCCAAATTCTCTTTATAAATTATCCAAACACCGTTGTATGGGTAATGTCATGAAATTTTTCTCCCCTTACCTAAAGGGTTTTCTACATTATATCCTGTCATGGATATCATGCTCTGCTTGTCATTGGGAAGGATATACCCCCGAAATATGTGTTTTAATGCAATTTTCCTTTTCGTTGTTGTTTAATCTGATAATCATATTTTCCCTTCCATTGTTTGATTTAACCTTTCTTGTGATTTATATGATCTAAGCAGTAATATTTTCCTGCTTACGAAAACACCGGTGCACCACCTTATCATTCAGACCCTGTTACTATTGTTGATGACATTCCGGTAACCACCGATGGACGAGAACTTTGCCTATTGGTCCGCCTCGTCCAAACGAGCAGGAAAATGGTTCTCTTCGTCCCTCGCCCTTGGTATTGACGTTGTTGCCGACATAACTGACATGGTACTCTCTGACATGCCTTGCTATCATGACCGTGCAAGATGTCATTGCTCCTATAAAAAAAACCACATGGTGGGCCCATAACCCACAGTTCCACAGGATCGAAACCTGACTGTCCTGTACACCCCCTATTCCCAAAGTTGTTCCTCGCGCGTGGCCTCGTATGTAATTCACGGGCCACCGTCCTAGTGATCTATTCCGGTATCAGACGCAATACTTGCTCTCGCTACTCTGAACCCCTTTCTCACTCTGGTTCAGACTTCGCACAACTATCTATCCGCTTGGAACCTCTTATTCTACCTTCGTACCTTACTCTCGTTGTATTTCATATGTTCAACTCGAGAGGTAATTTTATACTCATTCATGGGTTAACCCCAGATTGTTTCCCTCAAAAGCATTGTGTCGTAGCTGAGCTGCCCCTTATCCTTTCGTAAGTACGATGGAGTTCCCGAAGAAATGATGACAAGTTTATCATGATGCATTGGAATAAAGAATTGAAGACATCAACGAAAGGAATTAACTTTTCGAGAAGATCCGTTAGAATATCGTAACCAGAACTTTCCCCCTTACTCCCCTCCTAAATCTCGGGACGAGATTTCTTGTAGTGGAGGAGAATTGTGACGCCCGGGTAGTTACGCTACAGTAACCCTCCGCTAATGATGCCAGGTCACCACGATTACTGTTGATAGTTTTGCGATAATTCAAATCCCGTTCAAATTCAAAAATTGAAATAAAGGCAAACATCAAAAGTTTTCAAACTTTAAAACTAAAATGTTCGAGAGGGGACAAATAATGTGTAGGTAATTATGGTGAAGAAAACATCTTTTTATAAAGTAGTTAAAAGCGCTAATTTAATAAAAACTACAGTAAAACTAATATTTAATTGTCTTTTAAATACTAAACAGATATAAACTAATTGTTTAGGGTGCCAAACCAATTATGGCACTGGCATAAGTATTAGGACTAATTTAGGGGCTAGATTAATAATTTATAAAACAAAGGTAAAAATAAAAAGAAAGAAAATACAAAAGAGAAAAAAACTAAACTAACAAAAAAAAGGAAGAGAAAGCCCCCCCCCCCCCCCCCCGCTGGGCCAAGTGGCCCAGCTAGCCTCCACTGATCGAATGGGCCGGCCCAACCGCGCCCCCACTCCCTTATTCCCCCCCACTCCCCATGGTACCGAAACCCTAGCCCACTCCTCCACTCCCCTCCCCTCGTTTCCTCACGCCTCTCCCCCCTCTCCTCCCCGATGGGATCTGGATCGGGGCAGTTGCCCCGGCCCCGTCGAACGCCGCCCCACCCTTGGCGAGCCGCCACCTCGCCCCTCCTGCTACTTCGACCTCGCCGCGGCGCCCCCTCTCCCTCGATCTGGACGCGCCGTCGCCTGGCGACCTCGCCTCGGTGCCGATCGACGCCACCTCGCCGGAACCACGCCGCCCCGACTCCGTCGCCGCACGTCGTCCCCGACTCCTCGTCGACCCCCATTGCCCAGTCCCTACCGCCCCAGTGAGCTCCGCCTCCTCTCCCCCTTTCCCTCTGTCGCCGGCGCCTCGGAGCGTCGCTCGGAGCCGCGGCCCGCGCCTCGCCCTCTCCCTTCTCCGCCGTGCTTTGGCCACGCCCATGGACGCACCCCGCGCTCCCTCTCGCCCTCTCCCCGCACCCGGCCACGGCCGATGCGCGCTCGTCGCGTGGGCACAAGCCCGTGCCGCCCGTGCCCCCCTGTCGCCGCCCTGCGCCACGTGGCGCCCCTGCCTTCCCTCCCGCACGCCACCATTCGCGCCGTCCACGCCCCTGCACCGCGGTCACCGTGTCCGGCTCGTGTGCCGCGCCCCCCTGATGCATCCATGCCACACGCCCCGCCGCGCCTCTTCTCCGTCCCGCCTCCGCCACTCTGCCCCGTGCAGCCAGCGCCGCTCTGCCTCGCGCGCACGCCGCGCCCCTCCCTTCGATCCGGCCGGCCTCGCCGCTGTCGCCTCAGGCGACCGGCCTCCCCTGCCTTGGCGAACTGCCGGGTCCGCCGCCCCTCGCCCCTGGGCATGCGCCCACTCGGGCTCTGCCCTGCGCCCGAACCCGCTAAGGCCCCTAGGGCCTATGACAAACGGGGCCCAGCCGTGGAACTTTTTTAAAAAAAAAGAAAAGAAAAATAAATAATAAATATAATAATTAAAATATTAATTAATTAATTAATTAAAGAATTAATTAAGTTAATTAATCATAATTATATTAACCTAATTAGCTGTTAGTTTAATCAAAACAGTAATTAGATAGTTAACCCTAATTAACCTAATCAGGGAATGACAGGTGGGTCCCACTGGACCCACATGTCAGTTTGACCCAGTCGACTCTGCTGACTGCTGACGTCAGCATGACCTCATGCTGATGTCATAAATCTAATTTCGAATTAATTAATTAATTAAATTCCAGAATTTTAATAAAACCTTTAGAAAATCATATCTTTTAATCCGTAGCTCGGATTAAAATATTTTCAACATGAAAGTTGGTCAGAACGGCGAGACGAATCCGGATACGCAGCCCGTTCGTCCGCCACGCATCCCTAACATATCCAACTCACAACTTTCCCCCTCCGCCTCCTTTGCCCGAAAACGCGAAACACCGGGGATATTTTCCCGGTTGTTTCCCCCCTTCGCCGGTATCACCTATCCCTGCGTTAGATCACCTCTAGCACCGCGTTTGTCATGTTATGCTTTGATTTCTATGTTATTTATTGTGTTCCCGCTCCGTTACTTTTTCCGGTAGACCCCGAGACCGCTGCCGGTACCCCTGTGATCGACTACGGTGTTGACGACCCCCCCTTCTTGTCTGAGCAACCAGGCAAGCCCCCCCTTGATCACCAGATATCGCCTATTCTTCTCTATACTGCTTGCATTAGAGTAGTGTAGCATGTTACTGCTTTCCGTTAATCCTATACTGCTGCATAGCCTGTCCTTGCTACTACTGTTGTTACCTTTACCTGCTATCCTATTGCTTAGTATAGGATGCTAGTGTTCCATCAGTGGCCCTACACTCTTGTCCGTCTGCCATGCTATTCTATCGGGCCGTGATCACTCAGGGGTGATCACGGGCATATACTATATACTTTACACTGTTACATTACATGTGATACTGTTTGGAGATGGGGGCTGAAGGGGCAGGTGGCTCCATCCCGGTAGAGGTGGGCCTGGGTTCCCGACGGCCCCTGACTGTTACTTTGAGGCGGAGCGTCAGGGCAGGTTCAGACCACCTAGGAGAGAGGTGGGCCTGGCCCTAGTCGGCGTTCGCGATACTTAAACACGCTTAACGAGATCTGGGTATTTGATCTGAGTCTGGCCATTTGGTCTATACGCACTAACCACCTACGCGGGAGTAGTTATGGGTATCCCGACGTCGTGGTATCAGCCGAAGCACTTCGTGACGTCAGCGACTGAGGGGCGCGCGCCGGGTTGGACCGCGTAACGTGACTTCCTTTGAAATGGAGGTTGCTAGGTCTGCTCTCCGGCCGCGTACGCAACGTGCAGGTGTGCTCAGGGCGATGGGCCCAGACCCCTGCGCGCTTAGGTTTAGACCGGCGTGCTGACCTCTCTGTTGTGCCTAGGTGGGGCTGCGACGTGTTAATCTTCCGAGGCCGGGCATGACCCAGGAAAGTGTGTCCGGCCAAATGGGATCAAGCGTGTTGGGCTATGTGGTGCACCCCTGCAGGGATGTTTATCTATTCGAATAGCCGTGTCCCTCGGTAAAAGGACGACCCGGATTTGTACCTTGACCTTATGACAACTAGAACCGGATACTTAATAAAACACACCCTTTCAAGTGCCAGATACATCCCGGTGATTGCTCTCCAACAGGGCATCGAGGAGGGGATTGCCGGGTAGGATTATGCTATACGATGCTACTTGGAGGACTTCAGTCTACTCTCTTCTATATGCTGCAAGACGGAGGCGACCGGAAGCGTAGTCTTCGATAAGACTAGCTATCCCCCTCTTATTCTGGCATTCTGCAGTTCAGTCCACTGATATGGCCCTTTACACATATATCCATGCATATGTAGTGTAGCTCCTTGCTTGCGAGTACTTTGGATGAGTACTCACAGTTGCTTTTCTCCCCCTTTTCCCCTTTTGCATTCTTCTTGGTTGTCGCAACCAGATGCTGGAGTCCAGGAGCTGGAGATCCCGAGGATGTTTCTACGTGGAGTTCGGCTTCGAGGAGTAGTGATTACTGTAGCTTGACTACCGGGGTGTCACAAATCTCCTCCACTACAAGAAATCTCGTCCCGGAAAGGTTAAACCAAACAACGGAAAGAAAAATATGGTTATCAGATTAAACTGAACAATGGAAAGGAAAATGTGTTTAAACACATATTCCAGGGATATATCCTTCCCAAGGAACCGTTCAGGAAAGGGGAAAGAAATTTCATGACATTACCCATACAACGGTGTTTGGATAATTGATCAAGAAACATTTTGCATTGGGCTACAATGTGCTTATTGTAAAATCAGAGTACCAGAGACATGCTTCGAGATAGCATTGACATGGTCTTCAAGCAAAGTTCAGACCTTGGATACACAAAGGATCCATCAGGAAAAACTTATTAAACAAGTCATTCAATTTCCTCATGGAAGAATGGTTAACCTTGTTAAAAAGGAAACTATAAGACTAGGTCCTTCGGCCAGGTGTGCTAGGCATGACATCACCTTACCGAGTCATAAGAGGACTGTCGGTGTACTAAAATAGGGGTACCTTAGTACCCCGAACTTGTGCACGGGCAGTCGTAGCACCCCGCGGCAAGGCTTGCCAGGCGATCGCCAAGACCCTCCATGGTCCCTTTCTGGGCCACCCAAGAACAAAGTATTTGAGCCAAGGCCCCGGCAGGAGGAGCCTGTCGGGAAGGCCACCCGAAGAGAGCAAGGCCCCGGCAAGAGGAGCTTGCCGGGACAACCGCTCGAAGCACAAGGCCCCGGCAAGAGGAGCTTGCCGGGAAGGCCGACCAAGGCACGACAAGAGACTTGTTGCGACGCGCTCCGCGTCCCGGCAAGGACCGGTGAGCGACAAGCTCCTGGGCGCAACAAGGCATCAACCGCGGCAAGGCGCTTGCCGTGGCAAGTCACCACCCCGCGCCTGCGCTCCAGCTCATCCACCCACGCATCGCTCTGGGGCCATTCCAGGCGTACGTGGCGAGAGGCTGCGCAGCCTGGGGCATGCGGTGGCGAAGCAACGCTGACAGAGTAGCCATCGTGGCAAACGGTGGCGCTCCTGACGGTCCCTTTTCTGCACCGTCTGGGCGATGTGGACGGGCATTTAATGCCCTTGTCCCCTGCCGTCAGAGTTAGGTGTGTTAGCACTGTGCAAACAGCTGTACCCAACACAGCGTCTTCCAGTTTTGCCCCCGCCTACGTTGCCACCTGTGGGAAACCCCTTGCACATATAAAAGGAGGCCCCATGCGCAACGGGGAAAAGGGGGAGGAAAGGAGGCCACTCACGCTCGGTCTCGCCAGCAGCTCGAGTGTACTGTAGCACCACACGCTCCCGAGCAAGAACACAATACAAAACCACAAAGCAGTAGTAGGGTTTTACGCATCCTTGAGGCCCGAAGCTGGGTAAATCCCTTGTGTGCATCGCCTCGATCCGCTCTTCGCGCGACCTCCGCCCCCCGCCGAACCAAGAAAGGGGCTCGGTCCCCATAGGTGTCCGGGGAGGCAGATTTCCCCCGACATCTTTGGCGCGCCAGGTAGGGGGCGTCGAAGTTGTGTGAACCTGATCCGGCGTCTGCACAGGCTAGATCTCCATCATCTTCGTCAACATGCCACCGAAGAAGAAAGCTCCGGAGGTGGCCGGTCTGTCCGCGTCGAACCCACCGCCCTTGGAGCAAACGGGTGGTGGGGACGGCACCGGCGGCGGAACGGGCGTCGTCGAGCCAGCTCATGGCGCCACGGCGTTCGAACATGCACCGCGCCCCTCTCATGAGGTACGGGACCAGCAGCGTCTTGGCGCCCACGGTACCATACGCTCGCTGGACCCAGATCGAGCCGGCGGATCCCAGGGCGCTCAAGGCCAGCACTCACACCAACGTGCTGGCGCGAGCGTGGCGCGGCTGCCTGGTCCGGGTGTTGCTCCTTCTAACGTAGTTAGAAGTTCGAGCACATCCCGCTCCACGCGTCGTTCGCCACCACTGCCCGCCACTCCAGCAGAAGCTCTGGCGCGAGCTCAACTGCTCCTAGACTACCCTCCAACAGCGGACAAGCTCGACGACTGGAGGGCCATGATACAGAGCCTCATCGGTTTCGCTAACAGCGACACCCCGCTGCAGCACAGTGCATTGCAGCCGCGGCAGGTCGGCCAGGCGAAAACCGATGGCGCCAAGACCGGTGGGGGCGCGACCACCGTGCACTCCCCGCCCCAAAGGCCAAGATCGCCGACTCGCCGGAACCATCACGACAACGACTCCACCGCGTCGTCGAATCCGCGAACTCGTCGCGATCAACGCCAAGTTCTTCACGAGCGAGAGCAAGAGGACGCTCGTACTCGCATCGAGCATCGGAGAGAAGCGCGGCGTCAATCAGACCAGCGCGTTGGGCCCTCTGTCGACATGCATGCACCGGGGGAACCAGGCGACCTGCTGTACGCGGTGGGCTACCCTGCGTTCACCCGTGAGCTGCGGCAAGTCCAGTGGCCCAGCACGAAGAATTTCAAGCCAGACGTACCAGAGAAGTACGACGGCAAGTCGCATCCGTCGGAGTTCCTCAGCATCTACACCATCGCGGTGCAGGCTGCTGGAGGGCGAGACGACAAGATCCTTGCCAACTACTTCCCGCTGGTACTCAAATCCAACGTCAGATCCTGGCTCATGCACTTGCCGGACAACTCCATAACCTCCTGGACAGACTTGTGCCATCAGTTTGTTGGCGCCTTTACGGGCGGCCACAAACCCCATGGCCAAGCGAGCGACCTTCATCTGCTCGTCCAGAAGGAAGGGGAACCCTTGCGCAAGTTCATCCAGAGATTCAGCCGTGTACACTACAACATCCCAGACGTCCACCCCGCCGCGGTCATCAGCGCGTTCCATCAGAACGTGCGTAACCGCAGAATGTGGGAGGAGATGGCGATGTGCAAGATCAAAGACGTCAGCGAGCTATATGCCCTGGCCGACAAGTGTGTCCGTGCTGAGGAGGGGAGGAAACTCCCCAGAGAGAACACTGGAGCAGGAGAATCTGACAGTGAGGATACCTCCCCGGCAAGGAAGAGCCGGCGGCGGAGCAGCAGGAAGAAGAAGAGCCAAGAAGTACTGGTTGTTGAGCAGTCCGGCGATGAAGGCGCCGCCAAGAAGGCCCATGCTGGTAGCTCCGGCAAGGAGGTTACCGGATGCGCCAACTGCCAGGCTGTGGCGGTCGCCGACAAGCGGGACGGCACCAACAAACAGTACTGCAAGATCCACCGCACCAAGGGCCATGACCTCCAGAGCTGCAAGCAGGTCGAGCGGCTCGTCGAGCTGCAAAAGGCCGAGTACGAGCGGCGCGACAAGGAGAGAGGCCGGGGAGGTGGCGGAGGATCAGGCACGAAGCGCCCCGGCCAGGGAGGACGCCGCGACAAGGACAAGCAGCGGCAAGCGGACAGGCCTCCCCGCGGCCGCGACAAGAACGAAGACGACGACGAAGACGAAGACATGGATGACATAGTGGTCAAGAGCAGAGACAGGGCAACCCTCATTCAAGACCTAGAAGAGACCTTTGCGAACCTGCGCAGGATCAGCCTCAAGCTCAACCCCGAGAAGTGCGTGTTCGGAGTCCCTTCCGGCAAGCTTCTCGGGTTCTTCGTGTCTCAGCGAGGAATGGAAGCCAACCCAGACAAGATCAAGGCCATCGAGCAGATTGAAGCACCAACACGTGTCAAGGACGTACGAAGGCTTGCCGGTTGCGTCGCGGCTCTCAGCAGGTTTATTTCCAAGTCTGCAGAACGCGCCCTGCCGTTTTTCAAAATTTGGAAAAAGGCGGGTCCAGTAAAATGGACTCCGGAAGCGGAGGTTGCGCTGCAGGACTTGAAGAAATACCTGTCCTCCGCTCCAATACTTGTCGCGCCTAAACCACAAGAGAAGTTGCTGCTATACCTGGCGGCAACCAATCAAGTGGTTAGTGCTGCGTTAGTAGCGGAGAGGGAGGCAGATGATGAGCCAGCAACCGCGGCAAGCACGTCCAACGACAAGCAGGGGGCTTCCCCGACAAGCTCTGGCCCCGACAAGGACGAATCTGCGCAGGAGCAAGTGGAGGTGCAGAAGAAGAAAATGGTGCAGCGCCTAGTTTACTTTGTCAGCTCCCTCTTGCAGGGGGCTAGGTCAAGGTACTCTGGTGTGCAGAAATTGCTTTTCGGCCTTCTCATGGCCTCGAGAAAGCTGCGCCATTACTTCCAAGCACATGAGATTACAGTTGTCACCCGCTTTCCGCTGAAGAGGATACTGCAGAATCCAGAAGCAACAGGCAGGATTGTCGAGTGGGCACTAGAACTGTCGAGCTTCAGTCTCTAGTTCGAGAGCACCTCGACTATCCAAAGCAGAGCATTGGCGGAGTTCATAGCAGAGTGGACACCGACACCAGACGAAGATACCCCAGAGACGAGCATCCCCGCCAAAGAAGCAAGCAAAGAGTGGCTGATGTACTTTGATGGTGCTTTCTCGCTGCATGGCGCCGGTGCTGGCGCGTTACTTATCGCGCCCACCGGAGAGCACCTCAAGTACGTAGTCCAGATGCACTTCCCCAAGGGGCAAGCAACCAACAATACTGCACAGTATGAAGGTTTGCTCGCCGGTCTCAGGATCGCGGCAGAACTTGGGATCAAGAAGCTCATTGTCAGGGGTGACTCGCAGCTTGTCGTCCGCCAAGTGAACAAAGATTACCAGAGTCCGGTGATGGAAGCGTACGTTGATGAAGTGAGGAAGCTAGAAGAGCACTTTGACGGCCTGCAAATGGAACACATTCCAAGAGCTGAGAACGACATCGCTGATGGCCTGTCAAAGTGCGCAACATTTAAGTTACCTGTGGAACCAGGAACCTTTGTGCTCAAGCTGACTCAGCCGTCCGTAACGCCATCAACCAGACAGAGCAAGAAGAGGAAGTTGGTCTCCGGTGACTATCTTCCGGCAGAGCTCCCCGGAGCCGCCGCCAAGAAGGTCCCCAAGATCGACGCCAAGAGCGCTGAGGAGTCGTCTGCTCCGGAAAACCCCAGGGTTTGTTCCGTAGAAGCAGGCGCTCCCGACAAGTTTTGCTCCGGCAAGCTTGCCGGGGAACGTCAAGCTCCGGCTGAGCCCCAGATCCTCGCCGTAGAAGCGGACGTTCCCGCAGCAGTAGATGTGCCTTCAGTCCTTGTTGTCGAGCCACAGGCTCCAGCATGGGCGCAGCAGACTGTCCATTTCCTCCAAAACGGAGAACTTCCCGAAGAGCAAGAAGAAGCGGAAAGAGTAGCCCGACGCTCGAGTATGTACCAGTTCGTCGACAACACACTGTACAAAAGAGGGCGCAACGGTGTGAAATTGAAGTGTATTTCCCGGGAAGACGGACAGAAGCTGTTGGCAGAGATACATGGAGGCATATGTGGTCACCACATTGGCGCAAGAGCAGTTGCCGGCAAAGCGTTCCGGCAAGGTTTCTTCTGGCCGACAGCCCTCCAGGATGCAACTGCACAAGTAACCAAGTGTGAAGCGTGCCAGTTCCATTCCAAGCAGATACACCATGCAGCTCAAGCTCTCCAGACGATCCCTTTATCCTGGCCATTTTTGGTCTGGGGGCTCGACATCCTCGGCCCCTTCCCCCGAGCTGTCGGGGGCTTTGAGTACTTGTACGTCGCAATCGACAAGTTCACAAAGTGGCCGGAAGTGGAACCAGTGAGGAAGGTGACAGCACAGTCAGCCGTCAAGTTCTTCAGGTCGATTGTCTGCCGCTTCGGGATCCCCAATAGGATCATCACCGACAACGGTACACAATTCATGAGACGCGCCTTCATGCAATACGTCCAAGATCTCGGCGCCAAGGTCTGCTTCACTTCTGTTGCTCATCCCCGGAGCAACGGTCAAGCTGAAAGGGCCAATGCCGAAGTACTGCGCGGGCTCAAGACCAGAACTTTCGACAGGCTGCACAAGTGTGGAAGAAACTGGATCGAGGAGCTGCCGGTGGCTCTTTGGTCGATCAGAACGACGCCAAATCGAGCCACTGGCCAGACACCATTTGCTCTAGTCTATGGAGCAGAAGCAGTTACCCCCACGGAACTCGTATACGGGTCACCTCGAGTGCTCGCTTATGATGAGCTTGAGCAAGAGCGGCTGCGTGAAGATGACGCGCTGCTCCTTGAGGAAGATCGTCTGCAAGCTGCTGTGCGAGCCTCTCGCTACCAGCAAGCTTTGCGTCGCTACCATAGCCGCAAAGTTAAAGCAGAAGCTTTGAGGAAGGCGACCTTGTTCTTCGGCGCGCCCCGTCCGCCAAGAATCATAACAAGTTGACGCCAAAGTGGGAAGGCCCTTACCGGGTGAGACGAGTCACGAGGCCGGGCGCTGTCCCCCTCGAGACCGAAGATGGCACTCCGGTGAGCAACTCTTGGAATATTGAGCATCTTCGTAAGTTTTACCCGTAAGGCGCGGTTGTCGGGCCCCGCCCAGCAACCAACCTTTTGTACAAGTCTTGCCGCTGTTGCATGTAATCCTTTGTACAAATCCAGGCGCAGACCCTGAGCAGCAGTAAATGAAGCGCTCGCGCCCTAAGTTTTAGCATGCATGCTGAGTCGAGTCTCGTCCTTGGTTAGGGTTGATAGTGCCTAACAGCTGCTAACCCCTAGCTTAGAGGTCGAGTCTACGTCCTTTTTCCTGTTCCTTCGTTTCCTTTGGTTCGCAGGGTTTTGCATATCCTGGCCAGACCGCTTAAGGACGACGAAGAGAAGAAGGGCGGGCCAGCATCTGGTCCCCGGCAAACCAGTGTTGGTAGGGGCTGCAAGTACGAAGATTCGCCCACGACAAGCCAAAGTTGCCGGGGGCTGCAATCCCAGATAAGTTTTTGCATCCCATGTCATGCTTTCTCTTATGAACTGTGGAATACGAAAACCTTGTTTCCTCCTAAAAGCTACCGTGCTCCCTTAATGACAGGCCCCAGAGCGCATTCCTGGGGCCCGTTTTGGTAGTAGTCGCGGCGGCAAAGGGGCGGAACGAGGGGCCCGAACCCGCTTCATCCCTTCCTCCGCCAAAGGCGTGAGAGAGGTCGAGTGGCGCGGGGAGACGGCAGGGCCTGTTGCCGGGCAAAGAAGTGTCTATCTTAACGGTATAAAGGATCCGCTCCTTGGCGTGGGTTCTACCCACGGGACAAATGGCCCGGCAAACATCCCCTTTTCATTAAAAACATTCCGCTCAGGTACAGTTCAGAGAGAATGAAAAACATGAAAGATGGGATTACAAGTTTTAAACACAGCTAAGGCCCGAGGGCTTACAGATTGAAAAAAGATAAGATGCCCGTAATCCCTTTCTTGTCTCTCTCTCCTCAGGAGGTAGGACAAGGAGGCAAAAAGGGCAAAAGGGGTGCCTAGGCGAGCTACGGGTGGCAGAAGACACCAACAGAACGCCCGGAGGGCCGTCCGGGTGCTCCGGAGGCTGGATGGTGACGGCGGCGCCGGAAGTAGAGCTCGAAGATGAGACAGCGGGACGTCAACACGCTGTCGAGGGCATCTAGCCCTCGTACTCCGAGTTGACGGCCTTGCCGCCAGTCCTCCTCCTCTTCCGCAGCCTCGCCACTCCAGCTGCCCGGGAAGACGACCCCGAGAAGCTCAAGGAGCCGGCGACGCGAATGATGGGGTCGCCGGTGCCACACGGAGCTGCGACCGGCGCCTAGTCGGACCCGTCATCCCGACGACCGCTGCCCTCGTCGTCACTGTCGCTCCCCTCCTCGTCACTCTCGCTCGAGGAGGAGCCTTCGCTGTCGGAGGAGCTATCCACGCAGCACCGGGCCCGGGTCCCGAAGTCCCCGAAGGCCTTGACGGAGAGGAGATCGCCCTCCATCAACTTAAAATGGAGGGTGAACCCCTCCATCAAGCTGTGGATACGGGCAAATGTCTTCCACCCTCGGCCAAGGTACACCACGCCGGGGGCTGGGGACTCGACGTGTGATGAGGACATCAATACCATTGTTACACCCACAGCCCCTGCTGCTATACATACTGGACCAATTACTAGAGCTCGCGCACGCCAATTGAATTATCAGGTACTTTCGTTTCTTGGTAATGATTCTAATGTTCATGAGAATATGATGCTGCCTAAATTGGATACATTTGTTTTGCTTACAAATGAAGGGCCTAGCATGGAGAAGGATGATCATTGGAGCAAGAACAAGCATGGAGTTGATGGCATGCGCAAGGGAGACAAGAACAGAGTTTCAAGTGATGATTTCAGGACTTTGAAGCCACCATAATGAGTGCATGAAGCCTTGGACGAAATATACAAGATGCCACTTCATAATTTTCGTTCAGAGGCTATTCTAGGTGCTGCGTCACCTTCTTCTTGGGCCAGGCCCATGTAATTTTGAAATACTTCAATATAGGCTATTTTTAGAGTCCGTATGTGTGGGGAAACAAGAGTTAGGGTGGGTTTCGGACCCCTCCTCCAAGGGCCACGAAATTCCCCCGCTCTTCCCCCATATATACAGCCCCTAGGGCATCGTTTAGACTTTGGGGTTTTGTTTAGATTAAAAGTTCGCCATAGCTGCAACTTCGCGTACTTCGTTTGTGTTCAACAACCAGACAAAGGCGTCACAGAACCCCACCTTGATCAATAAAGCTTTCCTCTTATATTCGCAATATCCAGATTGCAATCTTAGTTTCTTGCTTGTTCTTTGTTTGCCTGCAGGAAACAGACCTTCGTGGTCAGGTTGATCGTGCTCCGGCATGGTCAATAACCTCTCGGAGTTGGTTTAGCGATTGCTAAGGTGCGACGTCCTCGCACGTTCGTAGTCGGTTCGTCAAAGTCGACTTCCTCCAAACGATAGCCACCATCTCATCGAAAGATGGGACACCTTTGCCTCTATCAAGTGGTATCAGATTTTCAGGTTGCTCGGTGAGATTTTACAGTTTTTCGTAGTTTAGATCGAGTCTGTTCTTCATACCTATAGTCCATGAAAAAGCCAAAAAACATTAGGGTTAGTTCATTCTATCCGAACCAATCTGAGCCTTTGCATAATCTTTTCTGTATTTGCATTGTTGATTTTGCGGTTGCATCGTCGTGTCAAGTTGCTGGTCTTAGCGTCTAGTCCTTTAGAGTTTCGAGTTCTGTTCACAGGTTGTCACGTCGCCACTGCCATATATCACCACCGCATCATCATCATCACCGCTGCCATATACCACCATCGTCATCACCGCTGCCATATACCACCATCGTCATCGCCGCTACCATATACCACATACCCACCGCCATCACGCTAATTTGAGTCCACCTCCATCACAGATTCTCCACCAGTCCGTGTTCCATCGCCCTGCAAATATCCGCCACCAGTCCGAGTTTCCACCAGATTCATCTCCGCCACGAGTCCTAGTCCGAGTCCAGTAATTGTTGCTTTGTTCTTGATTTCCAGATCACGCGATACTCTGAGTCGTGACAGAGAAGGACTCTCCAACTTTCGTGCTACCCGCAGAAGAAAAATAGTTCCAAACTCAAAAAAAAACTAAGTCTGGAAAATTCTGGCTAGGCAGTTTTTAGGACATTTGTAGACTTTTTCAAAAAAAAATTGTTGTGGAGCAAAAAAAAGAGGAAAAAAAGTGCAAAAAAAAGTGAAAAAGAAGAAAAAAAAATTCAGAGTGTGCTCCTCCCTTGTTTACGTGCAGCGCCGTGATTTTGTTAGTGTTCTAGGCTCGCGTCTCTAGTACGGTCTAGCCTAGGACCAGCACAGTACCGTCGTTGAGCGTTTATTCAACTTTGCATCTCTGAATTGGTTATTGCTGACCCTTTTTGCTACCATACTATAAGCCTTCCCAGCTCCACATACATCTACGTCGTGCGTTTGACTTACCCTGGCAATCGCTCTATCCAAGCTTTTGAGCGTTTTGACTACAACGCTTGCCGATCACCGCCTGCTGCTGGGTAAGAACTGGTAAGAATTTGAGATTTGCTTGACGGATTTGTGACACCCGCCACCACCACCACTTGTTAGTAGTCTGTAGGATCATATTCTTGTGTGTTTCTATTGCTGCTAACCATGGCAGGATCACAAGCCGACGAGACTGACTGGGAGAACTTGACGAACAAGGAGCTTCATGATAAGTTTCAGAAAATGATGACTGAACAGGTGCAAGATGTGCTGAACAATTTTGAAGAGGCCATGGAGAAGATCACTGGCCTTGAGAAGACGTTCGAAACAAAGCTCGATAACAGATTTAATGAACTGCTTGCGCGTCTTCCACCACCGGCTGCACATAACGCACCTCTACAACAACAACAACAACAACAACGACTACCTCCACATCGTGAAACAACCCTCCGCCGAGCGACCCGTGTTCCTCTTGCGCTTGGCCAACCTGTTGGTGCTGCTGTTGATACTTCTGTGGCTCCTGCTGCTGATGCGGAGGAGGATGATTATGTGGGAGATTACGAGGATGAGTTTGATCAACATCAGAACTACGTGCAACCACCAGCACCACAACCACCAGGTCGTCCACATGCTAATAATGGCAATGTTAGGGCTCCCCCTCAGGTACGAGATCATGACCATCTCCCTAAACTGAAATTGAACATTCCACCATTTGAGGGTAGATATGTTCCTGATATATATCTTACTTGGGAGTTAGAAACTGAACAATGATTTACATGTTTACAATATCTCGAGGAGAGACGTGTTCCTGCTGCTGTTTGTGCTTTCACTAGCTTTGCATGTGTTTGGTGGTCTGAATATTGTAGATTATATCCTGTTCCAGCTACTTGGGCTGCTTTGAAAACTGCTATGCGTACTCGTTGGGTTCCACCATATTATCAACGTGAATTACTTCAAAAATTGCAGCGCTTAAGACAAGGAAAAAATTCGGTAGAAGAATATTATCAGGAATTACAAACTGGCTTGATTAGATGCGGTATCGTTGAGGAGAATGAAGCTATGCTTGCACGTTTTCTGGGTGGATTAAATAGAGAGATTCAGACCATTCTAGACTATAAGGATTATAATAATATCACTCGTTTATTCCATCTTGCTTGTAAAGCTGAACGTGAAGTGCAGGATCGACAGGCATTGGCGCGAACTAACTTTTCTGCAGGTCGACCTTCATCGTGGACACCACGTGCATCATCTACTTCCACACATTCTGCTACACCGGCACCTCCGTCAGCTGCCACCACCAACCGTGATACAAGAAAGCAGGCACAACCACCACTATCTGCCAAGAGCACACCTGTCAGGCCTGCACAGAGCTCTGCTTCTTCCATGGCGTCTACAGGGCACACAAGTGATATTATTTGTCGTCGTTGTAAGGGAAGAGGACATTTTGCGCGAGAATGCACATCTCAGCGTGTGATAATTGCTACTGAGGATGGTGGGTATGAGTCCGCTAGTGACTATGATGAGGAGACTTTGGCTCTTCTTACACATGAAGAACACGGTGGAGATGATTCTGATCATGAGACGCAATACATGGCTGCTGAAGATGCTGACAGGTATGAATGTTTAGTTGCTCAACGTGTTTTGAGTGTGCAGGTCACGCAAGCTGAGCAAAATCAGAGGCATAATTTGTTCCATACAAAGGGAGTTGTGAAGGAACGTTCTGTTCGCGTCATCATAGATGGAGGGAGCTGCAACAACTTGGCCAGCATGGAGATGGTGGAGAAGCTATCTCTCACCACAAGACCACATCCACATCCTTACTACGTCCAATGGTTCAACAACAGCGGCAAGGTTAAGGTAACACGTACTGTTCGTGTGCATTTTAGTATCTCTACATATGCTGATTATGTTGATTGTGATGTGGTACCTATGCAAGCATGTTCCTTATTACTTGGTAGACCATGGCAATTTGATAAAAATTCTGTACACCATGGTAGAAACAATTAGTATACTCTTGTTCATAAGGATAAAAATATTACTTTGCTTCCTATGACTCCTGATTCCATTTTGAAAGATGATATTAATAGAGCTAATAAAGCAAAACAGGAGAAAAATAAGAGTGAAAATCAGATTGTGGCAAAAGAATTTGAGCAACAAATGAAGCCTCCTAATAAACCATCTAGTGTTGCTTCTGAAATTAAATTGAAAAGTGCATGTTTACTTGCCACCAAATATGATATTAATGAGCTAGATTCTAGCAAATTTGTTTGCTATGCTTTTGTGTGCAAAGAGGCATTATTTTCATTCGAGGACGTGCCTTCCTCTTTGCCCCCTGCTGTCACTAACATTTTGCAGGAGTTCGCTGACGTCTTCCCACAAGACGTGCCACCGGGATTACCACCTATTCGAGGGATTGAGCATCAAATTGACTTAATTCCCGGTGCATCGCTACCCAACCGTGCACCATACCGTACCAATCCATAGGAGACGAAGGAGATTATGCGGCAAGTACAGGAGCTGCTTGACAAAGGTTATATTCGCGAATCCCTTAGTCCTTGTGCTGTTCCTATTATTCTAGTGCCGAAAAAGGATGGTACGTCGCGTATGTGTGTTGATTGTAGAGGCATTAATAATATTACCATTCGTTATCGTCATCCTATTCCTAGGCTAGATGATATGCTTGATGAATTGAGTGGCTCTACAATATTCTCCAAAGTTGATTTGCGTAGTGGATACCATCAAATTCGTATGAAATTGGGAGATGAATGGAAAACAACATTTAAAACTAAGTTTGGTTTATATGAGTGGTTAGTCATGCCTTTTGGGTTAACTAATGCACCTAGTACTTTCATGAGACTAATGAATGAAGTTTTACGTGCTTTCATTGGACGATTTGTGGTAGTCTATTTTGATGATATACTGATTTATAGCAAATCTTTGGAAGAACATTTGGAACATTTACGTGCTGTTTTTAATGCTCTACGTGATGCACGTTTGTTTGGTAACCTTGGGAAGTGCACCTTTTGCATCGACCGAATGTCTTTTCTTGGCTATGTTGTTACTCCACAGGGAATTGAAGTTGATAAAGCCAAGATTGAAGCTATTGAGAATTGGCCGCAGCCCAAAACGGTCACACAAGTGAGGAGTTTTCTTGGACTCGCTGGTTTCTATAGGCGTTTTGTGAGAGATTTTAGCACCATTGCTGCACCTCTCAATGAGCTTACAAAGAAGGATGTGCCTTTTGTTTGGGGTACCGCACAGGAAGAAGCCTTCACGGTATTGAAAGATAAGTTGACACATGCTCCTTTACTTCAACTTCCTGACTTTAATAAGACTTTTGAGCTTGAATGTGATGCTAGTGGAATTGGATTAGGAGGTGTGTTATTACAAGATGGCAAACCTGTTGCATACTTTTCTGAAAAATTGAGTGGGCCTAGTCTGAACTATTCTACTTATGATAAAGAATTATATGCTCTTGTTCGGACTTTAGAGACATGGCAACATTATTTATGGCCCAAAGAATTTGTTATACATTATGATCATGAATCTTTGAAACATATTAAAAGTCAAGCTAAACTGAATCGTAGACATGCTAAATGGGTTGAATTCATTGAGACTTTCCCTTATGTCATTAAACACAAGAAGGGTAAAGAAAATGTTATTGCTGATGCTTTGTCTCATCGCTATACTATGCTTTCACAACTTGACTTCAAAATCTTTGGTTTGGAGACCATCAAAGATCAATATGTGCATGATGCTGATTTTAAAGAAGTAATGCAGAATTGTAAAGAAGGAAGAACATGGAACAACTTCGTTGTTAATGATGGTTTTGTGTTCCGTACTAACAAGCTATGCATTCCTGCTAGCTCTGTTCGTCTTTTATTGTTGCAGGAGGCGCATGGAGGAGGATTAATGGGACACTTTGGCGTGAAGAAGACGGAGGACGTAGTTGCTACACATTTCTTTTGGCCAAAGATGAGACGGGATGTTGAGCGTTTTGTTGCTCGCTGCACTACATGTCAAAAAGCTAAGTCACGACTCAATCCTCATGGTTTATATATGCCTTTGCCTGTGCCTAGTGTTCCTTGGGAGGATATATCTATGGACTTTGTTTTAGGTTTACCTCGAACAAAGAAGGGGCGGGATAGCATATTTGTTGTCGTGGATAGATTCTCGAAAATGGCACACTTTATACCATGTCATAAAAGCGATGATGTTGTTAATGTTGCTGATTTGTTCTTTCGTGAAATTATTCGCTTGCATGGTGTGCCAAATACTATTGTTTCAGACCTTGATACTAAATTTCTTAGCCACTTTTGGAGATGTTTATGGGCTAAGTTGGGGACTAAACTGCTTTTTAGTACTACTTGTCACCCCCCAACTGATGGACAAACTGAAGTAGTCAATAGAACATTGTCTACTATGCTTAGGGCTGTTTTGAAGAATAATAAGAAAATGTGGGAAGAATGCTTGCCTCATATTGAATTTGCTTATAATCGTTCGTTGCATTCTACTACTAAGATGCGCCCTTTTGAAATTGTGTATGGTTTCCTACCTCGTGCACCCATTGATTTGTTGCCTCTTCCATCTTCGGAGAAGGTTAATTTTGATGCTAAAGAACATGCTGAATTGATTTTAAAAATGCATGAGTTAACTAAGGAAAACATTGAGCGTATGAATGCTAAATATAAACTTGCTGGAAATAAGGGTAGAAAACATGTTGTGTTTGCACCTGGAGATCTTGTTTGGTTACATTTGCGTAAGGATAGATTTCCTAATTTGCGCAAATCAAAGCTAATGCCACGTGCTGATGGTCCTTTTAAGGTGTTGGAGAAAATAAATGATAATGCATATAAACTTGAGTTGCCTGCAGATTTTGGGGTTAGTCCCACTTTTAACATTGCAGATTTGAAGCCTTATTTGGGTGAGGAAGATGAGCTTCCATCGAGGACGACTTCTTTTCAAGAAGGGGAGGATGATGAGGACATCAATACCATTGTTATACCCACAGCCCTTGCTGCTATACATACTGGACCAATTACTAGAGCTCGCGCACGCCAATTGAATTATCAGGTACTTTCGTTTCTTGGTAATGATTCTAATGTTCATGAGAATATGATGCTGCCTAAATTGGATACATTTGTTTTGCTTACAAATGAAGGGCCTAGCATGGAGAAGGATGATCATTGGAGCAAGAACAAGCATGGAGTTGATGGCATGCACAAGGGAGACAAGAACAGAGTTTCAAGTGATGATTTCAGGACTTTGAAGCCACCATAATGAGTGCATGAAGCCTTGGACGAAATATACAAGATGCCACTTCATAATTTTCGTCCAGAGGCTATTCTAGGTGTTGCGTCACCTTCTTCTTGGGCCAGGCCCATGTAATTTCGAAATACTCCAATATAGGCTATTTTTAGAGTCCGTATGTGTGGGGAAACAAGAGTTAGGGTGGGTTTCGGACCCCTCCTCCAAGGGCCACGAAATTCCCCCGCTCTTCCCCCATATATACAGCCCCTAGGGCATCGTTTAGACTTTGGGGTTTTGTTTAGATTAAAAGTTCGCCATAGCTGCAACTTCGCGTACTTTGTTTGTGTTCAACAACCAGACAAAGGCGTCACAGAACCCCACCTTGATCAATAAAGCTTTCCTCTTATATTCGCAATATCCAGATTGCAATCTTAGTTTCTTACTTGTTCTTTGTTTGCCGGCAGGAAACAGACCTTCGTGGTCAGGTTGATCGTGCTCCGGCGTGGTCAATAACCTCTCGGAATTGGTTTAGCGATTGCTAAGGCGCGACGTCCTCGCACGTTCGTAGTCGGATCGTCAAAGTCGACTTCCTCCAAACGATAGCCACCATCTCATCGAAAGACGGGACACCTTTGCCTCTATCAACGTGGACCCGCGTGCCGCCGATCCCGCATCCCTTCATGCGCAGCCTTAGCGTCTCGGGTTGCTCCATCTCCATCACGCTTGCGAAGGGAGCCGGAAGGCGGAGGCGGCGGCGAGGCGCCCGGCGCAGCCTGACGAAGAACTCGCAAGGATCGTCCCCGAGGTGGACCGCCGTGGGAAGAGGAGCCGCTGGCGGAGGCGAGGCCGGCGCGTCGCCCCGCCCGCCTCTTCCCTGAGCGCCTCGGCCTCGTCCACGACCTCGCCCCCTCCGCCTTCCCCTTACGGCTGGCTCCGCCACCGCGGGTGCAAGGGGAGGAGGGGCGCGTTGCCTAGCGGCAACCCTCGCCGCCACCGATGAAGGACCAGGATTCCCTTTCTCCATGGCGAATGGAGGGAGGGGATCAGAAGCCGAAGGGAAGGAAAGACGAAGGAGTGCGGATTTTCATCGCCCCCTCTTGCTCTTTATAAAGAAGCAGGGTGGGGGCTCGGCCGCCCCGCTCAACCAATCAGGACGCAGGAAGGCCAGGGGACTGGGGCCGACCTGCTGCCCCGACCCGCGACGGCCCGGTTTCCTGCCTCCACCGTCCGCAACCCCGGGTGCATGGAAGCCGCGTGGCTGGCGCGCAGGACCAAGGCGACGGATGAGGAGACCTCTCCCCACCCCGTGATCGTGGGGAGCGGGCGCCTCGGAAACCATGCCTCGGCCCCGTCCAGTGAACGAGCCACGCCTCCACGCCTCCCTCCACTTATGGAGCTAGCGCGAACCGTCCCCCTTTATTGCGACGTGACGCATGCCTGCGGGGTTCGGCCCCGCGCACGCCGCCCACGTCATGCACGCCTCTCCCCACGATGCCGCGTCCGACGCGTGCCGTTCGGGGAGGACGTGGTGGACGCAGAAGCAGATGCACCGTGACCCAGGCCGCGCGTGCCCGTGCACTGTTTTGGGCCTGGCCCAACAGCGCTCGGCACCGTGTATGTCCCAGGCCCGGGGGCTCCTGTCAGTGTACTAAAATAGGGGTACCTTAGTACCCCGAACTTGTGCACCGACAGTCGTAGCACCCCGCGGCAAGGCTTGCCAGGCGATCGCCAAGACCCTCCATGGTCCCTTTCTGGGCCACCCAAGAACAAAGTATTTGAGCCAAGGCCCCGGCAGGAGGAGCCTGCCGGGAAGGCCACCCTAAGAGAGCAAGGCCCCGGCAAGAGGAGCTTGCCGGGACGACCGCTCGAAGCACAAGGCCCCGGCAAGAGGAGCTTGCCGGGAAGGCCGACCAAGGCACGACAAGAGACTTGCTGCGACGCGCTCCGCGTCCCGGCAAGGACCGGTGAGCGACAAGCTCCCGGGCGCGACAAGGCATCAACCGCGGCAAGGAGCTTGCCGCGGCAAGTCACCACCCCGCGCCTGCGCTCCAGCTCATCCACCCACGCGTCGCTCTGGGGCCATTCCAGGCGTACGTGGCGAGAGGCTGCGCAGCCTGGGGCATGCGGTGGCGAAGCAACGCTGACAGAGTAGCCATCGTGGCAAACGGTGGCGCTCCCGGCGGTCCCTTTTCTGCACCGTCTGTGCGATGCGGACGGGCATTTAATGCCCTTGTCCCCTTCCGTCAGAGTTAGGTGTGTTAGCACTGTGCAAACAGCTGTACCCAACACAGCGTCTTCCAGTTTTGCCCCCGCCTACGTTGCCACCTGTGGGAAACCCCTTGCACATATAAAAGGAGGCCCCATGCGCAACGGGGAAAAGGGGGAGGAAAGGAGGCCACTCACGCTCGGTCTCGCCAGCAGCTCGAGTGTACTGTAGCACCACACGCTCCCGAGCAAGAACACAATACAAAACCACAAAGCAGCAGTAGGGTTTTACGCATCCTTGCGGCCCGAAGCTGGGTAAATCCCTTGTGTGCATCGCCTCGATCCGCTCTTCGCGCGACCTCTGCCCCCCGCCGAACCAAGAAAGGGGCTCGGTCCCCATAGGTGTTCGGGGAGGCAGATTTCCCCCGACGAGGACCAATGTTATAACTCTTGGAAATATGTTCCAACCATCATATCTGGCCGAGATTCAGATCTGATTGGTGTCAGGATACCTCAGACTCGGGATGCCTGAGAAGAAAGGCGCAACACAAATTGTCGAGATGACATTGTAAGATTCTCAGGAAATGAACTATGGAAGCAAGTTCTGAATCATGCTTCCATCATTAAACCAAGGAGAGGATGAGAAGGTGGTTGATAGGCTCAGCAACAAATCATCGAGATTTCCAAAGGATGGATTTCCACAATTATGTGAACAAGGAAATGTTTGTCGGATCAACTGATATAATGATGTATGCTCAAGGGAAACATACACAACTGAACAATGATAGAAGGGTGCACCCAGGAATCTGGACTAGGTAGCACGATCAATGTTTGAATGATGATTCAATAAGCAATAGACTTAGAATGAAACTGTAGACCAATAACTTCAAAGCAATAGGGTTGCTAGAAGTTTAGAATTTACACATCACAGACCATGTGTCGGTATTCCGGTTAGAAACAACACGGAGACCAAGAAATGAACGCAAAAGGCGAGAGATATTACTATATCAAGAATTCTCAAGAGGTGGTAAAATTACCATGACATCCTTGACATAAAAGGTGGTAATATTCCAAGGTAAAGAAGAACAAATGTTGGATATTAAGGACCTCAAGGTATAACACAAACCACAAATAAGTTTGTGTTAAACAGAAGGCAATAAAGTGGTTGATGATAACACAACCCATTGAGGGGCGAGGATGGTATTTCTCATCAAGAATTCGATATATATCTTGGAAGAGCTCAGGGTGTTGATGATGACCACGACACATAGTAGTAGGCACCTCCAGAGTAGTAGGAGTCGTCGTCGAAGGTGGCGTCTGGATCCTGGGCTCCAGCATCTGGTTGCGGCAACCGGGTAGAAGGGAAAGGGGGAAAAGGGGGAGAAAAGCAACCGTGAGTACTCATCCAAAGTACTCGCAAGCAAGGAGCTACACTACATATGCATGGATATATGTGTAAAGGGCCATATTAGTGGTCTGAACTGCAGAATGCCAGAATAAGAGGGGGATAGCTAGTCTTATCGAAGACTACGCTTCTGGTCGCCTCCGTCTTGCAGCATATAGAAGAGAGTAGACTGAAGTCCTCCAAGTAGCATTGCATAGCATAATCCTACCCGGCGATCCCCTCCTTGATGCCCTGTTAGAGAGCTATCACCGGGTTGTATCTGGCACTTGGAAGGGTGTGTTTTATTAAGTATCCGGTTCTAGTTGTCATAAGGTCGAGGTACAACTCCAGGTCGTCCTTTTACCGAGGGACACGGCTATTCGAATAGATAAACTTCCCTGCAGGGGTGCACCACATAACCCAACACGCTTGATCCCATTTGGCCGGACATACTTTCCTGGGTCATGCCCGGCCTCGGAAGATCAACACGTCGCAGCCCCACATAGGCACAACAGAGCGGTCAGCACGCCGGTCTAAACCTAAGCGCGCAGGGGTCTGGGCCCATCGCCCTGAGCACACCTGCACGTTGCGAACGCGACCGGAGAGCAGACCTAGCAACCTCTAGTACAACGGAAGTCACGTTACGCAGTCCAACCCGGCGCGCGCCGCTCAGTCGCTGACGTCAAGAAGTGCTTCAGCTGATACCACGACGCCGAGTGCCCATATCTTTCCCGCGTAGTTGGTTAGTGCGTATAGACCAAATGGCCAGACTCAGATCAAATACCCAGATCTCGTTAAGCGTGTTAAGTATCCACGAACGCCAACAGGGCCAGGCTCACCTCTCACCCAGGTAGCCCCGAACTGCCCTGCCGCTCCGCCACAAAGATCCACACAAAGGGCCGTCGGGACAAAGGTCCTTTCAGCCCCCAAACCGTGAATCACTCGCGGGTACTCCTCGAGCCAACCCGACTTTGGTCACCACATGTATCATGTTTAAAGTATAGTATATATCCATGATCACCTCCCGAGGTGATCACAGCCCAGTAGTATAGCATGGCAGACAGACAAGAGTGTAGGGCCACTGATGGAACACTAGCATCCTATACTAAGCAAGTAGGATTGCAGGTAAATGTATCAACAGCAGTATAAAAGACAGGCTATGCATCAGGATAGGAATAACGAAAGCAGTAACATGCTATACTACTCTAATGCAAGCAGTATAGAGGAGAGTAGGCGATATATGGTGATCAAGGGGGGGGGGGGGCTTGCCTGGTTGCTCTGGCAAGAGAGAGGGATCGTCAACTCCGTAGTCGAACAGGGCAGCAGCAGTGTCGGTCTCGGTGTCTATCGAGAGAAGAGGGGGGAGAAACAATAAATATTTAAGCAAGCAAATGCATAGTGATGCATGACATGACAAGTAACGGCGTTAGAGGTGCCCTAACGTGGTAAGGGACGATACCGGTGAAGGGAGGAAACATCCGGGAAAGTATCCCCGGCGTTTCGCGTTTTCGGGCAGAGGAGCCGGAGGGGGAAAGTTGCGAGTTGGATAGGTTAGGGATGCGTGGTGGACGAACGGGCTGCGTATCCGAGATCGTCTCGCCGTTCTGAGCAACTTTCATGTACAAAGTTTTTTCATCCGAGCTACGGATTATTTTATATTAATTTTTAAAGATTTTAAATCATTTTCTAATTTATTAATTATTAATTGAATTAACATTATCCAGAATAGTGTACGCTGATGTTATCATGACGTCAGCATGACATCAGCAGTCAACAGGGCGTTGACTGGGTCAAACTGACGCGTGGGTCCCGTTCGTCATAGTCTAACAACTAATTAACAGTTTTAATTAACTAATCAAGTTAATTAAGTACTAAACAGAGTTAATTAAGTTAAGTAATTACCTATTTAATTAATTAATTAGTTACTTACTTAATTAATTAACTAATGACTTATTTTCATTTTTAAGTTACATTTTCTTTTCGTTTTTTTAAACAAGACAGGGGGCGTGGGCCCCATCTGTCATCTGCCCAGGGGGCCATAGCGGGTGCTGGGCGACGGGTTTTGGGCACGACCGAACGGGCACACGCCCAGGGGCGCCATGGCGAACGAGGCCGGCGAGGTCGGGCGGTTGCCGGAGGGGGACGGCGGCCGGAGGGCAGCAGAGCACCACCAGCGGCGCGCGGGGCCAGCAGAAGCGGCCCCAGCAGCGGCGAGAAGAGGGGGACGGCGCGGCAGCGCTGATGCAGCTATAGGCAGCAGAAGGGGGCGCGGGCGGCGAGGGACGGGCACGTCTGCCCGTGTTGAGGCGCTTGGGGGAAGACGGCAGGGAGCAGCGGCGGTTTCATCGCGGGGAGCAAGGGCGGTGGCTACGGTGAGCGTGCGCGGGGCGCGGGGAGCAGGCGGGTGAGGCGGGGCCGGTGGCACGGTGGTGGTCGCGAGGAGCGGGGGCAGCGCAGCTGCAGAAGCAGCAGCACACGGTAGCCGGCCACGCCACGAGCGCGAGCGCGTGAGGTGACACACCGGGCGGGGCGGGGCCGCGGTGACCGGGCGGAGCAGTGGCGAGGAGGGCAAGGCCAGTCGCGGCCAGAGCGCGGGGGGGAGGGGGGCGACGGCGTGGCCGACGCGGTGGTGTGTGTGCGCGCGGTCGGCACCGGGTAGAGGCAGGGAAGGGGGAGGACGAAACCTCACCGCGGGAGCGTAGGGGTACGGGCAGTGGGGGTTGAGGAGGCGGACGGGGACGGCGCTCCGTCGAGGAGAGAGATGAGGAGGCGAGGAGGCAGGCCGGTGGGGATGTCCGGCGAGGCGGCGCGGTCTCCAGGCGACGACGGGCGACTGCGTCGGGCGCCTCCTCCTCGATCCCAATCCAGATCGGGGGACAGGGGGGATATTTTCGGGGAGTGGGGGTGTGACGGTTAGGGTTGGGGGAGTAGGGATAAGGGGTGGCTGGTTGGGTCAAGTGGGTCGCCCTGGTAGGCCGCTGGCTGGGCCGGGTGGTCCAGCGAGGGGGGCGTGTTTCCTTTTTTTCACTTCTTTTTTTTCTGTTTTGTTCTTTTTCTTTTACTGTTTTATTTTATTTTAGATACTAAATGATTTTAGTTAAATGTTCAAAGTATTACATAAACTTGAGACAATATTTTGGGCTAGTTCAACAAGTCTCAACTGATTTTTGAATATTTTGTATAATTATTTAAATTAGATCGTTTCAATAAAAAGCTTTTGTGTCAGTTTTAAAAATGTTTAAGGACACTTGTATATTTTGTAAAGGGTTATCTCCTACATGAAAAATTAGTTGGTGAATATTTGCAACCCAACTTACATTTTTATTTTCCCTTTTAACATTTTAATTATTTGAATTTACTTTATTTTCGAATTTGATTGGGTTTGGATCATAGCGAGGTTTAGCAAAATTAATTGTGATGACATGGCACTATCAGTGTGTGATTACTGTAGCTTGACTACCGAGGTGTTACAAAGGCGGGGCCTCGGGTGCGTGGAGGAGGGGGCAGGAGGAGCCCGGGGCAGGCACGGCCGTCGAGGTCGGCGGCACCGACATGTGGGCAACGGACTCCCGCGGGAGCTCGGAGACGGCGCGGGGCTGGGCTGCGGCCTGGCCCGATTGGCTGGGCCGGCCCAGTCGGAAAGTTTATTTTTGAATAAAGATATTTCAAACGAACAAAAATGAATAAAATAAATAGAAATAGAAATATTATATAGGCATATAATATACCAAAATTTTCAGAAAAAGATTCTCTACAACATGGACATTTTTATAGAGTCAAATAAAATGCACACAAATTCAAATAAATCAAATACTACTGCTGCTCTAATAAAATCCAACAAAAATCATTTTAAAAATACCAAAATGATTTCAAATTAATTTCTCTCCAATTTTCTGATGTAGGGAATCATGTTAACCTAGTTTCCATATATTTTATTTTTGGAGAAAAATAATTTGAATAAAACTCAAATAACCCAATTTGAGAATAATTTCAAATGGATTTTAAATTTGACTTTCTTTGAAACTCCCAACTCGTATTTCATATAATTTGAAGAAGTCATTTTATCTTCTCTCGTGAAAATCATTGAGTTGCATAAAGTTTCAGAATTGGAAATATTTTCAAACGAAATTCAAATATTTTCAACACCCCTTGTCATTTGAATAAATGGAAGAAGTCATGTCATCTTCTCTCCAGGGTTTTGTGATGAAAAGTATTTGAATTCACGGAGAGCACAAATGAAAAATGAAAGTTTGGGAAAGTACTTTTATTCCCTCTCATTTAACTTTCATAAAGTTTCGAATTCACTCACTTTCAGTCAATCAATCAAACAATCAATCAAATCTATCTATTTATTATAACATTCCAAAATTTAGAATTTTGGGATGTTACATTCAGGGTCTTATAGCTCAAAATAATCGGTAAATGCATGAAAAATAACAAATGAAGTCAGAAAGGGTTGAAAATTGATGATGTGGCTTTGAATGGTGCATATTGAACACAGAAAAACTATGGAGTTCAAATAAGTTAAAAATGAAATCCCTTTGTAACAGACGAGTTTTCGTATGAAACCCTCATACTTCAAAAGAGATTGTCCGTTTTGCACACGAAGTGCATCCAGTTTTTGCCGTAACACTCTCTACTTTCTGGCACATGCTATGTGGGTGAAATGATGATACCATGCCACTTTCAACCTTTTCAGAGTTTATTTGAAATGCTTTTCAATTCCAGGGTCTTATAGCTCAAAATAATCAGTAAATGCATGAAAAATAACAAATGAAGTCAGGAAGGGTTGAAAATTGATGATGTGTCTTTGAATCGTGCATTTTGAACACAGAAAAACTATGGAGTTCAAATAAGTTCCAAAAAATGAAATCCCTTTGTAACAGATGAGTTTCCGTATGAAACCCTGATACTTCGAAAAAGATTGTTCGTTTTGTACACGAAGTGCATCCAGTTTTTGCTGTAACCCTCTCTATTTTCTTGCACATGCTATGTGGATGAAATGATGATACCATGCCAACTTTTAACCTTTTGAGAGTTCATTTGAAATGCTGTTCAATTTCAGGGTCTTATAGCTCAAAATAATCAGTAAATGCATGAAAAATAACAAATGCGGTTTGAAAGGGTTGAAAATTAATGATGTGGCTTTGAATGGTGCATTTTGAACACAAAAAAGTGTGGAGTTGCAACACGTTAAAAAAATGAAATCTCTTTGTAACAGACGAGTTTCCGTATGAAACCTGATACTTCGAAAGAGATTGTCCGTTTTGTACACGAAGTGCATCCAGTTTTTGCCGTAACCCTCTCTACTTTCTTGCACATGCTATGTGGGTGTAATGATTATATCATGCCTACTTTCAACTGATAGAGGCGAGGGTGTCCCGTTCTTTCGGTGAGATGACAACTATCGATTTGGTGGAGACGACTTTGACGATCCGAGTACAAACGTGCATGACGTTGCGCCTTAACAATCGCTAAACCAATCTCCCGAGGTTACTGACGATGCTGGAAGCACGATCAGGCTGACCACGAAGGTCTATTCCTGCAAGCAATCGAACAACATGCAAGAATATGATAAAGCAATCTGAATATTGCGAATATAGATGAAGTATTGATAAAGGTGGGGATCCAAAAGTGGTCTTGGTCTGGTCGTTGGACACAAACAAAGTACACGAAGTTGCAATGGCTAACTTTTAACTAATCAAATCCCACAGAAAAAGCTACTAGGTGGATCTACTTATATAGGAGCAAGGGGTGGCGGCCAATGAGGTGGGAGGATGTCCCAAGGCGGCCTAAAACCAACCCTAGGTCGTACAAGGCTCATGGGCCCAAGTGGAGGTGATGCAACACCTTTGGACTTTTTGTTTGACTCGGATTCTGCTGCAACGTCAGATTCTTTCGTCCATATCTCAATGCTCCGGACGAATTTAAAGGTGAATCCAATTAGAGTGGAAAGAGGACGAAATCTAGTTTCCAACAAAAAAAGAATCACCCAATTCGGAGTCCGTATGAAAAAGTTCTTGCTGTTTTGAGGCAGGTATGTCTGTGCAGTCCGAATCTGAATCCAGAAGGTGAGAGACTTGGACTCTATCTTCTCTTGGCCCAAAAGTGACGTGAAGGGACTTTTTGAACAGCACCTAAACTTCTCTTTTCCCCTTATCTTCATATGTGGATTGTACAAATGTCCCATACACCTGCAATTAGACAAAACACAAAAGTGTATGAAGTATTTTTGTTCTGGATAATATAAATAGATTATTGCATAGTTGACACTAGAAATCACCTGACAAATATGCATGTATGCAATATTTTTGGTCGTATCCAAGGTAGTCATGTCCTCATCATCCTCCCCTTCTTGAAAATAAAGCCGTCCTCGGCGTTGCTTAATCTGAAATGTGGCTAACAAAAGAGACAAGTTGTACATATTGTATATGTATATGTCATCCATTTTTATTTCCCTTAGTTTTTGCACATATGACACATGTATACATGAGTAACTTTCAAAGTTTATAAAATATAAAGCCAAAATATTATCACAAGAAGTAAAAGGCATGAAAATATTGCAACTTAGTTTGCACATATAAGCGAAACTCTTATTCATATCAGAAGATTGACAAAGTTCATCATTAAACCATCCCAACATTGGTGAATAAACTTTAATAGTTTCAGAATTACATGCTACAACATGCTGTAATAAGCAAACATGCAACAAGTCATTCAACACAGAATCATTATCAAGATTAGAGGTCATATCAAGATGATTAAACATTGGCACAATTATTTTCAAACGTAGTTGATCCAAATTTGTTTTTGTGCCTGATTCACATGGTTCTTTCACATCAATGGTTAATTCAATGGGTGCACTCAAAATTCTTGATATTG
Organism: Aegilops umbellulata; assembly: GCA_032464435.1. Taxonomy (NCBI): domain Eukaryota; kingdom Viridiplantae; phylum Streptophyta; class Magnoliopsida; order Poales; family Poaceae; genus Aegilops; species Aegilops umbellulata. Next base: position 62,926,281 of record CP136059.1, on the reverse strand, counting down.
TAGTTGTTTGATCACATGGCAAAGTCAAATCATCAGCATAATCGTCTAAAATAGGTGGTGTGATCAATGTAGTGGCTAGAGCATCACATGGTGTATTTAAATCGACAAGGCATTCATCATTCGCATGCGAAGTTAGAAGATCAGTACCTTTGTCATTACCTCGTGTTATCAACTCAGACGATGTTGGAACTCTCGGCAGTGACGGGTCATAATATGGAGCTGATGCAGTGCTCACAACAACGGATGTTGTTGTCATAGTAGGCGCAGTGGTAGAAGGAAGGACCGTCTCAACTCCTTGGATGTGCACCTTATGCTTGTTTGTCTTGTGGGCATCACGCCTCTTTATTTCCTGTTCAGCTTTGCAAGCAAGATGAAACAAATGGTCCATAGGATAACATTCTTCATGAATTAGTATCTCCTAAATATCACGGTTTAATCCTCCCCAAAATCTATCCATAAAATCTTCTTCGCTTTCCTCTAAAAAGGAATGCAACAAGGTAGTTTGTAAATCATCATAATATTTTCTTACAGTATCACTACCTTGTTTTAAATGTTGTAGTTTTTTAATCATGCCACGAGTATAATAAACATCGATGAATCTATCTCTCATGACAAGTTTTAAATCATCCCAAGTAGTAGGTACATAATCAGGGTATAACCGACAATGTTCACTCCACCAAACAGTAGCAAAACTAGTGAAAGAACCAACCGCAAGCTTAACTTTTTTACGTTCCGAAAAATCATGGGAAGCAAATATAACATTTATTTCGAACTCCCATTCAATATATAAATCAGGCTTAAAACGACCATTAAAAGGTGGCATGGAAACAAAAACCTGATTGTGCGTATTCTTATGTCTTTGCACCTCTTGTGACGGTGGTTGTATTTTCGGAGCTGGTGGCACGTCTCCCACGATTGATGAAGCCCAACTGACTCTGGAACCTGCCATATTTAGTAGAAAAACAAGAAACAAAATTCGAGAATAATGTTCCTATGAACTACTAGGATGTGGTGGTAAAACGCTCACAGTATAGCAAATATCAAAGTCTTACAAGTTCTTACCATACAACAGGTGGTGACCGGCAACCAGCGGTGTCAAATAACTCCAAAGATTGAGTAAAGCGATTGCCAGGTGAGCGTATGTATACACGGTGTAGAAATATGTGGAGCTTGGAAGGCCAAATATATGGTAGCAAAAGATCAGCAATAATCAATTCAGAGATGCAATGTTGAATAAACGCTCAACGACGGTACTGTGCTGGTCCTAGGCTAGACCGGACTAGAGACGCGAGCCTAGAACACTAATAAGGTCACGGCATAGCACAACTAGCATCAATAAAGGATATGAAGTAGCTCTGGACAGCAAGATATAAGTGAAGATCACAATAGCAGTAAAGATAATGATGTGAAATAACTGCCAAGCAGGATATACAAGAACTCTCTCTCCAACTTTCCTCTTGAAAAGTTTGAGCAAATTTTCTGATAACTTTTTTCAAAGAATGCTACTAGCTCAAGCTTTCCAATGCAAAAATAATCACTCAATTCCGAATTGATATGATGAGTCAAAGAATTCGAAAAGTGGCCTGAAAAATTAGAATAAGATGTGTCCGCGAACTTCGGAGGGCAAAAAGACCTATTTAGAAGCAGATTTGAAAGTGTCAAATATTGAAATTGCCTCTACAACTATTTAGATGCGTCTCGTCGCTAGCTTTCATTTGAGTACTCGTGGAGCCAAAACGGACTTTGTATGAGGAAGTTATGCCTGTCTTACTGAACAGTGCACAAAACAGATTCCAATCCGAATTCAACTACGAGATTGAGTCTAGATAGATCCGAATTTTGTTTTTTTTTCTTCTCTCTTTTTTTCTCACACTTTTTTTCTTTCTGTTTTTTTTGTCTGACTTTTTTTCTTTTTTCCTCTCTTTTTTTCTCTGTCTTTTTTTTCTCTCCCTCTTTCCAAGAGAAACTAGATAAGATGCAGATTGGATCAAGCGAAGATGTGAACGACCTTAACTATGATTGTGACAATGAACTATGGGTAGCACGTGGTGGAAATTGATGGATGGTGTGGTGGACAGCGGAAGGGATAACGATGCAGCGACGACGTGACTAATGTGAACAGAACTCAAAACTCTAAACGAACTAGACACTAAGACCAGCAACTCGACACGATGATGCAACCGATAATTCAATAATGCAAACAGTGAAAAGAAAGTTGCAAATGCTCAGACTGGCTTGGACAAAAAGCATGAATAGATCTAACTTTTTTGTGGCTTTTTCTTGGACAATAGGTAAGAAAATAAATCTAATCTAGGGGAAACTGGAAATTCTCATCGAGCAACCTGAAAACTGATACCACTTAATAGAGACGAGGGTGTCCCGATCTTTCGGTGAGATGATAACTATCGATTTGGTGGAGACGACTTTGACGATCCGAGTACAAACGTGCACGACGTTGCGCCTTAACAATCGCTAAACCAATCTCCCGAGGTTACTGACGATGCTGGAAGCACGATCAGCCTGACCACGAAGGTCTATTCCTGCAAGCAATCGATGAACATGCAAGAATATGATAAAGCAATCTGAATATTGCGAATATAGATGAAGTATTGATAAAGGTGGGGATCCGAAAGTGGTCTTGGTCTGGTCGTTGGACACAAACGAAGTACACGAAGTTGCAACGGATAACTTTTAACTAAACAAATCCCAAGGAAAAAGCTACTAGGTGGATCTACTTATATAGGAGCAAGGGGTGGCGGCCAAGGAGGTGGGAGGATGTCCCAAGGCAGCCTAAAACCAACCCTAGGTCGTACAAGGCTCATGGGCCCAAGTGGAGGTGATGCAACACCTTTGGACTTGCTGTTTGACTCGGATTCTGCTGCAGCGTCAGATTGTTTTGTCCATATCTCAATGCTCCGGACGAATTTAAAGGTGAATCCAATTAGAGTGGAAAGAGGACGAAATCTACTTTTCGACGAAAAAATCACCCAATTCGGAGTTCGTATGAAAAAGTTCTTGCCGTTTTGAGTCAGGTATGTCTGTGCAGTCCGAATCAGAATCCAGAACGTGAGAGACTTGGACTCTATCTTCTCTTGGCCCAAAAGTGACGTGAAGGGACTTTTTGAACAGCACCTAAACTTCTCTTTTTCCCTTATCTTCATATGTGGATTGTACAAATGTCCCATACACCTGCAATTAGACAAAACACAAAAGTGTGTGAAGTATTTTTGTTCTAGATAATATAAATAGATTATTGAATAGTTGACACTAGAAATAACCTGACAAATATGCATGTATGCAATATTTTTGGTCGTATCCAAGGTAGTCATGTCCTCATCATCAACCTTTTCAAAGTTCATTTGAAATGCTTTTCAATTTCAGGGTCTTATAGCTCAAAATAATTAGTAAATGCATAAAAAATAACAAATGAAGTCAGAAAGGGTTAAAAATTGATGATGTGGCTTTGAGTGGTGCATTTTGAACACAAAAAAAGTCTGGAGTTCAAGTAAGTTAAAAACTGAAATCCCTTTGTAAAAGACGAGTTTCCGTATGAATCCCTGATACTTCGAAATAGATTGTTCGTTTTGTACATGAAGTGCATCCAGTTTTTGTCGTAACCCACTCTACTTTCTTGCACATGCTATGTGGATGAAATGATGATACCATGCCAACTTTCAACCTTTTTAGAGTTCATTTGAAATGCTTTTCAATTTCAAGGTCTTATAGCTCAAAATAATCAGTAAATGCATGAAAAATAACAAACAAAGTCAGAAAGGGTTGAAAATTGATGATGTGGATTTGAATGGTCCATATTGAACACAGAAAAACTATGGAGTTCAAATAAGTTAAAAATGAAATCCCTTTGTAACAGACGAGTTTTCGTATGAAACCCTCATACTTCAAAAGAGATTGTCCGTTTTGTACATGAAGTGCACCCAGTTTTTGTCGTAACCCTCTCTACTTTCTGGCACATGCTATGTGGGTGAAATGATGATACCATGCCACTTTCAACCTTTTCAGAGTTCATTTGAAATGCTTTTCAATTTTAGGTTCTTATAGCTCAAAATAATCAGTAAATGCATGAAAAATAACAAATGACGTCAGAAAGGGTTGAAGATTGATGATGTGGCTCTGAAATGGTGCATTGTGAACATAGAAAAAGTCTGGAGTTCAAGTAAGTTAAAAAATGAAATCCCTTTGTAAAAGACCAGTTTCCGTATGAATCCCTGATACTTTGAAAGAGATTGTTCGTTTTGTACACAAAGTGCATCCAGTTTTTGCCATAACCCACTCTACTTTCTTGCACATGTTATGTGGATGAAATGATGATACCATGCCAACTTTCAACCTTTTGAGAGTTCATTTGAAATGCTTTTCAATTTCAGGGTCTTATAGCTCAAAATAATCAGTAAATGCATGAAAAATAACAAATGAAGTCAGAAAGGGTTGAAAATTGATGATGTAGCTTTCAATGGTGCATTTTGAACACAGAAAAACTATGGAGTTCAAATAAGTTAAAAAAAATGAAATCCCTTTGTAACACACGAGTTTCCGTATGAAACCCTGATACTTCGAAAGAGATTGTCCGTTTTGTACACGAAGTGCATCCAGTTTTTGCCGTAACCCTCTCTACTTTCTTGCACATGCTATGTGGGTGAAATGATGATACCATGCCAACTTTCAACCTTTTCAGAGTTTATTTGAAATGCTTTTAAATTCCAGGGTCTTATAGCTCAAAATAATCAGTAAATGCATGAAAAATAACAAATGAAGTCAGGAAGGGTTGAAAATTGATGATGTGTCTTTGAATGGTGCATTTTGTACACAGAAAAACTATGGAATTCAAATAAGTTCCAAAAAATGAAATCCCTTTGTAACAAATGAGTTTCTGTATGAAACCTGATACTTCGAAAGAGATTGTCCATTCTGTACACGAAATGCATCCAGTTTTTGCCGTAACCTTCTCTGCTTTCTTGCACATGCTATGTGGGTGTAATGATTATACCATGCCTACTTTCAAGCTTTTCAGAGTTCATTTGAAATGTTTTCAATTTCAGGGTCTTATAGCTCAAAATAATCAGTAAATGCATAAAAAATAACAAATGAGGTCAGAAAGGGTTGAAAATTGATGATGTGGCTTTGAGTGGTGCATTTTAAACACAAAAAAGTCTGGAGTTCAAGTAAGTTAAAAAATGAAATCCCTTTGTAAAAGACGAGTTTCCGTATGAATCCCTGATACTTCGAAATAGATTGTACGTTTTGTACACGAAGTGCATCCAGATTTGCCGTAACCCACTCTACTTTCTTGCACATGCTATGTGGATGAAATGATGATATCATGCCAACTTTCAACCTTTTCAGAGTTCATTTGAAATGCTTTTCAATTTGAGGGTCTTATAGCTCAAAATAATTAGTAAATGCATGAAAAATAACAAATAAAGTCATAAAGGGTTGAAAATTGATGATGTGGATTTGAATGGTGCATATTGAACACAGAAAAACTATGGAGTTCAAATAAGTTAAAAATGAAATCCCTTTGTAAGAGACGAGTTTTCGTATGAAACCCTCATACTTCAAAAGAGATTGTCCGTTTCGGACACGAAGTGCATCCAGTTTTTGCCGTAACCCTCTCTACTTTCTGGCACATGCTATGTGGGTGAAATGATGATACCATGCCACTTTCAACCTTTTCAGAGTTCATTTGAAATGCTTTTCAATTTCAGGGTCTTATAGCTCAAAATAATCAGTAAATGCATGAAAAATAACAAATGAAGTCAGAAAGGGTTGAAGATTGATGATGTGGCTCTGAAATGGTGCATTTTGAGCATAGAAAAACTCTGGAGTTCAAGTAAGTTCAAAAATGAAATCCCTTTGTAAAAGACGAGTTTCCGTATGAATCCTTGATGAGGACATGACTACCTTGGATACGACCAAAAATATTGCATACATGCATATTTGTCAGGTGATTTCTAATGCAAACTATTCAATAATCTATTTTTGTTATCCAGAACAAAAATACTTCACACACTTTTGTGTTTTATCTAATTGCAGGTGTATGGGACATTTGTACAACACACATATGAAGATAAGGGAGAAAGAGATGTTTACTTGCTGTTCAAAAAGTTCTCTCACGTCACTTTTGGGCCAAGAGAAGATAGAGTTCAAGTCTCTCACGTTCTGGATTCAGATTCGGACTGCACAGACATACCTGACTCAAAACGGCAATAACTTTTTCATACGGACTCCGAATTGGGTGTTTCTTTTTTTGTTGGAAAGTAGATTTCGTCCTCTTTCCACTCCAATTGGAATCACTTTTAAATTCGTCCGGAGCATTGAGATATGGACGAAACAATCTGACGCTACAGCAGAATCCGAATCAAACAACATGATGAGGACATGACTACCTTGGATACGACCAAACATATTGCATACATGCATATTTGTCAGGTGATTTCTAGTGCAAACTATTCAATACTCTATTTTTGTTATCCAGAACAAAAATACTTCACACACTTTTGTGTTTTGTCTAATTGCAGGTGTATGGGACATTTGTACAATACACATATGAAGATAAGGGAGAAAGAGATGTTTTCTTGCTGTTCAAAAAGTTCTTTCACGTCACTTTTGGTCCAAGAGAAGATAGAGTCCAAGTCTCTCACGTTCTGGATTCAGATTCGGACTGCACAGACATACCTGACTCAAAACGGCAATAACTTTTTCATACGGACTCCGAATTGGGTGATTCTTTATTTTTTGGAAACTAGATTTCGTCCTCTTTCCACTCCAATTGGAATCACCTTTAAATTCGTCCGGAGCATTGAGATATGGACGAAACAATCTGACGCTGCAGCAGAATCCGAATCAAACAACAAGTCCAAAGGTGTTGCACCACCTCCACTTGGGCCCATGAGCCTTGTACGACCTAGGGTTGGTTTTAGGCTACCTTGGGACGTCCTCCCACCTCCTTGGTCGCCACCCCTTGCTCCTATATAAGTAGATCCATCTAGTAGCTTTTTCCTTGGGATTTGTTTAGTTAAAAGTTAGCCATTGCAACTTCGTGTACTTCGTTTGTGTCCAACGACCAGACCAAGACCGCTTCCGGATCCCCACCTTTATCAATACTTCATATATATTCGCAATATTCAGATTGCTTTATCATATTCTTGCTTGTTCTTCGATTGCGTGCAGGAATAGACCTTCATGGTCAGGTTGATCGTGCTCCGGCGTGGTCAATAACCTCTTGGAGTTGGTTTAGCGATTGCTAAGGCGCAACGTCGTGCACGTTTGTAGTCGGATTGTCAAAGTCGTCTCCACCAAATCGATAGTTATCATCTCATCGAAAGATCGGGACACCCTCGCCTCTATCAAGTGGTATCAGTTTTCAGGTTGCTCGGTGAGAATTTCCAGTTTTCCCTAGATTAGATCTATTTTTCTTACCTATTGTCCAAGAAAAAGCCACAAAAAAAAGTTAGATCTATTCATCCTTTTGTCCAAGCCAGTCTGAGCCTTTGCAATTTTCTTTTCATTGTTTGCATTATTGAATTATCGGTTGCATCGTCGTGTCGAGTTGCTGGTCTTAGTGTCTAGTCCTTTAGAGTTTCGAGTTCTGTTCACAGTTTGTCACGCCACCGCCGCACCATCTTCATTGTCATTGCCATATACCACCACCGCGTCATTATTGCATCCGTTGTCCACCACCGCCATCCATCAATTTCCACCACATACTCCCCATCATTCATTGTCATAATCATACTTCAGGCCGTTCGCGTCATCACTAGATCCAATCTGCATCTTATCTAGCTTGTTTGTGAAAAAAAAGAGAAAGAAAAAAAAAGTGAGAGAAAAAAAGAAAAAAAAGAGAAAAAAAGTGAAATAATTCCGTGAAAAAAGAAAAAAAAAGATATTCAGAGTGTGCTCCGCCTTTGTTACGCGTCGCGCCGTGATTTTTTTTAGTGTTCTAGGCTCGCGTCTCTAGCACGGTCTAGCCTAGGACCAGCACAGTACCGTCGGTGAGCGTTTATTCAACATTGCATCTCTGAATTGATTATTGCTGATATTTTGCTACCATATATTGGCCTTCCAAGCTCCACATATTTCTACACCGTGTATACATACGCTCACCTGGCAATCGCTTTACTCAATCTTCGGAGTTATTTGACACCGCTGGTTGCCGGTCACCACCTGCTGCATGGTAAGAACTTGTAAGACTTTGATATTTGCTATACTGTGAGCGTTTTACCACCACATCCTAGTAGTTCATAGGAACATTATTCTCGGATTTTGTTTCTTGTTTTTCTACTAATCATGACAGGTTCCGGAGACAGAAGTTCTTGGACGACGGACACAACATCACCATCACGAGAGTTGGGACAACACACACAAGCACATGGTCAGGTTATCTCTTTATCGTCATTTGAGGGTAGATTTAATCCTGCTATTTATCTAGCTTGGGAGCTTGAAGTTGAACAAGTTTTTAGTCACCATGACTTTTCTGAACTTGAGCGAGTACGAGCTGCCACTAGAGCATTTACTGGTTTTGCTTCTGTTTGGTGGAATGTGCATTGTAAGAAAAAGATTGATAACCAACCCACAACTTGGAAAGATTTGAAAGATGTAATGAGACAACATTTTTTCCCTCCTTACTATCGTCGTGAATTGCTTCGCAAATTTGAACAATTTAAACAAGGCAACAACACTGTTCATGCTTACTACCAAGAGTTCAAATCTTATATGCATCATTGTGACATAGAAGAATCTAAGGATGATACAATGAATAGATTTTTTGGTGGTTTGAACCATGATATTCAGGCAAGATTTCAGTATATTCCCCGTTGCATTACTGGTATGTATGTTCGTGCTTGTACCTTTGAGAGACAGATGCAGGAGGATGCATTGGGTGACTACAACGACTACTATTCCAGTTCATGCTCACCGCCGCCGGTTGGTTCCTCCACAGTTGCACCTACTAGAGCAGCCCCACCTCGGATTGTGAGCGCGACATCATCTCAAGAGTATGGTGCATTGTCAACGTCCGTACCTACATCAGCTACGTCTTTGCGACAAGGTAACAGTAAAGATATTGATGATATAACTTCACATGAGAATGATGCATCCCTAGTTAACTTAAATGCATCATGTGTTCAGTTACCTGGTGATTTGAGCACAACACCTATTTTAGAGAATCTTGATACTGTCATGAATGCGTCATGTGATCAAACAACTGAAATACCAACAATTTTGAGTGCACCCATTGAGTTAACTGTTGATGCAAAAGAATCAATGTTTAATCATTTTGATATGACCTCTAATCTTGGTGATGATTCTGTGACCAAAGACTTATTGCATGTTTGCCTATTTAAGCATGTTGTAGCATGTAAATTAGATGCAAGTAAGGTTTATTCACCAATGTTGGGATGGTTTAATGATGAACATTGTCAATCTTTTGATATGAATAAGAGCATCACTTATATGTGCAAATTGAGTTGCAATATTTTCATGTCTTCTACTTCTAGTGATAATATTTTGGCTTCAGATTTTATGAACTATGCAAGTTACTCATCTATACATGTGTCATATGTGCAAAAACCAAGGGAAGTAAAAATGGATGACATATACATATACAACATGTACACCTTGTCTCTTTTGTTAGCCACATTTCAGATTAAGCAACGCCGAGGACGGCTTTGTTTTCAAAAAGGGGAGGATGATGAGGACATGACTACCTTGGATACGACCAAACATATTGCATACATGCATATTTGTCAGGTGATTTCTAGTGCAAACTATTCAATACTCTATTTTTGTTATCCAGAACAAAAATACTTCACACACTTTTGTGTTTTGTCTAATTGCAGGTGTATGGGACATTTGTACAATACACATATGAAGATAAGGGAGAAAGAGATGTTTTCTTGCTGTTCAAAAAGTTCTTTCACGTCACTTTTGGTCCAAGAGAAGATAGAGTCCAAGTCTCTCACGTTCTGGATTCAGATTCGGACTGCACAGACATACCTGACTCAAAACGGCAATAACTTTTTCATACGGACTCCGAATTGGGTGATTCTTTATTTTTTGGAAACTAGATTTCGTCCTCTTTCCACTCCAATTGGAATCACCTTTAAATTCGTCCGGAGCATTGAGATATGGACGAAACAATCTGACGCTGCAGCAGAATCCGAATCAAACAACAAGTCCAAAGGTGTTGCACCACCTCCACTTGGGCCCATGAGCCTTGTACGACCTAGGGTTGGTTTTAGGCTACCTTGGGACGTCCTCCCACCTCCTTGGTCGCCACCCCTTGCTCCTATATAAGTAGATCCATCTAGTAGCTTTTTCCTTGGGATTTGTTTAGTTAAAAGTTAGCCATTGCAACTTCGTGTACTTCGTTTGTGTCCAACGACCAGACCAAGACCGCTTCCGGATCCCCACCTTTATCAATACTTCATATATATTCGCAATATTCAGATTGCTTTATCATATTCTTGCTTGTTCTTCGATTGCGTGCAGGAATAGACCTTCATGGTCAGGTTGATCGTGCTCCGGCGTGGTCAATAACCTCTTGGAGTTGGTTTAGCGATTGCTAAGGCGCAACGTCGTGCACGTTTGTAGTCGGATTGTCAAAGTCGTCTCCACCAAATCGATAGTTATCATCTCATCGAAAGATCGGGACACCCTCGCCTCTATCACAACAAGTCCAAAGGTGTTGCACCACCTCCACTTGGGCCCATGAGCCTTGTACGTCCTAGGGTTGGTTTTAGGCTGCCTTGGGACGTCCTCCCACCTCCTTGGCCGCCACCCCTTGCTCCTATATAAGTAGATCCACCTAGTAGCTTTTTCCTTGGGAGTTGTTTAGTTAAAAGTTAGCCAACGCAACTTCGTGTACTTCGTTTGTGTCCAACGACCAGACCAAGACCACTTTCGGATCCCCAACATTATCAATGCTTCCTCCATATTCGCAATATTCAGATTGCTTTATCATATTCTTGCATGTTCTTCGATTGCTTGCAGGAATAGACCTTCGTGGTCAGGTTGATTGTGCTCCGGCGTGGTCAATAACCTCTCGAAGTTGGTTTAGCGATTGCTAAGGCGCAACGTCGTGCAGGTTTGTAGTCGGATCGTCAAAGTCGGCTCCATCAAATCGATAGTTATCATCTCATCGAAAGATCGGGACACCCCCGCCTCTATCAATCCCTGATACTTTGAAAGAGATTGTTCGTTTTGTACACAAAGTGCATCCAGTTTTTGTCGTAACCCTCTCTACTTTCTTGCACATGCTATGTGGGTGAAATGATGATACCATGCCAACTTTCAACCTTTTCAGAGTTTATTTGAAATGCTTTTCAATTCTAGGGTCTTATAGCTCAAAATAATCAGTAAATGCATGAAAAATAACAAATGAAGTCAGGAAGGGTTGAAAATTGATGATGTGTCTTTGAATGGTGCATTTTGAACACAGAAAAACTATGGAGTTCAAATAAGTTCCAAAAAATGAAATCCCTTTGTAACAGATGAGTTTCCGTATGAAACCCTGATACTTCGAAAGAGATTATCCGTTTTGTACACGAAGTGCATCTAGTTTTTTATGTAACCCTCTCTATTTTCTTGCACATGCTATGTGGATGAAATGATGATTCCATGCCACTTTCAACCTTTTCAGAGTTCATTTGAAATGCTTTTCAATTTCATGGTCTTATAGCTCAAAATAATCAGTAAATGCATGAAAAATAACAAATGAAGTCAGAAAGGGTTGAAAATTGATGATGTGGCTCTGAATGGTGCATTTTGAACACAGAAAAAGTCTGGAGTTCAAGTAAGTTAAAAAATGAAATTCCTTTGTAAAAGACGAGTTTGTGTATGAATCCCTGATACTTCGAAATAGATTGTTCGTTTTGTACACGAAGTGCATCCAGTTTTTGCCGTAACCCACTCTACTTTCTTGCACATGCTATGTTAATAAAATGATGATACCATGCCAACTTTCAACCTTTTCAGATTTCATTTGAAATGCTTTCCAATTTCAGGGTCTTATAGCTCAAAATAATCAGTACATCCATGAAAATAACAAATGAAGTCAGAAAGGGTTGAAAATTGATGATGTGGCTCTGAATGGTGCATTTTGAACACAGAAAAAGTATGGAGTTCAAGTAAGTTAAAAAATAAAACCCCTTTGTAAAAGACGAGTTTCCATATGAATCCCTGATACTTTGAAAGAGATTGTTCGTTTTGTACACAAAGTGCATCCAGTTTTTGTCGTAACCCACTCTACTTTCTTGCACATGCTATGTGGATGAAATGATAATACCACGCCAACTTTCAACCTTTTCAGAGTTCATTTGAATTGCTTTTCAATTTCAGGTTTTTATTGCTCAAAATAATCAGTACATGCATGAAAATAACAAATGAAGTCAGAAAGGGTTGAAGATTGATGATGTGGCTCTGAAATGGTGCATTTTGAGCATAGAAAAAGTCTGGAGTTCAAATAAGTTTAAAAAATGAAATCCCTTTGTAACAGACGAGTTTCCGTATGAAACCCTGATACTTCGAAAGAGATTGTCCGTTTTGTACACGAAGTGCATCCAGTTTTTCCCGTAACCCTCTCTACTTTCTTGCACATGCTATGTGGGTGAAATGATGATACCATGCCAACTTTCAACCTTTTCTGATAACTTTTTTCAAAGAATGCTACTAGCTCAAGCTTTCCAATGCAAAAAGAATCACGCAATTCCGAATTGATATGAGGAGTCAAAGAATTCGAAAAGTGGCCTGAAAAATTAGAATAAGATGTGTCCGCGAACTTCGGAGGGCAAAAAGACCTATTTAGAAGCTGACTTGGAGGTGTCAAATATTGAACTAGCATCTGCAACTATTTAGATGCGTCTCATCGCTAGCTTTCATTTGAGTACTCGTGGAGCCAAAACGGACTTCGTATGAGAAAGTTATGCTTGTCTTACTGAACAGTGCACAAAAACAGATTCCAATCCGAATTCAACTACGAGATTGAGTCTAGATAGATCCGAATTTTGTTTTTTTTCTTCTCTCTTTTTTTCTCACACTTTTTTCTTTCTCTTTTTTTTCTCTGACTTTTTTTATTTTTTTCTCTCTTTTTTTTCTGTGTCTTTTTTCTCTCTCCCTCTTTCCAAGAGAAACTAGATAAGATGCAAATTGGATCAAGCGAAGATGTGAACGACCTTAACTATGATTGTGAAAATGAACTATGGGTAGCACGTGGTGTAAATTGATGGATGGTGTGGTGGACAGCGGAAGGGATAACGATGCAGCGACGACGTGACTAATGTGAACAGAACTCAAAACTCTAAACGAACTAGACACTAAGACCAGCAACTCGACACGATGATGCAACCGATAATTCAATAATGCAAACAGTGAAAAGAAAGTTGCAAATGCTCAGACTGGCTTGGACAAAAAGCATGAATAGATCTAACTTTTTTGTGGCTTTTTCTTGGACAATAGGTAAGAAAATAAATCTAATCTAGGGGAAACTGGAAATTCTCACCGAGCAACCTGAAAACTTATACCACTTAATAGAGGCAAGGGTGTCCCGATCTTTCGGTGAGATGATAACTATCGATTTGGTGGAGACGACTTTGACGATCCGTGTCGGTGTACTAAAGTAGGGGTACCTTAGTACCCCAGACTTGTGCACGGGCAGTTGTAGCACCCTGCGGCGAGGCCCGCCCAGGAAGCGTCAAGAGAAGACCAAGCATTCAAGACAAGGCCCCCGGCAAGAGGAACTTGCCGGGCCAAGAAGACAAGGCCCCCGGCAAGAGGAGCTTGCCGGGCCAAGAAGACAAGGCCCCGGCAAGAGGAGCTTGCCGGGACGACTGAGCCCATGTAATACCATCCAAGAACAAAGTATAAGAGACAGAAGATCGAGGCCCCGACAAGAGGAGCTTGTCGGGAAGCCCGCCACGGCGCGCCATGCGCCCCGGCAAGGCCCGATAGCCGGCAAGCTATCAGGCACAGGAAGACGACCCCCGCGGCAAGCCACTTGCCGCGGCAAATCGCCACCTCAGGACTGCGCTCCAGCTCGCCCGCCCACGCGTCGCTCCGGGGCTTCCCCCAAGGGCACGTGGCGGGGCACCGCGCAGCCTGGGGTATGCGGTGGCATGCAGCCACCATCGTGGCGAGCGGTGGCGCACCTAACGGTCCGCCTCGGTGCTGTCCAGGCGACCGTGACGGGCATTTAATGACCTTGTCCCCTACCGTCAGAAGTAGGTATGATAACACTGTGCCGCACTGTAGCGCCACTGTTCCCGCACTGTTACAACTTCCACCCCTTTTACACTTTTACCCCTTTCTCTTACGTTGACACCTGTCGGTGACCCCTTTGCGCTATAAAAGGAGGCCCGTGTGCAACGTAGAGGGGGTTGGGTTCGGTTCGGAGATTGGGAACCCAGACAGCCATACGCTCGGTGTAGCTAGCTCTCTAAGCTCCTGAGCTCCCCAGTTCAATACGAACCAAGCAGGAGTAGGGTTTTACGCGTCCATCGCGGCCCGAACCTGGGTAAACCGCCCGTGTGCTCGCCTCGATCTGCTCTCTGTGCTCCCTCCGCCCCCCTCACCGGACAACGAAAGGGGCTCCGGCCCCATAGGTGCTCGCGGGGGACGCCGTCCACCCCGACAATCCGAGTAAAAACATGCACGACGTTGCGCCTTAACAATCGCTAAACCAATCTCCTGAGGTTACTGACGATGCTGGAAGCACGATCAGCCTGACCACGAAGGTCTATTCCTGCAAGCAATCGAAGAACATGCAAGAATATGATAAAGCAATCTGAATATTGCGAATATAGATGAAGTAATTATAAAGGTGGGGATCCGAAAGTGGTCTTGGTCTGGTCGTTGGACACAAACGAAGTACACGAAGTTGCAATGGCTAACTTTTAACTAAACAAATCCCAAGGAAAAAGCTACTAGGTGGATCTACTTATATAGCAGCAAGGGGTGGCGGGCAAGAAGGTGGGAGGATGTCCCAAGGCAGCCTAAAACCAACCCTAGGTCGTACAAGGCTCATGGGCCCAAGTGGAGGTGATGCAACACCTTTGGACTTGTTGTTTGACTCGGATTCTGCTGCAGCGTCAGATTGTTTCGTCCATATCTCAATGCTCCGGACGAATTTAAAGGTGAATCCAATTAGAGTGGAAAGAGGACGAAATCTACTTTCCAACAAGAAAAGAATCACCCAATTCGGAGTCCGTATGAAAAAGTTCTTGCCGTTTCGAGTCAGGTATGTCTGTGCAGTCCAAATCTGAATCCAGAACGTGAGAGACTTGGACTCTATCTTCTCTTGGCCCAAAAGTGACGAGAAGGGACTTTTTGAACAGCACCTAAACTTCTATTTTCCCCTTATCTTCATATGTGGATTGTACAAATGTCCCATACACCTGCAATTAGACAAAACACAAAAGTGTGTGAAGTATTTTTGTTCTGGATAATATAAATAGATTATTGAATAGTTGACACTAGAAATCACCTGACAAATACGCATGTATGCAATATTTTTGGTCGTATCCAAGGTAGTCATGTCCTCATCATCAACCTTTTCAAAGTTCATTTGAAATGCTTTTCCATTTCAGGGTCTTATAGCTCAAAATAATCAGTAAATGCATAAAAAATAACAAATGAAGTCAGAAAGGGTTGAAAATTGATGATGTGGCTTTGAGTGGTGCATTTTGAACACAGAAAAAGTCTGGAGTTCAAGTAAGTTAAAAAATGAAATCCCTTTGTAAAAGACGAGTTTCCGTATGAATCCCTGATACTTCGAAATATATTGTTCGTTTTGTACATGAAGTGCATCTAGTTTTTGCCGTAACCCTCTCTACTTTCTCGCACATGCTATGTGGGTGAAATGACGATACCATGCCAACTTTCAACCTTTTCAGAGTTCATTTGAAATGCTTTTCAATTTCAAGGTCTTATAGCTCAAAATAATCAGTAAATGCATGAAAAATAACAAATGAAGTCAGAAAGGGTTGAAAATTGATGATGTGGATTTGAATGGTGCATATTGAACACAGAAAAACTATGAAGTTCAAATAAGTTAAAAATGAAATCCCTTTGTAACAGACGAGTTTTCGTATGAAACCCTCATACTTCAAAAGAGATTGTCCGTTTTGTACATGAAGTGCATCCAGTTTTTGTCGTAACCCTCTCTACTTTCTGGCACATGCTATGTGGGTGAAATGATGATACCATGCCACTTTCAACCTTTTCAGAGTTCATTTGAAATGCTTTTCAATTTTAGGTTCTTATAGCTCAAAATAATCAGTAAATGCATGAGAAATAACAAATGAAGTCACAAAGGGTTGAAGATTGATGATGTGGCTCTGAAATGGTGCATTTTGAACATAGAAAAAGTCTGGAGTTCAAGTAAGTTAAAAAATGAAATCCCTTTGTAAAAGACGAGTTTCCGTATGAAACCCTGATACTTCGAAAGAGATTGTCCTTTTTGTACACAAAGTGCATCCAGTTTTTGCCGTAACCCACTCTACTTTCTGGCACATGTTATGTGGATGAAATTATGATACCATGCCAACTTTCAACCTTTTCAGAGTTCATTTGAAATGCTTTTCAATTTCAGGGTCTTATAGCTCAAAATAATCAGTAAATGCATAAAAAATAACAAATGAAGTCAGAAAGGGTTGAAAATTGATGATGTGGCTTTGAGTGGTGCATTTTGAACACAGAAAAACTATGGAGTTCAAATAAGTTAAAAAATGAAATCCCTTTGTAACACACGAGTTTCCGTATGAAACCCTGATACTTCAAAAGAGATTGTCCGTTTTGTACACGAAGTGCATCTTGTTTTTGCAGTAACCCTCTCTACTTTCTTGGACATGCTATGTGGGTGAAATGATGATACCATGCCAACTTTCAACCTTTTCAGAGTTTATTTGAAATGCTTTTCAATTCCAGGGTCTTATAGCTCAAAATAATCAGCAAATGCATGAAAAATAACAAATGAAGTCATGAAGGGGTGAAAATTGATGATGTGTCTTTGAATGGTGCATTTTGAACACAGAAAAACTATGGAGTTCAAATAAGTTCCAAAAAATGAAATCCCTTTGTAACAAATGAGTTTCCGTATGAAACCCTGATACTTCGAAAGAGATTGTCCGTTTTGTACACGAAGTGCATCTAGTTTTTGCTGTAACCCTCTCTATTTTCTTGCACATGCTATGTGGATGAAATGATGATACCATGCCAACTTTTAACCTTTTGAGAGTTCATTTGAAATACTTTTCAATTTCAGGGTCTTATAGCTCAAAATAATCAGTAAATGCATGAAAAATAACAAATACGGTTTGAAAGGGTTGAAAATTAATAATGTGGCTTTGAATGGTGCATTTTATACACAAAAAGTGTGGAGTTCCAACAAGTTAATAAAAATGAAATCTCTTTGTAACAGGCGAGTTTCCGTATGAAACCCTGATACTTCGAAAGAGATTGTATGTTCTGTACACGAAGTGCATCCAGTTTTTGCCGTAACCCTCTCTACTTTCTTGCACATGCTATGTGGGTGTAATAATTATACCATGCCTACTTTCAAGCTTTTCAGAGTTCATTTGAAATGCTTTTCATTTTCAGGGTCTTATAGCTCAAAATAATCAGTAAATGCATGAAAAATAACAAATAAAGTCAGAAAGGGTTGAAGATTGATGATGTGGCTCTGAAATGGTGCATTTTGAGCATAGGAAAAGTCTGGAGTTCAAGTAAGTTAAAAAATGAAAACCCTTTGTAAAAGACGAGTTTCCATATGAATCCCTGATACTTTGAAAGAGATTGTTTGTTTTGTACACAAAGTGCATCCAGTTTTTGTCGTAACCCTCTCTACATTCTTGCACATGCTATGTGGGTGAAGTGATGATACCATGCCAACTTTCAACCTTTTCAGAGTTTATTTGAAATGCTTTTCAATTCTAGGGTCTTATAGCTCAAAATAATTAGTAAATGCATGAAAAATAAAGAATGAAGTCAGGAAGGGTTGAAAATTGATGATGTGTCTTTGAATGGTGCATTTTGAACACAGAAAAACTATGGGGTTCAAATAAGTTCCAAAAAATGAAATCCCTTTGTAACAGATGAGTTTCCGTATGAAACCCTGATACTTCGAAAGAGATTGTCCGTTTTGTACACAAAGTGCATCTAGTTTTTGCTGTAACCCTCTCTATTTTCTTGCACATGCTATTTGGATGAAATGATGATACCATGCTACTTTCAACCTTTTCAGAGTTCATTTGAAATGCTTTTCAATTTCATGGTCTTATAGCTCAAAATAATCAGTAAATGCATGAAAAATAACAAATGAAGTCAGAAAGGGGTGAAAATTGATGATGTGGCTCTGAATGGTGCATTTTGAACACAGAAAAAGTCTGGAGTTCAAGTAAGTTAAAAAATGAAATCCCTTTGTAAAAGACGAGTTTCTGTATGAATCCCTGATACTTCGAAATAGATTGTTCGTTTTGTACACGAAGTGCATCCAGTTTTTGTCGTAACCCTCTCTACTTTCTTGCACATGCTATGTGGGGAAATGATGATACCATGCCAACTTTCAACCTTTTCAGAGTTTATTTGAAATGCTTTTCAATTCCAGGGTCTTATAGCTCAAAATAATTAGTAAATGCATGAAAAATAACAAATGAAGTCAGGAAGGGTTGAAAATTGATGATGTGTCTTTGAATGGTGCATTATGAACACAGAAAAACTATGGAGTTCAAATAAGTTCCAAAAAATGAAATCCCTTTGTAACAGATGAGTTTCCGTATGAAACCCTGATACTTCGAAAGAGATTGTCCGTTTTGTACACGAAGTGCATCCAGTTTTTGCAGTAACCCTCTCTACTTTCTTGGACATGCTATGTGCGTGAAATGATGATACCATGCCAACTTTCAACCTTTTCAGAGTTTATTTGAAATGCTTTTCAATTCGAGGGTCTTATAGCTCAAAATAATCAGCAAATGCATCAAAAATAACAAATGAAGTTAGGAAGGGGTGAAAATTGATGATGTGTCTTTGAATGGTGCATTTTGAACACAGAAAAACTATGGAGTTCAAATAAGTTCCAAAAAATGAAATCCCTTTGTAACAAATGAGTTTCCGTATGATACCCTGATACTTCGAAAGAGATTGTCCGTTTTGTACACGAAGTGCATCTAGTTTTTGCTGTAACCCTCTCTATTTTCTTGCACATGCTATGTGGATGAAATGATGATACCAAGCCAACTTTTAACCTTTTGAGAGTTCATTTGAAATGCTTTTCAATTTCAGGGTCTTATAGCTCAAAATAATCAGTAAATGCATGAAAAATAACAAATACGGTTTGAAAGGGTTGAAAATTAATAATGTGGCTTTGAATGGTGCATTTTGAACACAAAAAGTGTGGAGTTCCAACAAGTTAATAAAAATGAAATCTCTTTGTAATAGGCGAGTTTCCGTATGAAACCCTGATACTTCGAAAGAGATTGTATGTTCTGTACACGAAGTGCATCCAGTTTTTGCCGTAACCCTCTCTACTTTCTTGCACATGCTATGTGGCTGTAATAATTATACCATGCCTACTTTCAAGCTTTTCAGAGTTCATTTGAAAGGCTTTTCAATTTCAGGGTCTTATAGCTCAAAATAATCAGTAAATGCATAAAAAATAACAAATGAAGTCACAAAGGGTTGAAAATTGATGATGTGGCTTTGAGTGGTGCATTTTGAACACACAAAAAGTCTGGAGTTCAAGTAAGTTAAAAAATGAAATCCCTTTGTAAAAGACGAGTTTCCGTATGAATCCCTGATAATTCGAAATAGATTGTACGTTTTGTACACGAAGTGCATCCAGTTTTTGCCGTAACCCACTCTACTTTCTTGCACATGCTATGTGGATGAAATGATGATATCATGCCAACTTTCAACATTTTTAGAGTTCATTTGAAATGCTTTTCAATTTCAGGGTCTTATAGCTCAAAATAATTAGTAAATGCATGAAAAATAACAAATGAAGCCAGCAAGGGTTGAAAATTGATGATGTGTCTTTGAATGGTGCATTTTGAACGAAGAAAAACTATGGAGTTCAAAATAGTTCCAAAAATGAAATCCCTTTGTAACAGATGAGTTTCCGTATGAAACCCTGATACTTCGAAAGAGATTGTCCGTTTTGTACACAAAGTGCATCTAGTTTTTGCTGTAACCCTCTCTATTTTCTTGCACATGCTATTTGGATGAAATGATGATACCATGCTACTTTCAACCTTTTCAGAGTTCATTTGAAATGCTTTTCAATTTCATGGTCTTATAGCTCAAAATAATCAGTAAATGCATGAAAAATAACAAATGAAGTCAGAAAGGGGTGAAAATTGATGATGTGGCTCTGAATGGTGCATTTTGAACACAGAAAAAGTCTGGAGTTCAAGTAAGTTAAAAAATGAAATCCCTTTGTAAAAGACGAGTTTCTGTATGAATCCCTGATACTTCGAAATAGATTGTTCGTTTTGTACACGAAGTGCATCCAGTTTTTGTCGTAACCCTATCTACTTTCTTGCACATGCTATGTGGGTGAAATGATGATACCATGCCAACTTTCAACCTTTTCAGAGTTTATTTGAAATGCTTTTCAATTCCAGGGTCTTATAGCTCAAAATAATTAGTAAATGCATGAAAAATAACAAATGAAGTCAGGAAGGGTTGAAAATTGATGATGTGTCTTTGAATGGTGCATTATGAACACAGAAAAACTATGGAGTTCAAATAAGTTCCAAAAAATGAAATCCCTTTGTAACAGATGAGTTTCCGTATGAAACCCTGATACTTCGAAAGAGATTGTCCGTTTTGTACACGAAGTGCATCCAGTTTTTGCAGTAACCCTCTCTACTTTCTTGGACATGCTATGTGGGTGAAATGATGATACCATGCCAACTTTCAACCTTTTCAGAGTTTATTTGAAATGCTTTTCAATTCGAGGGTCTTATAGCTCAAAATAATCAGCAAATGCATCAAAAATAACAAATGAAGTTAGGAAGGGGTGAAAATTGATGATGTGTCTTTGAATGGTGCATTTTGAACACAGAAAAACTATGGAGTTCAAATAAGTTCCAAAAAATGAAATCCCTTTGTAACAAATGAGTTTCCGTATGATACCCTGATACTTCGAAAGAGATTGTCCGTTTTGTACACGAAGTGCATCTAGTTTTTGCTGTAACCCTCTCTATTTTCTTGCACATGCTATGTGGATGAAATGATGATACCAAGCCAACTTTTAACCTTTTGAGAGTTCATTTGAAATGCTTTTCAATTTCAGGGTCTTATAGCTCAAAATAATCAGTAAATGCATGAAAAATAACAAATACGGTTTGAAAGGGTTGAAAATTAATAATGTGGCTTTGAATGGTGCATTTTGAACACAAAAAGTGTGGAGTTCCAACAAGTTAATAAAAATGAAATCTCTTTGTAATAGGCGAGTTTCCGTATGAAACCCTGATACTTCGAAAGAGATTGTATGTTCTGTACACGAAGTGCATCCAGTTTTTGCCGTAACCCTCTCTACTTTCTTGCACATGCTATGTGGCTGTAATAATTATACCATGCCTACTTTCAAGCTTTTCAGAGTTCATTTGAAAGGCTTTTCAATTTCAGGGTCTTATAGCTCAAAATAATCAGTAAATGCATAAAAAATAACAAATGAAGTCACAAAGGGTTGAAAATTGATGATGTGGCTTTGAGTGGTGCATTTTGAACACACAAAAAGTCTGGAGTTCAAGTAAGTTAAAAAATGAAATCCCTTTGTAAAAGACGAGTTTCCGTATGAATCCCTGATAATTCGAAATAGATTGTACGTTTTGTACACGAAGTGCATCCAGTTTTTGCCGTAACCCACTCTACTTTCTTGCACATGCTATGTGGATGAAATGATGATATCATGCCAACTTTCAACATTTTCAGAGTTCATTTGAAATGCTTTTCAATTTCAGGGTCTTATAGCTCAAAATAATTAGTAAATGCATGAAAAATAACAAATGAAGCCAGCAAGGGTTGAAAATTGATGATGTGTCTTTGAATGGTGCATTTTGAACACAGAAAAACTATGGAGTTCAAATAAGTTCCAAAAAATGAAATCCCTTTGTAACAAATGAGTTTCCGTATGAAACCCTGATACTTCGAAAGAGATTGTCCGTTTTGTACACGAAGTGCATCTAGTTTTTGCTGTAACCCTCTCTATTTTCTTGCACATGCTATTTGGATGAAATGAGGATACCATGCCACTTTCAACCTTTTCAGAGTTCATTTGAAATGCTTTTCAATTTCTTATAGCTCAAAATAATCAGTAAATGCATGAAAAATAACAAATGAAGTCAGAAAGGGGTGAAAATTGATGATGTGGCTCTGAATGGTGCATTTTGAACACAGAAAAAGTCTGGAGTTCAAGTAAGTTAAAAAATGAAATCCCTTTGTAAAAGACGAGTTTCTGTATGAATCCATGATACTTCGAAATAGATTGTTCGTTTTGTACACGAAGTGCATCCAGTTTTTGTCGTAACCCTCTCTACTTTCTTGCACATGCTATGTGGGTGAAATGATGATACCATGCCAACTTTCAACCTTTTGAGAGTTTATTTGAAATGCTTTTCAATTCCAGGGTCTTATAGCTCAAAATAATCAGTAAATGCATGAAAAATAACAAATAAAGTCAGGAAGGGTTGAAAATTGATGTTGTGTCTTTGAATGGTGCATTATGAACACAGAAAAACTATGGAGTTCAAATAAGTTCCAAAAAATGAAATCCCTTTGTAACAGATGAGTTTCCGTATGAAACCCTGATACTCCGAAAGAGATTGTCCGTTTTGTACACGAAGTTCATCCAGTTTTTGCAGTAACCCTCTACTTTCTTGGACATGCTATGTGGGTGTAATAATGATACCATGCCAACTTTCAAACTTTTCAGAGTTTATTTGAAATGCTTTTCAATTCCAGGGTCTTATAGCTCAAAATAATCAGCAAATGCATCAAAAATAACAAATGAAGTCAGGAAGGGGTGAAAATTGATGATGTGTCTTTGAATGGTGCATTTTGAACACAGAAAAACTATGGAGTTCAAATAAGTTCCAAAAAATGAAATCCCTTTGTAACAAATGAGTTTCCGTATGAAACCCTGATACTTCGAAAGAGATTGTCCGTTTTGTACACGAAGTGCATCTAGTTTTTGCCGTAACCCTCTCTATTTTCTTGCACATGCTATGTGGATGAAATGATGATACCATGCCAACTTTTAACCTTTTGAGAGTTCATTTGAAATGCTTTTCAATTTCAGGGTCTTATAGCTCAAAATAATCAGTAAATGCATGAAAAATAACAAATACGGTTTGAAAGGGTTGAAAATTAATAATGTGGCTTTGAATGGTGCATTTTGAACACAAAAAGTGTGGAGTTCCAACAAGTTAATAAAAATGAAATCTCTTTGTAACAGACGAGTTTCCGTATGAAACCCTGATACTTCGAAAGAGATTGTATGTTCTGTACACGAAGTGCATCCAGTTTTTGCCGTAACCCTCTCTACTTTCTTGCACATGCTATGTGGGTGTAAAAATTATACCATGCCAACTTTCAACATTTTCAGAGTTCATTTGAAATGCTTTTCAATTTCAGGGTCTTACAGCTCGAAATAATCAGTAAATGCATGAAAAATAACAAATAAAGTCAAAAAGGGTTGAAGATTGATGATGTGGCTCTGAAATGGTGCATTTTGAGCATAGAAAAAGTCTGGAGTTCAAGTAAGTTAAAAAATGAAATCCCATTGTAAAAGACGAGTTTCCGTATGAATCCCTGATACTTTGAAAGAGATTGTTTGTTTTGTACACAAAGTGCATCCAGTTTTTGTCGTAACCCTCTCTACATTCTTGCACATGCTATGTGGGTGAAATGATGATACCATGCCAACTTTCAACCTTTTCAGAGTTTATTTGAAATGCTTTTCAATTCCAGGGTCTTATAGCTCAAAATAATTAGTTAATGCATGAAAAATAACAAATGAAGTCAGGAAGGGTTGAAAATTGATGTTGTGTCTTTAATGGTGCATTTTGAACAAAGAAAAACTATGGAGTTCAAATAAGTTCCAAAAAATGAAATCCCTTTGTAACAGATGAGTTTCCGTATGAAACCCTGATCCTTCGAAAGAGATTGTCCGTGTTGTACACGAAGTGAATCTAGTTTTTGCCGCAACCCTCTCTACTTTCTTGCACATGCTGTGTGGGTGAAATGATGATACCATGCCAACTTTCAACCTTTTCAGAGTTTATTTGAAATGCTTTTCAATTCCAGGGTCTTATAGCTCAAAATAATCAGCAAATGCATCAAAAATAACAAATGAAGTCAGGAAGGGGTGAAAATTGATGATGTGTCTTTGAATGGTGCATTTTGAACACAGAAAAACTATGGAGTTCAAATAAGTTCCAAAAAATGAAATCCCTTTGTAACAAATGAGTTTCCGTATGAAACCCTGATACTTCGAAAGAGATTGTCCGTTTTGTACACGAAGTGCATCTAGTTTTTGCTGTAACCCTCTCTATTTTCTTGCGCATGCTATGTGGACGAAATTATGATACCATGCCAACTTTTAACCATTTGAGAGTTCATTTGAAATGCTTTTCAATTTCAGGGTCTTATAGCTCAAAATAATCAGTAAATGCATGAAAAATAACAAATACGGTTTGAAAGGGTTGAAAATTAATAATGTGGCTTTGAATGGTGCATTTTGAACACAAAAAGTGTGGAGTTCCAACAAGTTAATAAAAATGAAATCTCTTTGTAACAGACGAGTTTCCGTATGAAACCCTGGTACTTCGAAAGAGATTGTATGTTCTGTACACGAAGTGCATCCAGTTTTTGCCGTAACCCTCTCTACTTTCTTGCACATGCTATGTGGGTGTAAAAATTATACCATGCCAACTTTCAACATTTTCAGAGTTCATTTGAAATGCTTTTCAATTTCAGGGTCTTACAGCTCGAAATAATCAGTAAATGCATGAAAAATAACAAATAAAGTCAAAAAGGGTTGAAGATTGATGATGTGGCTCTGAAATGGTGCATTTTGAGCATAGAAAAAGTCTGGAGTTCAAGTAAGTTAAAAAATGAAATCCCTTTGTAAAAGACGAGTTTCCGTATGAATCCCTGATACTTTGAAAGAGATTGTTTGTTTTGTACACAAAGTGCATCCAGTTTTTGTCGTAACCCTCTCTACATTCTTGCACATGCTACGTGGGTGAAATGATGATACCATGCCAACTTTCAACCTTTTCAGAGTTTATTTGAAATGCTTTTCTATTCCAGGGTCTTATAGCTCAAAATAATTAGTTAATGCATGAAAAATAACAAATGAAGTCAGGAAGGGTTGAAAATTGATGATGTGTCTTTAATGGTGCATTTTGAACAAAGAAAAACTATGGAGTTCAAATAAGTTCCAAAAAATGAAATCCCTTTGTAACAGATGAGTTTCCGTATGAAACCCTGATCCTTCGAAAGAGATTGTCCGTTTTGTACACGAAGTGCATCTAGTTTTTGCCGCAACCCTCTCTACTTTCTTGCACATGCTGTGTGGGTGAAATGATGATACCATGCCAACTTTCAACCTTTTCACAGTTTATTTGAAATGCTTTTCTATTCCAGGTCTTATAGCTCAAAATAATCAGCAAATGCATCAAAAATAACAAATGAAGTCAGGAAGGGGTGAAAATTGATGATGTGTCTTTGAATGGTGCATTTTGAACACAGAAAAACTATGGAGTTCAAATAAGTTCCAAAAAATGAAATCCCTTTGTAACAAATGAGTTTCCATGAAACCCTGATACTTCGAAAGAGATTGTCCGTTTTGTACACGAAGTGCATCTAGTTTTTGCTGTAACCCTCTCTATTTTCTTGCGCATGCTATGTGGACGAAATTATGATACCATGCCAACTTTTAACCTTTTGAGAGTTCATTTGAAATGCTTTTCAATTTCAGGGTCTTATAGCTCAAAATAATCAGTAAATGCATGAAAAATAACAAATACGGTTTGAAAGGGTTGAAAATTAATAATGTGGCTTTGAATGGTGCATTTTGAACACAAAAAGTGTGGAGTTCAAACAAGTTAATAAAAATGAAATCTTTTTGTAACAGACGAGTTTCCGTATGAAACCCTGATACTTCGAAAGAGATTGTATGTTCTGTACACGAAGTGCATCCAGTTTTTGCCGTAACCCTCTCTACTTTCTTGCACATGCTATGTGGGTGTAATAATTATACCATGCCTACTTTCAACCTTTTCAGAGTTCATTTGAAATGCTTTTCAATTTCAGGGTCTTATAGCTCAAAATAATCAGTAAATGCATAAAAAATAACAAATGAAGTCAGAAAGGGTTGAAAATTGATGATGTGGCTTTGAGTGGTGCATTTTGAACACACAAAAAGTCTGGAGTTCAAGTAAGTTAAAAAATGAAATCCCTTTCTAAAAGATGAGTTTCCGTATGAATCCCTGATACTTCGAAAAAGATTGTACGTTTTGTACACGAAGTGCATCCAGTTTTTGCCGTAACCCACTCTACTTTCTTGCACATGCTATGTGGATGAAATGATGATACCATGCCAACTTTTAACCTTTTGAGAGTTCATTTGAAATGCTTTTCAATTTCAGGGTCTTATAGCTCAAAATAATCAGTAAATGCATTAAAAATAACAAATGTGTTTAGAAAGGGTTGAAAATTAATGATATGGCTTTGAATGATGCATTTTGAACACAAAAAAGTGTGGAGTTCCAACAAGTTAAAAAAATGAAATCTCTTTGTAACAGACGAGTTTCCGTATGAATCCCTGATACTTCGAAATAGATTGTACGTTTTGTACACGAAGTGCATCCAGTTTTTGCCGTAACCCACTCTACTTTCTTGCACATGCTATGTGGATGAAATGATGATATCATGCCAACTTTCAACATTTTCAGAGTTCATTTGAAATGCTTTTCAATTTCAGGGTCTTATAGCTCAAAATAATCAGTAAATGCATGAAAAATAACAAATAAAGTCAGAAAGGGTTGAAGATTGATGATGTGGCTCTGAAATGGTGCATTTTGAGCATAGAAAAAGTCTGGAGTTCAAGTAAGTTAAAAAATGAAATCCCTTTGTAAAAGACGAGTTTCCGTATGAATCCCTGATACTTTGAAAGAGATTGTTTGTTTAGTACACAAAGTGCATCCAGTTTTTGTCGTAACCCTCTCTACATTCTTGCACATGCTATGTGGGTGAAATGATGATACCATGCCAACTTTCAACCTTTTCAGAGTTTATTTGAAATGCTTTTCAATTCCAGGGTCTTATAGCTCAAAATAATTAGTAAATGCATGAAAAATAACAAATGAAGACAGGAAGGGTTGAAAATTGATGATGTGTCTTTGAATGGTGCATTTTGAACACAGAAAAACTATGGAGTTCAAGTAAGTTAAAAAATGAAATCCCTTTGTAAAAGACGAGTTTCTGTATGAATCCCTGATACTTCGAAATAGATTGTTCGTTTTGTACATAAAGTGCATCCAGTTTTTGCCGTAACCCACTCTACTTTCTTGCACATGCTATGTTGATAAAATAATGATACCATGCCAACTTTCAACCTTTTCAGAGTTCATTTGAAATGCTTTCCAATTTCAGGGTCTTATAGCTCAAAATAATCAGTACATGCATGAAAATAACAAATGAAGTCAGAAAGGGTTGAAAATTGATGATGTGGCTCTGAATGGTGCATTTTGAACACAGAAAAAGTCTGGAGTTGAAGTAAGTTAAAAAATGAAATCCCTTTGTAACAGACGAGTTTCCATATGAATCCCTGATACTTCGAAAGAGATTGTCCGTTTTGTACACGAAGTGCATCCAGTTTTTGCCGTAACCCTCTCTACTTTCTTGCACATGCTATGTGGGTGAAATGATGATACCATGCCAACTTTCAACCTTTTCAGAGTTTATTTGAAATGCTTTTCAATTCCAGGGTCTTATAGCTCAAAATAATCAGTAAATGCATGAAAAATAACAAATGAAGTCAGGAAGGGTTGAAAATTGATGATGTGTCTTTCAATGGTGCAATTTGAACACAGAAAAAGTCTGGAGTTCAAATAAGTTTAAAAAATGAAATCCCTTTGTAACAGACGAGTTTCCGTATGAAACCCTTATACTTCGAAAGAGATTGTCCGTTTTGTACACGAAGTGCATCCAGTTTTTGCCGTAACCCTCTCTATTTTCTTGCACATGCTATGTGGATGAAATGATGATACCATGCCAACTTTTAACCTTTTGAGAGTTCATTTGAAATGCTTTTCAATTTCAGGGTCTTATAGCTCAAAATAATCAGTAAATGCATTAAAAATAACAAATGTGGTTAGAAAGGGTTGAAAATTAATGATGTGGCTTTGAATGATGCATTTTGAACACAAAAAAGTGTGGAGTTCCAACAAGTTAAAAAAATGAAATCTCTTTGTAACAGACGAGTTTCCGTATGAAACCCTGATAATTCGAAAGAGATTGTCCGTTTTGAACACGAAGTGCATCCTTTTTTGCCGTAACCCTCTTTACTTTCTTGCACATGCTATGTGGGTGAAATGATGATACCATGCCACTTTCAACCATTTCAGAGTTCATTTGAAATGCTTTTCCATTTCACGGTCTTATAGCTCAAAATAATCAGTAAATGCATGAAAAATAACAAATGAAGTCAGAAAGGGTTGAAAATTGATGATGTGGCTCTGAATGGTGCATTTTAAACACAGAAAGAGTCTGGAGTTCAAGTAAGTTAAAAAAAATGAAATCCCTTTGTAAAAGACGAGTTTCCGTATGAAACCTTGATACTTCGAAAGAGATTGTTCGCTTTGTACACGAAGTGCATCCAGTTTTTGCCGTAACCCTCTCTACTTTCCTGCACATGCTATGTGGGTGAAATGATGATACCATGCCAACTTTCAACCTTTTCAGAGTTCATTTGAAATGCTTTTCAATTTCAGGGTCTTATAGCTCAAAATAATGAGTAAATGCATGAAAAATAACAAATGAAGTCAGAAAGGGTTGAAAATTGATGATGTGGCTTTGAATGGTGCATTTTGAACAAAGAAAAACTATGGAGTTCAAATAAGTTGAAAAAATGAAATCCCATTGTAACAAACGAGTTTCCGTATGAAACCCTGATAGTTCGAAAGAGATTGTCCGTTTTGTACACGAAGTGCATCAAGTTTTTGCCGTAACCCTCTCTACTTTCTTGCACATGCTATGTGTGTGAAATGATGATGCCATGCCAACTTTCAACCTTTTCAGAGTTTATTTGAAATGCTTTTCAATATCAGGGTCTTATAGCTCAAAATAATCAGTAAATGCATGAAAAATAACAAATGAAGTCAGAAAGTGTGACGCCCCCGATTCAATCGTACACTAATCATGCACGCAAATGTGTACGATCAAGATCAGGGACTCACGGGAAGATATCACAACACAACTCTACAAATAAAATAAGTCATACAAGCATCATAATACAAGCCAGGGGCCTCGAGGGCTCGAATACAAGTGCTCGATCATAGACGAGTCAGCGGAAGCAACAATATCTGAGTACAGACATAAGTTAAACAAGTTTTGCCTTAAGAAGGCTAGCACAAACGGGGATACAGATCGAACGAGGCGCAGGCCTCCTGCCTGGGATCCTCCTAACTACTCCTGGTCGTCGTCAGCTGGCTGCACGTAGTAGTAGGCACCTCCAGAGTAGTAGGAGTCGTCGTCGACGGTGGCGTCTGGATCCTGGGGTCCAACATCTGGTTGCGACAACCAGAAGAAAGGAAAAGGGGAAAAGGGGGAAGAAAGCAACCGTGAGTACTCATCCAAAGTACTCGCAAGCAAGGAGCTACACTACATATGCATGGATATATGTGTAAAGGGCCATATCAGTGGACTGAACTGCAGAATGCCAGAGTAAGAGGGGGATAGCTAGTCTTATCGAAGACTACGCTTCTGGTCGCCACCGTCTTGCAGCATATAGAAGAGAGTAGACTGAAGTCCTCCAAGTAGCATCGTATAGCATAATCCTACCCGGCGATCCCCTCCTCGATGCCCTGTTGGAGAGCAATCACCGGGTTGTATCTGGCAATTGGAAGGGTGTGTTTTATTAAGTATCCGGTTCTAGTTGTCATAAGGTCAAGGTACAACTCCGGGTCGTCCTTTTACCGAGGGACACGGCTATTCGAATAGATAAACTTCCCTGCAGGGGTGCACCACATAGCCCAACACGCTTGATCCCAGTTGGCCGGACACACTTTCCTGGGTCATGCCCGGCCTCGGAAGATCAACACGTCGCAGCCCCACCTAGGCACAACAGAGCGGTCAGCACGCCGGTCTAAACCTAAGCGCGCAGGGGTCTGGGCCCATCGCCCTGAGCTCACCTGCACGTTGCGTACGCGGCCGGAGAGCAGACCTAGCAACCTCCATTTCAAAGGAAGTCACGTTACGCGGTCCAACCCGGCGCGCGCCGCTCAGTCGCTGACGTCACGAAGTGCTTCGGCTGATACCACGACGTCGGGATACCCATAACTACTCCCGCGTAGGTGGTTAGTGCGTATAGACCAAATGGCCAGACTCAGATCAAATACCCAGATCTCGTTAAGCGTGTTAAGTATCGCGAACGCCGACTAGGGCCAGGCCCACCTCTCTCCTAGGTGGTCCGAACCTGCCCTGTCGCTCCGCCTCAAAGTAACAGTCGGGGGCCGTCGGGAACCCAGGCCCACCTCTACCGGGATGGAGCCACCTGCCCCTTCAGCCCCCATCTCCGAATAGTATCACATGTAATGTAACAGTGTAAAGTATATAGTATATGCCCGTGATCACCTCCCGAAGTGATCACGGCCCAGTAGTATAGCATGGCAGACGGACAAGAGTGTAGGGCCACTGATGGAACACTAGCATCCTATACTAAGCAGTAGGATTGCAGGTAAAGGTATCAACAGCAGTATCAAAGACAGGCTATGCATCAGGATAGGAATAACGAAAGCAGTAACATGCTACACTACTCTAATGCAAGCAGTATAGTGGAGAGTAGGCGATATCTGGTGATCAAGGGAGGGGCTTGCCTGGTTGCTCTGGCAAGAGAGAGGGATCGTCAACACCGTAGTCGAACGGGGCAGCAACAGCGTCGGTCCCGGTGTCTAGCGAGAGAAGAGGGGGAAGAAACAATAAATACTTAAGCAAGCAGATGCATAATGATGCATGACATGACAAGTAACGGCGTTAGAGGTGCCCTAACGCGGTATGGGATGATACCGGTGAAGGGGGGAACCATCCGGGAAAGTTTCCCCGGGGTTCCGCGTTTTCGGGCAGAGGAGCCGGAGGGGGAAAGTTGCGAGTTTGATATGTTAGGGGTGTGTGGCGGATGAACGGGCTGCGTATCCGGGTTCGTCTCGTCGTTCTGAGCAACTTTCATGTTGAAAATATTTTAATCCGAGTTACGGATTAAAAGATATGATTTTCTAAAGATTATATTAATTTCTGGAATTTAATTAATTAATTAATTCGAAAATAGATTAATGACATCAGCATGATGTCATGCTGACGCCAGCAGTCAACAAGGTTGACTAGTCAACCTGACCAGTGGGTCCCACTGGTCAGTGACACATTTTAATTAACCAGTTTAATTAATTTAATCAAAATTAATTAGGGGGTGTGGGCCCCACTGTCATATTAATTAATTTAACTAATTAGCAGTAGTTAATTAGGTTAATTAAGCATTAGGTTAATTAACCTTAATTAGTTAATTTAATCAGAATTAATTAAGTTAATTAATTAATTAATTAATTTTATTATTTATTTATTTATTATTTTTATTAATTCTTTTCTTTCTTTTAAAAAAAACAAAAAAACGTTCTGGGGGTGGGGCCCCCATGTCAGCGGCCCCAGGGGGCTTAGCAGGCGCCGGCGCTAACGGGTGCCTAGCACCCGCTCGTTCAGGCGCTCGCCCAGGGGCGGCACCGGGGCACGGCCAGGGGCGCGCGTGGTCGCAGCGGACGGTGGCCACGGCATGGCCATGACCGAAGCGGGACGAGGCCATTGGTGGACGGCGGTGAGCAGGGGCCAGAGCCGCGTCGGGGAAGGAAGGGGGCGGCCACGGCGCGGGCGATGCGAAGGCGGGCGGGCACGACGACTGCTGCGGTCGTGCGCGCACAGGGGAAGGAAAGTGGGGGCGCGCGCGGGCTTGAGGGCACGCCGGCGCGGCAACGCAGCGGGGGGAGAGGCGGGAGGCGGGGCACGGTGTGCTGCGGTGGTCGGAGCTGACGGGCCCGACGGGACACGGGGAGAGAGGGGGAGCTCACGGGGAGGAGTAGGGTCTGGGCAGCGGGGGTCGTGGAGGGGGTCGGGGACGACGGCGCCGGAGAGGAAGCAGTCCGGCGATGTGGCGATGGTCGGCGGGGCGCGGACGATGGCGAGCTGCAACGCGACGACGGGGGCGCCAGCTCCCGTCGGGGGGAAGAGGCGAGGTCGGGGGGGGTCGCGCTGGGGCGGCGGCCTCGGGTGCGATGAGGTGTCGGCAGGGGAGGGCTCTGGCGACGGCGCGGTCGAGGCGGCGATGGCGGGGCGGGGCCGGAGACGACGAGCGGCGGTGGCGTCGGGACCGAGCCCCAGACCCAGATCGGGGGTGGCGTGCGGACGAGCGTCGGGGGCGACTCGGGGGTGAGGTGAGGAGGAGGCGGTGACAGGGCGGGGCGGCGCCGGGGATGGGTGCCGCAAGGTGGCTTCGGTCGGCGGTGGTGGGTAGCGCCGGGCGGGATCGATCCCGGTCCCGATTGGATCGGGAGTGGGAGAGAGAGAACGTGGGGGGGACGAGAGGAGGGGATGTGCGGGTAGCGGCTAGGTCAGCGGGGAGTGGGGGGTTAGGTAGGTGGCAGTTGGGCCAGTAGGTCACGGGCGTGGGATGGGCCGGCAGGCCGTCTCGGCCACACGGTCAACTGGGCCAAGGCCCAGTCGGGGGGGGGGGGGGGGAGTTGTCTTTTATTTTTCTTGGTTTTCTTTTCCTCTTTATTTATTTTTATCTTTCTGTTTTCTTCTATTTTCTTTTATTCTAGTTTTACAAACTATAAAAATAGTCTCTAAGTTAGCATTACTATAATAATACAATTTGGTTATCCAATAAAAAATTAGTTTAACACTTTATAAATTATAAGAGGCTTTTAATAATTGTTTTGCTGCTGTTTTATTTATTTTAAAGCATTTAAGCATTTTATAACAATGTGGTTTTCTTCACCGGATTTACTTATTAATTATCTGGCTCACACCGAACATTTTAGTTTTATCATTCGAAAACTTTTATTGTTTGCCTTTAATTTAATTTTGAATTTGAATCGGTTTTGACTAGTCCAAGATTAACTACAGCGACAGAGGTGACGTGGCATCATTAGCAGGGTTTTACTGTCGCTTAATTATCCGGGCGTCACAATTCTCCTCCACTACAAGAAATCTCTTCCCGAGATTTTAAGTGGTAGGGTAAGGGGGAAAGATTTGGTTACGAAATTCTAACGATTCTTCTCGGTCATAGTTGCTCTTCTCGAAGAGGTCGATCCATAGCGCTGATGTCTTCATTCCTATGCATCAATGCATCATGATGAGGTTGCCGTCCTTTGTTCAGGAACTCCATCGTACTTACGATAATGATAAGGGGTAACTTCTGAAGAACGGACCTTCAAGGTCAACTATCTGGCAGATAACTCAGAATGTGGTAGAAAGTAACTCTCGAATAGATACTTAAGAGATTATCGAGAGTATAGTAAGAAGGTACCATGAGGAGTTTCCAATGGCAAGCAATCGTTCGATGGCCTAATCAGAAGGTGAAAGGGGTTCATAGCAACAAGAATAAGTATTGCGTCTGAGGCCAAAGTTGATGATCTCTTGGAAGGTGGCTCAGGAATTACATATGAGGTCACGCGCGAGGAACAACCTTGGGTACAGGGGTATAGGAGAGTCAGGTTCCGATCCTGTGGAACTGTGGGTTATGGGCCCACCATGTGGGTTAAAGTAGCAAGGGTGCTGACATCTTGCACGGTCACGATAGTAAGGTAATTCAGAGGGTAGCCTGCCATTTATGTTGGCAACAAAGTCGGTACCAAGGGCGAGGGACGAAGAGAACCATTTTCCTGCTCGTTGAACGAGGCGGACCAATAGGCAAAGTTCTCATCCATCGGTGGCTACCGGAATGTTATCAACAATAGTAACAGGATCTTACTGATAGAGTTGTACACCGAGGTGTTTACATAAGCAGGAGAATATTACTGCTTAGATCATATAGATCACAAGAGACGTTAAACCAACCAATGGAAAGGAAAATACGATTATCAGATTAAACAGAACAATGGAAAGGAAAATGTGTTTAAACACATATTTCAAGGGTATATCCTTCCCAAGGACAAGCAGAGCATGATATCCATGACAGGATATAATGTAGAAAACTCTTTAGGTACGGGAGAGAATTTTCATGACATTACCCATACAGCGGTGTTTGGATAATTGAGCACGAAACATTTAACATTGGGCTTCAAATGTTCCTGTTGAAAATTGGAGCATCATAGACATGCTTCGAGATAGCATTGACATGGTCAACAGGTGAAGATCAGACTTTGGAAACAAAAAGGATCCATCAGGAACAACTTATAGAATAAGTCTTACAATTTCCTCATGGAAGAAAGGATAACCCTACTAAAAAGAAAACTATAACAGTAGGCCCTCCGGCCAGGTGTGCTGGGCAAGACATCACCTTACCGGATCATATAACGACCAATGTTATAACTCTTGGAAATATGTTCCAACCATCATATCTGACTGAGATTCGGATCTGATTGGTGTTAGGATAACTTAGACTCATGATGCCCGAGGAGAAAAGGTGCGACACACAATGACGAGATGACATCGAAGATCCTCGGGAAATGAACTATGGAAGCGAGTTCCGAAACAAGAGTTCATCATTAAATCAAGAAGAGGATGAGGAGGTGGTTGATGGACTCAGCGATAATTCAACGAGGTATCCAAAAAGATGGATCTCCACAATTATGTGGATAAGGAGATAACCTTTGGCAGATCAAATGATATAAGGAAGTATGCCCGAGGAAAACATACACAATTAAACATTGGTTGAAAGGTGCGCCCGAAATATGGGTTGGGTTGCACGACCAATGTCAGAAGGGTGATTCAATAATCAATAGTCTAGGAATGAACGGCCGACCATTAACTTCAAAGCAATAGGGTTGCTAGAAGTGCAGAATCCAAACAGCACCGTTCACTTGTTGGTACCCCGGTTGGAATCAACACGAGGACCAAGAAAGAATGGTGATGGTGAAGTATCACTTATATCAAGAATTCGCAAGAGGTGGTGAAATTCTCACATCCTTGACATCAAAGATGGTAAGACTCCAAGGTAAAGAAGAATAATGGCTGGATAGCACGGATCTCCAGGTATAACACAAAACACGAACAAGTTTGTGTTGGAGGGAAAGCAATAATGTTGTCGGTGATAACACAATTCATCGAGGGGCAAGGATGGTACTTCTCACCATGAATTCGACCGATATCTTGGAAGACCTCAAAATGTTGATGATGATCACAAGACAGTTGTCGAGAAGCTCCTCGAAGATGTAAAAAAAAAATCAACGATGACATCAAGTCAAAGGAATGATGAAACGGAAGGTTATTGGAACACGGGTACAACACATACTCGAAATCAAGATTTCTGTTAGGTGAAATGATATGATGAGGAAAATTGATGTAAGCTTAGCTTATCATCGAAAATTGTGCTATAGGAAGAAGGACCAAGTAGCACAGTTAAAAGTTTGCACGATAATGATATAGCCGATAAGGCTTGGAAATGACTTGAAGGGTTATTAAACTCGTAAGCAACAAGAATTACTTAGAGTTACTGAATCTGAGTGCGGAATCAATTCACTTATCGATGTTCTCGGTTGACGACAACCCAGAACTCGTGGAGTGACTCTGATAGGGAAAGGTATTACTCCAGCACAAATTCATAAGATGTAGTGCAATGGCATGATATCCTCGAGATACCAGGGGGATAGTACTTGAAGGCATATCAAATGAAAGGTTGAAGTGGGGTGTATTGATATATAGAAGACAAGCGCTTTAACTTGTCTGAGAAGTGGAATCAGAGGAAGAAATTATGGTCGGAACCACAATCATAAATGATCGAACCACGGGTACAAGATGAACTTCTAACAAGGGGGTAATTATTTTTACGAGCAGCTTCCACGATAAGTTCTACATCGTGTCCATGGGCATGAACACAAAGTT
Source organism: Aegilops umbellulata (assembly GCA_032464435.1). Classification (NCBI taxonomy): domain Eukaryota; kingdom Viridiplantae; phylum Streptophyta; class Magnoliopsida; order Poales; family Poaceae; genus Aegilops; species Aegilops umbellulata. The sequence goes on along the minus strand of CP136059.1, from coordinate 62,889,957 downwards.
CAAGGTCGACTCCCACTTCTCCAATGCATAACCTTCCATTCACTTCTCGTTTCTTTTCGAAATGGCATTAGTTGTTGAAAGTTTTACCTGGTGCAATACCAGATAATTAGGACCTGTGAAATCTTTCAGGTTCGCATAAATTAGGGAAGGCATTGGTTCAACCCATCGGGGCTTCTTAGGAACATATACCACAAGCTTCAAGAGTAAATATCACCAGCCCGAAAGCAGAGCATGGTTGGCAAAAGGAGATGATACAATTTACAAATGCATTATGTATCGGAGAAAGAACTCACAAGGTGATTAATTATGAAGGACACTGTCAGATAATAATCCAACAGTGGATATGGTGATCCACAATGGAGTTGATGTGAGTATCGATACCAAATCAGAGGAAGAAAGAATGCAAATGCATCGATTTATAGAACATCTGAATAATTCAACATCTAAATAGCAAAGGAATTATGATTTTCAAATCAAGGGATCAGGAGCAAATGCTCTGATCCAGGATGGATAAGTCGACTAGACTTAGGGGTAAGATCGATGGCAATCTGATTGGTCGAGAACCAGCTCATGTTCGAAAGACGTCTGAGCCGGAAGATAATTTATAAGGATCAACTGATGATTGCGTGCATTCGCACACATATTGAATCAATGGACTCAAAAATAATAGTGACAAAGGATGCCAATAAGATTATTATACTTATGGGATTAACCATAATACAAGTAAGTAAGAATTTTGAGAACAACAGGCTGTTGAGGATTTTTGCTAGATCAAATAGTATTTCGAAGGCTTTGGTGAAATACATGAATCAACTGGGATGAGCGGATACTCGATAAGTGCGAGGAATTATCCGAAGGGGGTATTCATTAGGCAAAAACTTCAGGGCAGTAAGCTCAAAGGATTCTCGGAACAACGGAGAGCAGTTCAGGGCATCTTGTAATAACAAGACCAACAGGGGTAAGCATTTATCCACAGGGATATTTCGGTGGAAGGGAATTGCAAAACCAACAGGCTTGAGGTTTCGAGAGAATATAGAAGAGTATCTTCAAAATCTTCTGGTGCAGCCGGCGATCATCCGGACTGAAGGGGCTCTCCGGGAGAAAGTATTTTCGAGAACCTAGAGTCAGAGTTAGTAAAATCGTTTAACCCGAATAGAAGAGATGTCAGAGTCCCAGAGTATAGGTTGAGGAATAAAAGATCCTACTACCACCCAATGGCGACGTGTGCCCGTAAGACACACGGCCATGTCAGTAAAAGTTTTGCAATGTCTAGACTCGACTTCGGCCAAGAGTGTGTAAGGGGGATTCCTACAGGCAGTCGGCTCTGATACCAACTTGTGACGCCCCCGATTCAATCGTACACTAATCATGCACGCAAATGTGTACGATCAAGATCAGGGACTCACGGGAAGATATCACAACACAACTCTACAAATAAAATAAGTCATACAAGCATCATAATACAAGCCAGTGGCCTCGAGGGCTCGAATACAAGTGCTCGATCATAGACGAGTCAGCGGAAGCAACAATATCTGAGTACAGACATAAGTTAAACAAGTTTTGCCTTAAGAAGGCTAGCACAAACGGGGATACATATCGAACGAGGCGCAGGCCTCCTGCCTGGGATCCTCCTAACTACTCCTGGTCGTCGTCAGCTGGCTGCACGTAGTAGTAGGCACCTCCAGAGTAGTAGGAGTCGTCGTCGACGGTGGCGTCTGGATCCTGGGGTCCAACATCTGGTTGCGACAACCAGAAGAAAGGAAAAGGGGAAAAGGGGGAAGAAAGCAACCGTGAGTACTCATCCAAAGTACTCGCAAGCAAGGAGCTACACTACATATGCATGGATATATGTGTAAAGGGCCATATCAGTGGACTGAACTGCAGAATGCCAGAGTAAGAGGGGGATAGCTAGTCTTATCGAAGACTACGCTTCTGGTCGCCACCGTCTTGCAGCATATAGAAGAGAGTAGACTGAAGTCCTCCAAGTAGCATCGTATAGCATAATCCTACCCGGCGATCCCCTCCTCGATGCCCTGTTGGAGAGCAATCACCGGGTTGTATCTGGCAATTGGAAGGGTGTGTTTTATTAAGTATCCGGTTCTAGTTGTCATAAGGTCAAGGTACAACTCCGGGTCGTCCTTTTACCGAGGGACACGGCTATTCGAATAGATAAACTTCCCTGCAGGGGTGCACCACATAGCCCAACACGCTTGATCCCAGTTGGCCGGACACACTTTCCTGGGTCATGCCCGGCCTCGGAAGATCAACACGTCGCAGCCCCACCTAGGCACAACAGAGCGGTCAGCACGCCGGTCTAAACCTAAGCGCGCAGGGGTCTGGGCCCATCGCCCTGAGCTCACCTGCACGTTGCGTACGCGGCCGGAGAGCAGACCTAGCAACCTCCATTTCAAAGGAAGTCACGTTACGCGGTCCAACCCGGCGCGCGCCGCTCAGTCGCTGATGTCACGAAGTGCTTCGGCTGATACCACGACGTCGGGATACCCATAACTACTCCCGCGTAGGTGGTTAGTGCGTATAGACCAAATGGCCAGACTCAGATCAAATACCCAGATCTCGTTAAGCGTGTTAAGTATCGCGAACGCCGACTAGGGCCAGGCCCACCTCTCTCCTAGGTGGTCCGAACCTGCCCTGTCGCTCCGCCTCAAAGTAACAGTCGGGGGCCGTCGGGAACCCAGGCCCACCTCTACCGGGATGGAGCCACCTGCCCCTTCAGCCCCCATCTCCGAATAGTATCACATGTAATGTAACAGTGTAAAGTATATAGTATATGCCCGTGATCACCTCCCGAAGTGATCACGGCCCAGTAGTATAGCATGGCAGACGGACAAGAGTGTAGGGCCACTGATGGAACACTAGCATCCTATACTAAGCAGTAGGATTGCAGGTAAAGGTATCAACAGCAGTATCAAAGACAGGCTATGCATCAGGATAGGAATAACGAAAGCAGTAACATGCTACACTACTCTAATGCAAGCAGTATAGTGGAGAGTAGGCGATATCTGGTGATCAAGGGAGGGGCTTGCCTGGTTGCTCTGGCAAGAGAGAGGGATCGTCAACACCGTAGTCGAACGGGGCAGCAACAGCGTCGGTCCCGGTGTCTAGCGAGAGAAGAGGGGGAAGAAACAATAAATACTTAAGCAAGCAGATGCATAATGATGCATGACATGACAAGTAACGGCGTTAGAGGTGCCCTAACGCGGTATGGGATGATACCGGTGAAGGGGGGAACCATCCGGGAAAGTTTCCCCGGGGTTCCGCGTTTTCGGGCAGAGGAGCCGGAGGGGGAAAGTTGCGAGTTTGATATGTTAGGGGTGTGTGGCGGATGAACGGGCTGCGTATCCGGGTTCGTCTCGTCGTTCTGAGCAACTTTCATGTTGAAAATATTTTAATCCGAGTTACGGATTAAAAGATATGATTTTCTAAAGATTATATTAATTTCTGGAATTTAATTAATTAATTAATTCGAAAATAGATTAATGACATCAGCATGATGTCATGCTGACGCCAGCAGTCAACAAGGTTGACTAGTCAACCTGACCAGTGGGTCCCACTGGTCAGTGACACATTTTAATTAACCAGTTTAATTAATTTAATCAAAATTAATTAGGGGGTGTGGGCCCCACTGTCATATTAATTAATTTAACTAATTAGCAGTAGTTAATTAGGTTAATTAAGCATTAGGTTAATTAACCTTAATTAGTTAATTTAATCAGAATTAATTAAGTTAATTAATTAGTTAATTAATTAATTAATTAATTTTATTATTTATTTATTTATTATTTTTATTAATTCTTTTCTTTCTTTTTAAAAAAAACAAAAAAACGTTCTGGGGGTGGGGCCCCCATGTCAGCGGCCCCAGGGGGCTTAGCAGGCGCCGGCGCTAACGGGTGCCTAGCACCCGCTCGTTCAGGCGCTCGCCCAGGGGCGGCACCGGGGCACGGCCAGGGGCGCGCGTGGTCGCAGCGGACGGTGGCCACGGCATGGCCATGACCGAAGCGGGACGAGGCCATTGGTGGACGGCGGTGAGCAGGGGCCAGAGCCGCGTCGGGGAAGGAAGGGGGCGGCCACGGCGCGGGCGATGCGAAGGCGGGCGGGCACGACGACTGCTGCGGTCGTGCGCGCACAGGGGAAGGAAAGTGGGGGCGCGCGCGGGCTTGAGGGCACGCCGGCGCGGCAACGCAGCGGGGGGAGAGGCGGGAGGCGGGGCACGGTGTGCTGCGGTGGTCGGAGCTGACGGGCCCGACGGGACACGGGGAGAGAGAGGGGGAGCTCACGGGGAGGAGTAGGGTCTGGGCAGCGGGGGTCGTGGAGGGGGTCGGGGACGACGGCGCCGGAGAGGAAGCAGTCCGGCGATGTGGCGATGGTCGGCGGGGCGCGGACGATGGCGAGCTGCAACGCGACGACGGGGGCGCCAGCTGCCGTCGGGGGGAAGAGGCGAGGTCGGGGGGGGGGGTCGCGCTGGGGCGGCGGCCTCGGGTGCGATGAGGTGTCGGCAGGGGAGGGCTCTGGCGACGGCGCGGTCGAGGCGGCGATGGCGGGGCGGGGCCGGAGACGACGAGCGGCGGTGGCGTCGGGACCGAGCCCCAGACCCAGATCGGGGGTGGCGTGCGGACGAGCGTCGGGGGCGACTCGGGGGTGAGGTGAGGAGGAGGCGGTGACAGGGCGGGGCGGCGCCGGGGATGGGTGCCGCAAGGTGGCTTCGGTCGGCGGTGGTGGGTAGCGCCGGGCGGGATCGATCCCGGTCCCGATTGGATCGGGAGTGGGAGAGAGAGAACGTGGGGGGGACGAGAGGAGGGGATGTGCGGGTAGCGGCTAGGTCAGCGGGGAGTGGGGGGTTAGGTAGGTGGCAGTTGGGCCAGTAGGTCACGGGCGTGGGATGGGCCGGCAGGCCGTCTCGGCCACACGGTCAACTGGGCCAAGGCCCAGTCGGGGGGGGGGGGAGTTGTCTTTTATTTTTCTTGGTTTTCTTTTCCTCTTTATTTATTTTTATCTTTCTGTTTTCTTCTATTTTCTTTTATTCTAGTTTTACAAACTATAAAAATAGTCTCTAAGTTAGCATTACTATAATAATACAATTTGGTTATCCAATAAAAAATTAGTTTAACACTTTATAAATTATAAGAGGCTTTTAATAATTGTTTTGCTGCTGTTTTATTTATTTTAAAGCATTTAAGCATTTTATAACAATGTGGTTTTCTTCACCGGATTTACTTATTAATTATCTGGCTCACACCGAACATTTTAGTTTTATCATTCGAAAACTTTTATTGTTTGCCTTTAATTTAATTTTGAATTTGAATCGGTTTTGACTAGTCCAAGATTAACTACAGCGACAGAGGTGACGTGGCATCATTAGCAGGGTTTTACTGTCGCTTAATTATCCGGGCGTCACAGAAAGGGTGGAAATTGATGATGTGGCTTTGAATGGTGCATATTGAACACAGAAAAACTATGGAGTTCAAATAAGTTAAAAATGAAATCCCTTTTTAAAAGACGAGTTTCCGTATGAATCCCTCATACTTCAAAAAAGATTGTCCGTTTTGTACATGAAGTGCATCCAGTTTTTGCCGTAACCCTCTCTACTTTCTGGCACTTGCTATGTGGGTGAAATGATGATACCATGCCACTTTCAACCTTTTCAGAGTTCATTTGAAATGCTTTTCAATTTCAGGGTCTTAAAGCTCAAAATAATCTGTAAATGCGTGAAAAATAACAAATGAAGTCAGAAAGGGTTGAAAATTGATGATGTGGCTATGAATGGTGCATTTTAAACACAGAAAAAGTCTGGAGTTCAAGTAAGTTAAAAAAACGAAATCCCTTTGTAAAAGATGAGTTTCCGTATGAAACCCTGATACTTCGAAAGAGATTGTTCGCTTTGTACACGAAGTGCATCCAATTTTTGCCGTAACCCACTCTACTTTCTTGCACATGCTATGTGGATGAAATGATGATATCATGCCAACTTTCAACATTTTCAGAGTTCATTTGAAATGCTTTTCAATTTCAGGGTCTTATAGCTCAAAATAATCAGTAAATGCATGAAAAATAACAAATGAAGTCAGAAAGGGTTGAAGATTGATGATGTGGCTCTGAAATGGTGCATTTTGAGCATAGAAAAAGTCTGGAGTTCAAGTAAGTTAGAAAATGAAATCCCTTTGTAAAAGACGAGTTTCCGTATGAATCCCTGATACTTTGAAAGAGATTGTTTGTTTTGTACACAAAGTGCATCCAGTTTTTGTCGTAACCCTCTCTACATTCTTGCACATGCTATGTGGGTGAAATGATGATACCATGCCAACTTTCAACCTTTTCAGAGTTTATTTGAAATGCTTTTCAATTCTAGGGTCTTATAGCTCAAAATAATCAGTAAATGCATTAAAAATAACAAATGTGGTTAGAAAGGGTTGAAAATTAATGATGTGGCTTTGAATGGTGCATTTTGAACACAAAAAAACTATGGAGTTCAAATAAGTTCCAAAAAATGAAATCCCTTTGTAACAGATGAGTTTCCGTATGAAACCCTGATACTTCGAAAGAGATTGTCCGTTTTGTACATGAAGTGCATCTAGTTTTTGCTGTAACCCTCTCTATTTTCTTGCACATGCTATGTGGATGAAATGATGATACCATGCCACTTTCAATCTTTTCAGAGTTCATTTGAAATGCTTGTCAATTTCATGGTCTCATAGCTGAAAATAATCAGTAAATGCATGAAAAATAACAAATGAAGTCAGAAAGGGTTGAAAATTGATGATGTGGCTCTGAATGGTGCATTTTGAACACAGAAAAATTCTGGAGTTTAAGTAAGTTAAAAAATGAAATCCCTTTGTAAAAGACGAGTTTCTGTATGAATCCCTGATACTTCGAAATAGATTGTTCGTTTTGTACACGAAGTGCATCCAGTTTTTGGCGTAACCCTCTCTACTTTCTTGCACATGCTATGTGGGTGAAATGATGATACCATGCCAACTTTCAACCTTTTCAGAGTTTATTTGAAATGCTTTTCAATTCCAGGGTCTTATATCTCAAAATAATCAGTAAATGCATGAAAAATAACAAATGAAGTCAGGAAGGGTTGAAAATAGATGATGTGTCTTTGAATGATGCATTATGAACACAGAAAAACTACGGAGTTCAAATAAGTTCCAAAAAATGAAATCCCTTTGTAACAGATGAGTTTCCGTATGAAACCCTGATACTTCGAAAGAGATTGTCCGTTTTGTACACAAAGTGCATCTAGTTTTTGCTGTAACCCTCTCTATTTTCTTGCACATGCTATGTGGATGAAATGATGATACCATGCCACTTTCAACCTTTTCAGAGTTCATTTGAAATGTTTATCAATTTCATGGTCTCATAGCTCAAAATAATCAGTAAATGCATGAAAAATAACAAATGAAGTCAGAAAGGGTTGAAAATTGATGATGTGGCTCTGAATGGTGCATTTTGAACATAGAAAAAGTCTGGAGTTCAAGTAAGTTAAAAAATGAAATCCCTTTGTAAAAGACGAGTTTCTGTATGAATCCCTGATACTACGAAATAGATTGTTCGTTTTGTACACGAAGTGCATCCAGTTTTTGCCGTAACCCACTCTACTTTCTTGCACAGGCTATGTTGATAAAATGATGATAGCATGCCAACTTTCAACCTTTTCAGAGTTCATTTGAAATGCTTTCCAATTTCAGGGTCTGATAGCTCAAAATAATCAGTACATGCATGAAAATAACAAATGAAGTCAGAAAGGGTTGAAAATTGATGATGTGGCTCTGAATGGTGCATTTTGAACACAGAAAAAGTCTGGAGTTGAAGTAAGTTAAAAAATGAAACCCCTTTGTAAAAGGCGAGTTTCCATATGAATCCCTAATACTTTGAAAGAGATTGTTCGTTTTGTACATAAAGTGCATCCAGTTTTTGTCGTAACCCACTCTACTTTCTTGCACATGCTATGTGGATGAAATGATGATACCACGCCAACTTTCAACCTTTTCAGAGTTCATTTGAAATGCTTTTCAATTTCATGTTCTTATTGCTCAAAATAATCAGTACATGCATGAAAATAACAAATGAAGTCAGAAAGGGTTGAAAATTCATGATGTGGCTTTGAATGGTGCAATTTGAACACAGAAAAAGTCTGGAGTTCAAATAAGTTTAAAAAATGAAATCCCTTTGTAACAGACGAGTTTCTGTATGAAACCCTGATACTTCGAAAGAGATTGTCCCTTTTGTACACGAAGTGCATCCAGTTTTTGCCGTAACCCTCTCTACTTTCTTGCACATGCTATGTGGGTGAAATGATGATACCATGCCAACTTTCAACCTTTTCAGAGTTTATTTGAAATGCTTTTCAATTCCAGGGTCTTATAGCTCAAAATAATCAGTAAATGCATGAAAAATAACAAATGAAGTCAGGAAGGGTTGAAAATTGATGATGTGTCTTTGAATGGTGCAATTTGAACACAGAAAAAGTCTGGAGTTCCAATAAGTTTAAAAAATGAAATCCCTTTGTAACAGACGAGTTTCCGTATGAAACCCTGATACTTCGAAAGAGATTGTCCGTTTTGTACACGAAGTGCATCCAGTTTTTGCCGTAACCCTCTCTATTTTCCTGCACATGCTATGTGGATGAAATGATGATACCATGCCAACTTTTAACCTTTTGAGAGTTCATTTGAAATGCTTTTCAACTTCAGGGTCTTATAGCTCAAAATAATCAGTAAATGCATTAAAAATAACAAATATGGTTAGAAAGGGTTGAAAATTAATGATGTGGCTTTGAATGATGCATCTTGAACACAAAAAAGTGTGGAGTTCCAACAAGTTAAAAAAATGAAATCTCTTTGTAACAGACGAGTTTCCGTATGAAACCCTGATAATTCAAAAGAGATTGTCCGTTTTGTACACGAAGTGCATCCAGTTTTTGCCGTAACCCTCTCTACTTTCTTGCACATGCTATGTGGGTGAAATGATGATACCATGCCAACTTCCAACCTTTTCAGAGTTTATTTGAAATGCTTTTCAATATCAGGGTCTTATAGCTCAAAATAATCAGTAAATGCATGAAAAATAACAAATGAAGTCAGAAAGGGTGGAAATTGATGATGTGGCTTTGAATGGTGCATATTGAACACAGAAAAACTATGGAGTTCAAATAAGTTAAAAATGAAACCCCTTTGTAATAGACGATTTTTCGTATGAAACCCTGATACTTCAAAAAAGATTGTCCGTTTTGTACACGAAGTGCATCCAGTTTTTGCCGTAACCCTCTCTACTTTCTGGCACCTCCTATGTGGGTGAAATCATGATACCATGCCACTTTCAACCTTTTCAGAGTTCATTTGAAATGCTTTTCAATTTCAGGGTCTTAAAGCTCAAAATAATCTGTAAATGCGTCAAAAATAACAAATGAAGTCAGAAAGGGTTGAAAATTGATGATGTGTCTCTGAATGGTGCATTTTAAACACAGAAAAAGTCTGAAGTTCAAGTAAGTTAAAAAAATGAAATCCCTTTGTAAAAGACGAGTTTCCGTTTGAAACCCTGATACTTCGAAAGAGATTGTTCGCTTTGTACACGAAGTGCATCTAGTTTTTGCCGTAACCCTCTCTACTTTCCTGCACATGCTATGTGGGTGAAATGATGATACCATGCCAACTTTCAACCTTTTCAGAGTTCATTTGAAATGCTTTTGAATTTCGGGGTCTTATAGCTCAAAATAATCAGTAAATGCATGAAAAATAACAAATGAAGTCAGAAAGGGTTGAAAATTGATGATGTGGCTCTGAATGGTGCATTTTAAACACATAAAAAGTCTGAAGTTCAAGTAAGTTAAAAAAATGAAATCCCTTTGTAAAAGACGAGTTTCCGTTTGAAACCCTGATACTTCGAAAGAGATTGTCCGTTTTGTACACGAAGTGCGTCCAGTTTTTGCCGTAACCCTCTCTACTTTCTTGCACATGCTATGTGGGTGAAATGATGATACCATGCCACTTTCAACCTTTTCAGAGTTCATTTGAAATGCTTTTCAATTTCAGGGTCTTATAGCTCAAAATAATCTTTAAATGCATGAAAAATAACAAATGAAGTCGGAAAGGGTTGAAGATTGATGATGTGGCTCTGAAATGGTGCATTTTGAACACAGAAAAAGTCTGGAGTTCAAGTAAGTTAAAAAAAGAAATCCCTTTGTAAAAGACGAGTTTCCGTATGAATCCCTGATACTTTGAAAGAGATTGTTTGTTTTGTACACAAAGTGCATCCAGTTTTTGCCGTAACCCACTCTACTTTCTTGCACATGCTATTTGGATGAAATGATGATACCATGCCAACTTTCAACCTTTTCAGAGTTCATTTGAAATGCTTTTCAGTTTCTAGGTCTTATAGCTCAAAATAATCACAACATGCATGAAAATGACAAATGAAGTCAGATAGGGTTGAAAATTGATGATGTGGCTTTGAATGGTGCAATTTGAACGCGGAAAAAGTCTGGAGTTCAAATAAGTTAAAAAATGAAATCCCTTTGTAACAGACGAGTTTCCGTATGAAACCCTGATACTTCGAAAGAGATTGTCCGTTTTGTACACGAAGTGCATCCAGTTTTTGCCGTAACCCTCTCTACTTTCTTGCACATGCTATGTGGGTGAAATGATGATACCATGCCAACTTTCAAACTTTTCAGAGTTTATATGAAATGCTTTTCAATTCCAGGGTCTTATAGCTCAAAATAATCAGTAAATGCATGAAAAATAACAAATGAAGGCAGGAAGGGTTGAAAATTGAGGATGTGTCTTTGAATGGTGCATTTTGAACACAGAAAAACAATGGAGTTCAAATAAGTTCAAAAAAATGAAATCCCTTTGTAACAGATGAGTTTCCGTATGAAACCCTGATACTTCGAAAGAGATTGTCCGTTTTGTACACGAAGTGCATCTAGTTTTTGCTGTAACCCTCTCTATTTTCTTGCACATGCTATGTGGATGAAATAATGATACCATGCCAACTTTTTACCTTTTGAGAGTTCATTTGAAATGCTTTTCAAGTTCAGGGTCTTGTAGCTCAAAATAATCAGTAAATGCATTAAAAATAACAAATGCGGTTAGAAAGGGTTGAAAATTAATGAAGTGGCTTTGAATGTTGCATTTTGAACACAAAAAAGTGTGGAGTTCCAACAAGTTAAAAAAATGAAATCTCTTTGTAACAGACGAGTTTCCGTATGAAACCCTGATACTTCGAAAGAGATTATCCGTTTTGTACACGACGTGCATCCAGTTTTTGCCGTAACCCTCTCTACTTTCTTGAACATGCTATGTGGGTGAAATGATGATACCATGCCACTTTCAACCTTTTCAGAGTTCATTTGATATGCTTTTCAATTTCACGGTCTTATAGCACAAAATAATCAGTAAATGCATGAAAAATAACAAATGAAGTCACAAAGGGTTGAAAATTGATGATGTGGCTCTGAATGGTGCATTTTGAACACAGAAAAGTCTGGAGTTCAAGTAAGTTAAAAAGTGAAATCCCTTTGTAAAAGATGAGTTTCCGTATGAATCCCTGATACTTCGAAATAGATTGTTCATTTTGTACGCGAAGTGCATCCAGTTTTTGCCGTAACCCACTCTACTTTCTTGCACATGCTATGTGGATGAAATGATGATACCATGCCAACTTTCAACCTTTTCAGAGTTCATTTGAAATGCTTTTCAATTTCAGGGTCTTATAGCTCAAAATAATCAGTAAATGCATGAAAAATAACAAATGAAGTCAAAAAGGGTTGAAAATTGATGATGTGGCTTTGAATGGTGTATATTGAACACAGAAAAACTATGGAGTTCAAATAAGTTAAAAATGAAATCCCTTTGTAACAGACGATTTTTCGTATGAAACCCTCATACTTCAAAAAAGATTGTCCATTTTGTACACGAAGTGCATCCACTTTTTGCCGTAACCCTCTCTACTTTCTGGCACATGCTATGTGGGTGAAATGATGATACCATGCCACTTTCAACCTTTTCAGAGTTCATTTGAAATGCTTTTCAATTTCAGGGTCTTAAAGCTCAAAATAATCTGTAAATGCGTCAAAAATAACAAATGAAGTCAGAAAGGGTTGAAGATTGATGATGTGGCTCTGAAATGGTGCATTTTGAACACAGAAAAAGTCTGGAGTTCAAATAAGTTTAAAAAATGAAATTCCTTTGTAAAAGACGAGTTTCCGTTTGAAACCCTCATACTTCGAAAGAGATTGTTCGCTTTGTACACGAAGTGCATCCAGTTTTTGCCGTAACCCTCTCTACTTTCCTGCACATGCTATGTGGGTGAAATGAAAAATAACAAATGAAGTCAGAAAGGGTTGAAAATTGATGATGTGGCTTTGAATGGTGCATTTTGAACAAAGAAAAACTATGGAGTTCAAATAAGTTAAAAAAATGAAATACCTTTGTAACATACGAGTTTCCGTATGAAACCCTGATACTTCGAAAGAGATTGTCCGTTTTGTACACGAAGTGCGTCCAGTTTTTGCCGTAACCCTATCTACTTTCTTGCACATGCTATGTGGGTGAAATGATGATACCATGCCACTTTCAACCTTTTCAGAGTTAATTTGAAATGCTTTTCAATTTCAGGGTCTTATAGCTCAAAATAATCATTAAATGCATGAAAAATAACAAATGAAGTTAGAAAGGGTTGAAGATTGATGATGTGGCTCTGAAATGGTGCATTTTGAACACAGAAAGTAAGTTAAAAAATGAAATCCCTTTGTAAAAGATGAGTTTCCGTATGAATCCCCGATACTTTGAAAGATATTGTTCGTTTTGTACACAAAGTGCATCCAGTTTTTGCCGTAACCCTCTCTACTTTCTTGCACATGCTATGTGGGTGAAATTTTGATACCATGCCAACTTTCAACCTTTTCAGAGTTTATTTGAAATGCTTTTAAATTCCCGGGTCTTATAGCTCAAAATAATCAGTAAATGCATGAAAAATAACAAATGAAGTCAGGAAGGGTTGAAAATTGATGATGTGTCTTTGAATGGTGCATTTTGAACGAAGAAAAACTATGGAGTTCAAAATAGTTCCAAAAATGAAATCCCTTTGTAACAGATGAGTTTTCGTATGAAACCCTGATGCTTCGAAAGAAATTGTCCGTTTTGTACACGAAGTGCATCTAGTTTTTGCTGTAACCCTCTCTATTTTCTTGCACATGCTATGTGGATGAAATGATGATACCATGCCAACTTTTAAGCTTTTGAGAGATCATTTGAAATGCTTTTCAATTTCAGGGTCTTATAGCTCAAAATAATAAGTAAATGCATGAAAAATAACAAATGCGGTTTGAAAGGGTTGAAAATTAATGATGTGGCTTTGAATGGTGCATTTTGAATTCAAAAAAGTGTGGAGTTCCAACAAGTTAAAAAAATGAAATCCCTTTGTAACAGACGAGTTTCCGTATGAAACCCTGATACTTCGAAATGGATTGTCCGTTTTGTACACGAAATGCATCCAGTTTTTGCCGTAACCCTCTCTACTTTCTTGCACATGCTACGTGGGTGTAATGATGATACCATGCCTACTTTCAACCTTTTCAGAGTTCATTTGAAATGCTTTTCAATTTCAGGGTCTTATAGCTCAAAATAATCGGTAAATGCATAAAAAATAACAAATGAAGTGAGAAACGGTTAAAAATTGATGATGTGGCTTTGAGTGGTGCATTTTGAACACAAAAAAGTGTGGAGTTCCAACAAGTTAAAAAAATGAAATCTCTTTGTAACAGACGAGTTTCCATATGAAACCCTGATACTTCGAAAGAGATTGTCCGTTTTGTACACGAAGTGCATCTAGTTTTCGCTGTAACCCTCTCTATTTTCTTGCACATGCTATGTGGATGTAATGATGATACCATGCCAACTTTTTACCTTTTGAGAGTTCATTTGAAATGCTCTTCAATTTCAGGGTCTTGTAGCTCAAAATAATCAGTAAATGCATTAAAAATAACAAATGTGGTTAGAAAGGGTTGAAAATTAATGATGTGGCTTTGAATGGTGCATTTTGAACACAAAAAAGTGTGGAGTTCCAACAAGTTAAAAAAACGAAATCTCTTTCTAACAGACGAGTTTCCGTATGAAACCCTGATACTTCGAAATTGATTGTCCGTTTTGCACACAAAGTGCATCCAGTTTTTGCCGTAACCCTCTCTACTTTCTTGAACATGCTATGTGGGTGAAATGATGATACCATGCCACTTTCAACCTTTTCAGAGTTCATTTGAAATGCTTTTCAATTTCACGGTCTTATAGTTCAAAATAATCAGTAAATGCATGAAAAATAACAAATGAAGTCAGAAAGGGTTGAAAATTGATGATGTGGCTCTGAATGGTGCATTTTGAACACATAAAAAGTCTGGAGTTCAAGTAAGTTAAAAAATGAAATCCCTTTGTAAAAGACGAGTTTCCGTATGAATCCCTGATACTTCGAAATAGATTGTTCGTTTTGTGCACGAAGTGCATCCAGTTTTTGCCGTAACCCACTCTACTTTCTTGCACATGCTATGTGGTTGAAATGATGATACCATGCCAACTTTCAACCTTTTCAGAGTTCATTTGAAATGCTTTTCAATTTCAGGGTCTTATAGCTCAAAATAATCAGTAAATGCATGAAAAATAACAAATGAAGTCAGAAAGGGTTGAAAATTGATGATGTGGCTTTGAATGGTGCATATTGAACACAGGAAAACTATGGAGTTCAAATAAGTTAAAAATGAAATCCCTTTGTAACAGACGAGTTTTCGTATGAAACCCTCATACTTCAAAAGAGATTGTCCGTTTTGTACACTAAGTGCATCCAGTTTTTGCCGTAACCCTCTCTACTTTCTGGCACATGCTATGTGGGTGAAATGATGATATGATGAGGACATGACTACCTTGGATACGACCAAAAATATTGCATACATGCATATTTGTCAGGTGATTTCTAGTGTCAACTATTCAATAATCTATTTATATTATCCAGAACAAAAATACTTCACACACTTTTGTGTTTTGTCTAATTGCAGGTGTGTGGGACATTTGTACAAGCTAGATATGAAGATAAGGGAAAAAGAGAAGTTTAGGTGCTGTTCAAAAAGTCCCTTCACGTCACTTTTGGGCCAAGAGAAGATATCTCACGTTCTGGATTCAGATTCGGACTGAAGAGACATACCTGACTCAAAACGGCAAGAACTTTTTCATACGGACTCCGAATTGGGTGATTCATTTTTTGTTGGAAAGTAGATTTTGTCCTCTTTCCACTCCAATTGGATTCACCTTTAAATTCGTCCAGAGCATTGAGATATGGACGAAACAATCTGACACTGTAGCAGAATCCGAGTCAAACAACAAGTCCAAAGGTGTTGCGTCACCTCCACTTGGGCCCATGAGCCTTGTACAACGTAGGGTTGGTTTTAGGCTGCCTTGGGACGTCCTCCCACCTCCTTGGCCACCACCCCTTACTCCTATATAAGTAGATCTATCTAGTAGCTTTTTCCTTGGGATTTGTTTAGTTAAATGTTAGCCATTGCAACTTCGTGTACTTCGTTTGTGTCCAACGACCAGACCAAGACCACTTTCGGATCCCCACCTTTATCAATACTTCATCTATATTCGCAATATTCAGATTGCATTATCATATTCTTGCTTGTTCTTCGATTGCGTGCAGTAATAGACCTTCGTGGTCAGGCTGATCGTGCTTCCGGCATCGTCAGTAACCTCAGGAGATTGGTTTAGCGATTGCTAAGGCGCAACGTCATGCACGTTTGTAGTCGGATTGTCAAAGTCGACTCCACCAAATCGATAGTTATCATCTCATTGAAAGATCGGGACACCCTCGCCTCTATCAAGTGGTATAAGTTTTCAGGTTGCTCGGTGAGAATTTGCAGCTTTCCCTAGATTAGATTTATTTTGTTACCTATAGTCCAAGAAAAAGCCACAAAAAAGTTAGATCTATTCATCCTTTGTCCAAGCCAATCTGAGCCTGTGCAATTTTCTTTTTATTGTTTGCATTATTGAATTATCGGTTGCATCGTCGTGTCGAGTTGCTGGTCTTAGTGTTTAGTTCGTTTAGAGTTTCGAGTTCTGTTCACATTAGTCACGTCGTCGCTGCATCGTTATCCCTTCCGCTATCCACCACACCATCCATCAATTTCCACCACATGCTTCCCATATTTCATTGTCACAATCATAGTTGAGGTCGTTCACATCTTCGTTTGATCCAATCTGTATCTTATCTAGTTCGTCTTGGAAAGAGGGACAAAAAAAAGAGAGAGAAAAAAGAGAGAAAAAAAAGAGAGAAAAAAAATAAAAAAACAAAGAAAAAAAAGAGAGAAAGAAAATAAAAAAGTGCGAGGAAAAAAAAGAGAGAAGAAAAAAAACAAAATTCGGATCTATCTAGACTCAGTCTCATAGTTGAATTCAGATTGGGATCTGTTTTGCGCACTGTTCAGTAAAACAGACATAACTTCCTCATACGAAGTCCGTTTTGGCTCCGCGAGTACTTAAATGAAAGCTAACGACGAGACGCATCTAAGTAGTTGCAGAGGCTTGTTCAATATTTGACACCTCAAAATCGTCTTTTAAATAGGTCTTTTTGCCCTCCGAAGTTCGCAGACACAACTTATTCCAGTTTTTTAGGCCAGTTTTTGAATTCTTTGACTCCTCATATCAATTCAGAATTGAGTGATTCTTTTTGCATTGGAAAGCTTGAGCTAGTAGCATTCTTTGAAAAAAGTTATCAGAAAATTTGCTCAAACTTTTCAAGAGGAAAGTTGGAGAGAGAGTTGTTGTATATCCTGCTTGGCAGTTGTTTCACATCATTATCTTTACTGCTATTGTGATCTTCACTTATATCTTGCTGTCCAGAGCTACTTCATATCCTTTATTGATGCTAGTTGTGCTACGCCGTGACCTTATTAGTGTTCTAGGCTCGCGTCTCTAGTCCGGTCTAGCCTAGGACCAGCACAGTACCGTCGTTGAGCGTTTATTCAACATTGCATCTTTGAATTGATTATTGCTAACCTTTTGCTACCATATATAGCCAACCAAGCTCCATATATTTCTACACCGTGTATACGTATGTTCCCTTGGCAATCGCTTTACACAATCTTCAGAGTTATTTGACACCGCTGGTTGCCTGTCACCACCTGCCGCATGATAAGAACTTGTAAGATATTGATATTTTCTTTACTGCGAGCACTTTACAACCACATCCTAGTAGTTCATAGGAACATTATTCTCGAATTTTGTTTCTTGTTTCTACTAATCATGACAGGTTCCGGAGACAGAAGTTCTTGGACGACGGACACATCATCACCATCACGAGAGTTGGGACAACACACACAAGCACATGGTCAGGTTATCTCTTTACCGTCATTTGAGGGTAGATTTAATCCTGCTATTTATCTAGCTTGGGAGCTTGAAGTAGAACATGTTTTTAGTCACCATGACTTTTCTGAACTTGAGCGAGTGTGAGCTGTCACTAGAGCATTTACTGGTTTTGCTTCTGTTTGGTGGAGTATGCATTGTAAGAAAAACATTGATAACCAACCCACAACTTGGAAAGATTTGAAAGATGTAATGAGACAACATTTTTTCCCTCCTTACTATCATCGTGAATTGCTTCGCAAATTTGAACAATTTAAACAAGGCAACAACACTGTTCATGCTTACTACCAAGAGTTCAAATCTTATATGCACCATTTTGACATAGAAGAATCTGAGGATGATACAATGAATAGATTTTTTGGTGGTTTGAACCATGATATTCAGGCACGATTTCAGTATATTCCTCGTTGCATTACTGGTATGTATGTTCGTGCTTGTACCTTTGAGAGACAGTTACAGGAGGATGCATTGGGTGACTACAACAACTACTATTCTACTTCATGCTCACCACCACCTCTTGGTTCCTCCATCGTTGCACCTACGAGAGAAGCCACACCTCAGATTGTGAGCGCGACATCATCTCAAGAGTATGGTACATTGCCATCATCCGTACCTACATCAGCTACATCTTTGCGACAAGGTAACTGTAAAGGTATTGATGATATAACTTCACATGAGAATGATGCATGCCTAGTTAACTTGAATACATCATGTGTTGAGTTACCTGTTGATTTGAGCGCATCACCTATTTTAGAGAATCATGTTACTGTCATGATTTCGTCATGTGATCAAATAACTGAAATACCAACAATTTTGAGTGCACCCAATGAATTAACTGTTGATGCAAAAGAACCAATATTTAATCATTTTGATATGATCTCTAATCTTGGTGATGATTCTGTGTCAAATGACTTATTGCATGTTGGCTTATTTAAGTATGTTGTAGCATGTAAATTTTATGCAAGTAAGGTTTATTCACCAATATTGGGATGGTTTAATGATGAATATTGTCAATCTTTTCATATGAATAAGAGCTTCACTTGTATGTGCAAACTGAGTTGCAATACTTTCATGCCTTCTACTTCTTGTGATAATATTTTGGCTTTATATTTTATTCACTATGAAAGTTACTCATGTATACATGTGTCATATGTGCAAATTCCACGGGAAGTAAAAATTGATGACATATACATATACAACATGTACACCTTGTCTCTTTTGTTAGCCACATTTCAGATAAAGCAACACCGAGGACGGCTTTATTTTCAAGAAGGGGAGGATGATGAGGACATGACTACCTTGGATACGACCAAAAATATTGCATACATGCATATTTGTCAGGTGATTTCTAGTGTCAACTATTCAATAATCTATTTATATTATCCACAACAAAAATACTTCACACACTTTTGTGTTTTGTCTAATTGCAGGTGTGTGGGACATTTGTACAATCCAGATATGAAGGTAAGGGAAAAAGAGAAGTTTAGGTGCTGTTCAAAAAGTCCCTTCACGTCACTTTTGGGCCAAGAGAAGATATCTCACGTTCTGGATTCAGATTCGGACTGCACACACATACCTGACTCAAAACGGCAAGAACTTTTTCATACAGACTCTGAATTGGGTGATTCTTTTTAGTTGGAAAGTAGATTTCGTCCTCTTTCCACTCCAATTGGATTCATCTTTAAATTCGTCCGGAGCATTGAGATATGGACGAAACAATCTGACACTGCAGCAGAATCCGAGTCAAACAACAAGTCCAAAGGTGTTGCATCACCTCCACTTGGGCCCATGAGCCTTGTACGACCTAGGGTTGGTTTTAGGCTGCCTTGGGACGTCCTCCCACCTCCTTGGCCGCCACCCCTTACTCCTATATAAGTAGATCTATCTAGTAGCTTTTTCCTTAGGATTTGTTTAGTTAAAAGTTAGCCATTGCAACTTCATGTACTTCGTTTGTGTCCAACGACCAGACCAAGACCACTTTCGGATCCCCACCTTTATCAATACTTCATCTATATTCGCAATATTCAGATTGCATTATCATATTCTTGCTTGTTCTTCGATTGTGTGCAGGAATAGACCTTCGTGGTCAGGCTGATCGTGCTTCTGGCATCGTCAGTAACCTCAGGAGATTGGTTTAGCGATTGCTAAGGCGCAACGTCATGCATGTTTGTAGTCGGATTGTCAAAGTCGACTCCACCAAATCGATAGTTATCATCTCATTGAAAGATCGGGACACCCTCGCCTCTATCAAGTGGTATCAGTTTTCAGGTTGCTCGGTGAGAATTTGCAGCTTTCCCTAGATTAGATTTATTTTTTACCTATTGTCCAAGAAAAAGCCACAAAAAAGTTAGATCTATTCATCCTTTGTCCAAGCCAATCTGAGCCTATGCAATTTTCTTTTTATTGTTTGCATTATTGAATTATCGGTTGCATCGTCGTGTCGAGTTGCTGGTCTTAGTGTCTAGTTCGTTTAGAGTTTCGAGTTCTGTTCACATTAGTCACGTCGTCGCTGCATCGTTATCCCATCTGCTGTCCACCACACCATCCATCAATTTCCACCACGTGCTTCCCATAGTTCATTGTCACAATCATAGTTGAGGTTGTTCACATCTTCGTTTGATCCAATCTGTATCTTATCTAGTTTGTCTTGGAAAGAGGGACAAAAAAAGAGAGAAAAAAAAGAGAGAGAAAAAAGAAAAAAACAAAGACAAAAAAGAGAGAAAGAAAAGAAAAAAAGTGTGAGGAAAAAAAAGAGAGAAGAAAAAAAAACAAAATTCGGATATATCTAGACTCAGTCTCGTAGTTGAATTCAGATTGGAATCTGTTTTGCGCACTGTTCTGTAAAATAGACATAACTTCCTCATAGGAAGTCCGTTTTGGCTCCGCGAGTACTTAAATGAAAGCTAGCGACGAGCTGCATCTAACTAGTTGCAGAGGCTATTTCAATATTTGACACCTCAAAATCGTCTTCTAAATAGGTCTTTTTGCCCTCCGAAGTTCGCGGACACATCTTATTCTAGTTTTTCAGGCCAGTTTTGGAATTCTTTGACTCCTCATATCAATTCGGAATTGAGTGATTCTTTTTGCATTGGAAAGCTTGAGCTAGTAGCATTCTTTGAAAAAAGTTATCAGAAAATTTGCTCAAACTTTTCAAGAGGAAAGTTGGAGAGAGAGTTGTTGTATATCCTGCTTGGCAGTTGTTTCACATCATTATCTTTACTGCTATTGTGATCTTACTTATATCTTGCTGTCCAGAGCTACTTCATATCCTTTATTGATGCTAGTTGTGCTACGCCGTGACCTTATTAGTGTTCTAGGCTCGCGTCTCTAGTCCGGTCTAGCCTAGGACCAGCACAGTACCGTCGTTGAGCGTTTATTCAACATTGCATCTTTGAAGTGATTATTGCTAATCTTTTGCTACCATATATAGCCAACCCAGCTCCATATATTTCTACACCGTATATACGTATGTTCCCCTGGCAATCGCTTTACACAATCTTCAGACTTATTTGACACCGCTGGTTGCCTGTCACCACCTGCCGCATGGTAAGAACTTGTAAGATATTGATATTTGCTTTACTGTGAGCACTTTACAACCACATCCTAGTAGTTCATAGGAACATTATTCTCGAATTTTGTTTCTTGTTTCTACTAATCATGACAGGTTCCGGAGACAGAAGTTCTTGGACGACGGATACATCATCAACATCACGAGAGTTGGGACAACACACACAAGCACATGGTCAGGTTATCTCTTTACCGTCATTTGAGGGTAGATTTAATACTGCTATTTATCTAGCTTGGGAGCTTGAAGTAGAACATGTTTTTAGTCACCATGACTTTTCTGAACTTGAGCGAGTACGAGCTATCACTAGAGCATTTACTGGTTTTGCTTCTGTTTGGTGGAGTATGCATTGTAAGAAAAACATTGATAACCAACCCACAACTTGGAAAGATTTGAAAGATGTAATGGGACAACAATTTTTCCCTCCTTACAATCGTCGTGAATTGCTTCGCAAATTTGAACAATTTAAACAAGGCAACAAAACTGTTCATGCTTACTACCAAGAGTTCAAATCTTATATGCACCATTGATGAGGACATCAATACCATTGTTACACCCACAGCCCCTGCTGCTATACATACTGGACCAATTACTAGAGCTCGCGCACGCCAATTGAATTATCAGGTACTTTCGTTTCTTGGTAATGATTCTACGTGCAACCACCAGCACCACAACCACCAGGTCGTCCACATGCAAATAATGGCAATGTTAGGGCTCCCCCTCAGGTACGAGATCATGACCATCTCCCTAAACTGAAATTGAATATTCCACCATTTGAGGGTAGATATGTTCCTGATATATATCTTACTTGGGAGTTAGAAACTGAACAACGATTTACATGTTTACAATATCCTGAGGAGAGACGTGTTCCTGCTGCTGTTTGTGCTTTCACTAGCTTTGCATGTGTTTGGTGGTCTGAACATTGTAGATTATATCCTATTCCAGCTACTTGGGCTGCTTTGAAAACTGCTATGCGTACTCGTTGGGTTCCACCATATTATCAACGTGAATTACTTCAAAAATTGCAGCGCTTAAGACAAGGAAAAAATTCGGTAGAAGAATATTTTATCAGGAATTACAAACTAGCTTGATTAGATGTGGTATTGTTGAGGAGAATGAAGCTATGCTTGCACATTTTCTGGGTGGATTGAATAAAGAGATTCAAACCATTCTAGACTATAAGGATTATAATAATATCACTCGTTTATTCCATCTTGCTTGTAAAGCTGAACGTGAAGTGTAGGATCGATAGGCATTGGCGCAAACTAACTTTTCTGCAGGTCGACCTTCATCATGGACACCACGTGCATCATCTACTTCCACACGTTCTGCTACACCAGCACCTCCATCGGCTGCCACCTCCAACCGTGATACAGTAAAGCAGGCACAATCACCACTATCTGCCAAGAGCACACCTTCTGGGCCTGCAAAGAGCTCTTCTTCATCCATGGCATCAACAGGGCAAACACATGATATTATTTGTCGATGTTGCAAGGGTGGAGGTCATTATGCGAGGGAATGCCCATCTAAGCGTGTGATGATTATTACTGAGGATGGTGGGTATGAGTCCGCTAGTGACTATGATGAGGAGACTTTGGCTCTTATTACACATGAAGAACACGGTGGAGATGATTCTGATCATGAGACGCAATACATGGCTGCTGAAGATGCTGACAGGTATGCATGTTTAGTTGATCAACGTGTTTTGAGTGTGCAGGTTACACAAGCTGAGCAAAATCAGAGGCATAATTTGTTCCATACAAAGGGAGTTGTGAAGGAACGTTCTATTCGCGTCATCATAGATGGAGGGAGCTGCAACAACTTGGCTAGCATGGATATGGTGGTGAAGCTTTCTCTCACCACAAGACCACATCCACATCCTTACTACATCCAATGGTTCAACAACAGCGGCAAGGTTAAGGTAACACGTACTGTTCATGTGCATTTTAGTATCTGTACATATGCTGATTATGTTGATTGTGATGTGGTACCTATGCAAGCATGTTCCTTATTACTTGGTAGACCATGGCAATTTGATAAAAATTCTGTACACCATGGTAGAAACAATCAGTATACTCTTGTTCATAAGGATAAAAATATTACTTTGCTTCCTATGACTCATGATTCCATTTTGAAAGATGATATTAATAGAGCTAATAAAGCAAAACAGGAGAAAAATAAGAGTGAAAATCAGATTGTGGCAAAAGAATTTGAGCAACAAATGAAGCATAATAATAAACCATCTACTGTTGCTTCTGAAATTAAATTGAAAAGTGCATGTTTACTTGCCACCAAATCTGATATTGATGAGCTAGATTCTAGCAAATCTATTTGCTATGCTTTTGTGTGCAAAGAGGCATTATTTTCATTCGAGGACGTGCCTTCCTCTTTGCCCCCTGCTGTCACTAACATTTTGCAGGAGTTCGCTGACGTCTTCCCACAAGACGTGCCACCGGGATTACCACCTATTCGAGGGATTGAGCATCAAATTGACTTAATTCCCGGTGCATCGCTACCCAACCGTGCACCATACCGTACCAATCCAGAGGAGACGAAGGATATTATGCGTCAAGTACAGGAGCTGCTCGACAAAGGTTATATAGGCGAATCTCTTAGTCCTTGTGCTGTTCCTATTATACTCGTGCCTAAAAAGGATGGTACGTCGCGTATGTGTGTTGATTGTAGAGGCATTAATAATATTACTATTCGTTATCGTCATCCTATTCCTAGGCTAGATGATATTCTTGATGAATTGAGTGGCTCTACAATATTCTCCAAAGTTGATTTGCGTAGTGGATACCATCAAATTCGTATGAAATTGGGAGATGAATGGAAAACAACATTTAAAACTAAGTTTGGTTTATATGAGTGGTTAGTCATGCCTTTTGGGTTAACTAATGCACCTAGTACTTTCATGAGACTAATGAACGAAGTTTTACGTGCTTTCATTGGACGATTTGTGGTCGTCTATTTTGATGATATACTGATTTATAGCAAATCTTTGGAAGAACATTTGGAACATTTACGTGCTGTTTTTAATGCTCTACGTGATGCACATTTGTTTGGTAACCTTGGGAAGTGCACCTTTTGCACCGACCGAGTATCTTTTCTTGGTTATGTTGTTACTCCACAGGGAATTGAAGTTGATAAAGCCAAGATTGAAGCTATTGAGAGTTGGCCGCAGCCCAAAACGGTCACACAAGTGAGGAGTTTCCTTGGCCTCGCTGGTTTCTATAGGCGTTTTGTGAGAGATTTCAGCACCATTGTTGCACCTCTCAACGAGCTTACAAAGAAGGATGTGCCTTTTGTTTGGGGTACCGAACAGGAAGAAGCCTTCACTGTATTGAAAGGTAAGTTGACACATGCTCCTTTACTCCTACTTCCTGATTTTAATAAGACTTTTGAGCTTGAATGTGATGCTAGTGGAATTGAGTTAGGAGGTGTGTTATTACAAGATGGCTAACCTGTTGCATACTTTTCTGAAAAATTGAGTGGGCCTAGTCTGAACTATTCTACTTATGATAAAGAATTATATGCTCTTGTTCGGACCTTAGAAACATGGCAACATTATTTTTGGCCCAAAGAATTTGTTATACATTCTGATCATGAATCTTTGAAACACATTAAAAGTCAAGCTAAACTGAACCGTAGACTTGCTAAATGGGTTGAATTCATTGAGACTTTCCCTTATGTCATTAAACACAAGAAGGGTAAAGAAAATGTTATTGCTGATGCATTGTCTCGTCGTTATACTATGCTTTCACAACTTGACTTTAAAATATTTGGTTTGGAGACCATCAAAGATCAATATGTGCATGATGCCGACTTTAAAGATGTATTGCAGAATTGTAAAGAAGGAAGAACATGGAACAAGTTCATCGTGAACGATGGATTTGTGTTTCGTGCTAACAAGCTATGCATTCCAGCTAGCTCCGTTCGTCTTTTGTTGTTGCAGGAGGCGCATGGAGGAGGACTAATGGGACACTTCGGCGTGAAAAAGACGGAGGATATACTTGCTACACATTTCTTTTGGCCAAAGATGAGACGGGATGTTGAGCGTTTTGTTCCTCGCTGCACTACATGTCAAAAAGCTAAGTCACGACTCAATCCTCATGGTTTATATATGCCTTTGCCTGTACCTAGTGTTCCTTGGGAGGATATATCTATGGACTTTGTTTTAGGTTTACCTCGAACAAAGAAGGGGAGGGATAGTATATTTGTTGTCGTGGATAGATTCTCGAAAATGGCACACTTTATACCATGTTGTAAAAGCGATGATGCTGTTAATGTTGCTGATTTGTTCTTTCGTGAAATTATTCGCTGGCATGGTGTGCCAAATTCTATTGTTTCAGATCGTGATACTAAATTTCTTAGCCACTTTTGGAGATGTTTATGGGCTAAGTTGGGGACTAAACTGCTTTTTAGTACTACTTGTCACCCCCAAACTGATGGACAAACTAAAGTAGTCAATAGAACATTGTCTACTATGCTTAGGGCTATTTTGCAGAATAATAAGAAAATGTGGGAAGAATGCTTGCCTCATATTGAATTTGCTTATAATCGTTCATTGCATTCTACTACTAAGATCTGCCCTTTTGAAATTGTGTATGGTTTCCTACCTCGTGCACCTATTGATTTGTTGCCTCTTCCATCTTCGGAGAAGGTTAATTTTGATGCTAAACAACGTGCTGATTTGATCTTAAAGATGCATGAGTTAACTAAGGAAAATATTGAGCGCATGAATGCTAAATATAAACTTGTTGGAGATAAGGGTAGAAAACGTGTTGTCTTTGCACCTGGAGATCTTGTTTGGTTACATTTGCGTAAGGATAGGTTTCCTAATTTGCGCAAGTCAAAGCTAATGCCACGTGCTGATGGTCCTTTTAAGGTGTTAGAGAAAATAAATGATAATGCATATAAACTTGAGTTGCCTGCAGATTTTGGGGTTAGTCCCACTTTTAACATTGCATATTTGAAGCCTTATTTGGGTGAGGAAGATGAGCTTACGTCGAGGACGACTTCATTTCAAGAAGGGGAGGATGATGAGGACATCAATACCATTGTTACACCCACAGCCCCTGCTGCTATACATACTGGACCAATTACTAGAGCTCGCGCACGCCAATTGAATTATCAGGTACTTTCGTTTCTTGGTAATGATTCTAATGTTCATGAGAATATGATGCTGCCTAAATTGGATACATTTGTTTTGCTTACGAATGAAGGGCCTAGCTTGGAGAAGGATGATCATTGGAGCAAGAACCAACATGGAGTTGGTGGCATGCGCAAGGGAGACAAGAACAGAGTTTCAAGTGATGATTTCAGGACTTTGAAGCCAGCATAATGAGTGCATGAAGCCTTGGACGAAATATACAAGATGCCACTTCATAATTTTCGTCCAGAGTCTATTCTAGGTGCTGCGTCACCTTCTTTTTGGGCCAGGCCCATGTAATTTCGAAATACTTCAATATAGGCTGTTTTTAGAGTCCGTATGTGTGGGGAAACAAGAGTTAGGGTGGGTTTCGGACCCCTCCTCCAAGGGCCACGAAATTCCCCCCTCTTCCTCCATATATTGTGACGCCCCGATTCAATCGTACACTAATCATGCACGCAAATGTGTACGATCAAGATCAGGGACTCACGGGAAGATATCACAACACAACTCTACAAATAAAATAAGTCATACAAGCATCATAATACAAGCCAGGGGCCTCGAGGGATCGAATACAAGTGCTCGATCATAGACGAGTCAGCGGAAGCAACAATATTTGAGTACAGACATAAGTTAAACAAGTTTGCCTTAAGAAGGCTAGCACAAACTGGTATACAGATCGAAAGAGGCGCAGGCCTCCTGCCCGGGATCCTCCTAACTACTCCTCGAAGCCGAACTCCACGTAGAAACATCCTCGGGATCTCCAGCTCCTGGACTCCAGCATCTGGTTGCGACAACCAAGAAGAATGCAAAGGGGCAAAAGAGGGAGAAAAGCAACCGTGAGTACTCATCCAAAGTACTCGCAAGCAAGGATCTACACTACATATGCATGGGTATATGTGTAAAGGGCCATATCAGTGGACTGAACTGCAGAATGCCAGAATAAGAGTGGGATAGCTAATCCTGTCGAAGACTACGCTTCTGGCAGCCTTCGTCTTGCAGCATGTAGAAGAGAGTAGACTGAAGTCCTCCAAGTAGCATCGCATAGCATAATCCTACCCGGCGATCCCCTCCTCGATGCCCTGTTAGAGAGCGACCACCGGGTTGTATCTGGCACTTGGAAGGGTGTGTTTTATTAAGTATCCGGTTCTAGTTGTCATAAGGTCAAGGTACAACTCCAGGTCGTCCTTTTACCGAGGGACACGGCTATTCAAATAGATAAACTTCCCTGCAGGGGTGCACCACATAGCCCAACACGCTTGATCCCATTTGGCCGGACACACTTTTCTAGGTCATGCCCGGCCGCGGAAGATCAACACGTCGCAGCCCCACCTAAGCACAACAGAGAGGTCAGCACGCCGGTCTAAACCTAAGCGTGCAGGGGTCTGGGCCCATCGCCCTGAGCACACCTGCACGTTGCGAACGCGGCCGGAAGCAGATCTAGCCCCCTTAATACAAGAGCGAGCTTACGATCCAATGCGGCGCGCGCCACTCAGTCGCTGACGTCACGAAGGCTTCGGCTGATACCACGATGTCGGGATACCCATAACTACTCCCGTGTAGATGGTTAGTGCGTATAGACCAAATGGCCAGACTCAGATCAAATACCCAGATCTCGTTAAGCGTGTTAAGTATCCGGGAACGCCGACCAGGGCCAGGCCCACCTCTCTCCTAGGTGGTCGCAAACCTGCCCTGTCGCTCCGCCACAAAGTAACAGTCAGGGGCCGTCGGGAACCCAGGCCCACCACTACCTGGGTGGAACCACCTGCCCCTTCAGCCCCCAACTCCGAACAGTATCACAGGTAATGTAACAGTGTAAAGTATATAGTATATGCCCGCCATCACTTCCCGAAGTGATCACGGCCCAATAGTATAGGATGGCAGACGGACAAGAGTGTAGGGCCACTGATGGAACACTAGCATCCTATACTAAGCAGTAGGATTGCAGGTAAAAGTATCAACAACACTATCAAAGACAGGCTATGCATCAGGATAGGAATAACGAAAGCAGTAAGATGCTACACTACTCTAATGCAAGCAGTATAGAGGAGAGTAGGCGATATCTGGTGATCAAGGGGGGGGGCTTGCCTGGTTGCTCTGGCAAGAGAGAGGGGTCGTCAACTCCGTAGTCGTACTAGGTAGCAGCAGCGTCGGTCTCGGTGTCTAGCGAGAGAAGAGGGGGGAGAAACAATAAATATTTAAGCAAACAGATGCATAGTGATGCATGACATGACAAGTAACGGTGTTAGGGGTGCCCTAACGCGGTATGGGATGATACCGGTGAAGGAGGAAAACATCCGGGGAGGTATCCCCGGGGTTCTGTGTTTTCGGGCAGAGGAGCTGGAGGGGGAAAAGTTGCGAGTTTGATATGTTAGGATTGTGTGGCGGACGAACGGGCTGCGTATCCTGGTTCGTCTCGTCGTTCTGAGCAACTTTCATGTACAAAGTTTTTCCATCTGAGCTACGGTTTATTTTATATTAATTTTAAAACACTTAAATTAATTTTAGCATTTATTTAATTAATTTAATTCAACATTATCCAGAACAGTGCATGCTGACGTCAGCATGACATCAGCAGTCAACAGAGGTGTTGACTGGTCAACTGACGTGTGGGTCCCGTTCGTCATAGACTCCTAGTAATCAACAGGGTTAATTAGCTTTAACTAAACGATTAGGTTAATCTAATTCGATTTAATTAAGTTAATTAATTCTTTAATTAATTAATTAATTAATTATTTTCATCATTATATATTTTTTCATTCTTTAAAAAACGTTCTGAGGCTGGTGGGCCCCTCGTGTCATAGGCACATGGCCTTAACGGGCGTTGGGTGCACGGGCGCCGGGCAGCGGGCGCACGGGCGCGGGTGGGCGCCGGGACCCGGCTGGGCACCCGAGCGGGGCAAGCCGGCGCGGCCATCTCCGGCGATGGCTGGAACGGGGGGTGGGCTCGTCAGGCGCATCGCGACGAGGGGCACCGGATGGTGGCCGTGGGGGCTGCTGGAGGTGGGCTGCAGGGGCGCCGGCATTGAGCGGAGCAGCGTGGGGCTCGGCCTCGCAGCGGGCACGCCGTGCGTAGGGAGCAGGGCGCGGCCACGGTGCGTGCATGGGCACGGGACGGCACGGGCGTGCAGTGACCGGACGAGGAGAGGGGGAGCTGCGGGAGCACGCCGGCGAGCGAGTCTCGTCGAGGACGACTCCGGCGCGGGGTCAGAGAGGGAGATGGGGGTGGCGCTCACGGAGGGATGTAGGGTCCAGGGCAGTGGTGCTCGTGGTGGAGAACGAAGACGTCGCGCGACGGGGAGGCAGTCCGGCGACGGCGAGGTCTTCGGGCGAAGGTGGTGACGCACAGCGACGACGTCGGTGAAGGAGGCGCCGGGCTCGGGGTGGATGGCGAGGCAAGGGAATGGGGGAGCACGACGTCGGGGCGATGGTTGATGACGGCGCTCGGGTCGGGGGGGAACGGGATCGGGGCAGCGACGTACTGGCGCGGCCAGCCCCGATCCGATCTGGATCGGGGGGAGGGGAGTGGGCGACGCGGGGGGGGGGGGGGTGAGTGTGCGGTCTGGGTGAGGCTAGGGTTTGGGTCGTGGGCAGGGGGGCCATATAGGCCAGGGGAGGGAGTGGGCCGGCCTGGCAGGCCACTGACTGGGCCGAGGCCCAGTTGGTCTGGGGGTTTTCGTTTTATTTCTGTTTTATTTTCCCTTTTGTCTTTTGTTTATTCTCTGATCTTTTCTGTTTCAATTTTATATTTTAAATACATTAGTTTTATAAAATACATTAGTTGTACCTAAATTAGTATGAACAAATATGCCACCACCACAATTAACTTGGCACCTATAATAAATTAGTTTGTAATTGTTTATTATTTTAAAAGCATTTAAATAATTGTTCTCGCTGTGTTTTATATATTTTAGAGTATTTAAACAATTTATAAAAGTGTGGTCTCTTCACCAAAATTACCTTTGCTTTATTTGGCACAACCCAAACATTTTTGTTTTAAAGTTTGAAAACCTTTATCGTTTGACTTGACTTTTGAATTTTGAATTTGGAATGGTTTCGAATCAACGCGGGTTTATCAATAGTAACCGAGGTGACGTGGCAACATTAGCAGAGGTTTACTGTAGCTTAATTATCAGGGTGTCACAATTCTCCTCCACTACAAGAAATCTCGTCCCGAGATTTAAGAGGGGAGTAAGGGGGGAAGTTCTGGTTACGATATTCTAACGGATCTTCTCGAAGAAGTTAATCCCTTTCGTTGATGTCTTCAATTCTCTATTCCAAAGCATCATGATGAAGTTGTCATCCTTTCTTCGGGGAACTCCATCGTACTTACGAATAGGTAAGGGGCAGCTCTACAATGATAGGATGTTATAAGGGAAATTCATCTGGGGGTATCCCAAGAATGAACATATGAGTATCTCTCGAGTTGAACAATGACACACATCGAGAGCAAAGTAAGACGGTGCAATAAGAAGCTTCAAGCGGATAGGCAATCGTTCATTGCCTGAAGCAGAGTGCGAAAGGGGTTCAGAGCAACGGGAATAAGTATTGTGTCCGATACCAGAATAGATCAAAAGGCAAGTGGCTCGTGAATTACATACGAGGTCAAACGTGGGGAATAACTTCAACAATAGGTTGTACAGGAGAGTTAGGTTTCAATCCTATGGAACTGTGGTTTATGGGCCCACCATGTGGGTTAAAAGTAAAAAGGGGGCTAACATCTTGTACGATCACAATAGCAAGGCATGTCAGAGCTGCATGTCAGTTATGTCGGCAAAAATGCCGGTACCAAGGGCGAGGGACGAAGAGAACCATTTTCCTGCTCGTTGAAACGAGGCGGGCCAAGAGGCAAAGTTCTCATCCATCGGCGGTTACCAAAATGTCATCAACAATAGAAACAGGGTCTCACTGGCAGAGTTCTACACCGAGGTGTTTACATAAGCAGTGAATTATTACTGCTTAGATTATATAGATCACAAGAAAGGTCAAACAAACCAATGGAAAGGAAAATGTGATCATCAGGTTAAACAGAATAATGGAAAGGAAATTTAAACACATAATTCAGGGGTAAATCCTTCCCAAGGACAAGCAGAGCATGATATCCATGACAGGATATTATGAAGAAACCTCCTTAGGTAGGGGAGAGAAATTTCATGACATTACCCATACAACGGTGTTTGGATAATTGAGCAAGAAACATTTAGCATTGGCTTCAAATGTTCTTGTTGAAAATCAGAGTATCACAGACATGCTTCGAGATAGCATTGACATGGTCTTCAAGCAAAGGTCAGACTTTGGAAACACAAAGGATCCATCAGGAATAACTTGTAGAATAAGTCTTACAATTTTCTCATGGAAGAATGGTTAACCTTGTTAAAAAGGAAACTATAATGATAGGTCCGCCAGCCGAGGGGGGGGGTGCTAGGCATGACATCATGTTACCGGGTCATCACAAGACCAACATCATAACTATCGGAAAGATGTCCCAACCATCATATCTGATCGAGATTCAGATCCGATTGGTGTCAGGATACCTAAGACATTAGGATGCCTGAGAAGAAAAGGTGCAACACAATTTTGACGAGATGACCATGTAAGATTCTTGGGAAATGAACTTTGGAAGCAAAATCCGAATCAAGAGTTCTTCGTTAAATCAAGGAGAGGATGAGGAGGTGGTTGATGGTCTCAGCGACAATTCATCGAGAACTCCAAAGGATGGATTTCCACAATTAGGTGAACAAGGGGATGACAATTGTCAGTTAAAATGATACAATGAGGTATGCTCGGGGAAACATACCCTTTTAAACATTGGTTGAAAGGTGCACCCGAAATATGGGCTGGGTCGCACGAACAATGTTAAAATGGTGACTTAATGAACAAAAGAATCCGAATGAAACTATCGATCATTCACTTCAAGCAATTGGGTTGCTAGAAGTTTTGAATTCACACATTGTCGGGGGAAATCTGCCTCCTCGAACACCTATGGGGACCGAGCCCCTTTCTTGGTTCGGCGGGGGGCAGAGGTCGCGCGAAGAGCGGATCGAGGCGATGCACACAAGGGATTTTACCCAGCTTCGGGCCGCAAGGATGCGTAAAACCCTACTGCTGCTTTGTGGATTGTATTGTGTTCTTACTCGGGAGCGCGTGGTGCTACAGTACACACGAGCCGCTGGTGAGACCGAGCGTAGCGATGGATGTCCCTCCTTTTTCTACGTGTGCATGGGGCCTCCTTTTATATGCTTAAGGGGTTACCCACAGGTGGCAGCGCAGGTGGGGGCAAAAATGGGAGAATGCTGTAGTGGGTACAGCTGCCTGCACAGTGGCTGTACAGTGCTATCATACCTAACTCTGACGGCAGGGGACAAGGGCATTAAATGCCCGTCCGCATCGCCCAGACGGTGCAGGAAAGTGGACCGTCAGGAGCACCACCGTTTGCCACGATGGCTACTCTGTCAGCGTCGCTTCGCCACGGCATGCCCCTGGCTGCGCAGCCTCTCGCCACGTATGCCTGGGATGGCCCCAGAGCGACGCGTGGGTGGATGAGCTGGAGCGCAGGCGCGGGGTGGTGACTTGCCGCGGCAAGCGCCTTGCCGTGGCTGATGTCTTGTCGCGCCCGGGAGCTTGTCGCTCACCGGTCCTTGCCGGGACGCGTAGCGCGTCACAGCAAGTATCTTGTCGTGTCTCGGTCGGCCTTCCCGGCAAGCTCCTCCTGCCGGGGTCTTGTGCTTCGAGCGGTCGTCCCGGCAAGCTCCTCTTGCCGGGTCCTTGCTCTCTTAGGGTGGCCTTCCCGGCAGGCTCCTCCTGCCGGGGCCTTGGCTCAAATACTTTGTTCTTGGATGGCCCAAAAAGGGACCATGGAGAGTTTTGGCGATCGCCTAGCAAGCCTTGCCGCGAGGTGCTACGACTGCCCGTGCACAAGTTCGGGATACTAAGGTACCCCTACTTTAGTACACCGACAGAAGCCCCCGGGCCTGGGCCATACACGGTGCCGAGCGCTGTTGGGCCAGGCCCAAAATAGTGCACGGGCACGCACGGCCTGGGTCACGCTGCATCTGCTTCTGCGTCCACCACGTCCTCCCCGAACGGCACGCGTCGAACGCGGCATTGTGGGGAGAGGCGTGCGTGACGTGGGCGGCATGCGCGGGGCTGAGCCCCGCAGGCGCGCATCACGTCGCAGGTGATTTGTTTATTCGGAAAGGAGAAACGCGCCTCTCCTCCCCTTATAAGCAGGGGAAACAGGGGCAGTCCGCCCACCCGCCAGTTGCGATTCCTCGAAAACCTCCGCCACTTCCCAAGAGAAGCAGCGCTTCGCCCCTTCCGCCGCCACCAGTGCTACCGACGCCGTCGACCTCCCTTCCTCTTTCCGCCATGGCCCCGAAGGGCGACAAGGGGAAAGGGAAGGCCGTGAAGTCGGCCGAGGCGCAGCAGCTTGAGGCGCTGCGAAAGGAGCAGGCGACCTTCCACCCTGAGCTCGATGCGTTGGTCCTGAGGGAGGAATACTACCTCTTCTGGTCGACGAGGATGCGAGCGCATCCGCGCACGAGGGTTCTTCCCGCCGCCGCCCAGAAGGAGTATCCGACCGGGTATCCCTTCTTTGCTCTGTTCTTCTATTGCGGGCTCTGCCCGCCCTTCTCTGAATTTTTCTGCGACATCATGAACACCTACGGGTTCCACCTCCTTGATTTCACCCCCAATGCTGTCTTGACCATGGCAATTTTCGCACATCTCTGCGAAAATTTTGTCGGAGTCTTTCCAAATGTAGCTCTCTTCCGCCACTTCTTCACGCCTCGAGTAGAGAGAGGAGAGCCCCTCTCCGGCGGGATCGCCTGGATCTCGAAGCTTGGCAAGAAGGATGCTTATCTGGAGGGAGAGCTCCGCAGCAAATGGGAGGAATGGAGAGCAGACTGGTGCCTGATCGTCGAGGAGAACCCGCAGCCATTCACTGCCGTGCGCCAAACTCCTGTGGTGCGCGGCAGGGATTGGAGCGACGTGGCTCCGGACGACGACAAGCTGCAGATTGCCGTCACCCGGATCCTGCGGCTCAGGCGTGCCGGGCTCACAGTTGGCGCCGTTGGCGCAGATTTCCTCCGCCGCTGCATCGCTCCCCTGCAGGAGAAGGGGAGACCCGCCTGGGAGTTCCAGAATGCGGCGGACATCATGAGGCTGCGCCCTGGCCTCAACTTCAATTTCACCGTCTTGGAGCTTGACGGGACGCTCAGGGAGCTGTTCAAGCACGACCCCGACCACCCCGAATGGTTCAAGCTGCCGCGAGGCATCGTCCCGTTGTGCAACAATTCGTCGCTCAGCCGCATCCTTGCAATGATGCCGCTGTGCGACTCGCACGGGATCGACTCCACTTGGCAGGAGCCCGCCGACGATGTCGTGCGGGCGTTCTTCGACGACTTGGTGGAGAGGCCAGTCGACACCGACGAGCAGAAGGGCCTCACCCGAGACACCACCGACGCGGAGTTGGCGCGCATCGCCTCCAGGATGGAAGAGGCGGCGGCAGCCGCGGCCGCGGGCGAATTTGGCTTCACATTGGCGGAGGCGGACGCAGCGGAGGCGGAAAGCCTTGCCGATCGAGCGGAGTTTGCCGGCGAGGAAGAGCTTGCCGAGCACGATGCAGGGGCGGACGAGTCCACCGAGGGCACGAGCGGCTTGCCGGAGGCTGACGCCTCTTCCTCCCGACCTTCGGGCAGCTCGTCGCAAGCGGAGCCCCCGGCTCAACCACGGAGGCGCCTCCGCAAGGCCGGAGAGGTGGTACGGCAAGCGAGCCAACAGCAGCAGCGCCGCGTGACGCGCTCTGCTGTTTCAGCAGGAGCGGGGTCTTCGCAGGCCGCTGCTTCTGCTCCTGCCGCCCCTCGTGCCACGGCGGCGGCCGGGGCAAAGCCGTCTCGGGCGAGCGCCACCACTGCCTCCGCCAAGCGGCCGAGGGAGCCTACTCCTCCGCCTCCTCGCGCCAGAAGCGGGCCAGTCTTTGACTTCTCCGCGCTTAGCTCCGACGAGGAAGAGGGAGAGGAGTAAGATCCCCGTTGTTCTTGTGTTTCTTCAATTCTTGTAGTTGTGCCTCGCATCTCATTTGCTTTTCCTCCGAATTTGCTCCTTTTCAGGACTCTGGCTCAGAGGATGGCAAAGAGAGCCAAGGTCCCGGTGGTCATCCTCGACGACGAGCCCACCATGACGGCAGGGGGTGCGCCTGAGATGACCTTGTCGGAGCCGCCAACTGATCCTCAAAGCAGCCCTAAGTGCAGCCCCCAGCGTAAGCATATGATTTGCTTCCTGCCGTTGGGCGCGCCCGGGTACCCTTCGCTTTTCCTGACATCTGGCTGATGATTTGTGTAGGAGCAGAGCAGCCCCACCAGGAGCGTCCGGAGACCGCCCCTGATGAGCCACCCGCTACAACTACACCGCCAAGGGGGAGTGCCCCGGCAAGGGAGGAGTCCCCGGCGAGGGAGCCGTCCCCGGCAAGGGAGCAGTCCCCGGCGAGGGAGCAGTCTCCGGCGAGAGACAGCACCGGCGACCCCTCGGCAATGGAGACCGCGACTGCAGACCCTGGCGCAGGTAACCTTCTTGCCTCAAAACTCCCCTGGGATTCTTCTTCTTTGGATAGTTGCTTGATTTCTCCCCTCCTCTCGGCCTTCAGACCCGCCCGCCACGGACCCGATGGAGACCGAGGTCGTCGTCGAGGAGGACGCGCGCGGCCATACTGACGACGTGGCCGCCACCGGAGAGACGGATGGTATTGAAGATCCGGCCGGCGAAGAGGCCGCCAAGGCTGCCGCAGCAGCCGCGGGCGAGGGGGCCGGCGATCATACTGACGGCCCTGGGGCCGCAGGAGCGCCAGGCGCTGCGCCGACCGCCGATCCCACCTCCGCAGCAGCGTCGGGCCCTGAGGAGCCCCAGCCAGGCGCCTACCTGAAGGCCGGCGATGATATCTTCATCAAGCTCCCCTGGGAGTCGACTTCCAGGGCGCCGGTCGAGGGGGAGACCTTGGATGGAGAGGTGCTCGCCTCCGCCGGGCTGACGCTGGTTGACGCGCCACGCAGCAGCGGCGGCGAGGCTGAGGAGGAGCGGCTGCTCCGGAAGCTGGTGTCACTCTACCACGCCCGACAAGGCCAGGTAGAACGCCGGGAAGCGCTTGTCGCGAAGGCGGGAGCGGACATGGAGAAGCGCGCCGGGGAGCTCCGGGAGCTCATCCAGGAGGCCCTCCGATCCTTGGCGGAGGAGCGAAGGCAGCTCGACGAGGCGCGGACGGCCTTCATCCTCGAGAAGGCAGAAGCCGAAGAGCAGCAAAGGCTTGCCGCCGCGGGGCTGGCCGCGCGGGAGGGCGAGCTGGTGCAGCAGAAAGCCAGCCTTGCCAGCCACGAGGAGGAGGTCGCCGCGCGCGAGCAAGCGCTTGGCGGAGCCCTCAAGGAAGCGCAAGATGCCGCCGCGGCCGCTGAGGCCGCCAAGGAGGCACTAGAGGCGAAGGTGGCGCAGCTCGACACTGATCTCAAGGCGAGCGGTGAGGAGCTCGTCGCGCTCAAACAGGAGCGCGAGGAGGGCGCCCACACCCTTGGCGAGCTGCAGGGCCGCTTCGCCGAGAAGATCAAGGAGCTCGATGCTGCCAAGGACTCCAACGCCGCTCTCGAGGTGAAGCTGGGCACCTTGACCAAGGCGCTGGAGAGCGCCAAGGAGCGGGAGACGACCTTGTGGAAGGAGGTCGCGGACAATGAGGCGCTGCTGAAAAGCGCCGCAGTTACCCAGAACAACTTCAAGGTGACGGTGGAGCAGTGGACTGAGGGTCTCGTGGACATCGCCGCCGCCATCGACAAGGAGCTGGCGCTGCTGGGGATGGAGGGACACGAGTATCCCTCTGGCGAAAATGTCCCACCCAGCGCCAAGCTCACTTCATTCTTCAAAGGCGTGGTGGCGGCCCTTCAGCATCTCCGGAACACGATCCCAGAGCAGCTGGCCGGCGAGACGCGCGACGCCATCGCCGGAGCCCTCAAGAAGGTGTTGGTGAAGATCGCCTTCCGCAACCCCGGCATCAGGCTCACCAACGTCCTCAAATCCCTGCCGGCAGACACTGACCTCGAGGAGATCAGGGACCTCGTCGCGCCCATTGTGGAGAAGGTGGCCGGGATCAAGAGGATCGAGGGCGACCGCGTGGATTAGGCCGCCTGCCCTCTTTTTTTTCTTTTCTTGTCGCTGCTGGCCAAGTCGTGAAAGCGATTCATTAGGGCCGCGACAAGCTTATCTTTGTAATATAACTCTATTTTAGGTAGTGATTGCACTGTTATTTCCTCTACTTGACTCCGTGCTTTGCATGTTTTTGCCCTACACTTTTGGGGACTTGTCGGCGTAGGCCTCCGCCTTACCGCGGGCTCTGAGTGCGGGACATCAGCAGGCCGCCAACGGCGCCACTACCGGCAAGAAACCTTGCCGCGGCTAGCTGCAGCTCACTTAAATTATTGAGCAGGATCAAAGCAAAGTAAGTGTTGCGACTGCAGTCGCAGCACACTTAAGCTGCCGAGCGAGCTCGAAACAAAGTAAGGATGCCACTCTGGTTGTAGCACACTTAAGTCGTTGAGCAGACTCGAAACGAAGTAAGGGCGCAACTAGCCACGAGCCGGTCCCTCCGCGCACAGGTTTTACATACAAAGTACGGTCGTTCGAGGAAGATAACCTCAAAATTTTAAAAACTCGATTGCTCAAACTTTGGCAACTTAGCTTTTCCGTGGCTCGCTGCCCGGCAAGGTCGCTTTCCGGCAAGGCGAAACATGGGGCTCGCCATTGCTTACCGGGGGTCAGTGCTGCACAGAGTGTCAGATAATGCATGCAAAGGATAAAGAGCATGAGATCGACAAGGTGCGCGGAGCACATGAACTCAATCTGTGCACAGGGTCTGCGCCTGGCTCTGTACAAAGGATCACATGCAACAGCGGCAAGACTTTGTATAGAAGGGTGGTTGCCGGACGGGGTCCGACAACCGCGCCTTACGGACGAAACTTACGAAGATGCCCAACGTTCCAGGAGTTGCTCGCCGGAGTGGTATCTTCGGTCTCAAGGCGGACAGCGCCAGGCCTAGCGACTCGTTTCACCCGGTAAGGGCCTTCCCACTTCCTCGAAACTTCTGGCACTAACTTTGCGGCTATAAAAGCGGCGCAAAGTTTGCTGGTAGCGAGCAGCTCGCACAGCGGCCTGAAGACGGTCCTCCTCGAGGAGCAGCGCGTCATCTCGACGCAGCTGCTCTAGCTCGAGCTCAGCGTGAGCGAACACTCGAGGTGGCCCGTATGCGAGATCCGTGGGGCTAACTGCCTCCGCTCCATGGAATAGAGCGAAAGGTTGCCTGGTCATACCAGGGCTTACCTGCGCCGAGAGGTGTCGGCGTATGTTCGGACGCCGTAGCACCACGAGCTCGGTGCATGTTCGGACGCCGTGGCGCCATGAGCTGGCTCGACGACGCCCGTTCCGCCGCCGGTGCCGTCCCCACCACCCGTTTGCTCCAAGGGCGGTGGGTTCGACGCGGACGGACCAGCCACCTCCGGAGCCTTCTTCTTCGGTGGCATGTCGACGAAGATGATGGAGATCTAGCCGGTGCAGACGCCGGATCAGGTTCACACAACCTCGACGCCCCCTACCTGGCGCGCCAAAGATGTCGGGGGAAATTTGCCTCCTCGAACACCTATGGGGACCGAGCCCCTTTCTTGGTTCGGCGGGGGGAGGAGGTCGCGCGAAGAGCGGATCGAGGCGATGCACACAAGGGATTTTACCCAGCTTCGGGCCGCAAGGATGCGTCAAACCCTACTGCTGCTTTGTGGATTGTATTGTGTTCTTGCTCGGGAGCGCGTGGTGCTACAGTACACACGAGCCGCTGGCGAGACCGAGCGTAGCGATGGATGTCCCTCCTTTTTCTACGTGCGCATGGGGCCTCCTTTTATATGCTTAAGGGGTTACCCACAGGTGGCAGCGCAGGTGGGGGCAAAAATGGGAGAATGCTGTAGTGGGTACAGCTGCCTGCACAGTGGCTGTACAGTGCTATCATACCTAACTCTGACGGCAGGGGACAAGGGCATTAAATACCCGTCCGCATCACCCAGATGGTGCAGGAAAAGGGACCGTCAGGAGCGCCACTGTTTGCCACGATGGCTACTCTGTCAGCGTCGCTTCGCCACCGCATGCCCCTGGCTGCGCAGCCTCTCGCCACGTACGCCTGGAATGGCCCCAGAGCAACGCGTGGGTGGATGAGCTGGAGCGCAGGCGCGGGGTGGTGACTTGCCGCGGCTGATGTCTTGTCGCGCCCGGGAGCTTGTCGCTCACCGGTCCTTGCCGGGACGCGGAGCGCGTCGCAGCAAGTATCTTGTCGTGCCTCGGTCGGCCTTCCCAGCAAGCTCCTCCTGCCGGGGTCTTGTGCTTCGAGCGGTGTGACGCCCGGGTAGTTACGCTACAGTAACCCTCCGCTAATGATGCCAGGTCACCACGATCACTGTTGATAGTTTTGCGATAATTCAAATCCCGTTCAAATTCAAAAATTGAAATAAAGGCAAACATCAAAAGTTTTCAAACTTTAAAACTAAAATGTTCGAGAGGGGACTAATAATGTGTAGGTAATTATGGTGAAGAAAACATCTTTTTATAAAGTAGTTAAAAGCGCTAATTTAATAAAAACTATAGTAAAACTAATATTTAATTGTCTTTTAAATACTAAACAGATATAAACTAATTGTTTAGGGTGCCAAACCAATTATGGCACTCGCATAAGTATTAGCACTAATTTAGGGGCTAGATTTATAATTTATAAAACAAAGGTAAAAATAAAAAGAAAGAAAATACAAAAGAGAAAAAAACTAAACTAACAAAAAAAAGGAAGAGAAAGCCCCCCCGCTGGGCCAAGTGGCCCAGCTGTCCTCCACTGACCGAACGGGCCGGCCCAACCGCGCCCCCACTCCCTTATTCCCCCCACTCCCCAGGGTACCGAAACCCTAGCCCACTCCTCCACTCCCCTCCCCTCGTTTTCTCACGCCTCTCCCCCCTCTCCTCCCCGATGGGATCTGGATCGGGGCAGTTGCCCCAGCCCCGTCGAACGCCGCCCCACCCTTGGCGCGCCGCCACCTCGCCCCTCCTGCTACTTCGACCTCGCCGCGGCGCCCCCTCTCCCTCGATCTGGACGCGCCGTCGCCTGGCGACCTCGCCTCGGTGCCGATCGACGCCACCTCGCCGGAACCACGCCGCCCCGACTCCGTCGCCGCATGTCATCCCCGACTCCTCGTCGACCCCCATTGCCCAGTCCCTACCGCCCCAGTGAGCTCCGCCTCCTCTCCCCCTTTCCCTCTGTCGCCGACGCCTCGGAGCGTCGCTCGGAGCCGCGGCCCGCGCCTCGCCCTCCCCCTTGTCCGTCGTGCTTCGGCCGCGCCCATGGACGCACCCCGCGCAACCTTTCGCCCTCTCCCCGCACCCGGCCACGGCCGATGCGCGCTCGTCGCGTGGGCACAAGCCCGTGCCGCCCGTGCCCCCCTGTCGCCGCCCTGCGCCCCATGGCGCCCCTGCCTTCCCTCCCGCATGCCATCATCCGCACCGTCCACGCCCCTGCACCGCGGTCACCGCGTCCGGCTCGTGTGCCGCGCGCCCCTGATGCATCCATGCCACACGCCCCGCCGCGCCTCTTCTCCGTCCCGCCTCCGCCACTCTGCCCCGTGCAGCCAGCGCCGCTCTGCCTCGCGCGCACGCCGCGCCCCTCCCTTCGATCCGGCCGGCCTCGCCGCTGTCGCCTCAGGCGACCGGCCTCCCCTGCCTTGGCGAACTGCCGGGTCCGCCGCCCCTCGCCCCTGGGCATGCGCCCACTCGGGCTCTGCCCTGCGCCCGAACCCGCTAAGGCCCCTAGGGCCTATGACAAACGGGGCCCAGCCCTGGAACTTTTTTTTTTAAAAAGAAAAGAAAAATAAATAATAAATATAATAATTAAAATATTAATTAATTAATGAATTAAAGAATTAATTAAGTTAATTAATCATAATTATATTAACCTAATTAACTATTAGTTTAATCGAAACAGTAATTAGATAGTTAACCCTAATTAACCTAATCAGGGAATGACAGGTGGGTCCCACTGGACCCACATGTCAGTTTGACCCAGTCGACTCTGCTGACTGCTGACATCAGCATGACCTCATGCTGATGTCATAAATCTAATTTCGAATTAATTAATTAATTAAATTCCAGAATTTTAATAAAACCTTTAGAAAATCATATCTTTTAATCCGTAACTCGGATTAAAATATTTTCAACATGAAAGTTGCTCAGAACGGCGAGACGAATCCGGATACGCAGCCCGTTCGTCCGCCACGCATCCCTAACATATCCAACTCGCAACTTTCCCCCTCCGCCTCCTTTGCCCGAAAATGCGAAACACCGGGGATATTTTCCCGGTTGTTTCCCCCCTTCGCCGGTATCACCTATCCCTGCGTTAGATCACCTCTAGCACCGCGTTTGTCATGTTATGCTTTGTGATATCTTCCCGTGAGTCCCTGATCTTGATCGTACACATTTGCGTGCATGATTAGTGTATGATGGAATCGGGGGCGTCACAAGTTGGTATCAGAGCCAACTGCCTGTAGGAATCCCCCTTCCACACTCCTTGGCCGAAGTCGAGTCTAGACATTACAAAACTTTTACTAACATGGTTGTGTGTCTTACGGGCACACGTCGCCATCGGGTGGTTGTAGGATCTTTTACTCCTTGATCTATACTCTGGGACTCTGACCTCTCTTCTGTTCGGGATAAATGAATTCTGCTAAATCTAACATTAGGATCTCGTTATCACTTTCACCCGGAGAGCCCCTTGTTATTGATGATCGTCTGCTGCACCAGAAGACCCTGAAGATACTCTCCGCTATTAACCCGAGAACTTGTGTTCATCGCGTTTGCAATTCCCTTTCCACCGTCAACCCTTATGGATAACTACTTGCAGTTGTTATTCATACATTCATCCCCAGTTGGTCTTGTTATTACAAGATACCCCTAAATACTCATCGTTGTTTCGATAATCCTTTGAGC
Organism: Aegilops umbellulata; assembly: GCA_032464435.1. Classification (NCBI taxonomy): domain Eukaryota; kingdom Viridiplantae; phylum Streptophyta; class Magnoliopsida; order Poales; family Poaceae; genus Aegilops; species Aegilops umbellulata. Next base: position 62,847,782 of record CP136059.1, on the reverse strand, counting down.
TTACTGCCTTGCTGTCCTTGTCACCTGAATACCCCTACGGATAATTCTCGCACTTATCGAGTATCCGCTCATCCTCCAGTTGTTCATGTGTTTCACAATGGTCTTCGAAATACTATTCGATCCTCCAAAAATCCTTAGTAGCTTATTGCTCTGCAATACTTGTCTGCTTGCATGATGAATGCTTTCCATATGTTTGGCAAAATTCGTTAGTATCCTTAGGCACCGTCATTTTGATCTCTTTGATTCAACATGAGTGCAAATGCACGCCATCATCAGTTGATCCTTTTAAATTATCTTTTCGGCTCAGACATTATTTTAAACATGAGCTGGTCCTCAACCAATCCAATTGCCGTTGATTGTACCCTTAAGACTATTCAACTTATCCATCCCTAATCAGAACATTGCTTCTGATCCTTTGATTTGAAAATCATAAAATTTCTTTGCATTAAGCTCTGGATTAGTCAGTTGTTTCTATAATCCACTGCCTTTGCATTGTTACTTCCTCTGGTTGTGTGCCGATGCTCACATCAGCTCTGTTATGGACCGGCAGATCCTTTAATGGATTTTACCCGACATCGCCCTTCATGTTCAATAACCTTGTGAGCCTTCCCTCGGATACATAATGCCTTTGTTAAATTGTATCATCTACTTTCTCAACCTTGCTCTACTTTCGAGCTTGCGATATTTACTCTTGAAACTTGTGGTATATGTTTCTAAGAAGCCCCTATGGGTTGAACATATGCCTTCTCTAAACCGTGTGAACCCGAAAGTTTTCACGAGTCATACTCTTCTAGTATTTTGCCAGATAAAATTTCAACAATACAACTTCATCGAACGCGAGAAGTGAATGAAAGGTTATGCATTGGAGAAGTGGGAGTCGACCTTGAACTTTGTGTTCATGCCCATAGACACGATGTAGATCCTATCCTGGAAGCTTCTTGTAACTATTTCCGTGAAATAATACCCTTTGGTATCAGTGAATTGATCCCTTGCAATCATGGTTCCGACCATGTTCTCCTTTAAATACCATTTCCTGGGCAAGTTTAAGTACTTGTCTTCGGTGGATCAGTACCCCAGTCCAACCTTTACTTTGATCTACCGTCGAGTATTACCCCCTGGTATCTCGAGATTATCTTGGAACTGCATAATTTCTTATGAGTTCTTCATCAAGTACTACATTCTCACTTATTACAGTTTTCATGGGCTCTGAGTTATTAAACACTCAAAGACACCGATAACGGAACTGAGTCTGCCCTACGGTTCAACAACTCTTGATAATCTTCTTTAAGGCCGAGTTTGTACTCGGTCATGTCATTCCTAGCCTGATCGGCTATATCATTAACGTGCTAAATCTTAACTGTGCTACCTGGTCCTTCTTCCCGGAACACAATTTTCGACGCTGAGCCAAGCTTACGATGATCTCCTTATCTTATCATTCCACCTCAGACAACAAGCTTGGTTTCGAGTTTGTGTCGTACCCATGGTTCCAATAACCTCTTGCTTCATCATTCTTTTGACTTGATGTGATCGCGGATCGATTACATCTTCAGGTAATCTCTCGACAAATGTGTCGTGATCATTATCAACATTCTGAGCTATTCCAGAATATCAATCAAATTCATGATGAGAATTACCATCCTTGCCCCTCGATGATTTGTGTTGTCATCGACCACTTTATTGCCTCCCCTCCAACACAAACTTGTTCGTGTTTTGTGTTATACATTGAGTTCCTTGCTATCCAGCATTTGTTCTTCTTTACCTTGGAATATTACCACCTTTTGTGTCAAGAATGTCGTGGTAATTTCACTACCTCTTAAGAATTCTTGACGCAGGTGATACCTTTTGTCATATCCGTTCATTTCTTGGTCTCCGTGTTGTTTCTAACCGGAATACCGACAAATGGTCTGTGATGTGTAAATTCTAAACTTCTAGCGACCCTATTGCCTTGAAGTTATTTGGTCTACAGTTTCATTCTAAGTCTATTGCTTATTGAATCATCATTCTAACATTGATCGTGCAACCCAGCCCATATTTCGGGTGCACCTTTCAACCAATGTTTAACTGTGTATGTTTTTCTCGAGCATACATCATTATATCATTTGATCTGACTAATGTTATCTCCTTGTTCACATAATTGTGGAAATCCATCTTTTTGGAAATCTCGATGAGTTGTCGCTGAGTCCATCAGCCACCTTCTCATCCTCTCCTTGGTTTACTGATGAACTCTTGTTTTGGAACTCGATTTCATAGTTCATTTCCCGATAATCTTATAATGTCTTCTCGACATTTTGTTGCACCTTTTCTTCTCGGACATCCTGAGTCTGAGGTATCATGACCCCAATCGGATCTGAATCTCGGTCAGATATGATGGTTGGGACAACTTTCCAGGAGTTATGTTGTTGGTCCTTTGATGACCCGGTAATATGATGTCATGCCTAGCACCCCCCTGGATGGATGACCTATCATTATAATTTCTTTTGCAAGGATAACCATTCCTCCTGGAGGAAATTTGCAGGACTTATTTTATAAGTTACTCCTGATGGATCATTTGTGAAGTGTGGCCCTTGATTGAAACACCATATCATTGCTACCTGAAGCATGTCTGTGGTACTCCGTTCATCAACAAGAACATTTGAAGCACAATGCCAAATTCTCTTTATCAATTATCCAAACACCGTTGTATGGGTAATGTCATGAAATTTTTCTCCCCTTACCTAAAGGGTTTTCTACATTATATCCTGTCATGGATATCATGCTCTGCTTGTCATTGGGAAGGATATACCCCCGAAATATGTGTTTTAATGCAATTTTCCTTTTCGTTGTTGTTTAATCTGATAATCATATTTTCCCTTCCATTGTTTGATTTAACCTTTCTTGTGATTTATATGATCTAAGCAGTAATATTTTCCTGCTTACGAAAACACCGGTGCACCACCTTATCATTCAGACCCTGTTACTATTGTTGATGACATTCCGGTAACCACCGATGGACGAGAACTTTGCCTATTGGTCCGCCTCGTCCAAACGAGCAGGAAAATGGTTCTCTTCGTCCCTCGCCCTTGGTATCGACGTTGTTGCCGACATAACTGACATGGTACTCTCTGACATGCCTTGCTATCATGACCGTGCAAGATGTCATTGCTCCTATAAAAAAAACCACATGATGGGCCCATAACCCACAGTTCCACAGGATCGAAACCTGACTGTCCTGTACACCCCCTATTCCCAAAGTTGTTCCTCGCGCGTGGCCTCGTATGTAATTCACGGGCCATCGTCCTAGTGATCTATTCTGGTATCAGACGCAATACTTGCTCTCGCTACTCTGAACCCCTTTCTCACACTGGTTCAGACTTCGCACAACTATCTATCCGCTTGGAACCTCTTATTGTACCTTCGTACCTTACTCTCGTTGTATTTCATATGTTCAACTCGAGAGGTAATTTTATACTCATTCATGGGTTAACCCCAGATTGTTTCCCTCAAAAGCATTGTGTCATAGCTGAGCTGCCCCTTATCCTTTCGTAAGTACGATGGAGTTCCTGAAGAAATGATGACAAGTTTATCATGATGCATTCGAATAAAGAATTGAAGACATCAATGAAAGGAATTAACTTTTCGAGAAGATCCGTTAGAATATCGTAACCAGAACTTTCCCCCTTACTCCCCTCCTAAATCTCGGGACGAGATTTCTTGTAGTGGAGGAGAATTGTGACGCCCGGGTAGTTACGCTACAGTAACCCTCCGCTAATGATGCCAGGTCACCACGATTACTGTTGATAGTTTTGCGATAATTCAAATCCCGTTCAAATTCAAAAATTGAAATAAAGGCAAACATCAAAAGTTTTCAAACTTTAAAACTAAAATGTTCGAGAGGGGACAAATAATGTGTAGGTAATTATGGTGAAGAAAACATCTTTTTATAAAGTAGTTAAAAGCGCTAATTTAATAAAAATTACAGTAAAACTAATATTTAATTGTCTTTTAAATACTAAACAGATATAAACTAATTGTTTAGGGTGCCAAACCAATTATGGCACTGGCATAAGTATTAGCACTAATTTAGGGGCTAGATTTATAATTTATAAAACAAAGGTAAAAATAAAAAGAAAGAAAATACAAAAGAGAAAAAAAACTAAACTAACAAAAAAAAGGAAGAGAAAGCCCCCCCCCCCCCGCTGGGCCAAGTGGCCCAGCTGGCCTCCACTGACCGAACGGGCCGGCCCAACCGCGCCCCCACTCCCTTATTCCCCCCCCACTCCCCAGGGTACCGAAACCCTAGCCCACTCCTCCACTCCCCTCCCCTCGTTTCCTCACGCCTTTCCCCCCTCTCCTCCCCGATGGGATCTGGATCGGGGCAGTTGCCCCGGCCCCGTCGAACGCCGCCCCATCCTTGGCGCGCCGCCACCTCGCCCCTCCTGCTACTTCGACCTCGCCGCGGCGCCCCCTCTCCCTCGATATGGACGCGCCGTCGCCTGGCGACCTCGCCTCGGTGCCGATCGACGCCACCTCGCCGGAACCACACCGCCCCGACTCCGTCGCCGCACGTCGTCCCCGACTCCTCGTCGACCCCCATTGCCCAGTCCCTACCGCCCCAGTGAGCTCCGCCTCCTCTCCCCCTTTCCCTCTGTCGCCGGCGCCTCGGAGCGTCGCTCGAAGCCGCGGCCCGCGCCTCGCCCTCCCCCTTCTCCGCCGTGCTTCGGCCGCGCCCATGGACGCACCCCGCGCTCCCTCTCGCCATCTCCCCGCACCCGGCCACGGCCGATGCGCGCTCGTCGCGTGGGCACAAGCCCGTGCCGCCCGTGCCCCCCTGTCGCCGCCCTGCGCCCCGTGGCGCCCCTGCCTTCCCTCCCGCACGCCACCATTCACGCCGTCCACGCCCCTGCACCGCGGTCACCGCGTCCGGCTCGTGTGCCGCGCGCCCCTGATGCATCCATGCCACACGCCCCGCCGCGCCTCTTCTCCGTCCCGCCTCCGCCACTCTGCCCCGTGCAGCCAGCGCCGCTCTGCCTCACGCGCACGCCGCGCCCCTCCCTTCGATCCGGCCGGCCTCGCCGCTGTCGCCTCCGGCGACCGGCCTCCCCTGCCTTGGCGAACTGCCGGGTCCGCCGCCCCTCGCCCCTGGGCATGCGCCCACTCGGGCTCTGCCCTGCGCCCGAACCCGCTAAGGCCCCTAGGGCCTATGACAAACGGGGCCCAGCCCTGGAACTTTTTTTTAAAAAGAAAAAGAAAAGAAAAATAAATAATAAATATAATAATTAAAATATTAATTAATTAATTAAAGAATTAAATAAGTTAATTAATCATAATTATATTAACCCAATTAGCTGTTAGTTTAATCAAAACAGTAATTAGATAGTTAACCCTAATTAACCTAATCAGGGAATGACAGGTGGGTCCCACTGGACCCACATGTCAGTTTGACCCAGTCGACTCTGCTGACTGCTGACGTCAGCATGACCTCATGCTGATGTCATAAATCTAATTTCGAATTAATTAATTAATTAAATTCCAGAAGTTTAATAAAACCTTTAGAAAATCATATTTTTTAATCCGTAACTCGGATTAAAATATTTTCAACATGAAAGTTGGTCAGAACGGCGAGACGAATCCGGATACGCAGCCCGTTCGTCCGCCACGCATCCCTAACATATCCAACTCGCAACTTTCCCCCTCCGCCTCCTTTGCCCGAAAACGCGAAACACCGGGGATATTTTCCCGGTTGTTTCCCCCCTTCGCCGGTATCACCTATCCCTGCGTTAGATCACCTCTAGCACCGCGTTTGTCATGTTATGCTTTGATTGCTATGTTATTTATTGTGTTCCCGCTCCGTTACTTTTTCCGGTAGACCCCGAGACCGCTGCCGGTACCCCTGTGATCGACTACGGTGTTGACGACCCCCCCTTCTTGTCTGAGCAACCAGGCAAGCCCCCCCTTGATCACCAGATATGGCCTATTCTTCTCTATACTGCTTGCATTAGAGTAGTGTAGCATTTTACTGCTTTCCGTTAATCCTATACTGCTGCATAGCCTGTCCTTGCTACTACTGTTGTTACCTTTACCTGCTATCCTACTGCTTAGTATAGGATGCTAGTGTTCCATCAGTGGCCCTACACTCTTGTCCGTCTGCCATGCTATTCTATCGGGCCGTGATCACTCGGGGGTGATCACGGGCATATACTATATACTTTACACTGTTACATTACATGTGATACTGTTCGGAGATGGGGGCTGAAGGGGCAGGTGGCTCCATCCTGGTAGAGGTGGGCCTGGGTTCCCGACGGCCCCCGACTGTTACTTTGAGGCGGAGCGACAGGGCAGGTTCAGACCACCTAGGAGAGAGGTGGGCCTGGCCCTAGTCGGCGTTCGCGATACTTAAACACGCTTAACGAGATCTGGGTATTTGATCTGAGTCTAGCCATTTGGTCCATACGCACTAACCACCTACGCGGGAGTAGTTATGGGTATCCCGACGTCGTGGTATCAGCCGAAGCACTTCGTGACGTCAGCGACTGAGGGGCGCGCGCCGGGTTGGACCGCGTAACGTGACTTCCTTTGAAATGGAGGTTGCTAGGTCTGCTCTCCGGCCGCGTACGCAACGTGCAGGTGTGCTCAGGGCGATGGGCCCAGACCCCTGCGCGCTTAGGTTTAGACCGGCGTGCTGACCTCTCTGTTGTGCCTAGGAGGGGCTGCGACGTGTTGATCTTCCGAGGCCGGGCATGACCCAGGAAAGTGTGTCCGGCCAAATGGGATCAAGCGTGTTGGGCTATGTGGTGCACCCCTGCAGGGATGTTTATCTATTTGAATAGCCGTGTCCCTCGGTAAAAGGACGACCCGGATTTGTACCTTGACCTTATGACAACTAGAACCGGATACTTAATAAAACACACCCTTTCAAGTGCCAGATACATCCCGGTGATTGCTCTCCAACAGGGCATCGAGGAGGGGATTGCCGGGTAGGATTATGCTATACGATGCTACTTGGAGGACTTCAGTCTACTCTCTTCTATATGCTCCAAGACGGAGGCGACCGGAAGCGTAGTCTTCGATAAGACTAGCTATCCCCCTCTTATTCTGGCATTCTGCAGTTCAGTCCACTGATATGGCCCTTTACACATATATCCATGCATATGTAGTGTAGCTCCTTGCTTGCGAGTACTTTGGATGAGTACTCACGGTTGCTTTTCTCCCCCTTTTCCCCTTTTCCCTTCTACCCGGTTGCCGCAACCAGATGCTGGAGCCCAGGATCCAGACGCCACCTTCGACGACGACTCCTACTACTCTGGAAGTGCCTACTACTACGTGCAGCCTGCTGACGACGACCAGGAGTAGTTAGGAGGATCCCAGGCAGGAGGTCTGCGCCTCGTTCGATCTGTATCCCAGTTTGTGCTAGCCTTCTTAAGGCAACCTTGTTTAACTTATGTCTGTACTCAGATATTGTTGCTTCCGCTGACTCGTCTATGATCGAGCACTTGTATTCGAGCCCTCGAGGCCCCTGGCTTGTATTATGATGCTTGTATGACTTACTTTATTTGTAGAGTTGTGTTGTGATATCTTCCCGTGAGTCCCTGATCTTGATCGTACACATTTGCGTGCATGATTAGTGTACGATTGAATCGGGGGCGTCACAAGCGGTCATCCCGGCAAGCTCCTCTTGCCGGGGCCTTGCTCTCTTCGGGTGGCCTTCCCGGCAGGCTCCTCCTGCCGGGGCCTTGGCTCAAATACTTTGTTCTTGGATGGCCCAAAAAGGGACCATGGAGAGTTTTGGCGATCGCCTGGCAAGCCTTGCCACGGGGTGCTACGACTGCCCGTGCACAAGTTCGGGATACTAAGGTACCCCTACTTTAGTACACCGACACACATCATAGTTCAATTGTCGGTATTCCGGTTAGAAACAACACGGGTACCAAGAAATAATGGTGAGGGTGAGGAGTATCACCATACCAAGAATTCTTAAGAGGTGGTGAAATTCTCACATCATCCTTGATATATAAGATGGTATTACTTCAAGGTAGGACATAAGACAAGCTGGATAGCCAGGAACTGAAGGTACAACACAAGACATGAACAAGTTTGTGTTGAAGGGAAAGCAAGAATGTTGCCGATGATAACACAAATCATCGAGGGGCAAGGATGATATTTCTCATCATGAATTCAATTGATATCCTGGAAGAGCTCAGAATGTTGATAATGATCACGACACATTTGTCGAGAGATTGCCTGAAGATGTAATCGATCAGCGATGACATCAAGTCAAAGGAATGATGAAGCAAGAGGTTATTGGAACCATGGGTACGACAAAAACTCAAAATTAAGCTTGCTTTTCAAGGCAAAATGATTCGACGAGGAAGAATGGCGTAAGGTTATCTCATCGTAAAAAATTATGCTCTAGGAAGAAGGACCACGTAGTACAGTTAAAATTTAGCACAATGATATAGCCGATCAGGCTAGGAATGACTTGAAGGATTATTAAACTCGTAAGCAATGAAGATTACTTAGAGTTATTGAATCGAAGTGCGGAATCGATTCACTTATCGGTGTTGTCGAGTGAAATAACTCAGAACCCGGGGGAATTTTGGAATCAGTACGAAATAATACTTGAAGAATAACTCATAAGAAGTTATGCAGTTCCGTGATAATCTCGAGATACCAGAGGGGGTAATACTCGATGACGGACCAAAGTAGAGGTTGCACTGGGGTATTGCTCTGCAGAAGACAAGTGCTTAAACTTGCACGAGAAATGGTATTTAAAGGAGAACATGGTCGGAATCCACAATCATAAAGGATCGAACCACGGATACAAGATGAACTTATAACAAGGGTTAATTATTTTTACGAGCAGCTTCCATGATAAGTTATACATCGTGTCCCTGGGCATGAACGCAAGGTTCAAGGTCGACTCCCACTTCTTCAGTGTATAACCTTCCCTTCACTTTTCGCTTTGATAAAGGCATTAGTTTTGAAAGTTTTACCTGGTGAAATACCAGATGAGTATGACTCGTGAATACTTCCGAGTTCACACATATAAAGGAAGGCATCGGATCAACCCGTTAGGGTATCGTGGAAACATATACCACAAACTTCAAGAGTAGATATCACCAGCTCGAAAGCAGAGCATGGTTGGCAAAAGGAGAGGATACAATTTACCAAAGGCATTATGTATCGGAGAAAGAACTCACAAGGTGATTAATTATGAAGGACACTGTTGGACAATAATCCAACAGTGGATATGGCGATCCATAATGGAGCTGATGTGAGTATCGATACCCAATCAGAGGAAGAAGAATGCAAATGCATCGGTTTATAGAACATCTGAATAATTCAACGTTTAAATAATCAAAGGAATTATGATTTTCAAATCAAGGGATTAGGAGCAAACGCCCTGATCAAGGATGGATAAGTTGAATAGACTTAGGGGTACCATCGATGGCAATCTGATTGGCCGAGAACCAACTCATGTTCGAAAGACGTCTGAGCGGAAATATAATTTATAAGGATCAACTGATGATTGTGTGCATTCGCACACATATAGAATCAACGGACTTAAATGATAGTGACAAAGGATGCCAATAAGATTACTAGACATATGGGATTACCCAAAATGTAAGCAAGCAAGAATTTCAAGAGAAATAGGCTCCTGAGGATTTTTGGAAGATCGAATGGTATTTCGAAGATTGATGACATAAATGAATCAACTGGGGATGAGTGGATACTCGGTAAGTGTGAGAAATTATCCGTAGGGATATTCATGTGTCAAGAACTGCAAGGCGGTAAGCTCAAAGGATTATCGAAACAACGACGAGTGTTTCGGGGTATCTTGTAATAACAAGACCAACTAGGGATGAATGTCGGAATAACAACTGTAATTAGTTATCCTTACGGGTTTACGGTGGAAGGGGAATTGCAAGAGGGATGGCACGAAGTATCAAGGGAACATCCGAGAGTATTGTCAGAATCTTCCGTTGAAGTAGTCGATCATCCGTATTAAAGGGCTCTCCGACAGGAAGTGGTAACGAGAACCTAGAGTTAGATTTTAGCAAAATCATTTAACCCGAATAGAAGAGATGTCAGAGCCCCACAGTATAGATCAAGGAGTAAAAGATCCTACTACCACCCGATGGCGACGTGTGCCCGTAAGACACACAGCCAAGTTAGTAAAAGTTTTGCAATGCCTAGACTCGACTTCGGCCAAGGAGTTGGAAAGGGGGATTCCTACAGGCAGTCGGCTCTGATACCAACTTGTGACGCCCCCGATTCAATCGTACACTAATCATGCACGCAAATGTGTATGATCAAGATCAGGGACTCACGGGAAGATATCACAACACAACTCTACAAATAAAATAAGTCATACAAGCATCATAATACAAGCCAGGGGCCTCGAGGGCTCGAATACAGGTGCTCGATCATAGACGAGTCAGCGGAAGCAACAATATCTGAGTACAGACATAAGTTAAACAAGTTTGCCTTAAGAAGGCTAGCACAAACTGGTATATAGATCGAAAGAGGCGCATGCCTCCTGCCTGGGATCCTCCTAACTACTCCTCGAAGCCGAACTCCACGTAGAAACATCCTCGGGATCTCCAGCTCCTGGACTCCAGCATCTGGTTGCGACAACCAAGAAGAATGCAAAGGGGGAAAAGAGGGAGAAAAGCAACCGTGGGTACTCATCCAAAGTACTCGCAAGCCAGGATCTACACTACATATGCATGGGTATATGTTTAAAGGGCCATATCAGTGGACTGAACAGCAGAATGCCAGAATAAGAGGGGGATAGCTAATCCTGTCGAAGACTATGCTTCTGGCAGCCTTCGTCTTGCAGCATGTAGAAGAGAGTAGACTGAAGTCCTCCAAGTAGCATCGCATAGCATAATCCTACCTGGCGATCCCCTCCTCGATGCCCTGTTAGAGAGCGACCACCGGGTTGTATCTGGCACTTGGAAGGGTGTGTTTTATTAAGTATCCGGTTCTAGTTGTCATAAGGTCAAGGTACAACTCCAGGTCGTCCTTTTACCGAGGGACACGGCTATTCAAATAGATAAACTTCCCTGCAGGGGTGCACCACATAGCCCAACACGCTTGATCCCATTTGGCCGGACACACTTTTCTGGATCATGCCCGGCCGCGGAAGATCAACACGTCGCAGCCCCACCTAAGCACAACAGAGAGGTCAGCACGCCGGTCTAAACCTAAGCGCGCAGGGGTCTGGCCCCATCGCCCTGAGCACACCTGCATGCTGCGAACGCGGCCGGAAGCAGAAATAGCCCCCTTAATACAAGAGCGAGCTTACGATCCAATGCGGCGCGTGCCACTCAGTCGCTGACGTCACGAAGGCTTCGGCTGATACTACGACGTCGGGATACCCATAACTACTCCCGTGTAGATGGTTAGTGCGTATAGACCAAATGGCCAGACTCAGATCAAATACCCAGATCTCGTTAAGCGTGTTAAGTATCCGCGAACGCCGACCAGGGCCAGGCCCACCTCTCTCCTAGGTGGTCGTAAACCTGCCCTGTCGCTCCGCCACAAAGTAACAGTCAGGGGCCGTCGGGAACCCAGGCCCACCACTACCTGGGTGGAACCACCTGCCCCTTCAGCCCCCAACTCCGAACAGTATCACAGGTAATGTAACAGTGTAAAGTATATAGTATATGCCCGCGATCACTTCCCGAAGTGATCACGGCCCAATAGTATAGGATGGCAGACGGACAAGAGTGTAGGGAGTAGGATTGCAGGTAAAGGTATCAACAACACTATCAAAGACAGGCTATGCATCAGGATAGGAATAACGAAAGCAGTAAGATGCTACACTACTCTAATGCAAGCAGTATAGAGGAGAGTAGGCGATATCTGGTGATCAAGGGGGGGCTTGCCTGGTTGCTCTGGCAAGAGAGAGGGGTCGTCAACTCCGTAGTCGTACTGGGTAGCAGCAGCGTCGGTCTCGGTGTCTAGCGAGAGAAGAGGGGGGAGAAACAATAAATATTTAAGCAAACAGATGCATAGCGATGCATGACATGACAAGTAACGGTGTTAGGGGTGCCCTAACGTGGTATGGGATGATACCGGTGAAGGAGGAAAACATCCGGGGAGGTATCCCCGGGGTTCCGTGTTTTCGGGCAGAGGAGCCGGAGGGGGAAAAGTTGCGAGTTTGATATGTTAGGATTGTGTGACGGACGAACGGGCTGCGTATCCGGGTTCGTCTCATCGTTCTGAGCAACTTTCATGTACAAAGTTTTTCCATCCGAGCTACGGTTTATTTTATATTAATTTTAAAAGATTTAAATTAATTTTAGCATTTATTTAATTAATTTAATTCAACATTATCCAGAACAGTGCATGCTGACGTCGGCATCACATCAGCATGACGTCAGCAGTCAACAGAGGTGTTGACTGGTCAACTGACGTGTGGGTCCCGTTCGTCATAGACTCCTAGTAATCAACAGGGTTAATTAGCTTTAACTAAATGATTAGGTTAATCTAATTCGATTTAATTAAGTTAATTAATTCTTTAATTAATTAATTAATTAATTTCATTATTATATTTTTTAATTCTTTAAAAAAACGTTCTGGAGCTCGTGGGCCCCTCGTGTCATAGGCACATGGCCTTAACGGGCGTTGGGTGCACGGGCGCCGGGCAGCGGGCGCACGGGCGCGGGTGGGCGCCGGGACCCGGCTGGGCACCGAGCGGGGCAAGCCGGCGCGGCCATCTCCATCGATGGCGGGAACGGGGGGGTGGGCTCGGCAGCCGCATCGCGACGAGGGGCACCGGATGGTGGCCGTGGGGGCTGCTGGAGGTGGGCTGCAGGGGCGCCGGCGTTGAGCGGAGCAGCGCGGGGCTCGGCCTCGCAGCGGGCACACCGAGCGTAGGGAGCAGGGCGCGGCCACGGTGCGTGCACGGGCACGGGACGGCACGGGCGTGCAGTGACTGGACGAGGAGAGGGGGAGCTGCGGGAGCACGCTAGCGAGCGAGTCCCGTCGAGGACGACTCCGGCGCGGGGTCAGAGAGGGAGATGGGGGTGGCGCTCACGGAGGGATGTAGGGTCCAGGGCAGTGGTGCTTGTGGTGGAGGACGAAGACGCCGCGTGACGGGGAGGCAGTCCGGCGACGGCGAGGTCTTCGGGCGACGGTGGTGACGCACAGCGACGACGTCGGTGAAGGAGGCGCCGGGCTCGGGGTGGATGGCGAGGCGAGGGAACGGGGGAGCACGGCGTCGGGGCGACGGTCGGTGACGGCGCTCGGGTCGGGGGGGAACGGGATCGGGGCAGCGACTTACTGGCGTGGCCAGCCTCGATCCGATCTGGATCGGGGGGAGGGGAGTGGGCGACGCGGGGGGGGGGGGGTGAGTGTGCGGTCTGGGTGGGGCTAGGGTTTGGGTCGTGGGCAGGGGGCCATATAGGCCAGGGGAGGGAGTGGTCCGGCCTGGCAGGCCACTGGCTGGGCCGAGGCCCAGTTGGTCTGGGGGTTTTCGTTTTATTTCTGTTTTATTTTCCCTTTTGTCTTTTGTTTATTCTCTGATCTTTTCTGTTTCAATTTTATATTTTATATACATTAGTTTTATAAAATACATTAGTTATATATCCCACCACCACAATTAACTTGGCACCTATAATAAATTAGTTTGTAATTGTTTATTATTTTAAAAGCATTTCAATAATTGTTCTCGCTGTGTTTTATATATTTTAGAGTATTTAAACAATTTATAAAAGTGTGGTCTCTTCACCAAAATTACCTTTGCTTTATTTGGCACAACCCAAACATTTTTGTTTTAAAGTTTGAAAACCTTTATCGTTTGACTTGACTATTGAATTTGAATTTGGAATGGTTTCGAATCAACGCGGGTTTATCAACAGTAACCGAGGTGACGTGGCAACATTAGCAGAGGTTTACTGTAGCTTAATTATCGGGGTGTCACATATATACAGCCCCTAGGGCATCGTTTAGACTTTGGGTTTTGTTTAGATTAAAAGTTCGCCATAGCTGCAACTTCGCGTACTTCGTTTGTGTTCAACGACCAGACCAAGGCGTCACAGAACCCCACCTTGATCAATAAAGCTTTCCTCTTATATTCACAATATCTAGATTGCAATCTTAGTTTCTTGCTTGTTCTTTGTTTGCCTGCAGGAAACAGACCTTCGTGGTCAGGTTGATCGTGCTCCGGCGTGGTCAATAACCTCTCGGAGTTGGTTTATCGATTGCTAAGGCGCGACGTCCTCGCACGTTCGTAGTCGGATCGTCAAAGTCAACTTCCTCCAAACGATAGCCACTATCTCATCGAAAGACGGGACACCTTTGCCTCTATCAACCATCGTGACATAGAAGAATCTGAGGATGATACAATGAATAGATTTTTTGGTGGTTTGAACCATGATATTCAGGCATGATTTCAGTATATTCCTCGTTGCATTACTGGTATGTATGTTCGTGCTTGTACCTTTGAGAGACAGTTACAGGAGGATGCATCTGGTGACTACAACAACTACTATTCTAGTTCATGCTCACCACCACCGCTTGGTTCCTCCACCGTTGCACCTACTAGAGCAGCCACACCTCAGATTGTGAGCGCGACATCATCTCAAGAGTATGGTACATTGCCATCATCCGTACCTACATCAGCTACATCTTTGCGACAAGGTAACTGTAAAGGTATTGATGATATAACTTCACATGAGAATGATGCATGCCTAGTTAACTTGAATACATCATGTGTTGAGTTACCTGTTGATTTGAGCACATCACCTATTTTAGAGAATCATGTTAGTGTCATGAATGCGTCATGTGATCAAATAACTAAAATACCAGCATTTTTGAGTGCACCCAATGAATTAACTGTTGATGCAAAAGAACCAATGTTTAATCATTTTGATATGATCTCTAATCTTGGTGATGATTCTGTGTCAAATGACTTATTGCATGTTGGCTTATTTAAGCATGTTGTAGCATGTAAATTTTATGCAAGTAAGGTTTATTCACCAATATTGGGATGGTTTAATGATGAATATTGTCAATCTTTTCATATGAATAAGAGCTTCACTTATATGTGCAAACTGAGTTGCAATACTTTCATGCCTTCTACTTCTTGTGATAATATTTTGGCTTTATATTTTATTCACTATGAAAGTTACTCATGTATACATGTGTCATATGTGCAAATTCCACGGGAAGTAAAAATTGATGACATATACATATACAACATGTACACCTTGTCTCTTTTGTTAGCCACATTTCAGATAAAGCAACGCCGAGGACGGCTTTATTTTCAAGAAGGGGAGGATGATGAGGACATGACTACCTTGGATACGACCAAAAATATTGCATACATGCATATTTGTCAGGTGATTTCTAGTGTCAACTATTCAATAATCTATTTATATTATCCACAACAAAAATACTTCACACACTTTTGTGTTTTGTCTAATTGCAGGTGTGTGGGACATTTGTACAATCCAGATATGAAGATAAGGGAAAAAGAGAAGTTTAGGTGCTGTTCAAAAAGTCCCTTCACGTCACTTTTGGGCCAAGAGAAGATATCTCACGTTCTGGATTTAGATTCGGACTACACAGACATACCTGACTCAAAACAGCAAGAACTTTTTCATACAGACTCCGAATTGGGTGATTCTTTTTTTGTTGGAAAGTAGATTTCGTCCTCTTTCCACTCCAATTGGATTCACCTTTAAATTCGTCCGGAGCATTGAGATATGGACGAAACAATCTGACACTGCAGCAGAATCCGAGTCAAACAACAAGTCCAAAGGTGTTGCATCACCTCCACTTGGGCCCATGAGCCTTGTACGACCTAGGGTTGGTTTTAGGCTGCCTTGGGACGTCCTCCCACCTCCTTGGCTGCCACCCCTTACTCCTATATAAGTAGATCTATCTAGTAGCTTTTTCCTTGGGATTTGTTTAGTTAAATGTTAGCCATTGCAACTTCGTGTACTTCGTTTGTGTCCAACGACCAGACCAAGACCACTTTCGGATCCCCACCTTTATCAATACTTCATCTATATTCGCAATATTCAGATTGCATTATCATATTCTTGCTTGTTCTTCGATTGCATGAAGGAATAGACCTTCGTGGTCAGGCTGATCGTGCTTCCGGCATCGTCAGTAACCTCAGGAGATTGGTTTAGCGATTGCTAAGGCGCAACGTCGTGCATGTTTGTAGTCCGATTGTCAAAGTCGACTCCAACAAATCGACAGTTATCATCTCATGGAAAGATCGGGACACCCTCGCCTCTATCATGATACCATGCCACTTTCAACCTTTTCAGAGTTCATTTGAAATGCTTTTCAATTTCAGGGTCTTATAGCTCAAAATAATCAGTAAATGCATGAAAAATAACAAATGAAGTCAGAAAGGGTTGAAGACTGATGATGTGGCTCTGAAATGGTGCATTTTGAACACAGAACAAGTCTGGAGTTCAAGTAAGTTAAAAAAATGAAGTCCCTTTGCAAAAGACGAGTTTCCGTATGAATCCCTGATACTTTGAAAGAGATTGTTCATTTTGTACACAAAGTGCATCCATTTTTTGCCGTAACCCACTCTACTTTCTTGCATATGCTATGTGGATGAAATGATGATACCATGCCAACTTTCAACCTTTTCAGAGTTCATTTGAAATGCTTTTCAATTTCAGGGTCTTATAGCTCAAAATAATCAGTAAATGCATGAAAAATAACAAATGAAGTCAGAAAGGGTTGAAAATTGATGATGTGGCTTTGAATGGTGCATTTTGAACACAGAAAAACTATGGAGTTCAAATAAGTTAAAAAAATGAAATCCCTTTGTAACAGACGAGTTTCTGTATGAAACCCTGATACTTCGAAAGAGATTGTCCGTTTTGTACACGAAGTGCATCTAGTTTTGGCCATAACCTTCTCTACTTTCTTGCGCATGCTATGTGGGTTGATGAGGACATCAATACCATTGTTACACCCACAGCCCCTACTGTTTCATATGATGGACCAATTACTAGAGCTCGCGCACGCTAATTAAATTACCAGGTACTTTCGTTTCTTGGTAATGATTCTAATGTTCATGAGAATATGATGCTCCCTAAATTGGATACATTTGTTTTGCTTACAAATGAAGGGCCTAGCTTGGAGCAGGATGAACATTGGAGCAAGAACAAGCATGGAGATGATGGCATGCGCAAGGGGAACAAGAACGGAGTCACAAGTGATGATTTCAGGACTCTGAAGCCACCATAAGGAGTGAATGAAACCTTGGACGAAATATACAAGATGCCACTTCATAAATTTCGTCCAGAGGCTATTCTAGGTACTGCGTCACCTTATTATTGGGCCAGGCCCATGTAATTTCGAAATACTTAAGTATAGGCTGTTTTTAGAGTCCGTATGTGTGGGGAAGCAAGAGTTAGGGTTGGTTTCGGACCCCTTCCTCAAGGGCCACGAAATTCCCCCCCCCCTCTTCCTCCATATATACAGCCCTTAGGGCGTCGTTTAGACTTTGGGTTTTGTTTAGATTAAAAGTTCGCCATAGCTGCAACTTCGCGTACTTCGTTTGTGTTCAACGACCAGACCAAGGCGTCACAGAACCCCACCTTGATCAATAAAGCTTCCCTCTTATATTCGCAATATCCAGATTGCAATCTTAGTTTCTTGCTTGTTCTTCGTTTGCCTGCAGGAAACAGACCTTCGTGGTCAGGTTGATCGTGCTCCGGCGTGGTCAATAACCTCTCGTAGTTGGTTTTGCGATTGCTAAGGCGCGACGTCCTCGCACGTTCGTAGTCGGATCGTCAAAGTCGACTTCCTCCAAACGATAGCCACCATCTCATCGAAAGACGGGACACCTTTGCCTCTATCAAGTGGTATCAGATTTCCAGGTTGCTCGGTGAGATTTTACAGTTTTTCGTAGTTTAGATCGAGTCTGTTCTTCATACCTATAGTCCACGAAAAAGCCAAAAAAAATAGGGTTAGTTCATCCCATCCGAACCAATCTGAGCCTTTGCATAATCTTTTCTGTATTTGCTTTGTTGAATTTGCGGTTGCATCGTCGTGTCAAGTTGCTGATCTTAGCGTCTAGTCCTTTAGAGTTTCGAGTTCTGTTCACAGGTTGTCACATTGTCCCTGCCATATATCACCATCGCATCATCATCATCGCTGCTGCCATATACCACCACCGCACCAACTTCATCACCGCTGCCATATACCACCACCACATATTCACCACCAATCCGAGTCCATATACGCCACCACATACCCGCCGCCATCACGCCAATCCGAGTCCACCGGCAACATATATCTGCCGCCAGTCCGAGTTCCACGAGATTCATCTCCGCCACCAGTCCGAGTTCCACCAGATTCATCTCCGCCACCAGTCCTATTCCAAGTCCAGTATTTTGTTACTCTGTTTTGGATTTCCAGATCACGCCATACTCCGAGTCGTGACAAAGAAGGACTCCCCAACTTTCGTGCTACCCGCAGAAGAAAAATAGTTCCAAACTCAAAAAAAAACTAAGTCTGGAAAATTCTGGCTAGGCAGTTTTTAGGACATTTGTTGACTTTTTCGAAAAAAAATTGTTGCGGAGCAAAAAAAAAGAGGAAAAAAAGTGCAAAAAAAAGTGAAAAAAAAAGAAAAAAAAAATTCAGAGTGTGCTCCTCCCTTGTTTACGTGCAGCGCCGTGATTTTGTTAGTGTTCTAGGCTCGCGTCTCTAGTACGGTCTAGCCTAGGACCAGCACAGTACCGTCGTTGAGCGTTTATTCAACTTTGCATCTCTGAATTGATTATTGCTGACCCTTTTTGCTACCATACTATAAGCCTTCCCAGCTCCACATACATCTACGTCGTGCGTTTGACTCTCCCTGGTAATCACTCTATCCAAGCTTTTGAGAGTTTTGACTACAACGGTTGCCGATCACCGCCTGCTGCTGGGTAAGAACTGGTAAGAATTTGAGATTTGCTTGACGGATTTGTGACTGTCCACCACACTACCACCACTTCCTAGTAGTCTGTAGAATCATATTCTTGTGTGTTTCTATTGCTGCTAACCATGGCAGGATCACAAGCCGACGAGACTGACTGGGAGAACATGACAAACAAAGCGTTACATGATAAGTTTCAGCAAATGATGAGTGGACAGGTGGAAGATGTGCTCAATAGATTTGAAGAGGCCATGGAGAAGATAGATGGCATTGAGAAGGCGTTCGAAACAAAGCTCGATAACAAGTTCAATGAGTTGCTCGCGCGTCTACCACCACCACCACCGGCTGCACCTAACGCACCTCTACAACAACAACAACGACTACCTCCACATCGCGAAACAGCCCTCCGCCGAGCGACCCGTGTCCCTCTTCAGCTTGGCCAACCTGTTGGTGCTGCTGTTGATACTTCTTGGCTCCTGCTGCTGATGCGGAGGAGGATGATTATGTGGGAGATTACGAGGATGAGGTTGATCAACATCAGAACTACATGCAACCACCAGCACTAGAACCACCAGGTCGTCCACATGTAAATAATGGTAATGTTAGGGCTCCCCCTCAGGTACGAGATCATGACCATCTCCCTAAACTGAAATTGAATATCCCACCATTTGAGGGTAGATATGTTCCTGATATATATCTTACTTGGGAGTTAGAAACTGAACAACGATTTACATGTTTACAATATCCTGAGGAGAGACGTGTTCCTGCTGCTGTTTGTGCTTTCACTAGCTTTGCATGTGTTTGGTGGTCTGAATATTGTAGATTATATCCTGTTCCAGCTACTTGGGCTGCTTTGAAAACTTCTATGCGTACTCGTTGGGTTCCGCCATATTATCAACGTGAATTACTTCAAAAATTGCAGCGCTTAAGACAAGGAAAAAATTCTGTAGAAGAATTTTATCAGGAATTACAAACAGGATTGATTCGATGTGGTATTGTTGAGGAGAATGAAGCTATGCTTGCACGTTTTGTGGGTGGATTAAATAGAGAGATTCAGACCATTCTAGACTATAAGGATTATAATAATATCACTCGTTTATTCCATCTTGCTTGTAAAGCTGAACGTGAAGTGCAGGATCGACAGGCATTGGCGCGAACTAACTTTTCTGCATGTCGACCTTCATCATGGACACCACGTGCATCATCTACTTCCACACGTTCTGCTACACCGGCACCGCCGTCAGCTGCCACCTCCAACCGTGATACAAGAAAGCAGGCACAACCACCACTATCTGCCAAGAGCACACCTGTCGGGCCTGCACAGAGCTCTGCTTCTTCCATGGCGTCTACAGGGCACACAAGTGATATTATTTGTCGTCGTTGTAAGGGAAGAGGACATTTTGCGCGCGAATGCACATCTCAGCGTGTGATGATTGCTACTGAGGATGGTGGGTATGAGTCCGCTAGTGACTATGATGAGGAGACTTTGGCTCTTCTTACACATGAAGAACACGGTGGAGATGATTCTGATCATGAGATGCAATACATGGCTGCTGAAGATGCTGACAGGTATGAATGTTTAGTTGCTCAACGTGTTTTGAGTGTGCAGGTCACGCAAGCTGAGCAAAATCAGAGGCATAATTTGTTCCATACAAAGGGAGTTGTGAAGGAACGTTCTGTTCGCGTCATCATAGATGGAGGGAGCTGCAACAACTTGGCTAGCATGGAGATGGTGGAGAAGCTATCCCTCACCACAAGACCACATCCACATCCTTACTACATCCAATGGTTCAACAACAGCGGTAAGTTTAAGGTAACACGTACTGTTCGTGTGCATTTTAGTATCTCTACATATGCTGATTATGTTGATTGTGATGTGGTACCTATGCAAGCATGTTCCTTATTACTTGGTAGACCATGGCAATTTGATAAAAATTCTGTACACCATGGTAGAAACAATCAGTATACTCTTGTTCATAAGGACAAAAATATTACTTTGCTTCCTATGACTCCTGATTCCATTTTGAAAGATCATATTAATCGAGCTAATAAAGCAAAACAGGAGCAAAATAAGAGTGAAAATCAGATTGTGGCAAAAGACTTTGAGCAACAAATGAAGCCTAATAATAAACCATCTAGTGTTGCTTCTGAAGTTACATTGAGAAGTGCATGTTTATTTGCCACCAAATCTGATATTGATGATCTAGATGTTAGCAAATCTGTTTGCTATGCTTTTGTGTGCAAAGAGGCATTATTTTCATTCAAGGACGTGCCTTCCTCTTTACCTCCTGCTGTTACTAACATTTTGCAGGAGTTCGCTGACGTCTTTCCACAAGACGTGCCACCGGGATTACCACCTATTCGAGGGATTGAGCATCAAATTGACTTAATTCCCGGTGCATCATTACCCAACCGCGCACCATACCGTACCAATCCAGAGGAGACGAAGGAGATTATGCGTCAAGTACAAGAGCTACTCGACAAAGGTTATATACGCGAATCCCTTAGTCCTTGTGCTGTTCCTATTATTCTAGTGCCGAAAAAGGATGGTACCTCGCGTATGTGTGTTGATTGTAGAGGCATTAATAATATTACCATTCGTTATCGTCATCCTATTCCTAGGCTAGATGATATGCTTGATGAATTGAGTGGCTCTACAATATTCTCCAAAGTTGATTTGCGTAGTGGATACCATCAAATTTGTATGAAATTGGGAGATGAATGGAAAACAGCATTTAAAACTAAGTTTGGTTTATATGAGTGGTTAGTCATGCCTTTTGGGTTAACTAATGCACCTAGTACTTTCATGAGAATAATGAACGAAGTTTTACGTGCTTTCATTGGACGATTTGTGGTAGTCTATTTTGATGATATACTGATTTATAGCAAATCTTTGGAAGAACATTTGGAACATTTACGTGCTGTTTTTAATTCTCTACGTGATGCACGTTTGTTTGGTAACCTTGGGAAGTGCACCTTTTGCACCGACCGAGTGTCTTTTCTCGGCTATGTTGTTACTCCACAGGGAATTGAAGTTGATAAAGCCAAGATTGAAGCTATTGAGAGTTGGCCGCAGCCCAAAACGGTCACACAAGTGAGGAGTTTTCTTGGACTCGCTGGTTTCTATAGGCGTTTTGTGAGAGATTTTAGCACCATTGCTGCACCTCTCAATGAGCTTACAAAGAAGGATGTGCCTTTTGTTTGGGGTACCGCACAGGAAGAAGCCTTCACGGTATTGAAAGATAAGTTGACACATGCTCCTTTACTCCAACTTCCTGACTTTAATAAGACTTTTGAGCTTGAATGTGATGCTAGTGGAATTGGATTAGGAGGTGTGTTATTACAAGATGGCAAACCTGTTGCATATTCTTCTAAAAAATTGAGTGGGCCTAGTCTGAACTATTCTACTTATGATAAGGAATTATATGCTCTTGTTCGGACTTTAGAGACATGGCAACATTATTTATGGCCCAAAGAATTTGTTATACATTCTGATCATAATCTTTGAAACATATTAAAAGTCAAGCTAAACTGAATCGTAGACACGCTAAATGGGCTTAATTCATTGAGACTTTCCCTTATGTCATTAAACACAAGAAGGGTAAAGAAAATGTTATTGCTGATGCTTTGTCTCGTCGCTATACTATGCTTTCACAACTTGACTTCAAAATATTTGGTTTGGAGACCATCAAAGATCAATATGTGCATGATGCTGATTTTAAAGAAGTAATGCAGAATTGTAAAGAAGGAAGAACATGGAACAAGTTCGTTGTTAATGATGGTTTTGTGTTCCGCGCTAACAAGCTATGCATTCCTGCTAGCTCTGTTCGTCTTTTGTTGTTGCAGGAGGCTCATGGAGGAGGATTAATGGGACACTTTGGCGTGAAGAAGACGGAGGACGTACTTGCTACACATTTCTTTTGGCCAAAGATGAGACGGGATGTTGAGCGTTTTGTTGCTCGCTGCACTACATGTCAAAAAGCTAAGTCACGACTCAATCCTGATGGTTTATATATGCCTTTGCCTGTGCCTACTGTTCCTTGGGAGGATATATCTATGGACTTTGTTTTAGGTTTACCTCGAACAAAGAAGGGGAGGGATAGCATATTTGTTGTCGTGGATAGATTCTCAAAAATGGCACACTTTATACCATGTCATAAAAGCGATGATGCTGTTAATGTTGCTGATTTGTTCTTTCGTGAAATTATTCGCTTGCATGGTGTGCCAAATACTATTGTTTCAGATCGTGATACTAAATTTCTTAGCCACTTTTGGAGATGTTTATGGGCTAAGTTGGGGACTAAACTGGTTTTTAGTACTACTTGTCACCCCCAAACTGATGGACAAACTGAAGTAGTCAATAGAACATTGTCTACTATGCTTAGGGCTGTTTTGAAGAATAATAAGAAAATGTGGGAAGAATGCTTGCCTCATATTGAATTTGCTTATAATCGTTCATTGCATTCTACTACTAAGATGTGCCCTTTTGAAATTGTGTATGGTTTCCTACCTCGTGCACCTATTGATTTGTTGCCTCTTCCATCTTCGGAGAAGGTTAATTTTGATGCTAAACAACGTGCTGATTTGATCTTAAAGATGCATGAGTTAACTAAGGAAAATATTGAGCGCATGAATGCTAAATATAAACTTGTTGGAGATAAGGGTAGAAAATGTGTTGTCTTTGCACCTGGAGATCTTGTTTGGTTACATTTGCGTAAGGATATGTTTCCTAATTTGCGCAAGTCAAAGCTAATGCCACGTGCTGATGGTCCTTTTAAGGTGCTAGAAAAAATAAATGATAATGCATATAAACTTGAGTTGCCTGCAGATTTTGGGGTTAGTCCCAGTTTTAACATTGCAGATTTGAAGCCTTATTTGGGTGAGGAAGATGAGCTTCCTTCGAGGACGACTTCAGTTCAAGAAGGGGAGGATGATGAGGACATCAATACCACTGTTACACCCACAGCCCCTACCGTTACATATGATGGACTAATTACTAGAGCTCGCGCACGCTAATTAAATTACCAGGTACTTTCGTTTCTTGGTAATGATTCTAATGTTCATGAGAATATGATGCTGCCTAAATTGGATACATTTGTTTTGCTTACAAATGAAGGGCCTAGCTTGGAGAAGGATGAACATTGGAGCAAGAACAAGCATGGAGTTGATGGCATGCGCAAGGGGAACAAGAACG
Organism: Aegilops umbellulata; assembly: GCA_032464435.1. Classification (NCBI taxonomy): domain Eukaryota; kingdom Viridiplantae; phylum Streptophyta; class Magnoliopsida; order Poales; family Poaceae; genus Aegilops; species Aegilops umbellulata. Next base: position 62,823,705 of record CP136059.1, on the reverse strand, counting down.
GAGTCACAAGTGATGATTTCAGGACTCTGAAGCCACCATAAGGAGTGAATGAAACCTTGGACGAAATATACAAGATGCCACTTCATAAATTTCGTCCAGAGGCTATTCTAGGTGCTGCGTCACCTTATTATTGGGCCAGGCCCATGTAATTTCGAAATACTTAAGTATAGGCTGTTTTTAGAGTCCGTATGTGTGGGGAAACAAGAGTTAGGGTTGGTTTCGGACCCCTTCCTCAAGGGCCACGAAATTCCCCCCCCCCTCTTCCTCCATATATACAGCCCTTAGGGCGTCGCTTAGACTTTGGGTTTTGTTTAGATTAAAAGTTCGCCATAGCTGCAACTTCGCGTACTTCGTTTGTGTTCAACGACCAGACCAAGGCATCACAGAACCCCACCTTGATCAATAAAGCTTCCCTCTTATATTCGCAATATCCAGATTGCAATCTTAGTTTCTTGCTTGTTCTTCATTTGCCTGCAGGAAACAGACCTTCGTGGTCAGGTTGATCGTGCTCCGGCGTGGTCAATAACCTCTCGGAGTTGGTTTAGCGATTGCTAAGGCGCGACGTCCTCGCACGTTCGTAGTCGGATCGTCAAAGTCGACTTCCTCCAAACGATAGCCACCATCTCATCGAAAGACGGGACACCTTTGCCTCTATCATGGGTGAAATGATGATACCATGCCAAGTTTCAACCTTTTCAGAGTTTATTTGAAATGCTTTTCAATTCCAGGGTCTTATAGCTCAAAATAATCAGTAAATGCATGAAAAATAACAAATTAAGTCAGGAAGGGTTGAAAATTGATGATGTGTCTTTGAATGGTGCATTTTGAACAAAGAAAAACTATGGAGTTCAAATAAGTTCCAAAAAATGAAATCCCTTTGTAACAGATGAGTTTTCGTATGAAACCCTGATACTTCGAAAGAGATTGTCCGTTTTGTACACGAAGTGCATCTAGTTTTTGCTGTAACCCTCTCTATTTTCTTGCACATGCTTTGTGGCTGAAATGATGATACCATGCCAAATTTTAACCTTTTGAGAGTTCATTTGAAATGCTTCTCAATTTCAGGGTCTTATAGCTCAAAATAATCAGTAAATGCATGAAAAATAACAAATGAAGTCAGGAAGGGTTGAAAATTAATGATGTGGCTTTGAATGGTGCATTTTGAATACAAAAAAGTGTGGAGTTCCAACAAGTTAAAAAAATGAAATCCCTTTGTAACAGACGAGTTTCCGTATGAAACCCTGATACTTCGAAAGAGATTGTCCGTTTTGCACACGAAGTGCATCCAGTTTTTGCCGTAACCCTCTCTACTTTCTCGCACATACTATGTGGGTGTAATGATGATACCATGCCTACTTTCAACCTTTTCAGAGTTAATTTGAAATGCTTTTCAATTTCAGGGTCTTATAGCTCAAAATAATCAGTAAATGCATAAAAAATAACAAATGAAGTCAGAAAGGGTTGAAAATTGATGATGTGGCTTTGAGTGGTGCATTTTGAACACAAAAAAGTGTGGAGTTCCAACAAGTTAAAAAAATGAAATCTCTTTGTAACAGACGAGATTCCGTATGAAACCCTCATACTTCGAAAGAGATTGTCCGTTTTGTACACGAAGTGCATCCAGTTTTTGCCGTAACCCTCTCTACTTTCTTGCACATGCTATGTGGACGTAATGATGATACCGTGCCTACTTTCAACCTTTTCAGAGTTCATTTGAAATGCTTTTCAATTTCAGGGTCTTATAGCTCAAAATAATCAGTAAATGCATGAAAAATAACAAATGCGGTTTGAAAGGGTTGAAAATTAATGATGTGGCTTTGAATGGTGCATTTTAAACACAAAAAAGTGTGGATTTCCAAAAAGTTAAAAAAATGAAATCTCTTTGTAACAGACGAGTTTCCGTATGAAACCCTGATACTTCGAAAGAGATTGTCCATTTTGTACACGAAGTGCATCCAGTTTTTGCCGTAACCCTCTCTACTTTCTCGCACATACTATGTGGGTGTAATGATGATACCATGCCTACTTTCAACCTTTTCAGAGTTCATTTGAAATGCTTTTCAATTTCAGGGTCTTATAGCTCAAAAAAATTAGTAAATGCATAAAAAATAACAAATGAAGTCAGAAAGGGTTGAAAATTGATGATGTGGCTTTGAGTGGTGAATTTTGAACACAAAAAAGTGTGGAGTTCCAACAAGTTAAAAAAATGAAATCTCTTTGTAACAGACGAGTTTCCGTATGAAACCCTGATACTTCGAAAGAGATTGTCCATTTTGTACACGAAGTGCATCCAGTTTTTGCCGTAACCCTCTCTACTTTCTTGCACATGGTATGTGGATGTAATGATGATACCATGCCTACTTTCAGCCTTTTCAGAGTTCATTTGAAATGCTTTTCAATTTCAGGGTCTTATAGCTCAAAATAATCAGTAAATGCATAAAAAATAACAAATGAAGTCAGAAAGGGTTGAAAATTGATGATGTGGCTTTGAGTGGTGCATTTTGAACACAAAAAAGTGTGGAGTTCCAACAAGTTAAAAAAATGAAATCTCTTTGTAACAGACGAGATTCCGTATGAAACCCTCATACTTCGAAAGAGATTGTCCGTTTTGTACACGAAGTGCATCCAGTTTTTGCCGTAACCCTCTCTACTTTCTTGCACATGCTATGTGGACGTAATGATGATACCGTGCCTACTTTCAACCTTTTCAGAGTTCATTTGAAATGCTTTTCAATTTCAGGGTCTTATAGCTCAAAATAATCCGTAAATGCATGAAAAATAACAAATGCGGTTTGAAAGGGTTGAAAATTAATGATGTGGCTTTGAATGGTGCATTTTAAACACAAAAAAGTGTGGATTTCCAAAAAGTTAAAAAAATGAAATCTCTTTGTAACAGACGAGTTTCCGTATGAAACCCTGATACTTCGAAGGAGATTGTCCATTTTGTACACGAAGTGCATCCAGTTTTTGCCGTAACCCTCTCTACTTTCTCGCACATACTATGTGGGTGTAATGATGATACCATGCCTACTTTCAACCTTTTCAGAGTTCATTTGAAATGCTTTTCAATTTCAGGGTCTTATAGCTCAAAATAATTAGTAAATGCATAAAAAATAACAAATGAAGTCAAAAAGGGTTGAAAAATGATGATGTGGCTTTGAATGGTGCATTTTGAACACAGAAAAAGTCTGGAGTTCAAATAAGTTAAAAAAATGAAATCCCTTTGTAACAGACGAGTTTCCGTATGAAACCCTGATACTTCGAAAGAGATTATTCGCTTTGTACACGAAGTGCATCCATTTTTTGCCGTAACCCTCTCTACTTTCTTGCACATGCTATGTCGGTGAAATGATGATACCATGCCAACTTTCAACCTTTTCAGAGTTTATTTGAAATGCTTTTCAATTTCAGGGTCTTATAGCTCAAAATAATCATTAAATGCATAAAAAATAACAAATGAAGTCAAAAAGGGTTGAAAATTGATGATGTGGCTTTGAGTGGTGCATTTTGAACACAAAAAAGTGTGGAGTTCCAACAAGTTAAAAAAAATGTAATCTCTTTGTAACAGACGAGTTTCCGTATGAAACCCTGATACTTCGAAAGAGATTGTCCATTTTGTACACGAAGTGCATCCAGTTTTTGCCGTAACCCTCTCTACATTCTTGCACATGCTATGTGGATGTAATGATGATACCATGCCTACTTTCAACCTTTTCAGAGTTGATTTGAAATGCTTTTCAATTTCAGGGTCTTATAGCTCAAAATAATAAGTAAATGCATAAAAAATAACAACTGAAGTCAGAAAGGGTTGAAAATTGATGATGTGGCTTTGAGTGGTGCATTTTGAACACAAAAAAGTGTGGAGTTCCAACAAGTTAAAAAAATGTAATCTCTTTGTAACAGACGAGTTTCCGTATGAAACCCTGATACTTCGAAAGAGATTGTCCATTTTGTACACGAAGTGCATCCAGTTTTTGCCGTTACCCTCTCTACTTTCTTGCACATGCTATGTGGATGTAATGATGATACCATGCCTACTTTCAACCTTTTCAGAGTTCATTTGAAATGCTTTTCAATTTCAGGGTCTTATAGCTCAAAATAATCAGTAAATGCATAAAAAATAACAAATGAAGTCAGAAAGGGTTGAAAAATGATGATGTGGCTTTAAATGGTGCATTTTGAACACAGAAAAATTCTGGAGTTCAAATAAGTTAAAAAAATGAAATCCCTTTGTAACAGACGAGTTTCCGTATGAAACCCTGATACTTCGAAAGAGATTATTCGCTTTGTACACGAAGTGCATCCAGTTTTTGCCGTAACCCTCTCTACTTTCTTGCACATGCTATGTCGGTGAAATGATGATACCATGCCAACTTTCAACCTTTTCAGAGTTTATTTGAAATGCTTTTCAATTTCAGGGTCTTATAGCTGAAAATAATCAGTAAATGCATGAAAAATATCAAATGAAGTCAGAAAGGGTTGAAATTTGATGATGTGGCTTTGAATGGTGCATTTTGAACACATAAAAATTCTGGAGTTCAAATAAGTTAAAAAATGAAATCCCTTGGTGATAGACGAGTTTATGTATGAAACCGCGATACTTCGAAAAAGATTGTCCGTTTTGTACACGAAGTGCATCCAGTTTTTGCTATAACCCTCTCTACTTTCTTGCACATGCTATGTGGATGAAATGATGATACCATGCCAACTTTCAACCTTTTCAGAGTTCATTTGAAATGCTTTTCAATTTTAGGGTCTTATAGCTCAAAATAATCAGTAAATGCATGAAAATAACAAATGAAATTAGAAAGGGTTGAAAATTGATGATGTGGCTTTGAATGGTGCATTTTGAACACAGAAAAAGTCTGGAGTTCAAATAAGTTAAAAAAATGAAGTCCCTTTGTAATAGACGAGTTTCCGTATGAAACCCTGATACTTCGAAAGAGATTGTCCGTTTTGTAGACGAAGTGCATCCAGTTTTTTCCATAACCCTCTCTACTTTCTTGCACATGCTATTTGGGTGAAATGTTGATACCATGCCAACTTTCAACCTTTTCAGAGTTTATTTGAAATGCTTTTCAATTTCAGGGTCTTATAGCTCAAAATAATCAGTAAATGCGTGAAAAATATCAAATGAAGTCAGAAAGGGTTGAAATTTGATGATGTGGCTTTGAATGGTGCATTTTGAACACATAAAAATTCTGGAGTTCAAATAAGTTAAAAAATGAAATCCCTTGGTAATAGACGAGTTTACATACGAAACCGCGATACTTCGAAAAAGATTGTCCGTTTTGTACACGAAGTGCATCCAGTTTTTGCTATAACCCTATCTACTTTCTTGCACATGCTATGTGGATGAAATGATGATACCATGCCAACTTTCAACCTTTTCAGAGTTCATTTGAAATGCTTTTAAATTTCAGGGTCTTATAGCTCAAAATAATCAGTAAATGCATGAAAATAACAAATGAAATTAGAAAGGGTTGAAAATTGATGATGTGGCTTTGAATGGTGCATTTTGAACACAGAAAAAGTCTAGAGTTCAAATAAGTTAAAAAAATGAAATCCCTTTGTAATAGACGAGTTTCCGTATGAAACCCTGATACTTCGAAAGAGATTGTCCGTTTTGTACAAGAAGTGCATCCAGTTTTTGCCGTAACCCTCTCTACTTTCTTGCACGTGCTATTTGGGTGAAATGTTGATACCATGCCAACTTTCAACCTTTTCAAAGTTTATTTGAAATGCTTTTCAATTTCAGGGTCTTATAGCTCAAAATAATCAGTAAATGCGTGAAAAATATCAAATGAAGTCAGAAAGGGTTGAAATTTGATGATGTGGCTTTGAATGGTGCATTTTGAACACATAAAAATTCTGGAGTTCAAATAAGTTAAAAAAATGAAATCCCTTGGTAATAGACGAGTTTACATATGAAACCGCGATACTTCGAAAAAGATTGTCCGTTTTGTACACGAAGTGCATCCAGTTTTTGTTATAACCCTCTCTACTTTCTTGCACATGCTATGTGGATGAAATGATGATACCATGCCAACTTTCAACCTTTTCAGAGTTCATTTGAAATGCTTTTCAATTTCAGGGTCTTATAGCTCAAAATAATCAGTAAATGCATGAAAAATAACAAATGAAGTCGAAAGGGTTGAAAATTGATGATGTGGCTTTGAATAGTGCATATTGAATACATAAAAACTATGGAGTTCAAATAAGTTAAAAATGAAATCCCTTTGTAACAGACGAGTTTTCGCATGAAACACTCATACTACAAAAGAGATTGTCCGTTTTGTACACGAAGTGCATCCAGTTTTTGCCGTAACCATCTCTACTTTCTGGCACATGCTATGTGGGTGAAATGATGATACCATGCCACTTTCAACCTTTTCAGATTTCATCTGAAATGCTTTTCAATTTCAGGGTCTTATAGCTCAAAATAATCAGTAAATGCATGGAAAACAACTAATGAAGTCAGAAAGGGTTGAAGATTGATGATGTGGCTCTGAAATGGTGCATTTTGAACACAGAAAAAGTCTGGAGTTCAAGTAAGTTAAAAAAATGAAATCCCTTTGTAAAAGACGAGTTTCCGTATGAATCCGTGATACTTTGAAAGAGATTTTTCGTTTTGTACACAAAGTGCATCCAGTTTTTGCCGTAACCCACTCTACTTTCTTGCACATGCTATGTGGATGAAATGATGATACCATGCCAACTTTAAACCTTTTCAGAGTTCATTTGAAATGCTTTTCAATTTCAGGGTCTTATAGCTCAAAATAATCAGTAAATGCATGAAAGATAACAAATGAAGTCAGAAAGGGTTGAAAATTGATGATGTGGCTTTGAATGGTGCATTTTGAACACATAAAAAGTCCGGAGTTCAAATAAGTTAAAAAATAAAATCCCTTTGTAACAGACGAGTTTCCGTATGAAACCCTGGTACTTCGAAAGAGATTGTCCGTTTTGTACACGAAGTGCATCCAGTTTTTGCCGTAACCCTCTCTACTTTCTTGCACATGCTATGTGGGTGAAATGATGATACCATGCCAACTTTCTACCATTTCAGAGTTTATTTGAAATGCTTTTCAATTTCAGGGTCTTATAGCTCAAAATAATCAGTAAATGCATGAAAAATATCAAATGAAGTCAGGAAGGGTTGAAAATTGATGATGTGTCTTTGAATGGTGCATTTTGAACACATAAAAACTATGGAGTTCAAATAAGTTCCAAAAAATGAAATCACTTCGTAACAGATGAGTTTCCGTATGAAACCCTGATACTTCGAAAGAGATTGTCCGTTTTTTACACGAAGTGCATCTAGTTTTTGCTGTAACCCTCTCTATTTTCTTGCACATGCTATGTGGATGTAATGATGATACCATGCCTACTTTCAACCTTTTCAGAGTTCATTTGAAATGCTTTTCAATTTCAGGGTCTTATAGCTCAAAATAATCAGTAAATGCATAAAAATTAACATATGAAGTTAGAAAGGGTTGAAAATTGGTGATCTGGCTTTGAATGGTGCATTTTGAACACAGAAAAAGTCTGGAGTTCAAATAAGTTCAAAAAATGACATCCCTTTGTAACAGACGAGTTTCCGTATGAAACCCTGATACTTCGAAAGAGATTGTCCGTTTTGTACACGAAGCGCATCTAGTTTTTTCTGTAACCCTCTCTATTTTCTTGCACATGCTATGTGGGTGTAATGATGATACCATGCCTACTTTCAACCTTTTCAGAGTTCATTTGAAATGCTTTTCAATTTCAGGGTCTTATAGCTCAAAATAATTAGTAAATGCATAAAAAATAACAAATGAAGTCAGAAAGGGTTGAAAAATGATGATGTGGCTTTGAATGGTGCATTTTGAACACAGAAAAAGTCTGAAGTTCAAATAAGTTAAAAAAATGAAATCCCTTTGTAACAGACGAGTTTCCGTATGAAACCGTGATACTTCGAAAGAGATTATTCGCTTTGTACACGAAGTGCATCCAGTTTTTGCTGTAACCCTCTCTACTTTCGTGCACATGCTATGTCGGTGAAATGATGATACCATGCCAACTTTCAACCTTTTCAGAGTTTATTTGAAATGCTTTTCAATTTCAGGGTCTTATAGCTCAAAATAATCATTAAATGCATAAAAAATAACAAATGAAGTCAAAAAGGGTTGAAAATTGATGATGTGGCTTTGAGTGGTGCATTTTGAACACAAAAAAGTGTGGAGTTCCAACAAGTTAAAAAAAATGTAATCTCTTTGTAACAGACGAGTTTCCGTATGAAACCCTGATACTTCGAAAGAGATTGTCCATTTTGTACACGAAGTGCATCCAGTTTTTGCCGTAACCCTCTCTACATTCTTGCACATGCTATGTGGATGTAATGATGATACCATGCCTACTTTCAACCTTTTCAGAGTTCATTTGAAATGCTTTTCAATTTCAGGGTCTTATAGCTCAAAATAATCAGTAAATGCATAAAAAATAACAACTGAAGTCAGAAAGGGTTGAAAATTGATGATGTGGCTTTGAGTGGTGCATTTTGAACACAAAAAAGTGTGGAGTTCCAACAAGTTAAAAAAATGTAATCTCTTTGTAACAGACGAGTTTCCGTATGAAACCCTGATACTTCGAAAGAGATTGTCCATTTTGTACACGAAGTGCATCCAGTTTTTGCCGTAACCCTCTCTACTTTCTTGCACATGCTATGTGGATGTAATGATGATACCATGCCTACTTTCAACCTTTTCAGAGTTCATTTGAAATGCTTTTCAATTTCAGGGTCTTATAGCTCAAAATAATCAGTAAATGCATAAAAAATAACAAATGAAGTCAGAAAGGGTTGAAAAATGATGATGTGGCTTTGAATGGTGCATTTTGAACACAGAAAAATTCTGGAGTTCAAATAAGTTAAAAAAATGAAATCCCTTTGTAACAGACGAGTTTCCGTATGAAACCCTGATACTTCGAAAGAGATTATTCGCTTTGTACACGAAGTGCATCCAGTTTTTGCCGTAACCCTCTCTACTTTCTTGCACATGCTATGTCGGTGAAATGATGATACCATGCCAACTTTCAACCTTTTCAGAGTTTATTTGAAATGCTTTTCAATTTCAGGGTCTTATAGCTCAAAATAATCAGTAAATGCATGAAAAATATCAAATGAAGTCAGAAAGGGTTGAAATTTGATGATGTGGCTTTGAATGGTGCATTTTGAACACATAAAAATTCTGGAGTTCAAATAAGTTAAAAAAATGAAATCCCTTGGTAATAGACGAGTTTACATATGAAACCGCGATACTTCGAAAAAGATTGTCCGTTTTGTACACGAAGTGCATCCAGTTTTTGTTATAACCCTCTCTACTTTCTTGCACATGCTATGTGGATGAAATGATGATACCATGCCAACTTTCAACCTTTTCAGAGTTCATTTGAAATGCTTTTCAATTTCAGGGTCTTATAGCTCAAAATAATCAGTAAATGCATGAAAAATAACAAATGAAGTCGAAAGGGTTGAAAATTGATGATGTGGCTTTGAATAGTGCATATTGAATACATAAAAACTATGGAGTTCAAATAAGTTAAAAATGAAATCCCTTTGTAACAGACGAGTTTTCGCATGAAACACTCATACTACAAAAGAGATTGTCCGTTTTGTACACGAAGTGCATCCAGTTTTTGCCGTAACCATCTCTACTTTCTGGCACATGCTATGTGGGTGAAATGATGATACCATGCCACTTTCAACCTTTTCAGATTTCATCTGAAATGCTTTTCAATTTCAGGGTCTTATAGCTCAAAATAATCAGTAAATGCATGGAAAACAACTAATGAAGTCAGAAAGGGTTGAAGATTGATGATGTGGCTCTGAAATGGTGCATTTTGAACACAGAAAAAGTCTGGAGTTCAAGTAAGTTAAAAAAATGAAATCCCTTTGTAAAAGACGAGTTTCCGTATGAATCCGTGATACTTTGAAAGAGAATTTTCGTTTTGTACACAAAGTGCATCCAGTTTTTGCCGTAACCCACTCTACTTTCTTGCACATGCTATGTGGATGAAATGATGATACCATGCCAACTTTAAACCTTTTCAGAGTTCATTTGAAATGCTTTTCAATTTCAGGGTCTTATAGCTCAAAATAATCAGTAAATACATGAAAGATAACAAATGAAGTCAGAAAGGGTTGAAAATTGATGATGTGGCTTTGAATGGTGCATTTTGAACACATAAAAAGTCCGGAGTTCAAATAAGTTAAAAAATAAAATCCCTTTGTAACAGACGAGTTTCCGTATGAAACCCTGGTACTTCGAAAGAGATTGTCCGTTTTGTACACGAAGTGCATCCAGTTTTTGCCGTAACCCTCTCTACTTTCTTGCACATGCTATGTGGGTGAAATGATGATACCATGCCAACTTTCTACCATTTCAGAGTTTATTTGAAATGCTTTTCAATTTCAGGGTCTTATAGCTCAAAATAATCAGTAAATGCATGAAAAATATCAAATGAAGTCAGGAAGGGTTGAAAATTGATGATGTGTCTTTGAATGGTGCATTTTGAACACATAAAAACTATGGAGTTCAAATAAGTTCCAAAAAATGAAATCACTTCGTAACAGATGAGTTTCCGTATGAAACCCTGATACTTCGAAAGAGATTGTCCGTTTTTTACACGAAGTGCATCTAGTTTTTGCTGTAACCCTCTCTATTTTCTTGCACATGCTATGTGGATGTAATGATGATACCATGCCTACTTTCAACCTTTTCAGAGTTCATTTGAAATGCTTTTCAATTTCAGGGTCTTATAGCTCAAAATAATCAGTAAATGCATAAAAATTAACATATGAAGTTAGAAAGGGTTGAAAATTGGTGATCTGGCTTTGAATGGTGCATTTTGAACACAGAAAAAGTCTGGAGTTCAAATAAGTTCAAAAAATGACATCCCTTTGTAACAGACGAGTTTCCGTATGAAACCCTGATACTTCGAAAGAGATTGTCCGTTTTGTACACGAAGCGCATCTAGTTTTTTCTGTAACCCTCTCTATTTTCTTGCACATGCTATGTGGGTGTAATGATGATACCATGCCTACTTTCAACCTTTTCAGAGTTCATTTGAAATGCTTTTCAATTTCAGGGTCTTATAGCTCAAAATAATTAGTAAATGCATAAAAAATAACAAATGAAGTCAGAAAGGGTTGAAAAATGATGATGTGGCTTTGAATGGTGCATTTTGAACACAAAAAAGTCTGAAGTTCAAATAAGTTAAAAAAATGAAATCCCTTTGTAACAGACGAGTTTCCGTATGAAACCGTGATACTTCGAAAGAGATTATTCGCTTTGTACACGAAGTGCATCCAGTTTTTGCTGTAACCCTCTCTACTTTCGTGCACATGCTATGTCGGTGAAATGATGATACCATGCCAACTTTCAACCTTTTCAGAGTTTATTTGAAATGCTTTTCAATTTCAGGGTCTTATAGCTCAAAATAATCATTAAATGCATAAAAAATAACAAATGAAGTCAAAAAGGGTTGAAAATTGATGATGTGGCTTTGAGTGGTGCATTTTGAACACAAAAAAGTGTGGAGTTCCAACAAGTTAAAAAAAATGTAATCTCTTTGTAACAGACGAGTTTCCGTATGAAACCCTGATACTTCGAAAGAGATTGTCCATTTTGTACACGAAGTGCATCCAGTTTTTGCCGTAACCCTCTCTACATTCTTGCACATGCTATGTGGATGTAATGATGATACCATGCCTACTTTCAACCTTTTCAGAGTTCATTTGAAATGCTTTTCAATTTCAGGGTCTTATAGCTCAAAATAATCAGTAAATGCATAAAAAATAACAACTGAAGTCAGAAAGGGTTGAAAATTGATGATGTGGCTTTGAGTGGTGCATTTTGAACACAAAAAAGTGTGGAGTTCCAACAAGTTAAAAAAATGTAATCTCTTTGTAACAGACGAGTTTCCGTATGAAACCCTGATACTTCGAAAGAGATTGTCCATTTTGTACACGAAGTGCATCCAGTTTTTGCCGTAACCCTCTCTACTTTCTTGCACATGCTATGTGGATGTAATGATGATACCATGCCTACTTTCAACCTTTTCAGAGTTCATTTGAAATGCTTTTCAATTTCAGGGTCTTATAGCTCAAAATAATCAGTAAATGCATAAAAAATAACAAATGAAGTCAGAAAGGGTTGAAAAATGATGATGTGGCTTTGAATGGTGCATTTTGAACACAGAAAAATTCTGGAGTTCAAATAAGTTAAAAAAATGAAATCCCTTTGTAACAGACGAGTTTCCGTATGAAACCCTGATACTTCGAAAGAGATTATTCGCTTTGTACACGAAGTGCATCCAGTTTTTGCCGTAACCCTCTCTACTTTCTTGCACATGCTATGTCGGTGAAATGATGATACCATGCCAACTTTCAACCTTTTCAGAGTTTATTTGAAATGCTTTTCAATTTCAGGGTCTTATAGCTCAAAATAATCAGTAAATGCATGAAAAATATCAAATGAAGTCAGAAAGGGTTGAAATTTGATGATGTGGCTTTGAATGGTGCATTTTGAACACATAAAAATTCTGGAGTTCAAATAAGTTAAAAAATGAAATCCCTTGGTGATAGACGAGTTTATGTATGAAACCGCGATACTTCGAAAAAGATTGTCCGTTTTGTACACGAAGTGCATCCAGTTTTTGCTATAACCCTCTCTACTTTCTTGCACATGCTATGTGGATGAAATGATGATACCATGCCAACTTTCAACCTTTTCAGAGTTCATTTGAAATGCTTTTCAATTTTAGGGTCTTATAGCTCAAAATAATCAGTAAATGCATGAAAATAACAAATGAAATTAGAAAGGGTTGAAAATTGATGATGTGGCTTTGAATGGTGCATTTTGAACACAGAAAAAGTCTGGAGTTCAAATAAGTTAAAAAAATGAAGTCCCTTTGTAATAGACGAGTTTCCGTATGAAACCCTGATACTTCGAAAGAGATTGTCCGTTTTGTAGACGAAGTGCATCCAGTTTTTTCCATAACCCTCTCCACTTTCTTGCACATGCTATTTGGGTGAAATGTTGATACCATGCCAACTTTCAACCTTTTCAGAGTTTATTTGAAATGCTTTTCAATTTCAGGGTCTTATAGCTCAAAATAATCAGTAAATGCGTGAAAAATATCAAATGAAGTCAGAAAGGGTTGAAATTTGATGATGTGGCTTTGAATGGTGCATTTTGAACACATAAAAATTCTGGAGTTCAAATAAGTTAAAAAATGAAATCCCTTGGTAATAGACGAGTTTACATACGAAACCGCGATACTTCGAAAAAGATTGTCCGTTTTGTACACGAAGTGCATCCAGTTTTTGCTATAACCCTATCTACTTTCTTGCACATGCTATGTGGATGAAATGATGATACCATGCCAACTTTCAACCTTTTCAGAGTTCATTTGAAATGCTTTTCAATTTCAGGGTCTTATAGCTCAAAATAATCAGTAAATGCATGAAAATAACAAATGAAATTAGAAAGGGTTGAAAATTGATGATGTGGCTTTGAATGGTGCATTTTGAACACAGAAAAAGTCTAGAGTTGAAATAAGTTAAAAAAATGAAATCCCTTTGTAATAGACGAGTTTCCGTATGAAACCCTGATACTTCGAAAGAGATTGTCCGTTTTGTACAAGAAGTGCATCCAGTTTTTGCCGTAACCCTCTCTACTTTCTTGCACGTGCTATTTGGGTGAAATGTTGATACCATGCCAACTTTCAACCTTTTCATAGTTTATTTGAAATGCTTTTCAATTTCAGGGTCTTATAGCTCAAAATAATCAGTAAATGCGTGAAAAATATCAAATGAAGTCAGAAAGGGTTGAAATTTGATGATGTGGCTTTGAATGGTGCATTTCGAACACATAAAAATTCTGGAGTTCAAATAAGTTAAAAAAATGAAATCCCTTGGTAATAGACGAGTTTACATATGAAACCGCGATACTTCGAAAAAGATTGTCCGTTTTGTACACGAAGTGCATCCAGTTTTTGTTATAACCCTCTCTTCTTTCTTGCACATGCTATGTGGATGAAATGATGATACCATGCCAACTTTCAACCTTTTCAGAGTTCATTTGAAATGCTTTTCAATTTCAGGGTCTTATAGCTCAAAATAATCAGTAAATGCATGAAAAATAACAAATGAAGTCGAAAGGGTTGAAAATTGATGATGTGGCTTTGAATAGTGCATATTGAATACATAAAAACTATGGAGTTCAAATAAGTTAAAAATGAAATCCCTTTGTAACAGACGAGTTTTCGCATGAAACACTCATACTACAAAAGAGATTGTCCGTTTTGTACACGAAGTGCATCCAGTTTTTGCCGTAACCATCTCTACTTTCTGGCACATGCTATGTGGGTGAAATGATGATACCATGCCACTTTCAACCTTTTCAGATTTCATTTGAAATGCTTTTCAATTTCAGGGTCTTATAGCTCAAAATAATCAGTAAATGCATGGAAAACAACTAATGAAGTCAGAAAGGGTTGAAGATTGATGATGTGGCTCTGAAATGGTGCATTTTGAACACAGAAAAAGTCTGGAGTTCAAGTAAGTTAAAAAAATGAATTCCCTTTGTAAAAGACGAGTTTCCGTATGAATCCGTGATACTTTGAAAGAGATTTTTCGTTTTGTACACAAAGTGCATCCAGTTTTTGCCGTAACCCACTCTACTTTCTTGCACATGCTATGTGGATGAAATGATGATACCATGCCAACTTTAAACCTTTTCAGAGTTCATTTGAAATGCTTTTCAATTTCAGGGTCTTATAGCTCAAAATAATCAGTAAATGCATGAAAGATAACAAATGAAGTCAGAAAGGGTTGAAAATTGATGATGTGGCTTTGAATGGTGCATTTTGAATACATAAAAAGTCCGGAGTTCAACTAAGTTAAAAAATGAAATCCCTTTGTAACAGACGAGTTTCCGTATGAAACCCTGGTACTTCGAAAGAGATTGTCCGTTTTGTACACGAAGTGCATCCAGTTTTTGCCGTAACCCTCTCTACTTTCTTGCACATGCTATGTGGGTGAAATGATGATACCATGCCAACTTTCTACCATTTCAGAGTTTATTTGAAATGCTTTTCAATTTCAGGGTCTTATAGCTCAAAATAATCAGTAAATGCATGAAAAATATCAAATGAAGTCAGGAAGGGTTGAAAATTGATGATGTGTCTTTGAATGGTGCATTTTGAACACATAAAAACTATGGAGTTCAAATAAGTTCCAAAAAATGAAATCACTTCGTAACAGATGAGTTTCCGTATGAAACCCTGATACTTCGAAAGAGATTGTCCGTTTTTTACACGAAGTGCATCTAGTTTTTGCTGTAACCCTCTCTATTTTCTTGCACATGCTATGTGGATGTAATGATGATACCATGCCTACTTTCAACCTTTTCAGAGTTCATTTGAAATGCTTTTCAATTTCAGGGTCTTATAGCTCAAAATAATCAGTAAATGCATAAAAATTAACATATGAAGTCAGAAAGGGTTGAAAATTGGTGATCTGGCTTTGAATGGTGCATTTTGAACACAGAAAAAGTCTGGAGTTCAAATAAGTTCAAAAAATGACATCCCTTTGTAACAGACGAGTTTCCGTATGAAACCCTGATACTTCGAAAGAGATTGTCCGTTTTGTACACGAAGCGCATCTAGTTTTTTCTGTAACCCTCTCTATTTTCTTGCACATGCTATGTGGATGTAATGATGATACCATGCCTACTTTCAACCTTTTCAGAGTTCATTTGAAATGCTTTTCAATTTCAGGGTCTTATAGCTCAAAATAACCAATAAATGCATAAAAAATAACAAATGAAGTCAGAAAGGGTTGAAAATTGATGATGTGGCTTTGAATGGTGCTTTTTGAACACAGAAAAAGTCTGGAGTTCAAATAAGTTAAAAAAATGAAATCCCTTTGTAACAGACGAGTTTCCGTATGAAACCGTGATACTTCGAAAGAGATTGTTCGCTTTGTACACGAAATGCATCCAGTTTTTGCCGTAACCCTCTCTACTTTCTTGCACATGCTATGTGGGTGAAATGATGATACCATGCCAACTTTCAACCTTTTAAGAGTTTATTTGAATTGCTTTTCAATTTCAGGGTCTTATAGCTCAAAATAATCAGTAAATGCGTGAAAAATATCAAATGAAGTCAGAAAGGGTTGAAATTTGATGATGTGGCTTTGAATGGTGCATTTTGAACACATAAAAATTCTGGAGTTCAAATAAGTTAAAAAAAATGAAATCCCTTGGTAACAGACGAGTTTACATATGAAACAGCGATACTTCGAAAAAGATTGTCCGTTTTGTACACGAAATGCATCCAGTTTTTGCTATAACCCTCTCTACTTTCTTGCACATGCTATGTGGATGAAATGATGATACCATGCCAACTTTCAACCTTTTTAGAGTTCATTTGAAATGCTTTTCAATTTCAGGGTCTTATAGCTCAAAATAATCAGTAAATGCATGAAAAATAACAAATGAAGTCAGAAAGGGTTGAAAATTGATGATGTGGCTTTGGATGGTGCATATTGAATACAGAAAAACTATGGAGTTCAAATAAGTTAATAATGAAATCCCTTTGTAACAGACGAGTTTTCGTATGAAACCCTCATACTTCAAAAGAGATTGTCCGTTTTGTACACGAAGTGCATCCAGTTTTTGCCGTAACCCTCTCTACTTTCTGGCACATGCTATGTGGGTGAAATGATGATACCATGCCACTTTCAACCTTTTCAGAGTTCATTTGAAATGCTTTTCAATTTCAAGGTCTTATAGCTCAAAATAATCAGTAAATGCATGGAAAACAACAAATGAAGTCAGAAAGGGTTGAAGATTGATTATGTGGCTCTGAAATGGTGCATTTTGAACACAGAAAAAGTCTGGAGTTCAAGTAAGTTAAAAAAATGAAATCCCTGATACTTTGAAAGAGATTGTTCGTTTTGTACACAAAGTGCATCCAGTTTTTGCCGTAACCCAATCTACTTTCTTGCACATGCTATGTGGATGAAATGATGATACCATGCCAACTTTAAACCTTTTCAGAGTTCATTTGAAATGCTTTTCAATTTCAGGGTCTTATAGCTCAAAATAATGAGTAAATGCATGAAAAATAACAAATCAAGTCAGAAAGGGTTGAAAATTGATGATGTGGCTTTGAATGGTGCATTTTGAACACAGAAAAACTATGGAGTTCAAATAAGTTAAATAAATGAAATCCCTTTGTAACAGACGAGTTTCCGTATGAAACCCTGATACTTCGAAAGAGATTGTCCGTTTTGTACACGAAGTGCATCCAGTTTTTGCCGTAACCCTCTCTACTTTCTTGCACATGCTATGTGGGTGAAATGATGATACCATGCCAACTTTCAACCTTTTCAGAGTTTATTTGAAATGCTTTTCATATCCAGGGTCTTATAGCTCAAAATAATCAGAAAATGCATGAAAAATAACAAATGAAGTCAGGAAGGGTTGAAAATTGATGATGTGTCTTTGAATGGTGCATTTTGAACACAAAAAAACTATGGAGTTCAAATAAGTTCCAAAAAATGAAATCACTTTGTAACAGATGAGTTTCCGTAGGAAACCCTGATACTTCGAAAGAGATTGTCCGTTTTGTACACGAAGTGCATCTAGTTTTTGTTGTAACCCTCTCTATTTTCTTGCACATGCTATGCGAATGTAATGATGATACCATGCTGCCGGGGTTTTCTGGCTCCTCGAGCACCTATGGGGACGGAGCCCCTTCTCGGTCCGGTGGGGGGCGGAGGTCGCGCGAAGAGCGGATCGAGGCGAAGCACACGGGGGTTTTTTACCCAGCTTCGGAGCTCTCCGGAGAGATAATACTCCTACTGCTGCTTTGTGGATTGTATTGAGTTCTTGCTCGGGAGCGCTGAGTGCTACAGTACACTCAAGCAGCTAACGAGACCGAGCGTTCTTCTGTTTTCCTCTCAGAGATCGCTCTCCGGGGGCCGATCCCTCCCTACGTTGTGCATGGGCCTCCTTTTATATGTTCAAGGGGTCTCCAACAGGTGGCAACGTAGGTAAGGGCAAAAATGGAAATATGCTGTGGTAGGTACAGCTACCTACACAGTGTATCATACCTAACCCTGACGGCAGGGGACAAGGGCATTAAATGCCTATCTACGTCGCCCAGACGGTGCAGAAAAGGGACTGTCAAGGGCGCCACCGCTTGCCACGATGACGATCTTGTCAGTGCTGCATGCCACAGTGTACCCCTGGCTGCACAGCCTCCCGCCACGTACACCAGGATGGGTCCCGGAGCGACATGTAGGTGGGTGAGCTGGAGCGCGGGTACGGAGTGGTTGCCCGCCGCGGCAAGTGCCTTGCCGCGGCCGTTGTCTTGCCGCGTCCGGGAGCTTGTCGCTCGCCGAGTCCTGCCGGGACGCGTGGCGCGTCGCGGCAAGTTCTTTGAGATGCTCTGTTTGGCCTTCCCGGCAAGCTCCTCTTGTCGGGGTCTTGTGCCTCGAGCGGCCTTCCCGGCAAGCTCCTCTTGCCGGGGACTTGTCTCTTTGGCTTAAATACTTTGTTCTCGAATGGCTCCAAAGGAACCATAGAGAGCCTTGGCGATCACCTGGCGGGCCTTGCCGCGGGGTGCTGCGACTGCCCGTGCACAAGTTCGGGATACTAGGGTACCCCTACTTTAGTACACCGACAGGAGCCCCCGGGCCTAGGCCACACACGGTGCCGAGCGCTGTTAGGCCAGACCCAAAACAGGGCACGGGCACGCACGGCCTAGGTCACGTCGCACCTTGCTCCGTATCCACCGCGTCCTCCCCAAACGGCACGCGTTGATTGCGGCGTCGTGGGAGAGGTCGTGGGTGGTTTCTTTATTCAGAAAGGCGAAAAGTCCGCCCCCTCCCTCCTTATAAGCAAGGGGAACAGGGGCAGTTCGCCCATCTGCCCGTTGCTATTCCCTCCTCGAGAATCTCCGCCACTCCCCTTCTTCCCAAAGCCGAAGGAGAGCAGCGCCCTGCCTCCAGCGCCACCAGCACCACCAACGTCGCCGTCCTCACTCCCCATTCCCGCCATGGCTCCGAAAGCCGAGAAGGCGAAGTCGGCCGAGGCGCAGCGGCTCGCGGCGCTGTGGAAGGAGCGGGCAATCTTCCCTTCGAGGCTTGAGGCGGCGGAGCTGAAGGAGGACTTCTACCTCTTCTGGTCGACGGGGACGCGAGCGCATCCGCGCACGAAGGTACTCCCAGCCACTGCTTGGGATAAGTATCCCACTGGGTATCCCTTCTTTGCCTTGTTCTTCTATTGCGGGCTCTGCCCGCCCTTTTCAGAATTCTTTTGCGATGTCATGAACACCTACGGGCTCCACCTTCTTGATTTCACCCCCAATGTTGTCCTGACCATGGCAGTTTTCGCACATCTCTGCGAAAACTTTGTCGGGATCCATCCAAACGTAGCTCTTTTCCGCCATTTCTTTTCGCCTCGGGTTGAGAAAGGAGAACGTTTATTCGGCGGAATCGCCTGGATCTCGAAAGCTGGCAAGAAGGATGCTTATCTGGAGGGAGAGCTCCGTAGTAAGTGGGAGGAGTGGAGGGCGGACTGGTGTCTGATCGTTGAGGAGAACCCGTAGCCGTTTACTGCTCTGCGTGAAACCCAGTAGTGCGCGGCAGTGATTGGAGTAGCCTGGCCCCGGAAGATGACAGACTAAGGATCGCCGTCACCCGGATCCTACGCCTCAGGCTTGCCGGGCTTACCGTAGGAGCGGTTGGCGCAGATTTCCTCCACCGCCGCATCGCCCCCCTGTAGGAGAGGGGGAGACCCGCCTGGGAGTTTCAGAATGCGGCGGATATCATGAGGTTGCGGCCAGGCCTCAACTCCAACTTCACTGTCCTGGAGCTGGTTGCCGAGGGGCGTCGTCCCGCTTTGCAACAACTCCGCGCTCGACCGTATGCGTGCAATAATGCCGCTGTGCGACTCGCATGGAATTGATCCAGCCTGGATAGAGCCTGCGGATGATGTCGTGCGGGCGTTCTTCGACAACTTGATAGAAGTGCCGGTCGACGCCGACGAGAAAAAAGGCCTCACCCGGGACACCACCGACGATGAGCTCAAGCGCATCGCCACCATGACGGAAGAGGCGGCGGCAGCTGCCGCTGCGGGCGAGTTTGGGTTCACCGTGGAGGAGGCAGAGGCAGCAGAGGCGGCAAGCCTTGCCGACCGAGAGGAGCTTGCCGGCGAGAAGAGGTCCGCCGAGCACGACGTCGGGCCAAGCGGGCCCGCCGAGGACACGAGCTGCTCGCTGGAGATCGGCTCCTCTTCCTCTTCGTCTTCGGACAGCTTGCCGCAAGCAGAGCCCCTGACTCCACGAGCAGAGCCCCCGGCTCCACAAGCTGAGCCCCCGGCTCCATCAAGAAGGCGTCTTCGCAAGGCCGGGGACATAGCGAAGCGGCGGGCGAGTCAACCCCCGCCGCGCCGCACGACACGCTCCACCGCGGCAAGTTCTGTTGCCGCGGAAACACCTCACGCTGTAGCGGCAACTGGGGCGGGGTCCTCTCGGCCTGCCGCTCCAGCTCCCGCCAAGCGGCCAAGGGATCCTACTCCTCCGCCTTCTCGCGCCGGAGGTGGGCCAGGCTTTGACTTTTCCGCGCTCAGCTCTGACGAGGAAGAAGATGAGTAAGATTCTTGTTGTACTCGCATGTCTTCAATACTTGTCGTCTTGTCTTGTATCTCATTTGCTTTACTCTGAACTTATTCCTTTTTAGGACGCTGGCCCAGAGAATGGCAAAGAGAGCCAAGGTCCCGGTGATTGTCATCGAGGATGATCCCACCGTGGCAGCAGGGGGGGCGCCTGAGACAAACTTGTGGGACCCGACAGCTGTTCCTCAGAGCAGCCCCCAGCGCAGCCCCCAGCGTAAGTATATGGTTTACTTCCAGCTGTTAGGCGCGCATGGATACAATTTGCTTGCTGATATCTGACCGTTGGCTTGTGTAGGAGTGGAGCAGCTCCACCAGGAGCGCCCGGAGGCCACCCCTGACGTGCCACCTGCTTCGACTACGTCGCTGAGGGAGAGTTCTCCGGCAAGGGGGAATCCCCCGACAAGGGAGAGCTCCCCGGCAAGGGAGAAGTCTCTGATGAGGACATCAATACCATTGTTACACCCACAGCCCCTGCTGCTATACATACTGGACCAATTACTAGAGCTCGCGCACGCCAATTAAATTATCAAGTACTTTCGTTTCTTGGTAATGATTCTAATGTTCATGAGAATATGATGCTGCCTAAATTGGATACATTTGTTTTGCTTACAAATGAAGGGCCTAGCTTGGAGAAGGATGAACATTGGAGCAAGAACAAGCATGGAGTTGACGGCATGCGCAAGGGGAACAAGAACAGGTTTACAAGTGATGATTTCAGGACTCTGAAGCCACCATAAGGAGTGAATGAAGCCTTGGACGAAATATACAAGATGCCACTTCATAAATTTCGTCCAGAGGCTATTCTAGGTGTTGCGTCACCTTATTATTGGGCCAGGCCCATGTAATTTCGAAATACTTAAGTATAGGCTGTTTTTAGAGTCCGTATGTGTGGGAAAACAAGAGTTAGGGTTGGTTTCGGACCCCTTCCTCAAGGGCCACAAAATTCCCCCCTCTTCCTCCATATATACAGCCCTTAGGGCGTCGTTTAGACTTTGGGTTTTGTTTAGATTAAAAGTTCGCCATAGCTGCAACTTCGCGTACTTCGTTTGTGTTCAACAACCAGACCAAGGCGTCACAGAACCCCACCTTGATCAATAAAGCTTTCCTATTATATTCGCAATATCCCGATTGCAATCTTAGTTTCTTGCTTGTTCTTCATTTGCCTGCAGGAAACAGACCTTCGTGGTCAGGTTGATCGTGCTCCGGCGTGGTCAATAACCTCTCGGAGTTGGTTTAGCGATTGCTAAGGCGCGACGTCCTCGCACGTTCGTAGTCGGATCGTCAAAGTCGACTTCCTCCAAACGATAGCCACCATCTCATCGAAAGATCGGGACACCCCGCCTCTATCAAGTGGTATCAGATTTTCAGGTTGCTCGGTGAGATTTTACAGTTTTTCATAGTTTAGATCGAGTCTGTTTTTCATACCTACAGTCCACGAAAAAACCAAAAAAAAATTTAAGGTTAGTTCATCCTATCCGAACCAATCTGAGCCTTTGCATAATCTTTTCTGTATTTGCTTTGTTGAATTTGCGGTTGCATCGTCGTTTCAAGTTGCTGGTCTTAGCGTCTAGTCCTTTAGAGTTTCGAGTTTTGTTCACAGGTTGTCACGTCGCCGCTGCCATATATCACCACCGCATCATCATCATCACTGCTGCCATATACCACCATCGTCATCACCGCTGCCATATACCACCATCGTCATCGCCGCTACCATATACCACATATCCACCGCCATCACGCTAATCCGAGTCCACCTCCATCACAGATTCACCACCAGTCTGTGTTCCATCGCCCTGCAAATATCCGCCAGCAGTCCGAGTTTCCACCAGATTCATCTCCGCCACGAGTCCTAGTCCGAGTCCAGTAATTGTTGCTTTGTTCTCGATTTCCAGATCACGCGATACTCCGAGTCGTGACAGAGAAGGACTCCCCATCTTTTGTGCTACCCGCAGAAGAAAAATAGTTCCAGTTTCAAAAAAAACTAAGTCTGGAGAATTCTGGCTAGGCAGTTTTTAGGACATTTGTAGACTTTTTCGAAAAAAAATTGTTGCGGAGCAAAAAAAAAGAGGAAAAAAAGTGCAAAAAAAGTGAAAAAAAAGAAAAAAAATTCAGAGTGTGCTCCTCCCTTGTTTACGTGCAGCGCCGTGATTTTGTTAGTGTTCTAGACTCGCGTCTCTAGTACGGTCTAGCCTAGGACCAGCACAGTACCGTCGTTGAGCGTTTATTCAACTTTGCATCTCTGAATTGATTATTGCTGACCCTTTTTGCTACCATATTATAAGCCTTCCTAGCTCCACATACATCTACGTCGTGCGTTTGACTCTCCCTGGTAATCGCTCTATCCAAGCTTTGAGAGTTTTGACTACAACGGTTGCCGATCACCGCCTGCTGCTTGGTAAGAACTGGTAAGAATTTGAGATTTGCTTGACGGATTTGTGACTGTCCACCACACCACCACCACCACTTCCTAGTAGCCTATAGAATCATATTCTTGTGTGTTTCTATTGCTGCTAACCATGGCAGGATCACAAGCCGACGAGACTGACTGGGAGAACATGACAAACAAAGTGTTACATGATAAGTTTCAACAAATGATGAGTGGACAGGTGGAAGATGTGCTAAATAGATTTGCAGAGGCCATGGAGAAGATAGATGGCATTGAGAAGGCGTTCGAAACAAAGCTCGATAACAAGTTTAATGAATTGCTCGCGCGTCTACCACCACCACCACCGGCTGCACCTAACGCACCTCTACAACAACAACAACGACTACCTCCACATCGTGAAACAGCCCTCCGCCGAGCGACCCGTGTCCCTCTTCAGCCTGGCCAAGCTGCTGGTGCTGCTGTTGATACTTCTGTGGCTCTTGCTGCTGATGTGGGGGAGGGTGATTATGTGGGAGATTACGAGGATGAGGTTGATCAACATCAGAACTACGTGCAACCACCAGCACCACAACCACCAGGTCGTCCACATGCAAATAATGGCAATGTTAGGGCTCCCCCTCAGGTACGAGATCATGACCATCTCCCTAAACTGAAATTGAATATTCCACCATTTGAGGGTAGATATGTTCCTGATATATATCTTACTTGGGAGTTAGAAACTGAACAACAATTTACATGTTTACAATATCCTGAGGAGAGACGTGTTCCTGCTGTTGTTTGTGCTTTCACTAGCTTTGCATGTGTTTGGTGGTCTGAATATTGTAGATTATATCCTGTTCCAGCTACTTGGGCTGCTTTGAAAACTGCTATGCGTACTCGTTGGGTTCCACCATATTATCAACTTGAATTACTTCAAAAATTGCAGCGCCTAAGACAGGGAAAAAATTCGGTAGAAGAATATTGTCAGGAATTACAAACTGGCTTGATTAGATGTGGTATCGTTGAGGAGAATGAAGCTATGCTTGCACGTTTTCTGGGTGGATTAAATAGAGAGATTCAGACCATTCTAGACTATAAGGATTATAATAATATCACTCGTTTATTCCATCTTGCTTGTAAAGCTGAACGTGAAGTGCAGGATCGACAGGCATTGGCGCGAACTAACTTTTCTGCAGGTCGACCTTCATCGTGGACACCACGTGCATCATCTACTTCGACACGTTCTGCTACACCGGCACCTCCGTCAGCTGCCACCTCCAACCGTGATACAAGAAAGCAGGCACAACCACCACTATCTGCCAAGAGCACTCCTGTCGGGCCTACACAGAGCTCTGCTTCTTCCATGGCGTCTACAGGGCACACAAGTGATATTATTTGTCATCGTTGTAAGGGAAGAGGACATTTTGCGCGCGAATGCACATCTCAGCGTGTGATGATTGCTACTGAGGATGGTGGGTATGAGTCCGCTAGTGACTATGATGAGGAGACTTTGGCTCTTCTTACACATGAAGAACACGGTGGAGATGATTCTGATCATGAGACGCAATACATGGCTCCTGAAGATGCTGACAGGTATGAATGTTTGGTTGCTCAACGTGTTTTGAGTGTGCAGGTCACACAAGCTGAGCAAAATCAGAGGCATAATTTGTTCCATACAAAGGGAGTTGTGAAGGAACGTTCTGTTCGGGTCATCATAGATGGAGGGAGCTGCAACAACTTGGCTAGCATGGAGATGGTGGAGAAGCTATCCCTCACCACAAAACCACATCCACATCCTTACTACATCCAATGGTTCAACAACAGCGGCAAGGTTAAGGTAACACGTACTGTTCGTGTGCATTTTAGTATCTCTACATATGCTGATTATGTTGATTGTGATGTGGTACCTATGCAAGCATGTTCCTTATTACTTGGTAGACCATGGCAATTTGATAAAAATTCTGTACACCATGGTATAAACAATCAGTATACTCTCGTTCATAAGGACAAAAATATTACTTTGCTTCCTATGACTCCTGATTCCATTTTGAAAGATGATATTAATCGAGCTAATAAAGCAAAACAGGAGCAAAATAAGAGTGAAAATCAGATTGTGGCAAAAGAATTTGAGCAACAAATGAAGCCTAATAATAAACCATCTAGTGTTGCTTCTGAAATTAAATTGAAAAGTGCATGTTTATTTGCCACCAAATCTGATATTGATGATCTAGATATTAGCAAATCTGTTTGCTATGCTTTTGTGTGCAAAGAGGTACTATTTTCATTCGAGGACGTGCCTTCCTCTTTGCCTCCTGCTGTTACTAACATTTTGCAGGAGTTCGCTGACGTCTTTCCACAAGACGTGCCACCGGGATTACCACCTATTCGAGGGATTGAGCATCAAATTGACTTAATTCCCGGTGCATCGCTACCCAACCGTGCACCATACCGTACCAATCCAGAGGAGACGAAGGAGATTATGCGTCAAGTACAGGAGCTGCTCGACAAAGGTTATATACGTGAATCTCGTAGTCCTTGTGCTGTTCCTATTATACTAGTGCCTAAAAAGGATGGTACATCGCGTATGTGTGTTGATTGTAGAGGCATTAATAATATTACTATTCGTTATCGTCATCCTGTTCCTAGGCTAGATGATATGCTTGATGAATTGAGTGGCTCTACAATATTCTCCAAAGTTGATTTGCGTAGTGGATACCATCAAATTCGTATGAAATTGGGAGATGAATGGAAAACAGCTTTTAAAACTAAGTTTGGTTTATATGAGTGGTTAGTCATGCCTTTTGGGTTAACTAATGCACCTAGTACTTTCATGAGACTAATGAACGAAGTTTTACGTGCTTTCATTGGACGATTTGTGGTAGTCTATTTTGATGATATACTGATTTATAGCAAATCTTTGGAAGAACATTTGGAACATTTACGTGCTATTTTTAATGCTCTACGTGATGCACGTTTGTTTGGTAACCTTGGGAAGAGCACCTTTTGCACCGACCGAGTGTCTTTTCTTGGCTATGTTGTTACTCCACAGGGAATTGAAGTTGATAAAGCCAAGATTGAAGCTAGTGAGAGTTGGCCGCAGCCCAAAACGGTCACACAAGTGAGGAGTTTTCTTGGACTCGCTGGTTTCTATAGGCGTTTTGTGAGAGACTTTAGCACCATTGCTGCACCTCTCAATGAGCTTACAAAGAAGGATGTGCCTTTTGTTTGGGGTACCGCACAGGAAGAAGCCTTCACGGTATTGAAAGATAAGTTGACACATGCTCCTTTACTCCAACTTCCTGACTTTAATAAGACTTTTGAGCTTGAATGTGATGCTAGTGGAATTGGATTAGGAGGTGTGTTATTACAAGATGGCAAACCTGTTGCATACTTTTCTGAAAAATTGAGTGGGCCTAGTCTGAACTATTCTACTTATGATAAGGAATTATATGATCTTGTTCGGACTTTAGAAACATGGCAACATTATTTATGGCCCAAAGAATTTGTTATACATTCTGATCATGAATCTTTGAAACACATTAAAAGTCAAGCTAAACTGAACCGTAGACATGCTAAATGGGTTGAATTCATTGAGACTTTCCCTTATGTCATTAAACACAAGAAGGGTAAAGAAAATGTTATTGCTGATGCATTGTCTCGTCGTTATACTATGCTGTCACAACTTGATTTTAAAATATTTGGTTTGGAGACCATCAAAGATCAATATGTGCATGATGCTGAATTTAAAGATGTATTGCAGAATTGTAAAGAAGGTAGATCATGGAACAAGTTCGTCGTTAACGATGGATTTGTGTTTCGTGCTAACAAGCTATGCATTCCAGCTAGCTCCGTTCGTCTTTTGTTGTTGCAGGAGGCGCATGGGGGAGGACTAATGGGACACTTTGGCGTGAAGAAGACGGAGGATATACTTGCTACACATTTCTTTTGGCCAAAGATGAGACGGGATGTTGAGCGTTTTGTTGCTCGCTGCACTACATGTCAAAAAGCTAAGTCACGACTCAATCCTCATGGTTTATATAAGCCTTTGCTTGTACCTAGTGTTCCTTGGGAAGTGTCGGGGGATATCGGCCTCCACGAGCACCTATGGGGACGGAGCCCCTTGTCGGTTCGGCGGGGGGCGGAGGTTGCACAAAGAGCAGATTGAGGCGACACACACACACAACGATTTTACCCAGCTTCGGGCCGCACGGATGCGTAAAACCCTACTGCTCCATGTCTGGTTGATTGGGGTTCTTGCTCTGGAGCGCAAGAAGCTACAGTAAGTTGGAGCTGGGCGTAGACGGGGGTCTACTGAGCGTCCTCCTGGTTTTCTATTCCTCTCCTCCCCTTCTTCCTCTCTAGGCTTTTTCTCCTTCTCTCTACGTGCGCCCGGGCCTCCTTTTATATGCTAAGGGGTTTCCCACAGGTAGCGACGCAGGTGAGGGTAAAAATGGCAAGGGACTGTGCGAATAGTGGCCGCACAGTGCTATCACACCTAACTCTGACGGCGGGGGACAAAGGCATTAAATGCCCGTCTGGATCGCCTGAACAGTGCCGAGGCGGACCGTTAGGGACGCCTCCGCTTGCCACGGGGGCGACTCCGCCAACGTCGCATGCCATGCGCGAGTGCCAGGCTGCGCGGCGCCCCACCGCGTGTCTCTGGGGAAGCTCCAGAGTGACGCGTGGGCAGGTGAGCTGGAGCGCATGCCTGAGGTGGTGGTTTGCCGCGGCAAGTGGCTTGCCGCGACGGTTGTCTTGCCGCACCTGAGAGCTTGCCGCTCGTCAGGCCTTGCCGAGGCGCGCGGAGCGCCGCGGCGGGCTTCTCTTGGGGTGCCTTGGCTTGGCCGTCCCGGCGAGCTCCTCCCGCCGGGGCCTTGGTGCTTCGGCTTAGTCGTCCCGGCAAGCTCCTCTTGCCGGGGCCTTGTCGCCTTGGCCCGGCAAGCTCCTCTTGCCGGACCTCGCCTTCTTGGCCCGGCAAGCTCCTCTTGCCGGGGCTTGGTCTTCTAGGCTCGATCACTCGGCCTTCGTCCGGCCCAGAAAGGGCCGTGGAGACTCTTGTCGCTCCCCTGGCGAGCCTTGCCGTGGGACGCTACTACTGCCGGTGCACAAGTTCGGGGTACTAAGGTACCCCTACTTTAGTACACCGACAGGAGCCCCCGGGTCTGGGCCATACACGGTGCCGAGCGTTGTTGGGCCAGGCCCTAACAGTGCACGGGCACGTGTGGCCTGGGTTGCGCTGCTCCTTAACTCCGTGCTCGTCGCGCCCTCCTCAAGTGGCGCGCGCTTATCGCGGCGCCGTGGGGGGCGAGGCGTGCGTGACGTGGGTGGCGTGCGTGGGGCTTGAGGCCCGCAGGCATGCGTCACGTCGGGCACGACTCCTTTATTTGGAAAGGCGGAACGTCCGCCCCCGCTCCTCCCCCCTTTATAAGCGGAGGGGAACAGGGGCAGCTCGCCATTCCACCGGTTGCTGTTCCTCGAAAATCTCCGCCACTTCCTCCTCACTAGAGAAAGCAGCGATTCGCCTTCGCAGCCCCCGGCGCCGCCCACGCCGACAACTCCCCCTCCCCGTTTCTGCCATGGCCCCGAAGAGCGACAAGGCGAAGGGGAAGGCCGTGAAGTCGACTGAGGCACTGCGGCTGGAAGCGCTTCGGAAGGAGACGGCGACGTTCCCCCCTCAGCTCGACGCGCTGAGGCTGAAGAACGGGTACCGCCTCTTCTGGTCGACGGCGACGCGAGCGCATCCGCGCACGCGAGTTCTTCCCGCCATCGCCCAGAACCTGTACCCGACCGGGTACCCTTTCTTCGCCGTGTTCTTCCTCTGCGGGCTCTGCCCGCCTTTTTCGGAGTTCTTCTGCGACATCATGCACACCTACAACCTCCACCTCCTTGACTTCACCCCCAACGCCGTTCTGACAATGGCGGTTTTCGCACACCTTTGCGAGAACTTTGTCAGAGTCCGCCCCAATGTAGCCCTCTTCCGCCACTTCTTTACTCCTCGGGTGGAGAAAGGAGAGCCGCTGTCCGGCGGAGTCGCCTGGGTCTCCAGGACCGGCAAGAAAGAGGCCTACTTGGAGGGGGAACTCCGTGGCAGATGGGAGGAGTGGAGGGCCGAGTGGTGCCTGATCGTCGAGGAGAATCCACCGCCGTTCACCGCCGTGCGGCGAACTCCAGTGGTGCGCGGCCGCGACTTGAGCGACCTGGCCCCGGACGACGCCAAGCTGAAGATCGCCGCCACCCGAATCCTGCGCCTCAGGTTTGCCGGACTCACCGTCGGTGCCGTCGGCGCGGATTTCCTTCGCCGGCGTATCGCCCCCCTGCAGGAGAGGGGGAAGCCGGCTTGGGAATTCCAGAACGCGGCGGACATCATGAGGCTGCGCCCGGGCCTTAACTACAACTTCACCGTTCTGGAGCTCGACGGAGTGTTGAAGGAGCTGTTCAAGCACGACTCCGAGCACCCAGAATGGTTCAGGTTGCCGCCGGGCATCGTCCCCCTGTGCAACAATTCGGCGCTCAGCCGCATCCTCGCGATGATGCCGCTGTGCGACTCGCACGGGATCGACGCGACCTGGCAGGAGCCGGCGGACGACATCGTGCAAGCCTTCTTCGACAACTTGGAGGAGGTGCCGGTCGACCCCGACGAGAAGAGGGGCCTTACGCGGGACACCACCCCCGAGGAGCTGGCCTACATTGCCTCCAGGATGGAGGAGGCGGCGGCCGCCGCGGCTGCGGGCGAGTCTGGCTTCACCCTGGCCGAGGCAGACGCGGCGGAGGCGGAGAGCCTCGCCCGCCAAATGGAGCTCGCCGACGCGGAGGAACCAGCTGGGCACGGTGGTGCGGGCGAGCCCACCCAGGACGAGGGCGGCTTGCCGGAGGCTGACGCGCCCTCCTCGCAGCTCCCGGGCAGCTCGTCGCAGGCGGAGCCCCCTGCCCAGCCGAGGAGGCGTCTCCGCAGGGCCGGAGAGGTGGCGCGGCAGGCCGACCAGCAACCGCAGCCCCGGGTGACGCGCGCCTCTGAAGCAGCGGGAGCGGGGTCCTCACGGGCCACGGCTTCTGCTCCTGCCGCTCCCCGTTCCGCGGCGGCAACGGGGGCGGGGTCGTCCACCGCCCCCGCCAAGCGGTCCCGGGAACCCACTCCCCTGTCTCCTCGCGCCTGGAGCAAGCCGGTTTTTGATTATTCCGCGCTCAGCTCCGACGACGAAGAGGAGGACGGAGAGTAAGTTCCTGGTAGAGCTTGTATCTTCTTGATTTCTGTTGCTTCGTCTTGTTTCGCAGCCCATTCATCCTCCCCCGAAACCGTTACCTTTTCAGGACCCTGGCCCAGAGGAGGGCGAAGAGGGCCAAGATCCCGCTGGTCATCCTTGAGGGCGAATCTCCCCCGGCAACTGGGGAGGTGCCGGAGACGACCTTGCCGGACCTGGCAGCGGGCCCGCAGGGCAGCCCACAGCGTAGCCTCCAGGGTGAGGGCACGGCCAGCTCTTGCCGTTTGGCGCGCGCGCGAGCTTCCCTTCTCTTTGTTGACATGTGGTTGTTGTTGTTGTCGTTGGGTAGGAGCAGAGCAGCCCCAGCAGGCGACCCCGGGGGGCACTCCTGCTGCGCCGTCTGCGTCGACCACCCCGCCTAGGGAGAAATCTCCGGCAAGGGAGGAGCCCCCGGCAGGGGAGGCCTCCCCAGCACGGGAGGAGCCCCCGGCAAGGAAGACCTCTTCGGCAAGGGAGGGATCTCCGGCGAGGGACGCGGCCAGCGATCCCCCAACAACAGAGGCCGCGGCCACGGACCCTGCCACCGGTAAGCCCCCCTGCACGGAAGACTTTCCCTGGTTATCTTTCCTCATGAGGCTTCTTGTCGGCTGCTCGGTTGACTCTTCTCCCCTCTTCCGGCCACCAGACTCGCCCACCGCGGACCCGATGGAGACCGAGGTCGTCGTCAAGGAGGGCGCGCGCGGCGACGCCGACGACGTCGCCGTCATCGAAGAGGCGGATGGCACCGACGACCTCGCAGGCGGCGGGGAGGCCGAAGCCGCCAAGGCCGTCGCGGCGGCAGACGGCGAGGGGACTGGCGACCGTGCCGACGGCCCCGGGGAGGCAGGGGCGTCAAGCACTCCGCCGTCCGGCGATTCCGCTGCTGCCACCGCGTCGGGCCCCGAGGAGCCCCCGGCAGGTGCCTACCTGCAGGCCGGCGATGGCGTCTTCATCAGGCTCCCCTGGGAGCCTAGCTCCAGGGCGCCGGTCGAGGGGGAGGCCTTGGACGGAGAAGTGCTCGCCTCCGTCGGGCTGACGGTGGTCGATGCGCCAAGCACCAGCAGCGGCGAGCCCGAGGAGGAGCGGCTGCTCCGGAAGCTTGTGTCGCTCTACCGCGCCCGGCAGGCCAAGGTGGAGCGCCAGGAGGCACTCGTCGCGAAGGCCGGCGCGGACATGGAAAAGCGCGCCGGGGAGCTCCGGGAGCTCAACCAGGAGGCTCTGCGGTCCTTGGCGGAGGAGCGGAGGCTGCTCGACGAGGCGCGGACGGCCTTCCTCCTCGAGAAGGCAGAGGCTGAAGAGCAGCAGAGGCTTGCCGCTACGGGGCTATCCGCGCGGGAAAGAAAACTGGTGCAGCAGAGGGCCAGCCTCGCCAGCCATGAGGAGGAGGTTGCCGCGCGCGAGCAGGCGCTCGGCGGGGCCCTGCAGAAAGCGCAGGACGCTGCCGCGGCCGCCGAGGTCGCCAAGGGGGAGCTGGAGACGAGGGTGGCGCAGCTCGCCAGCGACCTCAAGGCGAGCGGCGAGGAGCTTGCCGCGCTCAAACAGGAGCGCGAGAAGGGCACTCACACCCTTGGCGAGCTGCAGGGCCGCTTCGCCGAGAAGATCCAGGAGCTCGACGCCGCCAAGGATGCCAAGGCTGGCCTCGAGCTGAAGCTGGACACCCTGGCCAAGGCGCTGGAGAGCGCTGAGGAGCAGGAAGCGACCTTGCAAAAGGAGGTTGCTGGCAACGAGGAGCTGTTGAAGCGTGCCGCCGCTACCCAGAACGACTTCCAGGAGACGGTGGAGCGGTGGACCGAAGGCCTCGTCGACATCGCCACCACCATCGACCAGGAGCTGAAGCTGCTGG
The DNA here is from genome assembly GCA_032464435.1 of Aegilops umbellulata. NCBI lineage: Eukaryota > Viridiplantae > Streptophyta > Magnoliopsida > Poales > Poaceae > Aegilops > Aegilops umbellulata. The sequence continues at coordinate 62,791,530 of CP136059.1, read as the reverse complement.
GAATGGAGGGCCACGAGTACCCCTCCGGCGAGAACGCCCCGGCGAGCGTCAAGCTCACTTCCTTCTTCAAGGTCTTGGTGGGGGTGCTCCAGCATCTCTGGGAAACGATCCCAGAGCAGCTGGCCGAGGAGACGCGGGAAGCCGTCTCCAGGGCCCTCGAGAGGGTGCTGGTGAAGATCGTCTTCCGCAACCCCACCATCAGGCTCGCCAACGTCCTCAGGCACTTGCCGGAAGACGCTGACCTGACGGAGATCAGGGCCCTCGTCACCCCCATTGTGGAAAGGGTGGCCGGGATCAGGCGGATCGAGGGCGACCGCGCGGATTAGGCCGCCCACCTCTTTCTCTTCTTCCCTTGTTGCTGCTGAGCATGTCATAGAAACAGCTGATTAGGGCAGCGGCAAGTCATTTTGTAATATAACTTTTATCTTAGGCAGTTCATTGCGCTGTTATCTCCCTCGTTCGACCTTGTGCTTCGTACGTTCGCGCCCTACGCTTCCGAGAACTTGTCGGCGCAAGTCTCCGCCTTGCCACGGGTGCCGAGTGCGGGACATCAGCAACCCGCTGACGGAGCCTCCACCGGCAAGAAACCTTGCCGCGGCTGGCGCAACTCACTTAAATGTTGAGCAGGCTCGGGGCGAGGTAAGCGTGGCGACTGCAGTCGCGACACACTCAAGCTGCCGAGCGAGCTCGAAACAAGTAAGGACGCCACTCGGGATGTAGCACACTTAAGTCGTTGAGCGGACTCGAAACGAAATAAGGGCGCAACCAGCCACGAGCCGGCCCCTCCGCGCACAGGTTTCCCATACGAAGCCCGGTCGTTCGGGGAAGATAACTTAAGAATAAAAAGGAGCTTAATTGCTCAAACTTTGGCAACTTAGCTTTTCTGTCGTTCGCAGCCCGGCAAGACGCAGCTTCCTCGAGCGACGCGCCAACCTATCCTGTCATCCCCCCTTCTCGAGGTAAGGGAATAACGAAGGCTCTAGGCTTCGCGGCCCGCCATCGCTTGCCGGAGTCGAGTGAAGCTATGCTTGGGATCTGCGCCCGTCCCTGTACCAAGGATTACATGCAACTGCGGCAAGACTTGGACAGAGAGGATGGCCGACGGAACGGGTTCCGACTGCCGTGCTGGCAAGGTTCCTCCCACGGTCGGCGCCGACTCGTTTGGATCTTGGCGGCCTGGGCTCGCCGAAGAACGAGGTCGCCTTTCCCGCCACTTCCGGCGCTAACTTCTGCGGCTACGGGAGCGGCGTAGAGTTTGCTGGAGGCGAGAAACTCGCTCAGCGGCCGGAAGGCGGTCCTCCTCAAGGAGCAGCTGCTCTTGCCCGGACTCTGCGTGAGTGGGTACTCGAGGAGGGCCGTGCACGAGTCCGTAGGGGAGGAATGCCTCCGCTCCACGGGGTGGAGCGGAAAGGCACCTGGCCATACCTGAGCTTGCCTGTGGTCGCCAAATCTGGTTCGCACAACCTCGACGCACCCCCTACCTGCCGCGCCAAAGATGTCGGGGGATATCGGCCTCCACGAGCACCTATGGGGACGGAGCACCTTGTCGGTTCGACGGGGGGCGGAGGTTGCACAAAGAGCAGATCGAGGCGACACACACACACAACGATTTTACCCAGCTTCGGGACGCACGGATGCGTAAAACCCTACTGCTGCATGTCTGGTTGATTGGGGTTCTTGCTCTGGAGCGCAAGAAGCTACAGTAAGTTGGAGCTGGGCGTAGACGGGGGTCTACTGAGCGTCCTCCTGGTTTTCTGTTCCTCTCCTCCCCTTCTTCCTCTCTAGGCTTTTTCTCCTTCTCTCTACGTGCGCCCGGGCCTCCTTTTATATGCTAAGGGGTTTCCCACAGGTAGCGATGCAGGTGAGGGTAAAAATGGCAAGGGACTGTGCGAATAGTGGCCGCACAGTGCTATCACACCTAACTCTGACGGCGGGGGACAAAGGAATTAAATGCCCGTCTGGATCGCCTGAACAGTGCCGAGGCGGGCCGTTAGGGACGCCTCCGCTTGCCACGGGGGCGACTCCGCCAACGTCGCATGCCATGCGCGCGCGCCAGGTTGTGCGGCGCCCCGCCGCGTGTCTCTGGGGAAGCTCCAGAGTGACGCGTGGGCAGGTCAGCTGGAGCGCATGCCTGAGGTGGTGGTTTGCCGCGGCAAGTGGCTTGCCGCGACGGTTGTCTTGCCGCACCTGAGAGCTTGCCGCTCGTCAGGCCTTGCCGAGGCGCGCGGAGCGCCGCGGCGGGCTTCTCTTGGGGTGCCTTGGCTTGGCCGTCCCGGCGAGCTCCTCCCGCCGGGGCCTTGGTGCTTCGGTTTAGTCGTCCCGGCAAGCTCCTCTTACCGGGGCCTTGTCGCCTTGGCCCGGCAAGCTCCTCTTGCCGGACCTCGCCTTCTTGGCCCGGCAAGCTCCTCTTGCCGGGGCTTGGTCTTCTAGGCTCGATCACTCGGCCTTCGTCCGGCCCATAAAGGGCCGTGGAGACTCTTGTCGCTCCCCTGGCGAGCCTTGCCGCGGGACGCTACTACTGCGCGTGCACAAGTTCGGGGTACTAAGGTACCCCTACTTTAGTACACCGACAGGAAGATATATCGATGGACTTTGTTTTAGGTTTACCTCGAACAAAGAAGGGGAGGGATAGCATATTTGTTGTCGTGGATAGATTCTCGAAAATGGCACACTTTATACCATGTCATAAAAGCGATGATGCTGTTAATGTTGCTGATTTGTTCTTTCGTGAAATTATTCGCTTGCATGGTGTGCCAAATACTATTGTTTCAGACCGTGATACTAAATTTCTTAGCCACTTTTGGAGATGTTTATGGGCTAAGTTGGGGATTAAACTGCTTTTTAGTACTACTTGTCACCCCCAAACTGATGGACAAACTGAAGTAGTCAATAGAACATTGTCTACTATGCTTAGGGCTGTTTTGAAGAATAATAAGAAAATGTGGGAAGAATGCTTGCCTCATATTGAATTTGCTTATAATCGGTCGTTGCATTGTACTACTAAGATGTGCCCTTTTGAAATAGTGTATGGTTTCCTACCTCGTGCACCCATTGATTTGTTGCCTCTTCCATCTTCGGAGAAGGTTAATTTTGATGCTAAAGAACGTGCTAAATTGATTTTAAAAATGCATGAGTTAACTAAGGAAAACATTGAGCGTATGAATGCTAAATATAAACTTGCTGGAGATAAGGGTAGAAAACATGTTGTGTTTGCACCTGGAGATCTTGTTTGGTTACATTTGCGTAAGGATAGATTTCCTAATTTGCGCAAATCAAAGCTAATGCCACGTACTGATGGTCCTTTCAAGGTGTTAGAGAAAATAAATGATAATGCATATAAACTTGAGTTGCCTGCAGATTTTGGGGTTAGTCCCACTTTTAACATTGCAGATTTGAAGCCTTATTTGGGTGAGGAAGATGAGCTTCCGTCGAGGACGACTTCATTTCAAGAAGGGGAGGATGATGAGGACATCAATACCATTGTTACACCCACAGCCCCTGCTGCTATACATACTGGACCAATTACTAGAGCTCGCGCACGCCAATTGAATTATCAGGTACTTTCTTTTCTTGGTAATGATTCTAATGTTCATGAGAATATGATGCTGCCTAAATTGGATACATTTGTTTTGCTTACAAATGAAGGGCCTAGCTTGGAGAAGGATGAACATTGGAGCAAGAACAAGCATGGAGTTGACGGCATGCGCAAGGGGAACAAGAACGGGGTTACAAGTGATGATTTCAGGACTCTGAAGCCACCATAAGGAGTGAATGAAGCCTTGGACGAAATATACAAGATGCCACTTCATAAATTTCGTCCAGAGGCTATTCTAGGTGCTGCGTCACCTTATTATTGGGCCAGGCCCATGTAATTTTGAAATACTTAAGTATAGGCTGTTTTTAGAGTCCGTATGCGTGGGGAAACAAGAGTTAGGGTTGGTTTCGGACCCCTTCCTCAAGGGCCACGAAATTCCCACCTCTTCCTCCATATATACAGCCCTTAGGGCGTCGTTTAGATTTTGGGTTTTGTTTAGATTAAAAGTTCACCATAGCTGCAACTTCGCGTACTTCGTTTGTGTTCAACAACCAGACCAAGGCGTCACAGAACCCCACCTTGATCAATAAAGCTTTCCTCTTATATTCGCAATATCCCGATTGCAATCTTAGTTTCTTGCTTGTTCTTCGTTTGCCTGCAGGAAACAGACCTTCGTGGTCAGGTTGATCGTGCTCCGGCGTGGTCAATAACCTCTCGGAGTTGGTTTAGCGATTGGTAAGGCACGACGTCCTCGCACGTTCGTAGTCGGATCGTCAAAGTCGACTTCCTCCAAATGATAGCCACCATCTCATCGAAAGATCGGGACACCCCGCCTCTATCAGTCTCCGACGAGGGAGAGCTCCCCGGCAAGGGAGAAGTCTCTGGCAAGGGACAGTACCGGCGACCCCCCGACAGCGGAGATCCCAACTACCGAGCCTGGTACAGGTACTCCTTGCTTATAAACTTCCCTTGGGTTCTTCTTTTTGGGATATTTGCTTGACTTTTCTTCCTTTTCCGGTCGTCAGATCCATCCACTATGGAGCCGATGGAGACCGAGGTTGTTATTGATGACGCCACTGCCACCGAAGAAACGGCCGGCGCTGAAGACCCCGCCGGTGGAGAGGCCGCCAAGGCTGCCGCCGCAGCAGCTGACGAGGGGTCCGGCAATCGTACTGACGACCCTGGGGCCGCAGGAGCGACAGGCGCTACACCGACCGCCGATCCTCCCGCCGCTGCCGCAGCGTCAGGCTCCGAAGAACCCCAGCCAGGCGTGTACTTGAAGGCTGGCGCTGGCATCTTCATCAACCTCCCCTGGGCGTCAACGTCCAGGGCGCCGGTCGAAGGAGAAAGCTTTGACGTGGAGGTGCTTGCCTCCGCTGGGCTGACGTTGGTCGACGCACCAAGCAGCAGCAGCGACGAGCCCGAGGAGGAGCGACTGCTGCGGAAGCTGGTGTCGCTCTACCGCGCCCGCCAGGCCAAACTGGAGTCCCGCGAAGCGCTTGTCGCGAAGGCGGGGATGGACATGGAGAAGCGCGCGGAGGAGCTCCGAGGCCTCAACCAGTGTGACACCCGGGTAATTAGGCTACAGTAATCCCCATTTAATGATGCCACGTCACCTCAATTATGGTTGTTAAATCTCGCGTTAGTTCAAACCGATTCGAAATTCAAATTCAAAATAAAGGCAAACAACAAAAGTTTTCAAATATTAAAACTAAATTGTTCGGGTTGTGCCAAATATTGCATAGGTAATTATGATGGAGAAACCACAATTTATTAAAATGCCTAAATACTTTAAATGGAATTAAAATAGAAAAGAAATTATAAAAGAAAATACAAACAAAAAAAAAAGAAAGAAAGGGAACCCCCCCCCCCCGCTGGGCCACCCGGCCCAGCCAACGGCCACCGGGCCACCAGGCCGGCCCACCCCGCGCTCCATATCCCCCCCCGGGTGGCCGAAACCCTAACCGGCCACCACCCACTTCCCCCACCACGACGCGCCCCCCCCCTTTTTCCCCCGATCCAGATCGGATCGGGCTCGACTCCGCCGCCCTGCCTCCTCCTCGTCGACGCCGCCCGCCGACCCCGTCGCCCTGGACCTCGCCGCCCCATCGCCGGAGCTCCCCCGCCGGCCTGCTTCCCCCTACGCGCGTCGTCCCCGTCGGCCTCCGCGCCCTCCTCCACGCACGCGCCCGAGACCCTGCCCCCCCCCCCCCCCCCGACGTGAGCTCCTCTCCTCCCTTCCCCCTCTGTCGCCGGCGCCGTCCGCACCCAGCCGCGGCCCCGCACGGCGGTCGCCACGCCCTGGCCGCGCCCGTCGCCCGCCCTGACGCGCCTCGCCTGGCCAACCCCCGCACGGGCGCCCCTCCTCCCAGCTCGTCCTCCCTCCGCGCCGACTGCGCCATGGCCTCACGCCCCTCCCTCTCCTTCCTACCCTGCTCGCCGCGCCGCCGCGCGTGGCCCCGTCCCGACGCGCGCCCGGCGCCCCTGGACGCGAACGTGGCCGCGCCCACGCGCCCTCCCCCTTCTCCCAGGCCCTCCCTCGTCCGGCCGTCGACGCGCACTCGCGGCCGCGCCAACGCGCGCGCGCCCGTCGTGGCCGCGCCCGGCCGCAGCTCTCCGCCCCGCCTCAGGCCACCGGCCTGTACCCTTCCTGCAACACCGCCTCCCCCTGCCTCGTCGGCTCCGGCTAGCCGCGCCGCCAGCGCCGCCCCTTGCCGCGGCATGCTGCTCCGGCCGGCCGGCCTTGCCCCCTCGTGCTGGGCGCTGGGTACGCCCCGCCCGGCGCCCGCAGCCCCGCTAACGCCAGCGCCCGTTAGGCCCCCTCTGGGCCACTGCCAAACGGGGCCCACGCCCCACAGAACGTTTAAAAAAAAAGAATTAAAATTAAAAAAATAAATAAATAAAAATAAATAAATAAATAAATAAATAAATAATTAAGGAATTAATTAATCTAATCAATCATAATTAGATTAACCTAATTATCTAATTAGTCTAATTAAACAATGATTAGTTAGTTAATCTCTGATTAGCTTAATCACTGAATGACAAGTGGGACCCACACGTCAGATTTGACCAGTCAACGCCCCTGTTGACTGCTGACGTCATGCTGACGTCAGCGTGCACTGTTTTGGATAATGTTATATTTAAATAATTAATTAAATTCCAGAAATTATTAAAATCTTTAGAAAATCATATCTTTTAATCCGTAACTCGGATTAAAATATTTTCAACATGAAAGTTGCTCAGAACGTCGAGGCGCTTCCGGATACGCAACCCGTTCGTCCGCCACACCCCCCTAACCTATCGAACTCGCAACTTTCCCCCTCCGGCTCCTCTGCCCGAAAACGCGAAACACCGGGAATATTTTCCCGGATGTTTCCCCCCCTTCACCGGTATCATCCCATACCGCGTTAGGGCACCACTAACGCCGTTATTTGTCATGTCATGCATCACTGTGCATCTGCTTGCTTAAATATTTATTGTTTCTTCCCCCTCTTCTCTCGATAGACCCCGAGACCAACGCTGCTGCTGCCCCGTTCGACTACGGAGTTGACGATCCCTCTCTCTTGCCAGAGCAACCAGGCAAGCCCCCCCCTTGATCACCAGATATCGCCTACTCTTCCCTATACTGCTTGCATTAGAGTAGTGTAGCTTGTTACTGCTTTCGTTATTCCTATCCTGATGCATAGCCTGTCTTTGATACTGCTGTTGATACCTTTACCTGCAATCCTACTGCTTAGTATAGGATGCTAGTGTTCCATCAGTGGCCCTACACTCTTGTCCGTCTGCCATGCTATACTACTGGGCCGTGATCACTTCGGGAGGTGATCACGGGCATATACTTTACACTGTTACATTATATGTGATACTGTTCGGAGATGGGGGCTGAAGGGGCAGGTGGCTCCATCCCGGTAGAGGTGGGCCTGGGTTCCCGACGGCCCCCGACTGTTACTTTGTGGCGGAGCGACAGGGCAGGTTCAGACCACCTAGGAGAGAGGTGGGCCTGGCCCTAGTCGGCGTTCGCGATACTTAACACGCTTAACGAGATCTGGGTATTTGATCTGAGTCTGGCCATTTGGTCTATACGCACTAACCACCTACGCGGGAGTAGTTATGGGTATCCCGACGTCGTGGTATCAGCCGAAGCACTTCTTGACGTCAGCAACTGAGTGGCGCGCGCCGGGTTGGACCGCGTAACGTGACTTCCGTTGTACTGGAGGTTGCTAGGTCTGCTCACCGGCCGCGTTCGCAACGTGCAGGTGTGCTCAGGGCGATGGGCCCAGACCCCTGCGCGCTTAGGTTTAGACCGGCGTGCTGACCGCTCTGTTGTGCCTAGGTGGGGCTGCGACGTGTTGATCTTCCGAGGCCGGGCATGACCCAGGAAAGTGTGCCCGGCCAAATGGGATCAAGCGTGTTGGGCTATGTGGTGCACCCCTGCAGGGAAGTTTATCTATTCGAATAGCCGTGTCCCTCGGTAAAAGGACGACCCGGAGTTGTACCTTGACCTTATGACAACTAGAACTGGATACTTAATAAAACACACCCTTCCAAGTGCCAGATACAACCCGGTGATCGCTCTCCAACAGGGCATCGAGGAGGGGATCGCCGGGTAGGATTATGCTATGCGATGCTACTTGGAGGACTTCAGTCTACTCTCTTCTATATGCTGCAAGATGGAGGCGACCAGAAGCGTAGTCTTCGATAAGACTAGCTATCCCCCTCTTATTCTGGCATTCTGCAGTTCAGTCCACTGATATGGCCCTTTACACATATATCCATGCATATGTAGTGTAGCTCCTTGCTTGCGAGTACTTTGGATGAGTACTCACGGTTGCTTTCTTCCCCCTTTTCCCCTTTTCCTTTCTTCTGGTTGTCGCAACCAGATGTTGGAGCTCAGGATCCAGACGCCACCGTCGACGACGACTCCTACTACACTGGAGGTGCCTACTACTATGTGCAGCCCGCTGATGACGACCAAGAGTAGTTAGGAGGATCCCAGGCAGGAGGCCTGCGCCTCATTCGATCTGTATCCCAGTTTGTGCTAGCCATCTTATGACAACTTGTTTAACTTATGTCCGTACTCAGATATTGTTGCTTCCGCTGACTCGTCTATGATCGAGCACTTGTATTCGAGCCCTCGAGGCCCCTGGCTTGTATTATGATGCTTGTATGACTTATTTTTTTTATTCGTAGAGTTGTGTTGTGATATCTTCCCGTGAGTCCCTGATCTTGATCGTACACATTTGCGTGCATGATTAGTGTACGATTGAACCGGGGGCGTCACAAGTTGGTATCAGAGCCGACTGCCTGTAGGAATCCCCCTTCCACACTCCTTGGCCGAAGTCGAGTCTAGACATTACAAAAACTTTTACTAACTTGGCTGTGTGCCTTACGGGCCCACGTCGCCATCGGGTGGTACTAGGATCTTTTACTCCTCGACCTTTACTCTGGAACTCTAAACTCTCCTCTACTCGGGTTAAACGAATTTACTAACCCTGACACTAGGATCCCGTTACGACATTCACCCCAAAGTTGGATAAAAGCCATAGTTATTCCTTGGTATAGTGTTTTGCACAATTTCCACACTGTCATTTGACTCCTTTGAAACATCTTTGTTTTCAGATGGAACCCACGAGGCAGGTCGTGCGCCACACGGCGGCCATTGGTGCCTCGGGATCACCGGCCGTGCTAGCTGAGATGATGACCTATCTAGGTTATCGCTGGCACCCCGAGTACACCGTCACCGAGGAGTACCAGGATTTTAACCAGGAGCAGTACCGTGCCACCGTCCACCTCTACTCTCGGGAGTATGACTCCACTACTGTGCTGCACACCGCTTATGGTGTTGGAGTGACCATCGATATGGCAGTTCACGATGCTGCCTATGCTTCTCTGACACGCCTTCGTAGGGAGTACCGGGAGCTGGACACCTCCCCCTTCAGGCACATTGCTATCGCATCTGATATTGGTGCGGAGGGTTACTACACTACTGCCTACTCCACTGTCACCCGCGAGCCCTTCCACCATCAGAACTTTGTTCTGCATGCTGATGGTCTGGATCGAGCTAACCGAGCACTTCGCCACGAGTTGTACACCACTCGCCAGCACCTCTACCGTGCCTTGACGATGTTGCACCCCTTTGTTGGATCTGGGGAGCTGCCGCGTTCTGCTATCTATCCAGCCAGGACCGTGATGCCTCAGGGTGTCGGTTGGCCGGAGGTGGGAGGCTACTCTCCCGCACTTGGTCCACTTCTGCCGCTAGAGCGTCGGGTTCAGCACCAGAGCCCCCGCGGACCCCAGGTTGCCGACGTGGTGTACCCGCTGCCACACTACCAGCTTTCAGGCTACACCTACCTCCGCAGTGTCGTGTGGGATTGATGTAGACTTGCTTATTAGTGTTAGCTGCATTCGCCGCGAGCCTGCGTGCCGCCCATGATGTCTTAGTCTATGTACTGAACTCTATGTACCGAACCCTATGCATGATCCCTTTTGTAAGATATGCCAACTGTTATGTGGTATCTATCGTGCTGCTTTCATTATGCATGTTTCATCTTGAATGATTCTTGTATTTGCCAATTCCTCAAATACTGAAATACCCCTGTTATATATTAGCAGGATGGTTAGACCAACTGGTCGTGGTCGTGGTGGCAACTTCCCACCACCGCCTGAGTACATGGCTGGTATGATCCAACAGCTTGAGATGAATCGCCAGTTCATGGAGAACATGATGGCGCAGTTTCCTCGCCCCAATATGAACCAGCAGCCAAACACAGTGACTCTGCAGGATTTCATACGCCTGAACCCAACTGTGTACCGCAGCTCAACTCAGCCTCTGGATGCTGATGACTGGCTCCGTGACATCACCTATGAGATGGAGTCTGCTGATGTAGCCCCTGCCAGCTATGTCACGTTTGCTTCCTTCTTCTTGAAGGGACCCGCAGCTCAATGGTGGGACAGCCACAGGCGTACTCTGCCAGCTGGAACAATCATCACCTGGCCAGACTTCCAAACTGCTTTCCGTGCCCGCTTCATTCCTCAGGGAGTCATGGACCGGAAGAAGCGTGAGTTCCGCAACCTCATCCAAGGCAACAAAACTGTTGAAGCTTATCAGCGGGAGTTTCTGGACTTGTCCCGCTATGCTGAAGAGGACATTGCTACTGATTCACGCAGACAGGAGAAGTTCCGTGACGGCCTTCAAGCTGACATCAAGTTCGCACTTCTAGTGCACGACTTCGATGATTTCGCCACCTTGGTGAACAAAGCCATCAACGTCGAAACTGGTCTGCAGGAATACCAGAGCTCTCACAGGCGCAGCCGTGACACGGGCTCATCTTCGGGCCCGTCCTCGCAGAAGCGCAGGATATGGATTCCCAACAGCATGTACCAGTCGAATGCACCTGCCCCAAGGCAGTCCTATGCTACACCTCGTCTGCCTAATGCTCCTGCAAGACAGCCAAAACTTCCAGCTCCACCACCCCAAGCTCCGGTCCCCACTCCCAATAATGGTCTGTGCTACAAGTGTGGTCAACCAGGTCACCTTGCCAGGAACTGCTATCAGAATCAGAATCAGAATCAGCTGGCCCTTCCTGCAGCTGGTCGTGGGAACAACCAGAACCGTAACAGCAAAGCCAAGTCCTATGGCCGTGTTCATGCCAACCACGTTGATCTGAACGAAGCTCAAGACCAACCTTCTACTGTGATGGGTACACTCCTCGTAAATTCAGTACCTGCATCTGTTTTATTCGATACAGGAGCATCGCATTCATTCATGTCAGAAGATTTTGCATTCAAGCATGGCATTAAATACGAGGAGATGAACACTTCGGTAGTGGTAAAAACCCCCGTGGGACAATGTCAAACCTCCATGGTTGGCGTCGACGTCCCCGTGGAAATCGAAGGGCTGGAATTCTATGCCGCGCCCATTATCCTAAAGACGTCTAACATCGACCTTATTCTGGGGATGGATTGGTTGAAAGCGCATACTGCTTCCATAGTTTGCGCCACTAAGACCGTCCATCTGCTACATCCTTCAGATGAAATAGTTACATACCACGCTCGCCTGGTGCAAAATGCCGAGGCAAGGCTTTATGCCTTGAATGCATTGAACTCTGCACCACTCGAGGGCATCGAAAACATCCCCGTCGTGCGTGACTTCCTCGATGTTTTTTTCCTGAAGAACTTCCAGGGATTCCCCCAGCTAGAGCTGTCGAATTCGTCATCGACTTGAAACCAGGCACCACTCCTATTGCCAAGCGACCCTACAAGATGCCACCACATGAACTCCTTGAGCTTAAGGAGGAAATCGTCAAATCTCTTCAAAGTGGTTTCATTCGCCCAAGTTGCTCTCCTTGGGGAGCACCTTCTCTCTTTGTCAAGAAGAAGGATGGGACAAACCGACTGGTCCAAGATTACCGTCCTATTAACCAAGCTACCATTCAGAACAAGTATCCTCTTCCTCGGATCAATGATCTGTATGATCAACTGGCTGGTTCATCAGTGTTCTCTAAACTCGACTTGAGATTGGGTTACCACCAGATCCGTGTTCGTGAAGAGGATATCCCAAAAACCGCCTTTGTGACTCGTTATGGTTCATACGAGTACACTGTCATGTCCTTCGGCTTAACCAATGCCCCAGCCACCTTCTCTCGCCTGATGAACTATATATTCATGGATTACCTCGACAAGTTCGTCGTGGTTTATCTGGATGATATCCTGGTATTTTCCAAGAACGAAGAAGAACATGCTGAACATCTTCGTCTTGTGCTGGAAAAGCTACGAGAACATCAGCTATACGCCAAGTTCTCCAAATGTGAATTCTGGCTTCCTGAAGTAACCTATCTTGGGCATGTCATCTCTAAGGATGGTATTGCCGTTAACCCTGAACGAGTTCAGGCTATTCTTGATTGGACTCCTCCAAAGAATGTCAAGCAAGTCAGAAGTTTTCTCGGTCTCGCCAGCTATTGCCGTCGATTCGTCGAGAACTTCTCCAAGATTGCCAGGCCCCTGACTAACTTGCTGCATAAGGGCGTCAAGTTCCAATGGACAGACAAATGTCAGGAAAGCTTCCAGGCACTTAAAGACAAGTTGACTTCTGCCCCAGTGCTAGCTCCACCTGATACAAAGAAGGACTTCGTCATTTACTGCGACGCTTCCCGTCAAGGATTAGGCTGTGTCCTAATGCAAGAGCGCAGAGTGATTGCCTATGCCTCTCGTCAATTGCGCCCTCATGAAGAGAACTACCCAGTTCACGATCTCGAGCTTGCTGCTGTCATTCATGCACTGAAGCAGTGGCGGCATTACCTTCTCGGTAATCGTTGCGAGATATTCACTGACCATCAAAGTCTGAAGTATCTGTTTACTCAGCCAGACCTGAACCTCCGTCAGCAGAGATGGATGGAGACTGTTGCAGACTTTGACTTGGGTATTTCCTATACACCAGGCAAGGCTAATGTAATGGCAGATGCCTTGAGCCGCAAGTCTTACTGCAACCACCTCCAGGTTCATAAAGTTCAGCCCTCGCTCGTTGAAGAATTCAAAAGGCTGAACCTCCATATTGTTCCCCCGGGTGCACTCGCTCCCCCTCCTGAGGAGTTTCAGAAGATGAACCTCCGTGTTATTCCCCAGGGTTCCCTCTATACCCTGGCTGTCGAACCCGATCTCGTGAGCTCCATCAAGACAATACAAGGGTGTGACTCTGAAGTCCACAAGATTAAGCGCGACCTCAAGAAAGGAAAGCCCTCATACTTCACTATTGCTGGTGATGGCGCCTTGTACTTCAAAGGCCGCCTAGTGGTGCCGTGTAAGAAGGAAAACCTGAATATGACTCGGAAAGTTATGAAAGAAGCTCATGATACGCCTCTGTGTATCCATCCTGGTAGTACTAAGATGTACCAGGACATTCGTCAAAGATTCTGGTGGTCTAATATGAAGCAAGACATTGCTCGCTATGTTGCCGAGTGTGACGTTTGCCGTCGTATTAAAGCAGAACATCAAAGGCCTGCTGGAACTCTGCAACCTATCTCTATTCCGGAATGGAAATGGGACCATGTTGAAATGGACTTCGTCACTGGATTTCCCAAATCTCAGAAAGGTAATGATGCTATTCTTGTCGTCATTGACCGGCTTTCTAAAGTTGCACATTTTCTGGCGGTCAAGGAAACGATCACTGCTAGCCAGCTTGCAACTCTCTACATGTCCAGAATTGTTTCACTTCACGGTATTCCACTGGTTATCAGTTCGGACCGTGGCAGCTTATTCACTTCAAGATTCTGGGCAAGTTTCCAAGAAGCTATGGGAACTCATCTATCGTTCAGTACTGCTTTTCATCCGCAGTCACAAGGACAAGTTGAACGTGTCAACCAAGTTCTCGAAGACATGCTTCGAGCTTGTGTTATTTCCTTTGGCAAGAAATGGGAGGAATCTCTCCCGTATGCTGAGTTCTCTTATAATAATAGCTATCAAGCTAGTCTGAAGATGGCCCCCTTCGAAGTGGTATATGGACGAAAGTGCCGAACCCCTCTGAACTGGTCAGAAACTGGGGAACGTCCATTCTTTGGTCCGGATATTATCCAACATGCCGAAGAACAAGTCCGCATTATTCGCGAGAATCTCAAGACTGCTCAGTCACGCCAAAAGAGTAACTATGACCGTCATCATAAAGACATGGTCTATCAACCTGGCGAAAAGGACTATCTTCGAGTTACACCAATGAAGGGTGCTCACCGCTTCGGGATCAAAGGCAAACTAGCTCCTCGCTATATTGGCCCATTCACTATTCTCGAAAAGCGTGGAAAAGTGGCCTATCAATTGGAGCTTCCGCCGAACCTTTCTCAGGTTCACGATGTGTTCCATGTGTCACAACTCCGCCGTTGCTTCAAGGACCCAATCCGAGCTGTGGATCATGAAGTGCTCGAAATGCAACAGGACCTCTCCTATAAAGAGCATCCGGTCCGCATTCTCGACCAAGCTGAACGCCGCACACGTCAGAAGGCGAACAAGTTCCTCAAGGTCCAGTGGTCGAATCACTCTGAAGACGAAGCCACCTGGGAACGCGAGGATCGTCTTCGTGAAGAATACCCCGCACTGTTTCCTTCTACCTCCTAAATCTCGGGACGAGATTTCTTGTAGTGGAGGAGATTTGTGACACCCGGGTAATTAGGCTACAGTAATCCCCATTTAATGATGCCACGTCACCTCAATTATGGTTGTTAAATCTCGCGTTAGTTCAAACCGATTCGAAATTCAAATTCAAAATAAAGGCAAACAACAAAAGTTTTCAAATATTAAAACTAAATTGTTCGGGTTGTGCCAAATATTGCATAGGTAATTATGATGGAGAAACCACAATTTATTAAAATGCCTAAATACTTTAAATGGAATTAAAACAGAAAAGAAATTATAAAAGAAAATACAAACAAAAAAAAAGAAAGGGAACCCCCCCCCCCGCTGGGCCACCCGGCCCAGCCAACGGCCACCGGGCCACCAGGCCGGCCCACCCCGCGCTCCATATCCCCCCCCGGGTGGCCGAAACCCTAACCGGCCACCACCCACTTCCCCCACCACGACGCCCCCCCCCCTTTTTCCCCCGATCCAGATCGGATCGGGCTCGACTCCGCCGCCCTGCCTCCTCCTCGTCGACGCCGCCCGCCGACCCCGTCGCCCTGGACCTCGCCGCCCCATCGCCGGAGCTCCCCCGCCGGCCTGCTTCCCCCTACGCGCGTCGTCCCCGTCGGCCTCCGCGCCCTCCTCCACGCACGCGCCCGAGACCCTGCCCCCCCCGACGTGAGCTCCTCTCCTCCCTTCCCCCTCTGTCGCCGGCGCCGTCCGCACCCAGCCGCGGCCCCGCACGGCGGTCGCCACGCCCTGGCCGCGCCCGTCGCCCGCCCTGACGCGCCTCGCCTGGCCAACCCCCGCACGGGCGCCCCTCCTCCCAGCTCGTCCTCCCTCCGCGCCGACTGCGCCATGGCCTCACGCCCCTCCCTCTCCTTCCTACCCTGCTCGCCGCGCCGCCGCGCGTGGCCCCGTCCCGACGCGCGCCCGGCGCCCCTGGACGCGAACGTGGCCGCGCCCACGCGCCCTCCCCCTTCTCCCAGGCCCTCCCTCGTCCGGCCGTCGACGCGCACTCGCGGCCGCGCCAACGCGCGCGCGCCCGTCGTGGCCGCGCCCGGCCGCAGCTCTCCGCCCCGCCTCAGGCCACCGGCCTGTACCCTCCCTGCAACACCGCCTCCCCCTGCCTCGTCGGCTCCGGCTAGCCGCGCCGCCAGCGCCGCCCCTTGCCGCGGCATGCTGCTCCGGCCGGCCGGCCTTGCCCCCTCGTGCTGGGCGCTGGGTACGCCCCGCCCGGCGCCCGCAGCCCCGCTAACGCCAGCGCCCGTTAGGCCCCCTCTGGGCCACTGCCAAACGGGGCCCACGCCCCACAGAACGTTTAAAAAAAAAGAATTAAAATTAAAAAAATAAATAAATAAAAATAAATAAATAAATAAATAAATAAATAATTAAGGAATTAATTAATCTAATCAATCATAATTAGATTAACCTAATTATCTAATTAGTCTAATTAAACAATGATTAGTTAGTTAATCTCTGATTAGCTTAATCACTGAATGACAAGTGGGACCCACACGTCAGATTTGACCAGTCAACGCCCCTGTTGACTGCTGACGTCATGCTGACGTCAGCGTGCACTGTTTTGGATAATGTTATATTTAAATAATTAATTAAATTCCAGAAATTATTAAAATCTTTAGAAAATCATATCTTTTAATCCGTAACTCGGATTAAAATATTTTCAACATGAAAGTTGCTCAGAACGTCGAGGCGCTTCCGGATACGCAACCCGTTCGTCCGCCACACCCCCCTAACCTATCGAACTCGCAACTTTCCCCCTCCGGCTCCTCTGCCCGAAAACGCGAAACACCGGGAATATTTTCCCGGATGTTTCCCCCCCCTTCACCGGTATCATCCCATACCGCGTTAGGGCACCACTAACGCCGTTATTTGTCATGTCATGCATCACTGTGCATCTGCTTGCTTAAATATTTATTGTTTCTTCCCCCTCTTCTCTCGATAGACCCCGAGACCGACGCTGCTGCTGCCCCGTTCGACTACGGAGTTGACGATCCCTCTCTCTTGCCAGAGCAACCAGGCAAGCCCCCCCCTTGATCACCAGATATCGCCTACTCTTCCCTATACTGCTTGCATTAGAGTAGTGTAGCTTGTTACTGCTTTCGTTATTCCTATCCTGATGCATAGCCTGTCTTTGATACTGCTGTTGATACCTTTACCTGCAATCCTACTGCTTAGTATAGGATGCTAGTGTTCCATCAGTGGCCCTACACTCTTGTCCGTCTGCCATGCTATACTACTGGGCCGTGATCACTTCGGGAGGTGATCACGGGCATATACTTTACACTGTTACATTATATGTGATACTGTTCGGAGATGGGGGCTGAAGGGGCAGGTGGCTCCATCCCGGTAGAGGTGGGCCTGGGTTCCCGACGGCCCCCGACTGTTACTTTGTGGCGGAGCGACAGGGCAGGTTCAGACCACCTAGGAGAGAGGTGGGCCTGGCCCTAGTCGGCGTTCGCGATACTTAACACGCTTAACGAGATCTGGGTATTTGATCTGAGTCTGGCCATTTGGTCTATACGCACTAACCACCTACGCGGGAGTAGTTATGGGTATCCCGATGTCGTGGTATCAGCCGAAGCACTTCTTGACGTCAGCAACTGAGTGGCGCGCGCCGGGTTGGACCGCGTAACGTGACTTCCGTTGTACTGGAGGTTGCTAGGTCTGCTCACCGGCCGCGTTCGCAACGTGCAGGTGTGCTCAGGGCGATGGGCCCAGACCCCTGCGCGCTTAGGTTTAGACCGGCGTGCTGACCGCTCTGTTGTGCCTAGGTGGGGCTGCGACGTGTTGATCTTCCGAGGCCGGGCATGACCCAGGAAAGTGTGCCCGGCCAAATGGGATCAAGCGTGTTGGGCTATGTGGTGCACCCCTGCAGGGAAGTTTATCTATTCGAATAGCCGTGTCCCTCGGTAAAAGGACGACCCGGAGTTGTACCTTGACCTTATGACAACTAGAACTGGATACTTAATAAAACACACCCTTCCAAGTGCCAGATACAACCCGGTGATCGCTCTCCAACAGGGCATCGAGGAGGGGATCGCCGGGTAGGATTATGCTATGCGATGCTACTTGGAGGACTTCAGTCTACTCTCTTCTATATGCTGCAAGACGGAGGCGACCAGAAGCGTAGTCTTCGATAAGACTAGCTATCCCCCTCTTATTCTGGCATTCTGCAGTTCAGTCCACTGATATGGCCCTTTACACATATATCCATGCATATGTAGTGTAGCTCCTTGCTTGCGAGTACTTTGGATGAGTACTCACGGTTGCTTTCTTCCCCCTTTTCCCCTTTTCCTTTCTTCTGGTTGTCGCAACCAGATGTTGGAGCTCAGGATCCAGACGCCACCGTCGACGACGACTCCTACTACACTGGAGGTGCCTACTACTATGTGCAGCCCGCTGATGACGACCAAGAGTAGTTAGGAGGATCCCAGGCAGGAGGCCTGCGCCTCATTCGATCTGTATCCTAGTTTGTGCTAGCCATCTTATGACAACTTGTTTAACTTATGTCCGTACTCAGATATTGTTGCTTCCGCTGACTCGTCTATGATCGAGCACTTGTATTCGAGCCCTCGAGGCCCCTGGCTTGTATTATGATGCTTGTATGACTTATTTTTTTATTCGTAGAGTTGTGTTGTGATATCTTCCCGTGAGTCCCTGATCTTGATCGTACACATTTGCGTGCATGATTAGTGTACGATTGAACCGGGGGCGTCACAACCAGGCAGCTCTCCAGTCGCTGGTGGCAGAGCGGGTGCAGCTCGATAAGGCGCAGAAGGCTTTCATCCTTGAGAAGGCAGAGATTGCAGAGCAACAGCGGCTTGCCACCGAGGAGTTATCTGCGCGGGACGGTGAGTTGATGCAGCTGAAGGCCAGCCTGGACAGCCACGAAGAGGAGCTAGCTGTGCGCGAGCAAGCACTCAGCAGAGCCCTCAAGGAAGCAAAGGACGCTGCCGCAGCCGCCGAGGCCGCCAAGAAGGAGCTGGAGGCGAAAGTGGCGCAGCTGGAGACTGATCTCAAGGCGAGCGGTGAAGCGCTTGCCCCGCTCAAGTATGAGCGCGAGAAGGACGCCTACACCTTTGGCGAACTGCAGGGTCGTCTCGCCGAGAAGGTCAAGGAGCTTGACGCTGCCAAGGACTCCAAGGTTGATCTTGAGCTGAAGCTGGCTGCTTTGACCAAGACGCTGGACGGCGCCAGGGAGCAGGAGGCGGCCTTGAAGAAGGAGATCAAGGCCGACAAGGAGCTGCTGGAGAGCATCGCCGCCACCCAGAATGATTTCAGGGGAACTGTGGAGCGGTGGACGGAGGGCCTTGTGAATGCTGCCGCAGACATCGACAAGGAGTTGGCGCTGCTGGGGGTGGAGGATCTCGGGTATTCCTCTGACGGGAGCCTCCCATCCAGCGCCAAGCTCACCTTGTTCTTCAAAGGCGTGGCGACGGCCCTCCAGCAACTCCGGGAGAGGATCCCAAAGCAGCTGGCCGACGAGTCACGCGAGATCTGCGCGGGAGCTCTCAAAAAGGTGCTGATGAAGGTGGCCTTCCGCAACCCGGGCCTCCGCCTCACTAACATCCTCAGGTCCCTGCCGCCGGAAGCTGATCTGGAGGAGCTCGAGACCCTCGTCGCACCCATTGTGGACAAGGTGAGCGGGATCAAGAGGGTTGAGGGCGACCGCGCGGACTAGGCCGCCTATTTTCTTCTTCTTTTTTTGTCGTCGCTGGTCATGTTATGAAAACAGTCTATTAGAGCCGCGACAAACTATCTTGTAATATAACTCTGTTTCAGGTCATGATTGCAATGCTACTTCCTTTACTCGATTCCTTCCTTTGTATGTTTTTGCCCTACGCTTTTAGGGAACCTGCCGGCATAGGCACCTTTGCCGCGAGCGCTGAGTGCGGGACGTCAGCAGCCTGCTGGCGGTGCCGTTACCGATAAGAAACCTTGTCGCGACTAGTCGCAGCTCGCTTAAGTTGCTGAGTGAACTCGAAACAAAGTAAGGGCGCGACTCTAGTCGCAACGCACTTAAACTGTTGAGCGAACTCGAAACAAAGTAAGGGCGCAACTAGCCACGAGCTGGTTCCTCCGCGCACAGGTTTTCCATACAAAGCATGGTCGTTCAAGGAAAGTAACTTAAAGTTAAAAAATCTGATTGCTCAAACTTTGGCACTTAGCTTTTCTGTCGTTTGCTCCACGGCAAGGCGAAATTTTTCCTGAACGACGTCGGGTCCATACCATTATCTTCCCCTCCCCCCCCGGCCAACTTGTGGGCGAAGGATCCTTCCTTTCCTTGAGAAAAAGAGAAAAGAGAAAACAATAGTATGGAGCCTTATGGCTCGTTATTGCTTACCGAGGGGGCTCGCTGCACAAAGTGTCACATAATTCATGCAGAAAGGCATGAAATTGACAGGGTGTGCGGAGCACGTGAGTTTTATTTATGCACAGGGTCTGCGCCTAGCTTTGTACAAAGGATTACGTGCAACAGCGGCAAGACTTGTACAAAATGGTGGTTGCCGGACAGGGTCCGACAACCGCGCCTTACGGGTAAAACTTACGAAGATGCTCGATGTTCAAGGAGTTGCTCACCGGAAAGCCATCCTCGGTCTCAAGGCGGACAGCGCCAGGCCTAGTGACTCGTTTCACCCGGTAAGGGCCTTCCCACTTCGGCGTCAACTTGTTGGAATTCTTGGCGGAATGAACGCGCCGAAGAACAAGGTCGCCTTCCTCGAGACTTCTGGCTTTAACTTTACGGCTATGGTAGCGGCGCAAAGCTTGCTGGTATCGAGCAGCTCGTACAGCAGCCTGAAGACGGTCTTCCTCAAGGAGCAGCGCGTCATCTTGTCGCAGCTGCTCTTGCTCAAGCTCATCATAAGCGAGCACTCGAGGTGACCCATATACGAGTTCCGTGGGGATAACTGCCTCTGCTCCATAGACTAGAGCGAAAGGTGTCTGGCCAGTGGCTCGATTTGGCGTCGTCCTGATCGACCAAAGAACCACCGGCAGCTCGTCAATCCAGTTTCTTCCGCACTTGTGCAGCCTGTCGAAAGTCCGGGTCTTGAGTCCACGCAGCACTTCAGCATTTGCCCTCTCTGCTTGACCGTTGCTCCTGGGGTGAGCAACAGAAGCGAAGCAGACCTTGGCGCCAAGGTCTTGGACGTACTGCATGAAGGTGCGACTCGTGAATTGTGTACCGTTGTCGGTGATGATCCTGTTAGGGATTCCGAAGCGGCAAACAATCAACCTGAAGAACTTGACTGCTGACTGTGCTGTCACCTTCCTCACTGGTTCCACTTCCGGCCACTTTGTGAACTTGTCGATTGCGATGTACAAGTACTCAAAGCCCCCGACTGCTCGGGGGAAGGGGACGAGGATGTCGAGCCCCCAGACCGAAAATGGCCAGGATAAAGGGATCGTCTGGAGAGCTTGAGCTGGCTGGTGTATCTGCTTGGAATGGAACTGGCACGCTTCACACTTGGTTACTTGTGCAGCTGCATCCTGGAGGGCTGTCAGCCAAAAGAAGCCCTGCCGGAATGCTTTGTCGGCAAGCGCTCTTGCGCCAATGTGGTGACCACAAATGCCTCCATGTATCTCTGCCAACAGCTTCTGTCCATCTTCCCGGGGGATACACTTCAATTTCACTCCGTTGAGTCTTCTTCTGTACAGTGCATTGTCAACGAACTGGTACATACTAGACTGCCGGGCTACTCTTTCCGCTTCTTCTGGCTCTTCGGGAAGTTCTCCTGACTGGAGGAAACGGACGATCTGCTGTGCCCATGCTGGAGCTTGTGGCTCGACAACAAGGACTAAAGGCATATCTACTGCTGCGGGAACATCCGCTTCTACGGCGAGAACCTGCGGTTCAGCCGGAGCTTGATGATCCCCGGCAAGCTTGCCGGAGCGAAACTTGTCGGGAGCGTCTGCTTCAACGAAACAAACCCTGGGGCTTGTCGGAGCAGACTGCTCCTCAGCACTCTTGGCGTTGATCTTGGGGACCTTCTTGGCGGCGGCTTCGGGAAGCTTTGCCGGAAGATAGTCACCAGAAATCAACTTCCTCTTCTTGCTCTGTCCAGTTGATGGCGTCACGGATGGTTGAGTCAGCTTGAACACAAAGATCCCTGGTTCCGCATGTAACTTAAGTGCCGCGCACTTTGACAGGCCGTCAGCGATGTCGTTCTGAGCTTTTGGAACGTGTTCCATCTGTAGGCCGACAAAGCGCTCTTCCAGCTTCCTCACTTCATCAACGTAACCTTCCATCAACGGACTCTAATAATCCTTGTTCACTTGGCGGACGACAAGCTGTGAGTCACCCCTGACAATGAGTTGCTTGATCCCAAGGTCTGCCGCGATCCTGAGACCGGCGAGCAATCCTTCATACTCTGCAGTATTGTTTGTTGCTTGCTCCTTGGGAAAGTGCATCTGGACCACGTACTTGAGGTGCTCTCCGGTGGGTGCGACAAGCAGCACGCCAGCACCGGCGCCTTGCAGCGAGAACGCACCATCAAAGTACATCAGCCACTCTTTGTTTGCTTCCTTGACGGGGATGCTCGTTTCTGGAATTTCTTCGTCTGGTGTTGGCGTCCACTCTGCTATGAATTCTGCCAATGCTCTGCTTTGAATAGTTGAAGTGCTCTCAAACTTGAGGCCAAAGCTTGACAGTTCCAGTGCCCACTCAACAATCCTGCCTGTTGCTTCTGGATTCTGCAGTATCCTCTTCAGCGGAAAGCGAGTGACAACTGTGATCTCATGTGCTTGGAAGTAATGGTGCAGCTTTCTTGAGGCCATAAGAAGGCCGAAAAGCAACTTCTGCACACCAGAGTACCTTGACCTAGCCCCCTGCAGAAGGGAACTGACAAAGTAGACTGGGCGCTGCACCATTTTCTTCTTCTGTATCCCTTCGCACATCTGCGCAGAGCCATATTCGTCGGGACCAGAGCTCGTCGGGGAAGCCCCCTGCTTGTCGTTGGATGTGCTTGCCGCGGTCGCTGGCTCATCATCTGCCTCTCTCTCTGCTACTAACGCAGCACTAACCACTTGATTGGTTGCCGCCAGATATAGCAGCAACTTCTCTTGTGGTTTAGGTGCGACAAGTATTGGAGTGGAGGACAGGTATCTCTTCGAGTCCTGCAGCGCAGCCTCCGCTTCCGGAGTCCATTTCATTGGACCTGCCTTTTTCAAGATTTTGAAAAACGGCAGGGCGCGCTCAGCAGACTTAGAGATAAACCTGCTGAGAGCCGCAACGCAGCCGGCAAGTTTTCGTACATCCTTGACGCGCTTCGGTGCTACAATCTGCTCAATGGCCTTGATCTTGTCGGGATTTGCTTCAATTCCCCTCTGAGACACGAAGAATCCGAGAAGCTTGCCGGACGGGACTCCAAACACGCACTTCTCGGGGTTGAGCTTGAGGTTGATCTTGCGTAGATTTGCAAAAGTCTCTTCTAGGTCTTGATCAGAGTTGCTTTGTCCCCGCTCTTGACCACTATGTCATCCATGTAGGCTTCCACATTTCTGTGTATTTGTGGCTCAAAAGCAGTATGGACTACCCTTGCGAATGTTGAACCAACATTCTTCAAACCGAAAGGCATTCGTACGAAACAGTACGTGCCACATGGAGTGATGAACGCAGTTTTCTCCTCATCCTCTTCTGCCATGAAGATCTGATGGTATCCTGAGTATGCGTCAAGAAATGAAAGCAAGTCGCATCCGGCTATGGAGTCGACAATCTGGTCAATGCGCGGCAAGGGAAATGGGTCTTTGGGACAAACTTTGTTGACATCGGTGAAGTCGATGCAAAGTCGCCATTTCCCGTTTGCCTTGCGCACGACTACAGGATTGGCCAACCACGTAGGATGGAGCACTCCTCTGACGAGGCCTGCTGCTTCCAACTTCTTGTTCTCTTCGGCGATGAACTCTTGGCGCTCCACTGCTTGTTTCCTGACTCTCTGCTTGACGGGCAGCGCATGAGGACAGACGGCAAGGTGGTGCTCGATTACTTTCCTGGGAACGCCGGGGATGTCAGACGGTTGCCACGCAAACACATCGACATTCCCCCGCAGGAAAGCAACGAGCGCGCTTTCCTATTTAGGGTTGAGAGTGGCACTGATGGTGAAGGTACCACCAGTGCCGTCCTCCTTGGCGGACACCTTCTTGGTCGCTGGCGGAGCTGCCATCGTCTTCTTACACTTGCCGGTGGAGCTCGATGGTGCGTCCTCGACGGTAGCGCAGCACTCCGAAGAGGTGCGCTTGCCGGAGTGGGCATTAGAGCTCTTGCCGGACTTGGTCTTCTTCTTCCCCCCCCGGGAGCTTCAGCGGCAAGTGTTTTGCGATCTGCGGCGGCTGCTGCTTCCCGGTAGATCTTGTCGGCACAGATAAGAGCGTCTTTCTTGTCGCCATGTACAGAGATGACACTTATCGGGCCTGGCATCTTCAGCATGTTGTACGCGTAGTGAGAGGCCGCCATGAACTTGGTGAGCGCTGGACGGCCGAGAATTCCATTGTAAGGCAATGGAAAATCGGCAACGTCGAAAGTGATCCTCTCAGTCCTGAAGTTCAGCTCGCTGCCAAATGCCACCGGTAGCGTGATCTTCCCCTTTGGCTTGCTCCTTCCCGGGTTGATTCCTTGGAACGTGCCGGTCTCTTCGAGCTCGCTGTCAGGGACTTGGAGTCTCCGGAGCACAGCGGAGGAGATCAGGTTCAAGCCGGCCCCGCCGTCAACTAGCATCTTAGTGACCTTGAGGTTGCGGATAGTTGGTGAGACCAACATCGGCAAACACCCGACAGCAGTTGTGCGCTCGGGGTGGTCCTCAATATCAAAGATGATAGGCGTGCTGGACCATTTCAGAAGCTTGCGTGACTCAACGGGTGGTTCTGCTGCATTGACTTCCCGCACCCACTGCTTGAGTTGGCGGTGTGAGGTATGTAGAGAAGCACCGCCGTCAACGCACAAAACTTCTGTGGCTTTCCGGAACTCCTGCTCGCTGGTCTCGGCGTCATCCATGTCTTCGTCGTCGTCGTCATCTTCATCCTTGTCGCGGCCGCGGGGAGGTCTGTCGCCTTGCCGCTGCTTGGCGTTGCCGCGGCGTCCCCCCCCCCCCCCCGCCCGGTGCGCTTCGTACCGGATCCTCCAGCACCTCCTTGGGCCTTCTCCTTCGCGTCGCTCGTATTCGGCCTTTTTAAGTTCAACGAGCTGCTCGACCTTCTTGCAGCTCTAGAGGTCATGGCCTTTGGTGCGGTGAATCTTGCAGTACTGCTTGTTGGTGCAGTCCTGCTTGTCGGCGGCCGCCACAGCCTGGCAGTTGGCGCATGCGGCAACCTCCTTGCCGGAGCTACCAGTCTTGGCTGCCTTGGCGCCACCTTCGTTGCCGGACTGCTCGACAACTAGTACATCTTTGCCTTTCCTCTTCCTGTTGTTCCGCCGCTGGTTTTTGCTTGCCGGGGCGGCATCATCGCTGTCAGATCCTCCTGTTCCTACGTTCTCTCCGGGGAGTTTCCTCCCTTCCTCAGCACGTGCACATCTGTCGGCCAGGGCATACAGCTCACTGACGTCTCTGATCTTGCACAACGCCATCTCCTCCCGCATCCTGCGGTTACGCACGTTCTGGTGGAACGCACTGATGACCGCGACAGGGTGGACGTCTGGGATGTTGCGTTGCACTTGGCTGAATCTCTGGATGTACTTGCGTAGAGGCTCCCCTTCCTTCTGGGCAAGCAGGTGAAGATCACTCTCCTGGCCATGAGGTTTGTGGCCGCCTGTAAAGGCGCCGACAAACTGATGGCATAGGTCTGCCCAGGAAGATATGGAGTTTTCCGGCATGTGCATGAGCCAGGACCTGACGTTGGGCTTGAGCACCAGAGGGAAGTAATTGGCGAGGATCTTATCGTCTCGCCCCCCGGCAGCCTGCACCGCGATGGTGTAGATGCTGAGGAACTCCGACGGATGCAGCCTGCCGTCGTACTTCTCTGGTACGTCTGGCTTGAAATTCTTCGTGCTGGGCCACTGGACTTGCCGCAGCTCACGAGTAAACGCAGGGCAACCTACCGCGTACGGCAGGTCGCCTGGTTCCCCTGACGCTTGCATGTCGACAGCGGGGCCAGCGCGTCGGTCTCATTGACGCCGCGTTTCTCTTCGGCGCTCGATGCGGGTAAGAGCGTCTTCTTGCCGCCATTCGTGAAGAACGTGGCGCTGATCGCGATGAGTTCGCGGATCTGAGGAAGCAGTGGAGTCGCTGTCGTGGCGGACCCGGCGAGTCAGCGATCTTGGCCTTTGGGGCGGAGAGTGCACGGTGGTTGCACCCCCACCGGTTTTGTCGCCATCGGCTCGCACTTGGCTGGCCTGCCGCGGCTGCGATGTGGTCGCCGGCCGTGGAGTGTCGCCGTTGGCGAAGCCGATGAGACTCTGAATGGTGGCCCTCCAGTCGTCGATCTTGTCTGCTGTTGGAGGGAAGTCTAGGAGTAGTTGAGCTCGTGCCAAAGCTTCTGCTGGAGTGGCGGGTAGCGGTGGCGAACGGTGCGAGGAGCGGGATATGCTCGGACTTCCAACGATGTTAGAAGGAGCAGTATTCCGTCCAGGCGACTGTGCCTCGCTCGCGCCAGCACATTGGCGTGCATGTTGGCCTTGAGCATCCCGGGATCCGCCAGCTCGATTTGGGTCCGGCGAGCGTATGGTACCGTGAGTACCACGACGCTGCCGGTCCTGCGCCTCTTGAGATGGGCGCGGTGCGTCTACGGACGCCCGGTCGTCGTGGGAGCCGACTATGCCGCCGACGGGCAGCGCGGTCTTGTCCTTGGACTTGGTGGCACCGTGGGCTCCCTCGTCGACGCCCGTTCTTCCGCCGGCGTCCTCCCCGCCGGCCGTTTGCTGCGGCGGTGGCGGATTCGACGCGGACGGCGCAGCCGCCTCCGAAGCCTTCTTCTTCGGCGGCATGTCGATGAAGTCGATGAAGATTTAGCTCACGTGAACGCCGGATCAGGTTCACACAACCTCGACGCCCCCTACCTGGCGCGCCAAAGATGCCGGGGTTTTCTGGCTCCCCGAGCACCTATGGGGACGGAGCCCCTTCTCGGTTCGGCGGGGAGCGGAGGTCGCGCGAAGAGCGGATCGAGGCAAAGCACACGCGGGGTTTTTACCTAGCTTCGGAGCTCTCCGGAGAGATAATACTCCTACTGCTGCTTTGTGGATTGTATTGAGTTCTTGCTCGGGAGCGCTGAGTGCTACAGTACACTCAAGCAGCTAATGAGACCGAGCGTTCTTCTATTTTCCTCTCAGTGATCGCTCTCCGGGGGTCGATCCCTCCCTACGTTGTGCATGGGCCTCCTTTTATATGTTTAAGGGGTCTCCAACAGGTGGCAACGTAGGTAAGGGCAAAAATGGAAATATGCTGTGGTAGGTACAGCTACCTACACAGTGTATCATACCTAACCCTGACGGCAGGGGACAAGGGCATTAAATGCCTATCTACGTCGCCCAGACGGTGCAGAAAAGGGACTGTCAAGGGCGCCACCGCTTGCCACGATGACGATCTTGTCAGTGCTGCATGCCACAGTGTACCCCTGGCTGCACAGCCTCCCGCCACGTACACCAGGATGGGTCCCGGAGCGACATGTAGGTGGGTGAGCTGGAGCGCGGGTACGGAGTGGTTGCCCGCCGCGGCAAGTGCCTTGCCGCGGCCGTTGTCTTGCCGCGTCCGGGAGCTTGTCGCTCGCCGAGTCCTGCCGGGACGCGTGGCGCGTCGCGGCAAGTTCTTTGAGATGCTCTGGTTGGCCTTCCCGGCAAGCTCCTCTTGCCGGGGTCTTGTGCCTCGAGCGGCCTTCCCGGCAAGCTCCTCTTGCCAGGGACTTGTCTCTTTGGCTTAAATACTTTGTTCTCGAATGGCTCCAAAGGAACCATAGAGAGCCATGGCGATCACCTGGTGGGCCTTGCCGCGGGGTGCTGCGACTGCCCGTGCACAAGTTCGGGATACTAGGGTACCCCTACTTTAATACACCGACACATGCCTACTTTCAACCTTTTCAAAGTTCATTTGAAATGCTTTTCAATTTCAGGGTCTTATAGCTCAAAATAATCAGTAAATGCATAAAAAATAACAAATGAAGTCAGAAAGGGTTGAAAATTGATGAAGTGGCTTTGAATGGTGCATTTTGAACACAAAAAAGTGTGGAGTTCCAACAAGTTAAAAAAATGAAATCTCTTTGTAACAGACGAGTTTCCGTATGAAACCCTGATACTTCGAAAGAGATTGTCCGTTTTGTACACGAAGTGCATCTAGTTTTTGCTGTAACCCTCTCTATTTTCTTGCACATGCTATGTGGATGTAATGATGATACCATGCCTACTTTCAACCTTTTCAGAGTTCATTTGAAATGCTTTTCAATTTCAGGGTCTTATAGCTCAAAATAATCAGTAAATGCATAAAAAATAACAAATGAAGTCAGAAAGGGTTGAAAATTGATGATGTGGCTTTGAATGGTGCATTTTGAACACAGAAAAAGTCTGGAGTTCAAATAAGTTAAAAAAATGAAATCCCTTTGTAACAGACGAGTTTCCGTATGAAACCGTGATACTTCGAAAGAGATTGTTCGCTTTGTACACGAAGTGCATCCAGTTTTTGCCATAACCCTCTCTACTTTCTTGCACATGCTATGTGGGTGAAATGATGATACCATGCCAACTTTCAACCTTTTCAGAGTTTATTTGAAATGCTTTTCAATTTCAGGGTCTTATAGCTCAAAATAATCAGTAAATGCGTGAAAAATATCAAATGAAGTCAGAAAGGGTTGAAATTTGATGATGTGGCTTTGAATGGTGCATTTTGAACACATAAAAATTCTGGAGTTCAAATAAGTTCAAAAAATTAAATCCCTTGGTAATAGACGAGTTTACATATGAAACAGCGATACTTCGAAAGAGATTGTCCATTTTGTACACGAAGTGCATCTAGTTTTTGCTGTAACCCTCTCTACTTTCTTGCACATGCTATGTGGATGAAATGATGATACCATGCCAACTTTCCACCTTTTCAGAGTTCATTTGAAATGCTTTTCAATTTCAGGGTCTTATAGCTCAAAATAATCAGTAAATGCATGAAAAATAACAAATCAAGTCAGAGAGGGTTGAAAATTGATGATGTGGCTTTGAATGGTGCATATTGAATACAGAAAAAGTCTGGAGTTCAAATAAGTTAAAAATGAAATCCCTTTGTAATAGACGAGTTTTCGTATGAAACCCTCATATTTCAAAAGAGATTGTCCGTTTTGTACACGAAGTGCATCCAGTTTTTGCCGTAACCCTCTCTACTTTCTGGCACATGCTATGTGGGTTCAATGATGATACCATGCCACTTTCAACCTTTTCAGAGTTCATTTGAAATGCTTTTCAATTTCAGGGTCTTATAGCTCAAAATAATGAGTAAATGCATGGAAAACAACAAATGAAGTCAGAAAGGGTTGAAGATTGATGATGTGGCTCTAAAATGGTGCATTTTGAACACAGAAAAAGTCTGGAGTTCAAGTAAGTTAAAAAAATGAAATCCCTTTGTAAAAGACGAGTTTCCGTATGAATCCCTCATACTTTGAAAGAGATTGTTCGTTTTGTACACAAAGTGCATCCAGTTTTTGCCGTCACCCACTCTACTTTCTTGCACATGCTATGTGGATGAAATGATGATACCATGCCAACTTTAAACCTTTTGAGAGTTCATTTGAAATGCTTTTCAATTTCAGGGTCTTATAGCTCAAAATAATGAGTAAATGCATGAAAAATAACAAATGAAGTCAGAAAGGGTTGAAAATTAATGATGTGGCTTTGAATGGTGCATTTTGAACACAGAAAAACTATGGAGTTCAAATAAGTTAAAAAATGAAATCCCTTTGTAACAGATGAGTTTCCGTATGAAACCCTGATACTTCGAAAGAGATTGTCCGTTTTGTACACGAAGTGCATCCAGTTTTTGCCGTAACCCTCTCTACTTTCTTGCACATGCTATGTGGGTGAAATGATGATACCATGCCACTTTCAACCTTTTCAGAGTTCATTTGAAATGCTTTTCAATTTCAGGGTCTTATAGCTCAAAATAATCAGTAAATGCATGGAAAATAACAAATGAAGTCAGAAAGGGTTGAAAATTGATGATGTGGCTTTGAATGGTGCATTTTAAACACAGAAAAAGTCTGGAGTTCAAGTAAGTTAAAAAAATGAAATCCCTTTGTAAAAGACGAGTTTTCGTATGAATCCCTGATACTTCGAAAGAGATTGTCCGTTTTGTACACGAAGTGCATCCAGTTTTCGCCGTAACCCTCTCTACTTTCTTGCACATGCTATGTGGGTGAAATGATGATACCATGCCAACTTTCAACCTTTTCAGAGTTTATTTGAAATGCTTTTCAATTCCAGGGTCTTATAGCTCAAAATAATCAGTAAATGCATGAAAAATAACAAATGAAGTCAGGAAGGGTTGAAAATTGATGATGTGTCTTTGAATGGTGCATTTTGAACACAGAAAAACTATGGAGTTCAAATAAGTTCCAAAAAATGAAATCACTTTGTAACAGATGAGTTTCCGTATGAAACCCTGATACTTCGAAAGAGATTGTCCGTTTTGTACACGAAGTGCATCTAGTTTTTGTTGTAACCCTCTCTATTTTCTTGCACATGCTATGTGGATGAAATGATGATACCATGCCAACTTTTAACCTTTTGAGAGTTCATTTGAAATGCTTTTCAATTTCAGGGTCTTATAGCTCAAAATAATCAGTAAATGCATGAAAAATAACAAATGCGGTTTCACAGGATTGAAAATTAATGATGTGGCTTTGAATGGTGCATTTTGAACACAAAAAAGTGTGGAGTTCCAACAAGTTAAAAAAAGGAAATCTCTTTTTAACAGACGAGTTTCCGTATGAAACCGTGATACTTCGAAAGAGATTGTCCGTTTTGTACACGAAGTGCATCCAGTTTTTGCCGTAACCCTCTCTAATTTCTTGCACATGCTATGTTTCAGAGTTCATTTGAAATGCTTTTCAATTTCAGGGTCTTATAGCTCAAAATAATCAGTAAATGCATAAAAAATAACAAATGAAGTCAGAAAGGGTTGAAAATTGATGATGTGGCTTTGAATGGTGCATTTCGAACATAGAAAAAGTCTGGAGTTCAAATAAGTTAAAAAAAATGAACTCCCTTTGTAACAGACGAGTTTCCGTATGAAACCCTGATACTTCGAAAGAGATTGTTCGCTTTGTACATGAAGTGCAACCAGTTTTTGCCGTAAGCCTCTCTACTTTCTTGCACATGCTATGTGGGTGAAATGATGATACCATGCCAACTTTCAACCTTTTCAGAGTTTATTTGAAATGCTTTTCAATTTCAGGGTCTTATAGCTCAAAATAATCAGTAAATGCGTGAAAAATATCGAATGAAGTCAGAAAGGGTTGAAATTTGATGATGTGGCTTTGAATGGTGCATTTTGAACACATAAAAATTCTGGAGTTCAAATAAGTTAAAAAAATGAAATCCCTTTGTAACAGACGAGTTTCCGTATGAAACCTTGATACTTCGAAAGAGATTGTCCGTTTTGTACACGAAGTGCATCCAGTTTTTGCCATAACTGTCGGTGTACTAAAGTAGGGGTACCCTAGTATCCCGAACTTGTGCACGGGCAGTCACAGCACCCCGCGGCAAGGCCCGCCAGGTGATCGCCAAGGCTCTCTATGGCCCCTTTGGAGCCATTCCAGAACAAAGTATTTAAGCCAAGGAGACAAGACCCCGGCAAGAGGAGCTGATAGCGGCAAAGGTGTCCCGTCTCTCGATGAGATGGTGGCTATCGTTTGGAGGAAGTCGACTTTGACGATCCGACTACGAACGTGCGAGGACGTCGCGCCTTAGCAATCGCTAAACCAACTCCGAGAGGTTATTGACCACGCCGGAGCACGATCAACCTAACCACGAAGGTCAGTTTCCTGCAGGCAAACGAAGAACAAGCAAGAAACTAAGATTGCAATCTGGATATTGCGAATATAAGAGGGAAGCTTTATGGATCAAGGTGGGGTTCTGTGACGCCTTGGTCTGGTCGTTGAACACAAACGAAGTACGCGAAGTTGCAGCTATGGCGAACTTTTAATCTAAACAAAACCCAAAGTCTAAACAACGCCCTAAGGGCTGTATATATGGAGGAAGAG
Source organism: Aegilops umbellulata (assembly GCA_032464435.1). Classification (NCBI taxonomy): domain Eukaryota; kingdom Viridiplantae; phylum Streptophyta; class Magnoliopsida; order Poales; family Poaceae; genus Aegilops; species Aegilops umbellulata. The sequence goes on along the minus strand of CP136059.1, from coordinate 62,759,708 downwards.
GGGGGGAATTTCGTGGCCCTTGAGGAAGGGGTCCGAAACCAACCCTAACTCTTGTTTCCCCACACATACGGACTCTAAAAACAGCCTATACTTAAGTATTTCGAAATTACATGGGCCTGGCCCAATAATAAGGTGACGCAGCACCTAGAATAGCCTCTGGACGAAATTTATGAAGTGGCATCTTGTATATTTCGTCCAAGGCTTCACTCACTCCTTATGGTGGCTTCAGAGTCCTGAAATCATCACTTGTAACTCCGTTCTTGTTCCCCTTGCGCATGCCATCAACTCCATGCTTGTTCTTGCTCCAATGTTCATCCTTCTCCAAGCTAGGCCCTTCATTTGTAAGAAAAACAAATGTATCCAATTTAGGCAGCATCATATTCTCATGAACATTAGAATCATTACCAAGAAACGAAAGTACCTGGTAATTTAATTGGCGTGCGCGAGCTGTAGTAATTGGTCCATCATATGTAACAGTAGGGGCTGTGGGTGTAACAATGGTATTGATGTCCTCATCATCCTCCCCTTCTTGAAATGAAGTCGTCCTCGACGGAAGCTCATCTTCCTCACCCAAATAAGGCTTCAAATCTGCAATGTTAAAAGTGGGACTGACCCCAAAATCTGCAGGCAACTCAAGTTTATATGCATTATCATTTATTTTTTCTAACACCTTAAAAGGACCATCAGCACGTGGCATTAGCTTTGACTTGCGCAAATTAGGAAACCTATCCTTACGCAAATGTAACCAAACAAGATCTCCAGGTGCAAAGACAACACGTTTTCTACCCTTATCTCCAACAAGTTTATATTTAGCATTCATGTGCTCAATATTTTCCTTAGTTAACTCATGCATCTTTAAGATCAAATCAGCACGTTGTTTAGCATCAAAATTAACCTTCTCCGAAGATGGAAGAGGCAACAAATCAATAGGTGCACGAGGTAGGAAACCATACACAATTTAAAAAGGGCACATCTTAGTAGTAGAATGCAATGAACAATTATAAGCAAATACAATATGAGGCAAGCATTCTTCCCACATTTTCTTATTATTCTTCAAAACAGCCCTAAGCATAGTAGACAATGTTCTATTGACTACTTCAATTTGTCCATCAGTTTGGGGGTGACAAGTAGTACTAAAAAGCAGTTTAGTCCCCAACTTAGCCCATAAACATCTCCAAAAGTGGCTAAGAAATTTAGTATCACGATCTGAAACAATAGTATTTGGCACACCATGCAAGCGAATAATTTCACGAAAGAACAAATAAGCAACATTAACAGCATCATCGCTTTTATGACATGGTATAAAGTGTGCCATTTTTGAGAATCTATCCACGACAACAAATATGCTATCCCTCCCCTTCTTTGTTCGAGGTAAACCTAAAACAAAGTCCATAGATATATCCTCCCAAGGAACACTAGGCACAGGCAAAGGCATATATAAACCATGAGGATTGAGTCGTGACTTAGCTTTTTGACATGTAGTGCAGCGAGCAACAAAACGCTCAACTTCCCGTCTCATCTTTGGCCAAAAGAAATGTGTAGCAAGTACGTCCTCCGTCTTCTTCACGCCAAAGTGTCCCATTAATCCTCCTCCATGCGCCTCCTGCAACAACAAAAGACGAATAGAGCTAGCAGGAATGCATAGCTTGTTAGCGCGGAACACAAAACCATCATTAACAACGAACTTGTTCCATGTTCTTCCTTCTTTACAATTCTGCATTACTTCTTTAAAATCAGCATCATGCACATATTGATCTTTGATGGTCTCCAAACCAAATATTTTGAAGTCAAGTTGTGAAAGCATAGTATAGCGACGAGACAGAGCATCAGCAATAACATTTTCTTTACCCTTCTTGTGTTTGATGACATAAGGGAAAGTCTCAATGAATTCAACCCATTTAGCATGTCTACGATTCAGTTTAGCTTGACTTTTAATATGTTTCAAAGATTCATGATCAGAATGTATAACAAATTCTTTGGGCCATAAATAATGTTGCCATGTCTCTAAAGTCCGAACAAGAGCATATAATTCCTTATCATAAGTAGAATAGTTCAGACTAGGCCCACTCAATTTTTCAGAAAAGTATGCAACAGGTTTGCCATCTTGTAATAACACACCTCCTAATCCAATTCCACTAGCATCACATTCAAGCTCAAAAGTCTTATTAAAATCAGGAAGTTGGAGTAAAGGAGCATGTGTCAACTTATCTTTCAATACCGTGAAGGCTTCTTCCTGTGCGGTACCCCAAACAAAAGGCACATCCTTCTTTGTAAGCTCATTGAGAGGTGCAGCAATGGTGCTAAAGTCTCTCACAAAACGCCTATAGAAACCAGCGAGTCTAAGAAAACTCCTCACTTGTGTGACCGTTTTGGGCTGCGGCCAACTCTCAATAGCTTCAATCTTGGCTTTATCAACTTCAATTCCCTATGGAGTAACAACATAGCCAAGAAAAGATACTCGGTCGGTGCAAAAGGTGCACTTCCCAAGGTTACCAAACAAACGTGCATCACGTAGAGCATTAAAAACAACACGTAAATGTTCCAAATGTTCTTCCAAAGATTTGCTAGAAATCAGTATGTCATCAAAATAGACTACCACAAATCGTCCAATGAAAGCACGTAAAACTTCGTTCATTAGTCTCATGAAAGTACTAGGTGCATTAGTTAACCCAAAAGGCATGACTAACCACTCATATAAACCAAACTTCGTTTTAAAAGCTGTTTTCCATTCATCTCCCAATTTCATACGAATTTGATGGTATCCACTACGCAAATCAACTTTGGAGAATATTGTAGAGCCACTCAATTCATCAAGAATATCATCTAGCCTAGGAATAGGATGACGATAACGAATAGTAATATTATTAATGCCTCTACAATCAACACACATACGCGAGGTACCATCCTTTTTCGGCACTAGAATAATAGGAACAGCACAAGGACTAAGGGATTCGCGTATATAACCTTTGTCGAGTAGCTCTTGTACTTGACGCATAATCTCCTTCGTCTCCTCTGGACTGGTACGGTATGGTGCGCGGTTGGGTAATGATGCACCGGGAATTAAGTCAATTTGATGCTCAATCCCTCGAATAGGTGGTAATCCCGGTGGCACGTCTTGTGGAAAGACGTCAGCGAACTCCTGCAAAATGTTAGTAACAGTAGGAGGCAAAGAGGAAGGCACGTCCTCGAATGAAAATAATGCCTCTTTGCACACAAAAGCATAGCAAACAGATTTGCTAACATCTAGACCATCAATATCAGATTTGGTGGCAAATAAACATGCACTTTTCAATTTAATTTCAGAAGCAACACTAGATGGTTTATTATTAGGCTTCATTTGTTGCTCAAATTCTTTTGCCACAATCTGATTTTCACTCTTATTTTGCTCCTGTTTTGCTTTATTAGCTCGATTAATATCATCTTTCAAAATGGAATCAGGAGTCATAGGAAGCAAAGTAATATTTTTGTCCTTATGAACAAGAGTATACTGATTGTTTCTACCATGGTGTACAGAATTTTTATCAAATTGCCATGGTCTACCAAGTAATAAGGAACATGCTTGCATAGGTACCACATCACAATCAACATAATCAGCATATGTAGAGATACTAAAATGCACACGAACAATACGTGTTACCTTAACCTTGCCGCTGTTGTTGAACCATTGGATGTAGTAAGGATGTGGATGTGGTCTTGTGGTGAGAGATAGCTTCTCCACCATCTCCATGCTAGCCAAGTTGTTGCAGCTCCCTCCATCTATGATGACGCGAACAGAACGTTCCTTCACAACTCCCTTTGTATGGAACAAATTATGCCTCTGATTTTGCTCAGCTTGCGTGACCTGCACACCCCAAACACGTTGAGCAACTAAACATTCATACCTGTCAGCATCTTCAGCAGCCATGTATTGCGTCTCATGATCAGAATCATCTCCACCGTGTTCTTCATGTGTAAGAAGAGCCAAAGTCTCCTCATCATAGTCACTAGCGGACTCATACCCACCATCCTCAGTAGCAATCATCACACGCTGAGATGTGCATTCTCGCGCAAAATGTCCTCTTCCCTTACAACGACGACAAATAATATCACTTGTGTGCCCTGTAGACGCCATGGAAGAAGCAGAGCTCTGTGCAGGCCCGGCAGGTGTGCTCTTGGCAGATAGTGGTGGTTGTGCCTGCTTTCTTGTATCACGGTTGGAGGTGGCAGCTGACGGAGGTGCCGGTGTAGCAGAACGTGTGGAAGTAGATGATGCACGTGGTGTCCACGATGAAGGTCGACCTACAGAAAAGTTAGTTCGCGCCAATGCCTGTCGATCCTGCACTTCACGTTCAGCTTTACAAGCAAGATGGAATAAACGAGTGATATTATTATAATCCTTATAGTCTAGAATGGTCTGAATCTCTCTATTTAATCCACCCAGAAAACGTGCAAGCATAGCTTCATTCTCCTCAACGATACCACATCTAATCAAGCCATTTTGTAATTCCTGATAATATTCTTCTACCGAATTTTTTCCTTGTCTTAAGCGCTGCAATTTTTGAAGTAATTCACGTTGATAATATGGTGGAACCCAACGAGTACGCATAGCAGTTTTCAAAGCAGCCCAAGTAGCTGGAACAGGATATAATCTACAATATTCAGACCACCAAACACATGCAAAGCTAGTGAAAGCACAAACAGCTGCAGGAACACGTATCTCCTCAGGATATTGTAAACATGTAAATCATTGTTCAGTTTCTAACTCCCAAGTAAGATATATATCAGGAACATATCTACCCTCAAATGGTGGAATATTCAATTTTAGTTTAGGGAGATGGTCATGATCTCGTACCTGAGGGGGAGCCCTAACATTGCCATTATTTGCATGTGGACGACCTGGTGGTTGTGGTGCTGGTGGTTGCACGTAGTTCTGATGTTGATCAACCTCATCCTCGTAATCTCCCACATAATCATCATCCCCCACATCAGCAGCAGGAGCCACAGAAGTATCAACAGCAGCACCAGCAGCTTGGCCAGGCTGAAGAGGAACACGGGTCGCTCGGCGGAGGGCTGGTTCGCGATGTGGAGGTAGTCGTTGTTGCTGTTGTAGAGGTGCGTTAGGTGCAGCCGGTGGTGGTGGTGGTAGACGCGCGAGCAATTCATTGAACTTGTTATCGAGCTTTGTTTCGAACGCCTTCTCAATGCCATCTATCTTCTCCATGGCCTCTTCAAATCTATTTAGCACATCTTCCACCTGTCCACTCATCATTTGCTGAAACTTATCATGTAACGCTTTGTTTGTCATGTTCTCCCAGTCAGTCTCGTCGGCTTGTGACCCTGTCATGGTTAGCAGCAATAGAAACACACAAGAATATGATTCTACAGACTACTAGGAAGTGGTGGTGGTGGTGTGGTGAACAGTCACAAATCCGTTAAGCAAATCTCAAATTTTTACCAGTTCTTACCCAGCAGCAGGTGGTGATTGGCAACCGAGGTAGTCAAAACTCTCAAAGCTTGGATAGAGCGATTACCAGGGAGAGTCAAACGCATGATGTAGATGTATGTGGAGCTGGGAAGGCTTTTAATATGGTAGCCAAAAGGGTCAGCAATAACCAATTCAGAGATGCAAAGTTGAATAAACGCTCAACGACGGTACTGTGCTGGTCCTAGGCTAGACCGTACTAGAGACGCGAGCCTAGAACACTAACAAAATCACGGCGCTGCACGTAAACAAGGGAGGAGCATACTCTGATTTTTTTTATTTTTTTTCACTTTTTTTTCCTCTTTTTTTTTTGCTCCGCAACAATTTTTTTTGAAAAAGTCTACAAATGTCCTAAAAACTGCCTAGCTAGAATTTTCCAGACTTAGTTTTTTTTTTGAGTTTGGGACTATTTTTCTTCTGCGGGTAGCACGAAAGTTGGGGAGTCCTTCTCTGTCACGACTCAGAGTATCGCGTGATCTGGAAATCAAGAACAAAGCAACAATTACTGGTCTCGGACTAGGACTCGTGGCGGAGATGAATCTGGTGGAAACTCGGACTGGTGGCGGATAATTGCAGGGCGATGGAACACGGACTGGTGGCGAATCTGTGATGGAGGTGGACTCAAATTAGCGTGATGGCGGTGGATATGTGGTATATGGTAGCGGCGATGACGATGGTGGTATATGGCAGCGGTGATGACGATGGTGGTATATGGCAGCGGTGATAATGATGATGCGGTGGTGATATATGGCAGCGGCGACGTGACAACCTGTGAACAGAACTCGAAACTCTAAAGGACTAGACGCTAAGACCAGCAACTTGACACGATGATGCAACCGCAAATTCAACAAAGCAAATACAGAAAAGATTATGCAAAGGCTCAGATTGGTTCGGATAGGATGAACTAACCCTAATTTTTTTTGGCTTTTTCGTGGACTGTAGGTATGAAAAACAGACTTGATCTAAACTATGAAAAACTGTAAAATCTCACCGAGCAACCTGAAAATCTGATACCACTTGATAGCGGCAAAGGTGTCCCGTCTTTCGATGAGATGGTGGCTATCGTTTGGAGGAAGTCGACTTTGACAATCCGACTATGAACGTGCGAGGACGTCGCGCCTTAGCAATCGCTAAACCAACTCCGAGAGGTTATTGACCACGCCGGAGCACGATCAACCTGACCACGAAGGTCAGTTTCCTGCAGGCAAACGAAGAACAAGCAAGAAACTAAGATTGCAATCTGGATATTGCGAATATAAGAGGGAAGCTTTATTGATCAAGGTGGGGTTCTGTGACGCCTTGGTCTGGTCGTTGAACACAAACGAAGTACGCGAAGTTGCAGCTATGGCGAACTTTTAATCTAAACAAAACCCAAAGTCTAAACGACGCCCTAAGGGCTGTATATATGGAGGAAGAGGGGGGAATTTCGTGGCCCTTCAGGAAGGGGTCCGAAACCAACCCTAACTCTTGTTTCCCCACACATACGGACTCTAAAAACAGCCTATACTTAAGTATTTCGAAATTACATGGGCCTGGCCCAATAATAAGGTGACGCAGCACCTAGAATAGCCTCTGGACGAAATTTATGAAGTGGCATCTTGTATATTTCGTCCAAGGCTTCACTCACTCCTTATGGTGGCTTCAGAGTCCTGAAATCATCACTTGTAACTCCGTTCTTGTTCCCCTTGCGCATGCCATCAACTCCATGCTTTTTCTTGCTCCAATGTTCATCCTTCTCCAAGCTAGGCCCTTCATTTGTAAGCAAAACAAATGTATCCAATTTAGGCAGCATCATATTCTCATGAACATTAGAATCATTACCAAGAAACGAAAGTACATGGTAATTTAATTGGCGTGCGCGAGCTGTAGTAATTGGTCCATCATATGTAACAGTAGGGGCTGTGGGTGTAACAATGGTATTGATGTCCTCATCAGGAGCTTGCCGGGAAGGCCGCTCGAGGCACAAGACCCCGGCAAGAGGAGCTTGCCGGGAAGGCCAACCAGAGCATCTCAAAGAACCTGCCGCGACGCGCCACGCTTCCCGGCAAGACTCGACGAGCGACAAGCTCCCGGACGCGGCAAGACAACGGCCGCGGCAAGGCACTTGCCGCGGCGGGGAACCACTCTGTACCCGCGCTCCAGCTCACCCACCCACGTGTCGCTCCGAGACCCTTCCTGGCGTACGTGGCGGGTGGCTGTGCAGCCAGGGGTACACTGTGGCATGCAGCGCTGACAAGATCGCCATCGTGGCAAGCGGTGGCGCCCCTGACAGTCCCTTTTCTGCACCGTCTGGGCGACGTAGATAGGCATTTAATGCCTTTGTACCCTGCCGTCAGGGTTAGGTATGATACACTGTGTAGGTAGCTGTACCTACCACGGCATATTTCCATTTTTGCCCTTACCTACGTTGCTACCTGTTGGAGACCCCTTGAACATATAAAAGGAGGCCCATGCACAACGTAGGGGGGGGGGGATTGGACCCCGGAGAGCGATCTCTGAGAGGAAAACAGAAGAACGCTCGGTCTCGCTAGCTGCTTGAGTGTACTGTAGCACTCAGCGCTCCCGAGCAAGAACCCAATACAATCCACAAAGCAGCAGTAGGAGTATTATCTCTCCGGAGAGCTCCGAAGCTGGGTAAAAAAAACCCCGCGTGCCTCGCCTCGATCCGCTCTTCGCGCGACCTCCGCCCCCCGCCGAACCGAGAAGGGGCTCCATCCCCATAGGTGCTCGGGGAGCCAGAAAACCCCGGCATCTTTGGCGCGCCAGGTAGGGGGCGTCGAGGTTGTGTGAACCTGATCCGGCGTTTACGCGAGCTAAATCTTCATCGACTTCATCGACATGCCGCCGAAGAAGAAGGCTTCGGAGGCGGCTGCACCATCCGCGTCGAATCCACCGCTGCCGCAGCAAACGGCCGGTGGGGAGGACGCCGGTGTAAGAACGGGCGTCGACGAGGGAGCCCATGGTGCCACCAAGTCCACGGACAAGACCGCGCTGCCCGTCGGCGGCATAGTCGGATCCCACGACGACCGGGCGTCCGTAGACGCACCGCGCCCATCTCAAGAGGCGCAGGACCGGCAGCGCCGTGGTACTCACGGTACCATACGCTCGCTGGACCCAAATCGAGCTGGCGGATCCCGGGATGCTCAAGGCCAACATGCACGCCAACGTGCTGGCGCGAGCGAGGCACGGTCTCCTGGACGGAATACTGCTCCTTCTAGCATCGTTGGAAGTCCGAGCATATCCCGTTCCTCGCACCGTTCGCCACCGCTACCCGCCACTCCAGCAGAAGCTTTGGCCCGGGCTCAACTACTCCTAGACTTCCCTCCAACGCCAGACAAGATCGACGACTGGAGGGCCACCATTCAGAGTCTCATCGGCTTCGCCAACGGCGACACCCCACGGCCCGCGACCACATTGCAGCCACGGCAGGCCAGCCAAGCGCGAGCCGATGGTGACAAAACCGGTGGGGGTGCAACCGCCGTGCACTCTCCGCCCCAAAGGCAAAGATCGCCGACTCGCCAGGTCCACCACGACAGCGACTCCACTGCTTCCTCAGATCCGCGAACTCGTCGCGATCAGCGCCACATTCTTCACGAACGGCAGCAAGAAGACGCTCGTACCCGCATCGAGCGCCGAAGAGAAACGCGGCGTCAATCAGACCGACGCGCTGGCCCCGTTGTCGACATGCAAGTGCCAGGGGAACCAGGCGACCTACCGTACGCGGTAGGTTGCCCTACGTTTACTCGTGAGCTGCGGCAAGTCCAGTGGCCCAGCACGAAGAATTTCAAGCCAGACGTACCAGAGAAGTACGACGGCAGGCTACATCCGTCGGAGTTCCTCAGCATCTACACCATCGCGGTGCAGGCTGCCGGGGGGTGAGACGACAAGATCCTCGCCAATTACTTTCCTCTGGTGCTCAAGCCCAACGTCAGGTCCTGGCTCATGCACTTGCCGGAAAACTCCATATCTTCCTGGGCAGACCTATGCCATCAGTTTGTCGGCGCCTTTACAGGCGGCCACAAACCTCATGGCCAGGAGAGTGATCTTCACCTGCTTGCCCAGAAGGAAGGGGAGCCTCTACGCAAGTACATCCAGAGATTCAGCCAAGTGCAACGCAACATCCCAGATGTCCACCCCGCCGCGGTCATGAGTGCGTTCCACCAGAACGTGCGTAACCGCAAGATGCGGGAGGAGATGGCGATGTGCAAGATCAGAGACGTCAGTGAGCTGTATGCCCTGGCCGACAGATGTGCTCGTGCTGAGGAAGGGAGGAAACTCCCCGGAGAGAACGTAGGAACAGGGGGATCTGACAGCGATGATGCCACACCGGCAAGCAAAAACCGGCGGCGGAACAACAGGAAGAGGAAAGGCAAAGATGTGCTAGTTGTCAAGCAGTCCGGCAACGAAGGTGGCGCCAAGACAGCAAAGACTGGTAGCTCTGGCAAGGAGGTTGCCGCATGTGCCAACTGCCAGGCTGTGGCGGCCGCCGACAAGCAGGATGGCACCAACAAGCAGTACTGCAAGATTCACCGCACCAAAGGCCATGACCTCCAGAGCTGCAAGAAGGTCGAGCAGCTCGTTGAGCTGCAAAAGGCCGAATACGAGCGACGCGACAAGGAGAAGGCCCAAGGAGGTGCTGGAGGATCCGGTACGAAGCGCACCGGCCGGGGGAAGGACGCCGCGGCAACGCCAAGCAGCGGCAAGGCGATAGACCTCCCCGCGGCCGCGACAAGGATGAAGATGACGACGACGACGAAGACATGCATAACGCCGAGACCAGCGAGCAGGAGTTCCAGAAAGCCACAGAAGTTTTGTGCGTTGACAGCGGTGCTTCTCTGCATACTTCACACCACCAACTCAAGCAGTGGGTGCGGGAAGTCAATGCAGCAGAACCACCCATTGAGTCACGCAAGCTTCTGAAATGGTCCAGCACGCCTATCATCTTTGATATTGAGGACCACCCCGATCGCACAACTGTTGTCGGGTGTTTGCCGATCTTGGTCTCACCAACTATCCGCAACCTCAAGGTCACTAAGATGCTAGTTGACGGCGGGGCCGGCTTGAACCTGATCTCCTCCGCTGTGCTCCGGAGACTCCAAGTCCCTGACAGCGAGCTCGAAGAGACCGGCACGTTCCAAGGAATCAACCCAGGAAGGAGCAAGCCGAAGGGGAAGATCACGCTGCCGGTGACATTTGGCAGCGAGCTGAACTTCAGGACTGAGAGGATCACTTTCGACGTTGCCGATTTTCAACTGCCTTACAATGGAATTCTCGGCCGTCCAGCGCTCGCCAAGTTCATGGCGGCCTCTCACTACGCGTACAACATGCTGAAGATGCCAGGCCCGATAAGTGTCATCTCTGTACATGGCGAAAAGAAAGACGCTCTTATCTGTGCCGACAAGATCTACCGGGAAGCAGCAGCCGCCGCAGATCGCGAGACACTTGCCGCTGAAGCTCCCGGGGGGAAGAAGAAGACCAAGTCCGGCAAGAGCTCTGATGCCCACTCCGGCAAGCGCACCTCTTCGGAGTGTTGCGCTACCGTCGAGGACGCAACATCGAGCTCCACCGGCAAGTGTAAGAAGACGATGGCAGCGCCGCCAGCGACCAAGAAGGTGTCTGCCAAGGAGGACGGCAGTGGTGGTACCTTCACCATCAGTGCCACTCTCGACCCTAAATAGGAAAGCGCGCTCGTTGCTTTTCTGTGGGCGAATGTAGATGTGTTTGCGTGGCAACCGTCTGACATCCCCGGCGTTCCCAGGAAAGTAATCGAGCACCACCTTGCCGTCTGTCCTCATGCGCTGCCCGTCAAGCAGAGAGTCAGGAAACAAGCAGTGGAGCGCCAAGAGTTCATCGCCGAAGAGAACAAGAAGTTGGAAGCAGCAGGCCTCGTCAGAGGAGTGCTCCATCCTACGTGGTTGGCCAATCCTGTAGTCGTGTGCAAGGCAAACGGGAAATGGAGACTTTGTATCGACTTCACCGATGTCAACAAAGCTTGTCCCAAAGACCCATTTCCCTTGCCGCGCATTGACCAGATTGTCGACTCCACAGCCGGATGCGACTTGCTTTCATTTCTTGACGCATACTCAGGATACCATCAGATCTTCATGGCAGAAGAGGATGAGGAGAAAACCACGTTCATCACTCCATGTGGCACGTACTGTTTCGTACGAATGCCTTTCGGTTTGAAGAACGCTGGTTCAACATTCGCAAGGGTAGTCCATACTGCTTTTGAGCCACAAATACACAGAAATGTGGAAGCCTACATGGATGACATAGTGGTCAAGAGCAGGGACAAAGCAACTCTGATTCAAGACCTAGAAGAGACTTTTTGCAAATCTACGCAAGATCAGCCTCAAGCTCAATCCCGAGAGGTGCGTGTTTGGAGTCCCATCCGGCAAGCTTCTCGGATTCTTCGTGTCTCAGAGAGGAATTGAAGCAAATCCTGACAAGATCAAGGCCATTGAGCATATTGAAGCACCGAAGCGCGTCAAGGATGTACGAAAACTTGCAGGCTGCGTGGCGGCTCTCAGCAGGTTTATCTCTAAGTCTGCTGAGCGCGCCCTGCCGTTTTTAAAAATCTTGAAAAAGGCAGGTCCAATGAAATGGACTCCGGAAGCGGAGGCTGCGTTGCAGGACTTGAAGAGATACCTGTCCTCCACTCCAATACTTGTCGCACCTAAACCACAAGAGAAGTTGCTGCTATATCTGGCGACAACCAATCAAGTGGTTAGTGTTGCGTTAGTAGCGGAGAGAGAGGCAGGTGATGAGCCAGCGACCGCGGCAAGCACATCCAGCGACAAGCAGGGGGCTTCCCCGACGAGCTCTGGTCCCGACAAAGATGGATCTGCGCAGATGTGCGAAGAGATACAGAAGAAGAAGATGGATCTGCCCAGTCTAGTTTGTCAGTTCCCTTCTGCAGGGGGCTAGGTCAAGGTACTCCGGTGTGCAGAAGTTGCTTTTAGGCCTTCTTATGGCCTCGAGAAAGCTGCGCCATTACTTCCAAGCACATGAGATCACAGTTGTCACTCGCTTCCCGCTGAAGAGGATACTGCAAAATCCAGAAGCAACAGGCAGGATTGTCGAGTGGGCACTGGAACTGTCAAGCTTTGGCCTCAAGTTTGAGAGCACTTCAACTATTCAAAGCAGAGCATTGGCAGAATTCATAGCAGAGTGGACGCCAACACCAGATGAAGAAATTCCAGAGACGAGCATCCCCGTCAAGGAAGCAAACAAAGAGTGGCTGATGTACTTTGATGGTGCGTTCTCGCTGCAAGGCGCCGGTGCTGGCGTGCTGCTTGTGGCACCCACCGGAGAGCACCTCAAGTACGTGGTCCAGATGCACTTTCCCAAGGAGCAAGCAACAAACAATACTGCAGAGTATGAAGGATTGCTCGCCGGTCTCAGGATCGCGGCAGACCTTGGGATCAAGCAACTTATTGTCAGGGGTGACTCACAACTTGTCGTCCGCCAAGTGAACAAGGATTTTCAGAGTCCGTTGATGGAAGCTTACGTTGATGAAGTGAGGAAGCTGGAAGAGCGCTTTGTCGGCCTACAGATGGAACATGTTCCAAGAGCTCAGAACGACATCGCTGACGGCCTGTCAAAGTGCGCGGCATTTAAGTTACCTGTGGAACCAGGGATCTTTGTGCTCAAGCTGACTCAACCATCCGTGACGCCATCAACTGGACAGAGCAAGAATTTCTGGTGACTATCTTCCGGCAGAGCTTCCCGAAGCTGCCGCCAATAAGGTCCCCAGGATCAACGCCAAGAGTGCTGAGGAGCAGTCTGCTCCGACAAGCCCCAGGGTTTGTTTCGTTGAAGCAGACGCTCCCGACAAGTTTCGCTCCGGCAAGCTTGCCGGGGATCATCAAGCTCCGGCTGAACCATAGGTTCTCGCCGTAGAAGCGGATGCTCCCACAGCAGCAGATATGCCCTTAGTCCTTGTTGTCGAGCCACAGGCTCCAGGATGGGCACAGCAGATCGTCCGTTTCCTCCAGTCAGGAGAACTTCCCGAAGAGCCAGAAGAAGCGGAAAGAGTAGCCCGACAGTATAGTATGTACCAGTTCGTTGACAACGCACTGTATAGAAGAAGACTCAACGGAGTGAAATTGAAGTGTATCCCCCGGGAAGATGGACAGAAGCTGTTGGCAGAGATACATGGAGGCATTTGTGGTCACCACATTGGTGCAAGAGCGCTTGCCGGCAAAGCATTCCGGCAGGGCTTCTTTTGGCCGATAGCCCTCCAGGATGCGACTGCACAAGTAACCAAGTGTGAAGCGTGCCAGATCCATTCCAAGCAAATACACCAGCCAGCTCAAGCTCTCCAGACGATCCCTTTATCCTGGCCCTTTTCGGTCTGGGGGCTCGACATCCTCGGCCCCTTCCCCCGAGCAGTCGGGGGCTTTGAGTACTTGTACGTCGCCATCGACAAGTTCACAAAGTGGCCGGAAGTGGAACCAGTGAGGAAGGTGACGGCACAGTCAGCAGTCAAGTTCTTCAGGTCGATTGTTTGCCGCTTCGGAATCCCTAACAGGATCATCACCGACAACGGTACACAATTCACGAGTCGCACCTTCATGCAGTACGTCCAAGACCTTGGCGCCAAGGTCTGCTTCGCTTCTGTTGCTCACCCCAGGAGCAACGGTCAAGCGGAGAGGGAAAATGCTGAAGTGCTGCGTGGGCTCAAGACCCGGACTTTCGACAGGCTGCACAAGTGCGGAAGGAACTGGATCGAGGAACTGCCGGTGGTTCTTTGGTCGATCAGGACGACGCGAAATCGAGCCACTGGCCAGACACCTTTCGCTCTAGTCTATGGAGCAGAGGCAGTTATCCCCACGGAACTCGTATACGGGTCGCCTCGAGTGCTCGCTTATGATGAGCTTGAGCAAGAGCAGCTGCGACAAGATGACGCGCTGCTCCTTGAGGAAGTACGTCTTCAGGCTGCTGTACGAGCTGCTCGATACCAGCAAGCTTTGCGCCGCTACCATAGCCGCAAAGTTAAAGCCAGAAGTCTCGAGGAAAGCGACCTTGTTCTTCGGCGCGTTCATGCCGCCAAGAATTCCAACAAGTTGACGCCGAAGTGGGAAGGCCCTTACCGGGTGAAACGAGTCACTAGGCCTGGCGCTGTCCGCCTTGAGACCGAGGATGGCTTTCCGGTGAGCAACTCCTGAAACATCGAGCATCTTCGTAAGTTTTACCCGTAAGGCGCGGTTGTCGGACCCTGTCCGGCAACCACCATTTTGTACAAGTCTTGCCGTTGTTGCATGTAATCCTTTGTACAAAGCCAGGCGCAGACCCTGAGCGAAGATAAATCGCTGGCGCCCTGAGTTTTAGCATGCATGCTGAGTCGAGTCTCGTCCTTGGTTAGGGTTGACAGTGCTTAGCAGCGGCTAACCCCTAACTTAGAGGTCGAGTGTGCATCCTTTTGTCATTCTTTCGTTTCCCTTGGTTCGCAGGACTCGCGCACCCCGACCGGACCACTTAAGGACGAAAAGAAGAAGACGGACGGACCAACACCCGGACCCCGGCAAGCTAATGTTACCGGGGGCTGCAACACCCCGGCAAGCTAGCATTGTCGGGGGCTGCAAGTGCAAAGATTAGCCCACGGCAAACCGAAGTTGCCGGGGGCTGCGACCTCAGACAAGTTTTTCATCCCATATCATGCATTCTCTTATGGGCTGGGGTATGCGAAACCTCGTTTCTCCCTAAAAAGCTACCGTGCTCCCTTAACTCTAGGCCCTCGGGCTCGTTCCCGGGGCCAGATTTGGTCGTAGTCCCGGCAGCAAAGGGATGAAGCGAGGAGCCTGAACCCGCCTCCTCCCTGCCTTCGCCAGAAGCGTGAGAAAGGGCGAGCGACGTGGGAAGAAGGCAGGGCCTGCTGCCGGGAAAGGAAGTGTCTATCTTAAAGATATAAAGGATTCGCTCCTTGACGTGGGTTCCACCCACGAGACAAGTGACCCGGCAAGCATCCCCTTTTCATTAAAGAGCATTCCATTCAGGTATAGTTCATAAGAGGATGAAAAACATGAATAATGGGATTACAAGCTTTAAATGCAACTAAGGCCCGAGGGCTTACAAATTGAAAAGAGATAAGATGCCCGTAATCCCTCTCTTGCCCTCTCTTCAGGAGGCAGGTCAAGGAGGCGAAAAGAGCAAAAGGGGCGCCTAGACGAGCTACGGGTGGTAGAAGACACCAAGAGGACGTCTCGGCGGCATGGTGATGGTGGCGCCGGAGGCAGAGCTCGAAGACGAGGCGGCAGGACGTCAGCACGCTGTCGAGGGCATCGCGCCCTCGTACTCCGAGTTGACGGCCTTGCCGCCTGCCCTCTTCCTCTTCCGCAGCCTCCCTACGCCAGCCGCCCAAGGAGACGACCCCGAGAAGCTCCAGGAGCCAGCGACGCGGATGATGGGGTCGCTGGTGCCACGCGGAGCGGCGCCCGACACCTAGTCAGACCCGTCATCCCGCCACCCGCCGCCTTCGTCGTCGCTGTCGCTGTCCTCCTCGTCAATCCCGCCCGAGGAGGAGCCTTCGCTATCGGAGGAGCTCTCCACGCAGCACCGTGCCCGAGTCCCGAAGCACCCGAAGACCTTGACGGAGAGGAGACCGCCCTCCGCCAGCTTAAAATGGAGGGTAAGCCCCGCCGTCAAGCTGTGGATGCGGGTGAACGTCTTCCACCCTCGACCAAGATACATCACATTAGGGGTCGGGAAATCAACGCGGACTCGCGTACCGCTGATTCCACAACCCCTCATGTGCAACCTCAGTGTCTCGGGCGGATCCAACTCCATCTCGCTCGCAAACGGAGTTGGGAGACGAAGGCGACGATGAGGCGGCCGACGCAGCCTGACGAAGAACTCGCAAGGGTCGTCCCCGATATGGTCCGCCACGGGGAGAGGATCTGCTGGCGGAGGCGAGGCCGGAGGACTGCCTTGCCCTCCTCTTCCCCGACCGCCTCGGCCTCGCCCTCGACCTCGCCCGCGGCCTCGTCCCCTCCCTCTTCCCCTTGCAGCTGGCTCTACCACCACGGGTGCAGGGGGAGGAGGGACGCGTTGCCTAGCGGCAACCCTCGTCGCCACCGTCGAAGGACCAGGGTTCCCTTTCTCCATGGCGAATGAGAGAGAGGGGAGCAGAAGCTGAAGAAAGGAGGAGATGAGAGAATGCGGGCTTCCGTCCCCCCTATCCCGCTCCTTATAAAGGAGCGGGGTGGGGGCTCGGCCGCCCCGCTCAGCCAATCGAGACGCAGGAGGCGCAGGGAACTGGGCCTGACCTGCTGCCTTGACCCGTGGCGACCCGGTTCCCCGCCTCCACCGTTCGCCACTCCGAGCGCATGGAGGCCGCGTGGCAGGAGGGCAGAGTTGAGGCGACGGATGAGGCGACCTCTCCCCACCCCGTGATCGTGGGGGGTGGACGCCTTGAAGACCACGCCTCCACGCCTCCCTCCATTTATGAGGGAGATACGAACCGCCGGGAGGCGGGCGTTTCGCCTTCCTGAATAAAGAAACCACCCACGACCTCTCCCACGACGCCGCAATCGACGCGTGCCATTCGAGGAAGGCGTGGTGGGTGCGGAGCAAGGTGCGACGTGACCCAGGCCGTGCGTGCCCGTGCCCTGTTTTGGGCCTGGCCCAACAGCGCTCGGCACCGTGTGTGGCCCAGGCCCGGGGGCTCCTGTCGGTGTACTAAAGTAGGGGTACCCTAGTATCCCGAACTTGTGCACGGGCAGTCGCAGCACCCCGCGGCAAGGCCCGCCAGGTGATCGCCAAGGCTCTCTATGGCCCCTTTGGAGCCATTTGAGAACAAAGTATTTAAGCCAAGGAGACAAGACCCCGGCAAGAGGAGCTTGCTGGGAAGGCCGCTTGAGGCACAAGACCCCGGCAAGAGGAGCTTGCCGGGAAGGCCAACCAGAGCATCTCAAAGAACCTATCGCGACGCGCCACGCGTCCCGGCAGGACTCGGCGAGCGACAAGCTCCCGGACGCGGCAAGACAACGGCCGCGGCAAGGCACTTGCCGCGGCGGGCAACCACTCTGTACCCGCACTCCAGCTCACCCACCCACGTGTCGCTCCGGGACCCTTCCTGGCGGACGTGGCGGGTGGCTGTGCAGCCAGGGGTACACTGTGGCATGCAGCGCTGACAAGATCGCCATCGTGGCAAGCGGTGGCGCCCCTGACGGTCCCTTTTCTGCACCGTCTGGGCGACGTAGATAGGCATTTAATGCCTTTGTCCCCTGCCGTCAGGGTTAGGTATGATACACTGTGTAGGTAGCTGTACCTACCACAGCATATTTCCATTTTTGCCCTTACCTACGTTGCTACCTGTTGGAGACCCCTTGAACATATAAAAGGAGGCCCATGCACAACGTAGGGGGGGGGATCGGACCCCGGAGAGCGATCTCTGAGAGGAAAACAGAAGAACGCTCGGTCTCGCTAGCTGCTTGAGTGTACTGTAGCACTCAGCGCTCCCGAGCAAGAACCCAATACAATCCACAAAGCAGCAGTAGGAGTATTATCTCTCCGGAGAGCTCCGAAGCTGGGTAAAAACCCCCCGCGTGCCTCGCCTCGATCCGCTCTTCGCGCGACCTCCGCCCCCCGCCGAACCGAGAAGGGGCTCCGTCCCCATAGGTGCTCGGGGAGCCAGAAAACCCCGGCAGTAACCCTCTTTATTTTCTTGCACATGCTATGTGGATGAAATGATGATACCATGCCAACTTTTAACCTTTTGAGAGTTCATTTGAAATGCTTTTCAATTTCAGGGTCTTATAGCTCAAAATAATCAGTAAATGCATGAAAAATAACAAATGCGGTTTGAAAGGGTTGAAAATTAATGATGTGGCTTTGGATGGTGCATTTTGAACACAAAAAAGTGTGGAGTTCCAACAAGTTAATAAAAATGAAATCTCTTTGTAACAGACGAGTTTCCGTATGAAACCCTGATACTTCGAAAGAGATTGTCCGTTTTGTACACGAAGTGCATCTAGTTTTTGCCGTAACCCTCTCTACTTTCTTGCACATGCTATGTGGGTGTAATGATGATACCGTGCCTACTTTCAACCTTTTTAGAGTTCATTTGAAATGCTTTTCAATTTCAAGGTCTTATAGCTCAAAATAATCAGTAAATGCATAAAAAATAACAAATGAAGTCAGAAAGGGTTGAAAATTGATGATGTGGCTTTGAATGGTGCATTTTGAACACAGAAAAAGTCTAGAGTTCAAATAAGTTAAAAAAATGAAATCTCTTTGTAACAGACGAGTTTCCGTATGAAACCCTGATACTTCGAAAGAGATTGTTCGCTTTGTACACGAAGTGCATCCAGTTTTTGCCGTAAGCCTCTCTACTTTCTTTCACATGCTATGTGGGTGAAATGATGATACCATGCCAACTTTCAACCTTTTCAGAGTTTATTTGAAATGCTTTTCAATTCCAGGGTGTTATAGCTCAAAATAATCAGTTAATGCATGAAAAATAACAAATGAAGTCAGGAAGGGTTGAAAATTGATGATGTGTCTTTGAATGGTGCATTTTGAACACAGAAAAACTATGGAGTTCAAATAAGTTCCAAAAAATGAAATCACTTTGTAACAGATGAGTTTCCGTATGAAACCCTGATACTTCGAAAGAGATTGTCCGTTTGTACACGAAGTGCATCTAGTTTTTGTTGTAACCCTCTCTATATTCTTGCACATGCTATGTGGATGTAACGATGATACCATGCCTACTTTCAACCTTTTCAGAGTTCATTTGAAATGCTTTTCAATTTGAGGGTCTTATAGCTCAAAATAATCAGTAAATGCATAAAAAATGACAAATGAAGTCAGAAAGGGTTGAAAATTGATGATGTGGCTTTGAATGGTGCATTTTGAACACAGAAAAAGTCTGGAGTTCAAATAAGTTAAAAAAATGAAATCCCTTTGTAACAGACGAGTTTCCGTATGAAACCCTGATACTTCGAAAGAGATTGTTCGCTTTGTACACGAAGTGCATCCAGTTTTTGCCGTAAGCCTCTCTACTTTATTTCACATGCTATGTGGGTGAAATGATGATACCATGCCAACTTTCAACCTTTTCAGAGTTTATTTGAAATGCTTTTCAATTCCAGGGTGTTATAGCTCAAAATAACCAGTAAATGCATGAAAAATAACAAATGAAGTCAGGAAGGGTTGAAAATTGATGATGTGTCTTTGAATGGTGCATTTTGAGCACAGAAAAACTATGGAGTTCAAATAAGTTCCAAAAAATGAAATCACTTTGTAACAGATGAGTTTCCGTATGAAACCCTGATACTTCGAAAGAGATTGTCCGTTTGTACACGAAGTACATCTAGTTTTTGTTGTAACCCTCTCTATATTCTTGCACATGCTATGTGGATGTAACGATGATACCATGCCTACTTTCAACCTTTTCAGAGTTCATTTGAAATGCTTTTCAATTTCAGGGTCTTATAGCTCAAAATAATCAGTAAATGCATAAAAAATGACAAATGAAGTCAGAAAGGGTTGAAAATTGATGATGTGGCTTTGAATGGTGCATTTTGAACACAGAAAAAGTCTGGAGTTCAAATAAGTTAAAAAAATGAAATCCCTTTGTAACAGACGGGTTTCCGTATGAAACCATGATACTTCGAAAGAGATTGTTCGCTTTGTACACGAAGTGCATCCAGTTTTTGCCGTAACCCTCTCTACCTTTTGCACATGCTATGTGGGTGAAATGATGATACCATGCCAACTTTCAACCTTTTCAGAGTTTATTTGAAATGCTTTTCAATTTCAGGGTCTTATAGCTCAAAATAATCAGTAAATGCGTGAAAAATATCAAATGAAGTCAGAAAGGGTTGAAATTTGATGATGTGGCTTTGAATGGTGCGTTTTGAACACATAAAAATTATGGAGTTCAAATAAGTTAAAAAAATGAAATCCCTTGGTAATAGACGAGTTTACATATGAAACCGCGATACTTCGAAAAAGATTGTCTGTTTTGTACACGAAGTGCATCCAGTTTTTGCTATAACCCTCTCTACTTTCTTGCACATGCTATGTGGATGAAATGATGATACCATGCCAACTTTCAACCTTTTCAGAATTTATTTGAAATGCTTTTCAATTCCAGGGTCTTTTAGCCCAAAATAATCAGTAAATGCATGAAAAATAACAAATGAAGTCAGGAAGGGTTGAAAATTGATGATGTGTCTTTGAATGGTGCATTTTGAACACAGAAAAACTATGGAGTTCAAATAAGTTCCAAAAAATGAATTCATTTTGTAACAGATGAGTTTTCGTATGAAACCCTGATACTTCGAAAGATATTGTCCGTTTTGTACACGAAGTGCATCTAGTTTTTGTTGTAACCCTCTCTATTTTCTTGCACATGCTATGTGGATGTAACGATGATACCATGCCTACTTTCAACCTTTTCAGAGTTCATTTGAAAGGCTTTTCAATTTCAGGGTCTTATAGCTCAAAATAATCAGTAAATGCATGAAAAATAACAAATGCGGTTTGAAAGGGTTGAAAATTAATGATGTGGCATTGAATGGTGCATTTTGAACACAAAAAAGTGTGGAGTTCCAACAAGTTAATAAAAATGAAATCTCTTTGTAACAGACGAGTTTCCCTATGAAACCCTGATACTCCGAAAGAGATTGTCCGTTTTGTACACGAAGTGCATCCAGTTTTTGCCGGAACCCTCTCTACTTTCTTGCACATGCTATGTGGGTGTAATGGTGATACCATGCCTACTTTCAACCTTTTCAGAGTTCATTTGAAATGCTTTTCAATTTCAGGGTCTTATAGCTCAAAATAATCAGTAAATGCATAAAAAATAACAAATGAAGTCAAAAAGAGTTGAAAATTGACGATGTGGCTTTGAATGGTGCATTTTGAACACAGAAAAAGTCTAGAGTTCAAATAAGTTAAAAAAATGAAATCCCTTTGTAACAGACGAGTTTCCGTATGAAACCCTGATACTTCGAAAGAGATTGTTCGCTTTGTACACGAAGTGCATCCAGTTTTTGCCATAAGCCTCTCTACTTTCTTTCACATGCTATGTGGGTGAAATGATGATACCATGCCAACTTTCAACCTTTTCAGAGTTTACTTGAAATGCTTTTCAATTCCAGGGTGTTATAGCTCAAAATAATCAGTAAATGCATGAAAAATAACAAATGAAGTCAGGAAGGGTTGAAAATTGATGATGTGTCTTTGAATGGTGCATTCTGTACACAGAAAAACTATGGAGTTCAAATAAGTTCCAAAAAATGAAATCACTTTGTAACATATGAGTTTCCGTATGAAACCCTGATACTTCGAAAGAGATTGTCCGTTTGTACACGAAGTGCATCTAGTTTTTGTTGTAACCCTCTCTATATTCTTGCACATGCTATGTGGATGTAACGATGATACCATGCCTACTTTCAACCTTTTCAGAGTTCATTTGAAATGCTTTTCAATTTCAGGGTCTTATAGCTCAAAATAATCAGCAAATGCATAAAAAATGACAAATGAAGTCAGAAAGGGTTGAAAATTGATGATGTGGCTTTGAATGGTGCATTTTGAACACAGAAAAAGTCTGGAGTTCAAATAAGTTAAAAAATGAAATCCCTTTGTAACAGACGAGTTTCCGTATGAAACCCTGATACTTCGAAAGAGATTATTCGCTTTGTACACGAAGTGCATCTAGTTTTTGCCGTAAGCCTCTCTACTTTATTTCAAATGCTATGTGGGTGAAATGATGATACCATGCCAACTTTCAACCTTTTCAGAGTTTATTTGAAATGCTTTTCAATTCCAGGGTGTTATAGCTCAAAATAATCAGTAAATGCATGAAAAATAACAAATGAAGTCAGCAAGGGTTGAAAATTGATGATGTGTCTTTGAATGGTGCATTTTGTACACAGAAAAACTATGGAGTTCAAATAAGTTCCAAAAAATGAAATCACTTTGTAACAGATGAGTTTCCGTATCAAACCGTGATACTTCGAAAGAGATTGTCCGTTTGTACACGAAGTGTACCTAGTTTTTGGTGTAACCCTCTCTATATTCTTGCACATGCTATGTGGATGTAACGATGATACCATGCCTACTTTCAACCTTTTCAGAGTTCATTTGAAATGCTTTTCAATTTCAGGGTTTTATAGCTCAAAATAATCAGTAAATACATAAAAAAATGACAAATGAAGTCAGAAAGGGTTTAAAATTGATGATGTGGCTTTGAATGGTGCATTTTGAACACAGAAAAAGTCTGGAGTTCAAATAAGTTAAAAAAAATGAAATCCCTTTGTAACAGACGAGTTTCCGTATGAAACCGTGATACTTCGAAAGAGATTGTTCGCTTTGTACACGAAGTGCATCCAGTTTTTGCCGTAACCCTCTCTACTTTCTTGCACATGCTATGTGGGTGAAATGATGATACCATGCCAACTTTCAACCTTTTCAGAGTTTATTTGAAATGCTTTTCAATTTTAGGGTCTTATAGCTCAAAATAATCAGTAAATGCGTGAAAAATATCAAATGAAGTCAGAAAGGGTTGAAATTTGATGATGTGGCTTTGAATGGTGCACTTTGAACACATAAAAATTATGGAGTTCAAATAAGTTAAAAAAATGAAATCCCTTGGTAATAGACGAGTTTAAATATGAAACCGCGATACATCGAAAAAGATTGTCTGTTTTGTACACGAAGTGCATCCAGTTTTTGCTATAACCCTCTCTACTTTCTTGCACATGCTATGTGGATGAAATGATGATACCATGCCAACTTCCAACCTTTTCAGAGTTCATTTGAAATGCTTTTCAATTTCAGGGTCTTATAGCTCAAAATAATCAGTAAATGCATGAAAAATAACAAATGAAGTCAGAAAGGGTTGAAAATTAATGATGTGGCTTTGAATGGTGCATATTGAATACAGAAACACTATGGAGTTCAAATAAGTTAAAAATGAAATCCCTTTGTAACAGACAAGTTTTCGTATGAAACCCTCATACTTCAAAAGAGATTGTCCGTTTTGTACACGAAGTGCATCCAGTTTTTGCCGTAACCCTCTCTACTCTCTGGCACATTCTATGAGGGTGAAATGATGATACCATGCCACTTTCAACCTTTTCAGAGTTCATTTGAAATGCTTTTCAATTTCAGGGTCTTATAGCTCAAAATAATTAGCAAATGCATGAAAAATAACAAATGAAGTCAGAAAGGGTTGAAGATTGATGATGTGGCTCTGAAATGGTGCATTTTGAACAAAGAAAAAGTCTGGAGTTCAAGTAAGTTAGAAAAATGAAATCCCTTTGTAAAAGATGAGTTTCCGTATGAATCCCTGATACTTTGAAAGAGATTGTTCGTTTTGTACACAAAGTGCATCCAGTTTTTGCCGTAACCCACTCTACTTTCTTGCACATGCTATGTGGGTGAAATGATGATACCATGCCAACTTTCAACCTTTTCAGAGTTTATTTGAAATGCTTTTCAATTCCAGGGTCTTATAGCCCAAAATAATCAGTAAATGCATGAAAAAAACAAATGAAGTCAGGAAGGGTTGAAAATTGATGGTGTGTCTTTGAATGGTGCATTTTGAACACAGAAAAACTATGGAGTTCAAATAAGTTCCAAAAAATGAATTCACTTTGTAACAGCTGAGTTTCCGTATGAAACCCTGATACTTCCAAAGAGATTGTCCGTTTTGTACACGAAGTGCATCTAGTTTTTGTTGTAACCCTCTCTATTTTCTTGCACATGCTATGTGGATGAAATGATGATACCATGCCAACTTTTAACCTTTTGAGAGTTCATTTGAAATGCTTTTCAATTTCAGGGTCTTATAGCTCAAAATAATCAGTAAATGCATGAAAAATAACAAATGCGGTTTGAAAGGGTTGAAAATTAATGATGTGGCTTTGAATGGTGCATTTTGAACACAAAAAAGTGTGGAGTTCCAACAAGTTAATAAAAATGAAATCTCTTTGTAATAGACGAGTTTCCGTATGAAACCCTGATACTTCGAAAGAGATTGTCCGTTTTGTACACGAAGTGCATCGAGTTTTTGCCGTAACCCTCTCTACTTTCTTTCACATCCTATGTGGGTGAAATGATGATACCATGCCAACTTTCAACCTTTTCAGGGTTTATTTGAAATGCTTTTCAATTCCAGGGTGTTATAGCTCAAAATAATCAGTAAATGCATGAAAAATAACAAATGAAGTCAGGAAGGGTTGAAAATTGATGATGTGTCTTTGAATGGTGCATTTTGAACACAGAAAAACTATGGAGTTCAAATAAGTTCCAAAAAATGAAATCACTTTGTAACAGATGAGTTTCCGTATGAAACCCTGATACTTCGAAAGAGATTGTCCGTTTGTACACGAAGTGCATCTAGTTTTTGTTGTAACCCTCTCTATATTCTTGCACATGCTATGTGGATGTAATGATGATACCATGCCTACTTTCAACCTTTTCAGAGTTCATTTGAAATGCTTTTCAATTTCAGGGTCTTATAGCTCAAAATAATCAGTAAATGCATAAAAAATGACAAATGAAGTCAGAAAGGGTTGAAAATTGATGATGTGGCTTTTAATGGTGCATTTTGAACACAGAAAAACTATGGAGTTCAAATAAGTTCCAAAAAATGAAATCACTTTGTAACAGATGAGTTTCCGTATGAAACCCTGATACTTCGAAAGAGATTGTCCGTTTGTACACGAAGTGCATCTAGTTTTTGTTGTAACCCTCTTTATATTCTTGCACATGCTATGTGGATGTAACGATGATACCATGCCTACTTTCAACCTTTTCAGAGTTCATTTGAAATGCTTTTCAATTTCAGGGTCTTATAGCTCAAAATAATCAGTAAATGCATAAAAATGACAAATGAAGTCAGAAAGGGTTGAAAATTGATGATGTGGCTTTGAATGGTGCATTTTGAACACAAAAAAGTGTGGAGTTCCAACAAGTTAATAAAAATGAAATCTCTTTGTAATAGACGAGTTTCCGTATGAAACCCTGATACTTCGGAAGAGATTGTCCGTTTTGTACACGAAGTGCATCCAGTTTTTGCCGTAACCCTCTCTACTTTCTTGCACATGCTATGTGGGTGTAATGATGATACCATGCCTACTTTCAACCTTTTCAGAGTTCATTTGAAATGCTTTTCAATTTCAGGGTCTTATAGCTCAAAATAATCAGTAAATGCATAAAAAATGACAAATGAAGTCAGAAAGGGTTGAAAATTGATGATGTGGCTTTGAATGGTGCATTTTGAACACAAAAAAGTGTGGAGTTCCAACAAGTTAATAAAAATGAAATCTCTTTGTAATAGACGAGTTTCCGTATGAAACCCTGATACTTCGAAAGAGATTGTCCGTTTTGTACACGAAGTGCATCCAGTTTTTGCCGTAACCCTCTCTACTTTCTTGCACATGCTATGTGGGTGTAATGATGATACCATGCCTACTTTCAACCTTTTCAGAGTTCATTTGAAATGCTTTTCAATTTCAGGGTCTTATAGCTCAAAATAATCAGTAAATGCATAAAAAATAACAAATGAAGTCAGAAAGGGTTGAAAATTGATGATGTGGCTTTGAATGGTGCATTTTGAACACAGAAAAAGTCTGGAGTTCAAATAAGTTAAAAAAAATGAAATCCCTTTGTAACAGACGAGTTTCCGTATGAAACCCTGATACTTCGAAAGAGATTGTTCGCTTTGTACACGAAGTGCATCCAGTTTTTGCCGTAAGCCTCTCTACTTTCTTTCACATGCTATGTGGGTGAAATGATGATACCATGCCAACTTTCAACCTTTTCAGGGTTTATTTGAAATGCTTTTCAATTCCAGGGTGTTATAGCTCAAAATAATCAGTAAATGCATGAAAAATAACAAATGAAGTCAGGAAGGGTTGAAAATTGATGATGTGTCTTTGAATGGTGCATTTTGAACATAGAAAAACTATGGAGTTCAAATAAGTTCCAAAAAATGAAATCACTTTGTAACAGATGAGTTTCCGTATGAAACCCTGATACTTCGAAAGAGATTGTCCGTTTGTACACGAAGTGCATCTAGTTTTGTTGTAACCCTCTCTACTTTCTTGCACATGCTATGTGGGTGTAATGATGATACCATGCCTACTTTCAACCTTTTCAGAGTTCATTTGAAATGCTTTTCAATTTCAGGGTCTTATAGCTCAAAATAATCAGTAAATGCATAAAAAATAACAAATGAAGTCAGAAAGGGTTGAAAATTGATGATGTGGCTTTGAATGGTGCATTTTGAACACAGAAAAAGTCTGGAGTTCAAATAAGTTAAAAAAAATGAAATCCCTTTGTAACAGACGAGTTTCCGTATGAAACCCTGATACTTCGAAAGAGATTGTTCGCTTTGTACACGAAGTGCATCCAGTTTTCGCCGTAAGCCTCTCTACTTTCTTTCACATGCTATGTGGGTGAAATGATGATACCATGCCAACTTTCAACCTTTTCAGGGTTTATTTGAAATGCTTTTCAATTCCAGGGTGTTATAGCTCAAAATAATCAGTAAATGCATGAAAAATAACAAATGAAGTCAGGAAGGGTTGAAAATTGATGATGTGTCTTTGAATGGTGCATTTTGAACATAGAAAAACTATGGAGTTCAAATAAGTTCCAAAATATGAAATCACTTTGTAACAGATGAGTTTCCGTATGAAACCCTGATACTTCGAAAGAGATTGTCCGTTTGTACACGAAGTGCATCTAGTTTTGTTGTAACCCTCTCTACTTTCTTGCACATGCTATGTGGGTGTAATGATGATACCATGCCTACTTTCAACCTTTTCAGAGTTCATTTGAAATGCTTTTCAATTTCAGGGTCTTATAGCTCAAAATAATCAGTAAATGCATAAAAAATAACAAATGAAGTCAGAAAGGGTTGAAAATTGATGATGTGGCTTTGAATGGTGCATTTTGAACACAGAAAAAGTCTGGAGTTCAAATAAGTTAAAAAAAATGAAATCCCTTTGTAACAGACGAGTTTTCGTATGAAACCCTGATACTTCGAAAGAGATTGTTCGCTTTGTACACGAAGTGCATCCAGTTTTTGCCGTAAGCCTCTCTACTTTCTTTCACATGCTATGTGGGTGAAATGATGATACCATGCCAACTTTCAACCTTTTCAGGGTTTATTTGAAATGCTTTTCAATTCCAGGGTGTTATAGCTCAAAATAATCAGTAAATGCATGAAAAATAACAAATGAAGTCAGGAAGGGTTGAAAATTGATGATGTGTCTTTGAATGGTGCATTTTGAACACAGAAAAACTATGGAGTTCAAATAAGTTCCAAAAAATGAAATCACTTTGTAACAGATGAGTTTCCGTATGAAACCCTGATACTTCGAAAGAGATTGTCCGTTTGTACACGAAGTGCATCTAGTTTTGTTGTAACCCTCTCTATATTCTTGCACATGCTATGTGGATGTAATGATGATACCATGCCTACTTTCAACCTTTTCAGAGTTCATTTGAATTGCTTTTCAATTTCAGGGTCTTATAGCTCAAAATAATCAGTAAATGCATAAAAAATAACAAATGAAGTCAGAAAGGGTTGAAAATTAATGATGTGGCTTTGAATGGTGCATTTTGAACACAGAAAAAGTCTGGAGTTCAAATAAGTTAAAAAAAATGAAATCCCTTTGTAACAGACGAGTTTTCGTATGAAACCGTGATACTTCGAATGAGATTGTTCGCTTTGTACACAAAGTGCATCCAGTTTTTGCCGTAACCCTCTCTATTTTCTTGCACATGCTATGTGGGTGAAATGATGATACCATGCCAACTTTCAACCTTTTTAGAGTTTATTTGAAATGCTTTTCAATTTCAGGGTCTTATAGCTCAAAATAATCAGTAAATGCGTGAAAAATATCAAATGAAGTGAGAAAGGGTTGAAATTTGATGATGTGGCTTTGAATGGTGCATTTTGAACACATAAAAATTCTGGAGTTTAAATAAGTTAAAAAAATGAAATCCCTTGGTAATAGACGAGTTTACATATGAAACTGCGATACTTCAAAAAAGATTGTCTGTTTTGTACACGAAGTGCATCCAGTTTTTGCTATAACCCTCTCTACTTTCTTGCACATGCTATGTGGATGAAATGATGATACCATGCCAACTTTAAACCTTTTCAGAGTTCATTTGAAATGCTTTTCAATTTCAGGGTCTTATAGCTCAAAATAATCAGTAAATGCATGAAAAATAACAAATGAAGTCAAAAAGGGTTGAAAATTGATGATGTGCCTTTGAATGGTGCATTTTGAACACAGAAAAACTATGGAGTTCAAATAAGTTAAAAAAATGAAATCCCTTTGTAACAGACGAGATTCCGTATGAAACCCTGATACTTCGAAAGAGATTGTCCGTTTTGTACACGAAGTGCATCCAGTTTTTGCCGCAACCCTCTCTACTTTCTTGCACATGCTATGTGGGTGAAATGATGATACCATGCCAACTTTCAACCTTTTCAGAGTTTATTTGAAATGCTTTTCAATTCCAGGGTGTTATAGCTCAAAATAATCATTAAATGCATGAAAAATAGCAAATGAAGTCAGGAAGGGTTGAAAATTGATGATGTGTCTTTGAATGGTGCATTTTGAACACAGAAAAACTATGGAGTTCAAATAAGTTCCAAAAAATGAAATCACTTTGTAACAGATGAGTTTCCGTCTGAAACCCTGATACTTCGAAAGAGATTGTCCGTTTTGTACACCAAGAGCATCTAGTTTTTGTTGTAACCCTCTCTATATTCTTGTACATGATATGTGGATGTAATGATGATACCATGCCTACTTTCAACCTTTTCAGAGTTCATTTGAAATGCTTTTCAATTTCAGGGTCTTATAGCTCAAAATAATCAGTAAATGCATAAAAAATAACAAATGAAGTCAGAAAGGGTTGAAAATTGATGATGTGTCTTTGAATAGTGCATTTTGAACATAGAAAAAGTCTGGAGTTCAAATAAGTTAAGAAAATGAAATCCCTTTGTAAGAGACGAGTTTCCGTATGGAACCGTGATACTTCGAAAGAGATTGTTCGCTTTGTACACGAAGTGCATCCAGTTTTTGCCGTAACCCTCTCTACTTTCTTGCACATGCTATGTGGGTGACATGATGATACCATGCCAACTTTCAACCTTTTCAGAGTTTATTTGAAAGGCTTCTCAATTTCAGGGTCTTATAGCTCAAAATAATCAGTAAATGCGTGAAAAATATCAAATTGAGTCAGAAAGGGTTGAAATTTGATGATGTGGCTTTGAATGGTGCATTTTGAACACATAAAAATTATGGAGTTCAAATAAGTTAAAAAAATGAAATCCCTTGGTAATAGACGAGGTTACATATGAAACCGCGATACATCGAAAAAGATTGTCCGTTTTGTACACGTAGTGCATCCAGTTTTTGCTATAACCCTCTCTACTTTCTTCCACATGCTATGTGGATGAAATGATGATACCATGCCAAATTTCAACCTTTTCAGAGTTCATTTGAAATGCTTTTCAATCTCAGGGTCTTATAGCTCAAAACAATCAGTGAATGCATGAAAAATAACAAATGAAGTCAGAAAGGGTTGAAAGTTAATGATGTGGCTTTGAATGGTGCATATTGAATACAGAAAAACTATGGAGTTCAAATAAGTTAAAAATGAAATCCCTATGTAAGAGACGAGTTTTCGTATGAAACCCTCATACTTCAAAAGAGATTGTCCGTTTTGTACACGAAGTGCATCCAGTTTTTGCCGTAACCCTCTCTACTTTCTGGCACATGCTATGTGGGTGAAATGATGATACCATGCCACTTTCAACCTTTTCAGAGTTCATTTGAAATGCTTTTCAATTTCAGGGTCTTATAGCTCAAAATAATCAGTAAATGCATGGAAAACAACAAATGAAGTCAGAAAGTGTTGAAGATTGATGATGTGGCTCTGAAATGGTGCCTTTTGAACACAGAAAAAGTCTGGAGTTCAAGTAAGTTAAAAAAATGAAATCCCTTTGTAAAAGACGAGTTTCCGTATGAATCCCTGATACTTCGAAAGAGATTGTTCATTTTGTACACAAAGTGCATCCAGTTTTTGCCGTAACCCACTCTACTTTCTTGCACATGCTATGTGGATGAAATGATGATACCATGCCAACTTTAAACCTTTTCAGAGTTCATTTGAAATGCTTTTCAATTTGAGGGTCTTATAGCTCAAAATAATTAGTAAATGCATGAAAAATAACAAATAAAGTCAGAAAGGGTTGAAAATTGATGATGTGGCTTTGAATGGTGCATTTTGAACACAGAAAAACTATGGAGTTCAACTAAGTTAAAAAAATGAAATCCCTTTGTAACTGACGAGTTTCCGTATGAAACCCTGATACTTCGAAAGAGATTGTCCGTTTTGTACACGAAGTGCATCCAGTTTTTGCCGTAACCCTCTCTACTTTCTTGCACATGCTATGTGGGTGAAATGATGATACCATGCCAACTTTCAACCTTTTCAGAGTTTATTTGAAATGCTTTTCAATTCCAGGGTCTTATAGCTCAAAATAAACAGTAAATGCATGAAAAATAACAAATGAAGTCAGGAAGGGTTGAAAATTGATGATGTGTCTTTGAATGGTGCATTTTGAACACAGAAAAACTATGGAGTTCAAATAAGTTCCAAAAAATGAAATCCCTTTGTAACAGACGAGTTTAAGTATAAAACCCTCATACTTCGAAAGAGATTTTGTCCGTTTTGTTCACGAAGTGCATCCAGTTTTTGTCGTAACCCATTCTAATTTCTTGCACTTGCTATGTGGATGAAATGATGATACCATGCCTACTTTCAACCTTTTCAGAGTTCATTTGAAATGCTTTTCAATTTGAGGGTCTTATAGCTAAAAATAATATGTAAATGCATAAAAACTAACAAATGAAGTCAGAAAGGGTTGAAAATTGATGATGTGGCTTTGAATGGTGCATTTTGAACACAGAAAAAGTCTGGAGTTCAAATAAGTTAAAAAAAATGAAATCCCTTTGTAATAGACGAGTTTCCGTATGAATCCCTGATACTTCAAAAGAGATTGTTCGCTTTGTACACGAAGTGCATCCAGTTTTTGCCGTAACCCTCTCTACTTTCTTGCACATGTTATGTGGGTGAAATGATGATACCATGCCAACTTTCAACCTTTTCAGAGTTTATTTGAAATGCTTTTCAATTTCAGGGTCTTATAGCTCAAAATAATTAGTAAATGCGTGAAAAATATGAAATGAAGTCAGAAAGGGTTGAAATTTGATGATGTGGCTTTGAATGGTGCATTTTGAACACATCAAAATTCTGGAGTTCAAATAAGTAAAAAAAATGAAATCGCTTGGTAATAGACGAGTTTACATATGAAACCGCGATACTTCGAAAAAGATTGTCCGTTTTGTACACGAAGTGCATCCAGTTTTTGCTATAACCCTCTCTACTTTCTTGCACATGCTATGTGGATCAAATGATGATACCATGCCAACTTTCAACCTTTTCAGAGTTCATTTGAAATGCTTTTCAATTTCAGGGTCTTATAGCTCAAAATAATTAGTAAATGCATGAAAAATAACAAATAAAGTCAGAAAGGGTTGAAAATTGATGATGTGTCTTTGAATGGTGCATTTTGAACACAGAAAAACTATGGAGTTCAACTAAGTTAAAAAAATGAAATCCCTTTGTAACTGACGAGTTTCCGTATGAAACCCTGATACTTCGAAAGAGATTGTCCGTTTTGTACACGAAGTGCATCCAGTTTTTGCCGTAACCCTCTCTACTTTCTTGCACATGCTATGTGGGTGAAATGATGATACCATGCCAACTTTCAACCTTTTCAGAGTTTATTTGAAATGCTTTTCAATTCCAGGGTCTTATAGCTCAAAATAATCAGTGAATGCATGAAAAATAACAAATGAAGTCAGGAAGGGTTGAAAATTGATGATGTGTCTTTGAATGGTGCATTTTGAACACAGAAAAACTATGGAGTTCAAATAAGTTCCAAAAAATGAAATCACTTTGTACCAGATGAGTTTCCGTATGAAACCCTGATACTTCGAAAGAGATTGTCCGTTTTGTACACGAAGTGCATCTAATTTTTGCTGTAACCCTCTCTATTTTCTTGCACATGCTATGTGTATGTAATGATGATACCATGCCTACTTTCAACCTTTTCAGAGTTCATTTGAAATGCTTTTCAATTTGAGGGTCTTATAGCTAAAAATAATATGTAAATGCATAAAAACTAACAAATGAAGTCAGAAAGGGTTGAAAATTGATGATGTGGCTTTGAATGGTGCATTTTGAACACAGAAAAAGTCTGGAGTTCAAATAAGTTAAAAAAAATGAAATCCCTTTGTAATAGACGAGTTTCCGCATGAATCCCTGATACTTCGAAAGAGATTGTTCGCTTTGTACACGAAGTGCATCCAGTTTTTGCCGTAACCCTCTCTACTTTCTTGCACATGCTATGTGGGTGAAATGATGATACCATGCCAACTTTCAACCTTTTCAGAGTTTATTTGAAATGCTTTTCAATTTCAGGGTCTTATAGCTCAAAATAATTAGTAAATGCGTGAAAAATATCAAATGAAGTCAGAAAGGGTTGAAATTTGATGATGTGGCCTTGAATGGTGCATTTTGAACACATCAAAATTCTGGAGTTCAAATAAGTAAAAAAAATGAAATCGCTTGGTAATAGACGAGTTTACATATGAAACCGCGATACTTCGAAAAAGATTGTCCGTTTTGTACACGAAGTGCATCCAGTTTTTGCTATAACCCTCTCTACTTTCTTGCACATGCTATGTGGATCAAATGATGATACCATGCCAACTTTCAACCTTTTCAGAGTTCATTTGAAATGCTTTTCAATTTCAGGGTCTTACATCTCAAAATAATCAGTAAATGCATGAAAAATAACAAATGAAGTCAGAAAGGGTTGAAAATTGATGATGTGGCTTTGAATGGTGCATATTGAATACAGAAACACTATGGAGTTCAAATAAGTTAAAAATGAAATCCCTTTGTAACAGACGAGTTTTCGTATGAAACCCTCATACTTCAAAAGAGATTGTCCGTTTTGTACACGAAGTGCATCCAGTTTTTGCCGTAACCCTCTCTACTCTGTGGCACATGCTATGTGGGTGAAATGATGATACCATGCCACTTTCAACCTTTTCAGAGTTCATTTGAAATGCTTTTCAATTTCAGGGTCTTATAGCTCAACATAATAAGTAAATGCATGGAAAATAACAAAGGAAGTCAGAAAGGGTTGAAGATTGATGATGTGGCTCTGAAATGGTGCATTTTGAACACAGAAAAAGTCTGGAGTTCAAGTAAGTTAAAAAAATGAAATCCCTTTGTAAAAGACGAGTTTCCGTATGAGTCCCTGATACATTGAAAGAGATTGTTCGTTTTGTACACAAAGTGCATCCAGTTTTTGCCGTAACCCACTCTACTTTCTTGCACATGCTATGTGGATGAAATGATGATACCATGCCAACTTTAAACCTTTTCAGAGTTCATTTGAAATGCTTTTCAATTTCAGGGTCTTATAGCTCAAAATAATCAGTAAATGCATGAAAAATAATAAATGAAGTCAGAAAGGGTTGAAAATTGATGATGTGGCTTTGAATGGTGCATTTTGAACACAGAAAAACTATGGAGTTCAAATAAGTTAAAAAAATGAAATCCCTTTGTAACAGACGAGTTTCCGTATGAAACCCTGATACTTCGAAAGAGATTGTACGTTTTGTACACGAAGTGCATCTAGTTTTTGCCGTAACCCTCTCTACTTTCTTGCACATGCTATGTGGGTGAAATGATGATACCATGCCAACTTTCAACCTTTTCAGAGTTTATTTGAATTGCTTTTCAATTCCAGGGTCTTATAGCTCAAAATAATCAGTAAATGCATGAAAAATAACAAATGAAGTCAGGAAGGGTTGAAAATTGATGATGTGTCTTTGAATGGTGCATTTTGAACACAGAAAAACTATGGAGTTCAAATAAGTTCCAAAAAATGAAATCACTTTGTAACAGATGAGTTTCCGTATGAAACCCTAATACTTCGAAATAGATTGTCCGCTTTGTACACGAAGTGCATCTAGTGATAGAGGCGAGGGTGTCCCGATCTTCTATTGGCAGCTCGTACTCGCTCAAGTTCAGAAAAGTCATGGTGACTAAAAACTTGTTCAACTTCAAGCTCCCAAGCTAGATAAATAGCAGGATTAAATCTACCCTCAAATGACGGTAAAGAGATAACCTGACCATGCGCTTCTGTGTGTTGTCCCAACTCTCGTGATGGTGAAGATGTGTCCGTCATCCAAGAACTTCTATCTCCGGAACCTGTCATGATTAGTAGAAACAAGAAACAAAATTCGAGAATAATGTTCCTATGAACTACTAGGATGTGGTTGTAAAGTGTTCACAGTAAAGCAAATATCAATATCTTACAAGTTCTTACCATGTGGCAGGTGGTGACAGGCAACCAGCGGTGTCAAATAACTCCGAAGATTGTGTAAGCGATTGCCAGGGGAACGTACGTATACACGGTGTAGAAATATGTGGAGCTGGGTTGGCTATATATAGTAGCAAAAGATTAGCAATAATCAATTCAAAGATGCAATGTTGAATAAACGCTCAACGACGGTACTGTGCTGGTCCTAGGCTAGACCGGACTAGAGACGCGAGCCTAGAACACTAATAAGGTCACGGCGTAGCACAACTAGCATCAATAAAGGATATGAAGTAGCTCTGGACAGCAAGATATAAGTAAAGATCACAATAGCAGTAGAGATAATGATGTGAAACAACTGCCAAGCAGGATATACAACAACTCTCTCTCCAACTTTCCTCTTGAAAAGTTTGAGCAAATTTTCTGATAACTTTTTTCAAAGAATGCTACTAGCTCAAGCTTTCCAATGCAAAAAGAATCACTCAATTCCGAATTGATATGAGGAGTCAAAGAATTCGAAAACTGGCCTGAAAAACTGGAATAAGTTGTGTCCGCGAACTTCGGAGGGCTAAACGACCTATTTAGAAGACGATTTTGAGGTGTCAAATATTGAACTAGCCTCTACAACTATTTAGATGCGTCGCGTCGCTAGCTTTCATTTGAGTACTCATGGAGCCAAAACGGTCTTCGTATGAGGAAGTTATG
The DNA here is from genome assembly GCA_032464435.1 of Aegilops umbellulata. Taxonomy (NCBI): domain Eukaryota; kingdom Viridiplantae; phylum Streptophyta; class Magnoliopsida; order Poales; family Poaceae; genus Aegilops; species Aegilops umbellulata. The sequence continues at coordinate 62,724,087 of CP136059.1, read as the reverse complement.
CCTGTTTTACTGAACAGTGCACAAAACAGATTTCAATCCGAATTCAACTACGAGATTGAGTCTAGATAGATCCGAATTTTGTTTTTTTTTCTTCTCTCTTTTTTTTCTCACACTTTTTTTTCTTTTTTTCTCTCTTTTTTTTCTCTCTTTTTTTTCTCTGTCTTTTTTTTTCTCTCCCTCTTTCCAAGACAAACTAGATAAGATGCAGATTGGATCAAGCGAACATGTGAACGACCTCAACTATGATTGTGACAATGAACTATGGGTAACATGTGGTGGAAATTGATGGATGATGTGATGGACAGCGGAAGAGATAACGATGCAGCGGCGACGTGACTAATATGAACAGAACTCGAAACTCTAAACGAACTAGACAATAAGACCAGCAACTCGACACGGCGATGCAACCGATAATTCAATAATGCAATCAATGAAAAGAAAATTGCAAAGGTTCGGACTGGCTTGGACAAAAGATGAATAGATCTAACTTTTTTGTGGCTTTTTCTTGGACAATAGGTAAGAAAATAAATCTAATCTAGAAAAACTAGAAATTCTCACCGAGCAACCTGAAAACTGATACCACTTGATAGAGGCGAGGGTGTCCCGATCTTTCGATGAGATGATAACTATCGATTTGGTGAAGATGACTTTGACGATCCGACTACAAACGTGCACGACGTTGCACCTTAGCAATCGCTAAACCAACTTCGAGAGGTTATTGACCACGCCGGAGCACAATCAACCTGACCACAAAGGTCTATTCCTGCAAGCAATCGAAGAACAAGCAAGAATATGATTAAAGCAATCTGAATATTGCGAGTATATATGAAGTATTGATAAAGGTGGGGATCCGTAAGCGGTCTTGGTCTGGTCGTTGGACACAAACGAAGTACACGAAGTTGCAACGGCTAACTTTTAACTAAACAAATCCCAAGGAAAAAGCTACTAGGTGGATCTACTTATATAGGAGCAAGGGGTGGCGGCCAAGGAGGTGGGAGGACGTCCCAAGGCATCCTAAAACCAACCCTAGGTCGTACAAGGCTCATGGGCCCAAGTGGAGGTGATGCAACACCTTTGGACTTGTTGTTTGACTCGGATTCTGCTGCAGCGTCAGATTATTTCGTCCATATCTCAATGCTCCGGACGAATTTAAAGGTGAATCCAAATGGAGTGGAAAGGGGACGAAATCTACTTTCCAACAAAAAAAGAATCACCCAATTCGGAGTCCATATGAAAATGTTCTTGCCGTTTTGAGTCAGGTATGTCTGTGCAGTCCGAATCTGAATCCAGAACGTGAGAGACTTGAACTCTATCTTCTCTTGGCCCAAAAGTGACGTGAAGGGACTTTTTGAACAGCACCTAAACTTCTCTTTTTTCCTTATCTTCATATGTGGATTGTACAAATGTCCCATACACCTGCAATTAGACAAAACACAAAAGTGTGTGAAGTATTTTTGTTCTGGATAATATAAATAGATTATTGAATAGTTGACACTAGAAAACACCTGACAAATATGCATGTATGCAATATTTTTGGTCGTATCCAAGGTGGTCATGTCCTCATCATCCTCCCCTTCTTGAAAATAAAGCCGTTCTCGGCGTTGCTTTATCTGAAATGTGGCTAACAAAAGAGACAAGGTGTACATGTTGTATATGTATATGTCATCAATTTTTACTTCCCGTGGAATTTGCACATATGACACATGTATACATGAGTAACTTTCATAGTGAATAAAATATAAAGCCAAAATATTATCACAAGAAGTAGAAGGTATGAAAGTATTGCAACTCAGTTTGCACATATAAGTGAAGCTCTTATTCATATGAAAAGATTGACAATATTCATCATTAAACCATCCCAATATTGGTGAATAAACCTTACTTGCATAAAATTTACATGCTACAACATGCTTAAATAAGCCAACATGCAATAAGTCATTTGACACATAATCATAACCAAGATTAGAGGTCATATCAAAATGATTAAACATTGGTTCTTTTGCATCAACAGTTAATTCATTGGGTGCACTCAAAATTGTTGGTATTTCAGTTGTTTGATGACATGACGCATTCATGACAGTAACATGATTCTCTAAAATAGGTGATGCGCTCAAATCAACAGGTAACTCAACACATAATGTATTCAAGTTAACTAGGCATGCATCATTCTCATGTGACGTTATATCATCAATACCTTTACAGTTACCTTGTCGCAAAGATGTAGCTGATGTAGGTACGGATGATGGCAATGTACCATACTCTTGAGATGATGTCGCGCTCATAATCTGAGGTGTGGCTGCTCTAGTAGGTGCAACGGTGGAGGAACCAAGCGGTGGTGGTGAGCATGAACTAGAATAGTAGTTGTTGTAGTCACCCAATGCATCCTCCTGTAACTGTCTCTCAAAGTTACAAGAACGAACATACATACCAGTAATGCAACGAGGAATATACTGAAATCGTGCCTGAATATCATGGTTCAAACCACCAAAAAATCTATTCATTGTATCATCCTCAGATTCTTCTATGTCACAATGATGCATATAAGATTTGAACTCTTGGTAGTAAGCATGAACAGTGTTGTTGCCTTGTTTAAATTGTTCAAATTTGTGAAGCAATTCACGACGATAGTAAGGAGGGAAAAAATGTTGTCTCACTACATCTTTCAAATCTTTCCAAGTTGTGGGTTGGTTATCAATGTTTTTCTTACAATGCACATTCCACCAAACAGAAGCAAAACCAGTAAATGCTCTAGTGGCAGCTCGTACTCGCTCAAGTTCAGAAAAGTCATGGTGACTAAAAACTTGCTCAACTTCAAGCTCCCAAGCTAGATAAATAGCAGGATTAAATCTACCCTCAAATGACGATAAAGAGATAACCTGACCATGCGCTTCTGTGTGTTGTCCCAACTCTCGTGATGGTGAAGATGTGTCCGTCATCCAAGAACTTCTATCTCCGAAACCTGTCATGATTAGTAGAAACAAGAAACAAAATTCGAGAATAATGTTCCTATGAACTACTAGGATGTGGTTGTAAAGTGTTCACAGTAAAGCAAATATCAATATCTTACAAGTTCTTACCATGCGGCAGGTGGTGACAGGCAACCAGCGGTGTCAAATAACTCCGAAGATTGTGTAAAGCGATTGCCAGGGGAACGTACGTATACACGATGTAGAAATATGTGGAGCTGGGTTGGCTATATATGGTAGCAAAAGATTAGCAATAATCAATTCAAAGATGCAATGTTGAATAAACGCTCAACGACGGTACTGTGCTGGTCTTAGGCTAGACCAGACTAGAGACGCGAGCCTAGAACACTAATAAGGTCACGGCGTAGCACAACTAGCATCAATAAAGGATATGAAGTAGCTCTGGACAGCAAGATATAAGTGAAGATCACAATAGCAGTAAAGATAATGATGTGAAACAACTGCCAAGCAGGATATACAACAACTCTCTCTCCAACTTTCCTCTTAAAAAGTTTGAGCAAATTTTCTCATAACTTTTTTCAAAGAATGCTACTAGCTCAAGCTTTCCAATGCAAAAAGAATCACTCAATTCCGAATTGATATGAGGAGTCAAAGAATTCGAAAACTGGCCTGAAAAACTGGAATAAGCTGTGTCCGCGAACTTCGGAGGGCTAAACGACCTATTTAGAAGACGATTTTGAGGTGTCAAATATTGAACTAACCTCTACAACTATTTAGATGCGTCTCGTCGCTAGCTTTCATTTGAGTACTCATGGATCCAAAACGGACTTCGTATGAGGAAGTTATGCCTGTTTTACTGAACAGTGCACAAAACAGATTCCAATCCGAATTCAACTACGAGATTGAGTCTAGATAGATCCGAATTTTGTTTTTTTTTTCTTCTCTCTTTTTTTTCTCACACTTTTTTTTTCTTTTTTTTCTTTTTTTCTCTTTTTTTTCTCTGACTTTTTTTCTTTTTTTCTCTCTTTTTTTCTCTTTTTTTTTCTCGATCTTTTTTTTTCTCTCCCTCTTTCCAAGACAAACTAGATAAGATGCAGATTGGATCAAGCGAACATGTGAACGACCTCAACTATGATTGTGACAATAAACTATGGGTAACATCTGGTGGAAATTGATGGATGATGTGGTGGACAGCGGAAGAGATAACGATGCAGCGGCGACGTGACTAATGTGAACAGAACTCGAAACTCTAAACGAACTAGACACTAAGACCAGCAACTCGACACGGCGATGCAACCGATAATTCAATAATGCAATCAATGAAAAGAAAATTGCAAAGGCTCGGACTGGCTTGGACAAAAGATGAATAGATCTAACTTTTTTGTGGCTTTTTCTTGGACAATAGGTAAGAAAATAAATCTAATCTAGAAAAACTAGAAATTCTCACCGAGCAACCTGAAAACTGATACCACTTGATAGAGGCGAGGGTGTCCCGATCTTTCGATGAGATGATAACTATCGATTTGGTGAAGATGACTTTGACGATCCGACTACAAACGTGCACGACGTTGCGCCTTAGCAATCGCTAAACCAACTTCGAGAGGTTATTGACCACGCCGGAGCACAATCAACCTGACCACGAAGGTCTATTCTTGCAAGCAATCGAAGAACAAGCAAGAATATGATAAAAGCAATCTGAATATTGCGAGTATATATGAAGTATTGATAAAGGTGGGGATCCGTAAGCGGTCTTGGTCTGGTCGTTGGACACAAACGAAGTACACGAAGTTGCAACGGCTAACTTTTAACTAAACAAATCCCAAGGAAAAAGCTACTAGGTGGATCTACTTATATAGGAGCAAGGGGTGGCGGCCAAGGAGGTGGGAGGACGTCCCAAGGCAGCCTAAAACCAACCCTAGGTCGTACAAGGCTCATGGGACCAAGTGGAGGTGATGCAACACCTTTGGACTTGTTGTTTGACTCGGATTCTGCTGCAGCGTCAGATTGTTTCGTCCATATCTCAATGCTCCGGACGAATTTAAAGGTGAATCCAAATAGAGTGGAAAGGGGACGAAATCTACTTTCCAACAAAAAAATAATCACCCAATTCGGAGTCCATATGAAAAAGTTCTTGCTGTTTTGAGTCAGGTATGTCTGTGCAGTCCGAATCTGAATCCAGAACGTGAGAGACTTGGACTCTATCTTCTCTTGGCCCAAAAGTGACGTCAAGGGACTTTTTGAAAACAGCACCTAAACTTCTCTTTTTCCCTTATCTTCATATGTGGATTGTACAAATGTCCCATACACCTGCAATTAGACAAAACACAAAAGTGTGTGAAGTATTTTTGTTCTGGATAATATAAATAGATTATTGAATAGTTGACACTAGAAAACACCTGAAAAATATGCATGTATGCAATATTTTTGGTCGTATCCAAGGTAGTCATGTCCTCATCATCTAGTTTTTGTTGTAACCCTCTCTATTTTGTTGCACATGCTATGTGGATAAAATGATGATACCATGCCAACTTTTAACCTTTTGAGAGTTCATTTGAAATGCTTTTCAATTTCAGGGTCTTATAGCACAAAATAATCAGTAAATGCATAAAAAATAACAAATGCGGTTTGAAAGGGTTGAAAATTAATGATGTGGCTTTGAATGGTGCATTTTGAACACAAAAAAGTGTGGAGTTCCAACAAATTAAAAAAAATGAAATCTCTTTGTAACAGACGAGTTTCCGTATGAAACCCTGATACTTCGAAAGAGATTGTCCGTTTTGTACACGAAGTGCATCCAGTTTTTGCCGTAACCCTCTCTACTTTCTTGCACATGCTATGTGGGTGTAATGATGATACCATGCGTACTTTCAACCTTTTCAGAGTTCATTTGAAATGCTTTTCAATTTCAGGGTCTTATAGCTCAAAATAATCAGTAAATGCATAAAAAATAACAAATGAAGTCAGAAAGGGTTGAAAATTGATGATGTGGCTTTGAATGGTGCATTTTGAACACAGAAAAAGTATGGAGTTCAAATAAGTTAAAAAATGAAATCCCTTTGTAACAGACGAGTTTCCGTATGAAACCCTGATACTTCGAAAGAGATTGTTCGCTTTGTACACGAAGTGCATCCAGTTTTTGCCGTAAGCCTCTCTACTTTCTTGCACATGCTATGTGGGTGAAATGATGATACCATGCCAACTTTCAACCTTTTCAGAGTTTATTTGAAATGCTTTTCAATTTCAGGGTCTTATAGCTCAAAATAATCAGTAAATGCGTGAAAAATATCGAATGAAGTCAGAAAGGGTTGAAATTTGATGATGTGGCTTTAATTGGTGCATTTTGAACACATAAAAATTCTGGAGTTCAAATAAGTTAAAAAAATGTAATCCCTTGGTAATAGACGAGTTTACGTATGAAACCGCGATACTTCGAAAAAGATTGTCCGTTTTGTACACGAAGTGCATCCAGTTTTTGCTATAACCCTCTCTACTTTCTTGCACATGCTATGTGGATGAAATGATGATACAATGCCAACTTTCAACCTTTTCAGAGTTCATTTGAAATGCTTTTCAATTTCAGGGTCTTATAGCTCAAAATAATCAGTAAATGCATGAAAATAACAAATGAAATTAGAAAGGGTTGAAAACTGATGATGTGGCTTTGAATGGTGCATTTTGAAAACAGAAAAAGTCTGGATTTCAAATAAGTAAAAAAAAATGAAATCCCATTGTACCAGACGAGTTTCCGTACGAGACCTTGATACTTTGAAAGAGATTGTCCGTTTTGTACACGAAGTGCATCCAGTTTTTGTCGTAACCCTCTCTACTTTCTTGCACATGCTATGTGGGTGAAGTGATGATACCATGCTACTTTCAACCTTTTCAGAGTTCATTTGAAATGCTTTTCAATTTCAGGGTCTTATAGCTCAAAATAATCAGCAAATGCATGAAAAATAACAAATGAAGTCAGAAAGGGTTGAAAATTGATGATGTGGATTTGAATGGTGCATTTCGAACACAGAAAAAGTCTGGAGTTCAAATAAGTTAAAAAAATGAAATCCCTTTGTAACACACGAGTTTCCGTACGAATCCCTAATACTTTGAAAGAGATTGTTCGTTGTGTACACAAAGTGCATCCAGTTTTTGCCGTAACCCACTCTACTTTCTTGCACATGCTATGTGGATGAAATGATCATACCATGCCAACTTTAAACGTTTTCAGAGTTCATTTGAAATGCTTTTCAATTTCAGGGTCTTATAGCTCAAAATAATCAGTAAATGCATGAAAAATAACAAATGAAGTCAGAAAGGGTTAAAAATTGATGATGTGCCTTTGAATGGTGCATTTTGAACACAGAAAAACTATGGAGTTCGAATAAGTTAAAAAAAATGAAATCCCTTTGTAACAGATGAGTTTTCGTATGAAACCCTGATACTTCGAAAGAGATTGTCCGTTTTATACACAAAGTGCATCCAGTTTTTGCCGTAACCCTCTCTACTTTCTTGCACATGCTATGTGGGTGAAATGATGATACCATGCCAACTTTCAACCTTTTCAGAGTTTATTTGAAATGCTTTTCAATTCCAGGGTCTTATAGCTCAAAATAATCAGTAAATGCATGAAAAATAACAAATGAATTCAGGAAGCGTTGAAAATTGATGATGTGTCTTTGAATGGTGCATTTTGAACACAGAAAAACTATGGAGTTCAAATAAGTTCCAAAAAATGAAATCACTTTGTAACAGATGAGTTTCCGTATGAAACCCTGATACTTCGAAAGAGATTGTCCGTTTTGTACACGAAGTGCTTCTAGTTTTTGTTGTAACCCTCTCTATTTTCTTGCACATGCTATGTGGATGTAATGATGATACCATGCCTACTTTCAACCTTTTCAGAGTTCATTTGAAATGCTTTTCAATTTTAGGGTCTTATAGCTCAAAATAATCAGTAAATGCATAAAAAATAATAAATGAAGTCAGAAAGGGTTGAAAATTGATGATGTGGCTTTGAATGGTGCATTTTGAACATAGAAAAAGTCTGGAGTTCAAACAAGTTAAAAAAATGAAATCCCTTTGTAACAGACGAGTTTCCGTATGAAACCCTGATACTTCGAAAGAGATTGTTCGCTTTGTACACGAAGTGCATCCAGTTTTTGCCGTAACCCTCTCTATTTTCTTGCACATGCTATGTGGGTGAAATGATGATACCATGCCAACTTTCAACCTTTTCAGAGTTTATATGAAATGCTTTTCAATTTCAGGGTCTTATAGCTCAAAAGAATCAGTAAATGCTTGAAAAATATCAAATGAAGTCAGAAAGGGTTGAAATTTGATGATGTCGCTTTGAATGGTGCATTTTGAACACATAAAAATTCTGGAGTTCAAATAAGTTAAAAAAAATGAAATCCCTTGGTAATAGACGAGTTTACATATGAAACCGTGATACTTTGAAAAAGATTGTCTGTTATGTACACGATGTGCATCCAGTTTTTGCTATAACCCTCTCTACTTTCTTGCACATGCTATGTGGATGAAATGATGATACCATGCCAAATTTCAACCTTTTCAGAGTTCATTTGAAATGCTTTTCAATTTCCGGGTCTTATAGCTCAAAATAATCAGTAAATGCATGAAAATAACAAATGAAATTAGAAAGGGTTGAAAATTGATGATGTGGCTTTGAATGGTGCATTTTGAACACACAAAAAGTCTGGAGTTCAAATAAGTTAAAAAAATGAAATCCCTTGGTAATAGACAAGTTTACGTATGAAACCGCGATACTTCGAAAAAGATTGTCCGTTTTGTACACGAAGTGCATCCAGTTTTTGCTATAACCCTCTCTACTTTCTTGCACATGCTATATGGATGAAATGATGATACCATGCCAACTTTCAACCTTTTCAGAGTTCATTTGAAATGCTTTTCAATTTCAGGGTCTTATAGCTCAAAATAATCAGTGAATGCATGAAAATTACAAATGAAATTAGAAAGGGTTGAAAATTGATGATGTGGCTTTGAATGGTGCATTTTGAAAACAGAAAAAGTCTGGAGTTCAAATAAGTTAAAAAAATGAAATCCCATTGTACCAGACGAGTTTCCGTACGAGACCTTGATACTTCGAAAGAGATTGTCCGTTTTGTACATGAAGTGCATCCAGTTTTTGTCGTAACCCTCTCTACTTTCTTGCACATGCTATGTGGGTGAAGTGATGATACCATGCTACTTTCAACCTTTTCAGAGTTCATTTGAAATGCTTTTCAATTTCAGGGTCTTATAGCTCAAAATAATCAGCAAATGCATGAAAAATAACAAATGAAGTCAGAAAGGGTTGAAAATTGATGATGTGGATTTGAATGGTGCATTTTGAACACAGAAAAAGTCTGGAGTTCAAATAAGTTAAAAAAATGAAATCCCTTTGTAACACACGAGTTTCCGTACGAATCCCTGATACTTTGAAAGAGATTGTTCGTTGTGTACACAAAGTGCATCCAGTTTTTGCCGTAACCCACTCTACTTTCTTGCACATGCTATGTCGATGAAATGATGATACCATGCCAACTTTAAACCTTTTCAGAGTTCATTTGAAATGCTTTTCAATTTCAGGGTCTTATAGCTCAAAATAATCAGTAAATGCATGAAAAATAACAAATGAAGTCAGAAAGGGTTGAAAATTGATGATGTGCCTTTGAATGGTGCATTTTGAAAACAGAAAAACTATGGAGTTCAAATAAGTTAAAAAATATGAAATCCCTTTGTAACAGACGAGTTTTCGTATGAAACCCTGATACTTCGAAAGAGATTGTCCGTTTTATACACAAAGTGCATCCAGTTTTTGCCGTAACCCTCTCTACTTTCTTGCACATGCTATGTGGGTAAAATGATGATACCATGCCAACTTTCAACCTTTTCAGAATTTATTTGAAATGCTTTTCAATTCCAGGGTCTTATAGCTCAAAATAATCAGTAAATGCATGAAAAATAACAAATGAATTCAGGAAGCGTTGAAAATTGATGATGTGTCTTTGAATGGTGCATTTTGAACACAGAAAAACTATGGAGTTCAAATAAGTTCCAAAAAATGAAATCACTTTGTAACAGATGAGTTTCCGTATGAAACCCTGATACTTCGAAAGAGATTGTCCGTTTTGTACACGAAGTGCATCTAGTTTTTGCTGTAACCCTCTCTATTTTCTTGCACATGCTATGTGGATGTAATGATGATACCATGCCTACTTTCAACCTTTTCAGAGTTCATTTGAAATGCTTTTCAATTTCAGGGTCTTATAGCTCAAAATAATCAGCAAATGCATGAAAAATAACAAATGAAGTCAGAAAGGGTTGAAAATTGATGATGTGGATTTGAATGGTGCATTTCGAACACAGAAAAAGTCTGGAGTTCAAATAAGTTAAAAAAATGAAATCCCTTTGTAACACACGAGTTTCCGTACGAATCCCTAATACTTTGAAAGAGATTGTTCGTTGTGTACACAAAGTGCATCCAGTTTTTGCCGTAACCCACTCTACTTTCTTGCACATGCTATGTGGATGAAATGATCATACCATGCCAACTTTAAACGTTTTCAGAGTTCATTTGAAATGCTTTTCAATTTCAGGGTCTTATAGCTCAAAATAATCAGTAAATGCATGAAAAATAACAAATGAAGTCAGAAAGGGTTAAAAATTGATGATGTGCCTTTGAATGGTGCATTTTGAACACAGAAAAACTATGGAGTTCGAATAAGTTAAAAAAAATGAAATCCCTTTGTAACAGATGAGTTTTCGTATGAAACCCTGATACTTCGAAAGAGATTGTCCGTTTTATACACAAAGTGCATCCAGTTTTTGCCGTAACCCTCTCTACTTTCTTGCACATGCTATGTGGGTGAAATGATGATACCATGCCAACTTTCAACCTTTTCAGAGTTTATTTGAAATGCTTTTCAATTCCAGGGTCTTATAGCTCAAAATAATCAGTAAATGCATGAAAAATAACAAATGAATTCAGGAAGCGTTGAAAATTGATGATGTGTCTTTGAATGGTGCATTTTGAACACAGAAAAACTATGGAGTTCAAATAAGTTCCAAAAAATGAAATCACTTTGTAACAGATGAGTTTCCGTATGAAACCCTGATACTTCGAAAGAGATTGTCCGTTTTGTACACGAAGTGCTTCTAGTTTTTGTTGTAACCCTCTCTATTTTCTTGCACATGCTATGTGGATGTAATGATGATACCATGCCTACTTTCAACCTTTTCAGAGTTCATTTGAAATGCTTTTCAATTTTAGGGTCTTATAGCTCAAAATAATCAGTAAATGCATAAAAAATAATAAATGAAGTCAGAAAGGGTTGAAAATTGATGATGTGGCTTTGAATGGTGCATTTTGAACATAGAAAAAGTCTGGAGTTCAAACAAGTTAAAAAAATGAAATCCCTTTGTAACAGACGAGTTTCCGTATGAAACCCTGATACTTCGATAGAGATTGTTCGCTTTGTACACGAAGTGCATCCAGTTTTTGCCGTAACCCTCTCTATTTTCTTGCACATGCTATGTGGGTGAAATGATGATACCATGCCAACTTTCAACCTTTTCAGAGTTTATATGAAATGCTTTTCAATTTCAGGGTCTTATAGCTCAAAAGAATCAGTAAATGCTTGAAAAATATCAAATGAAGTCAGAAAGGGTTGAAATTTGATGATGTCGCTTTGAATGGTGCATTTTGAACACATAAAAATTCTGGAGTTCAAATAAGTTAAAAAAAATGAAATCCCTTGGTAATAGACGAGTTTACATATGAAACCGTGATACTTTGAAAAAGATTGTCTGTTATGTACACGATGTGCATCCAGTTTTTGCTATAACCCTCTCTACTTTCTTGCACATGCTATGTGGATGAAATGATGATACCATGCCAAATTTCAACCTTTTCAGAGTTCATTTGAAATGCTTTTCAATTTCCGGGTCTTATAGCTCAAAATAATCAGTAAATGCATGAAAATAACAAATGAAATTAGAAAGGGTTGAAAATTGATGATGTGGCTTTGAATGGTGCATTTTGAACACACAAAAAGTCTGGAGTTCAAATAAGTTAAAAAAATGAAATCCCTTGGTAATAGACAAGTTTACGTATGAAACCGCGATACTTCGAAAAAGATTGTCCGTTTTGTACACGAAGTGCATCCAGTTTTTGCTATAACCCTCTCTACTTTCTTGCACATGCTATATGGATGAAATGATGATACCATGCCAACTTTCAACCTTTTCAGAGTTCATTTGAAATGCTTTTCAATTTCAGGGTCTTATAGCTCAAAATAATCAGTAAATGCATGAAAATTACAAATGAAATTAGAAAGGGTTGAAAATTGATGATGTGGCTTTGAATGGTGCATTTTGAAAACAGAAAAAGTCTGGAGTTCAAATAAGTTAAAAAAATGAAATCCCATTGTACCAGACGAGTTTCCGTACGAGACCTTGATACTTCGAAAGAGATTGTCCGTTTTGTACATGAAGTGCATCCAGTTTTTGTCGTAACCCTCTCTACTTTCTTGCACATGCTATGTGGGTGAAGTGATGATACCATGCTACTTTCAACCTTTTCAGAGTTCATTTGAAATGCTTTTCAATTTCAGGGTCTTATAGCTCAAAATAATCAGCAAATGCATGAAAAATAACAAATGAAGTCAGAAAGGGTTGAAAATTGATGATGTGGATTTGAATGGTGCATTTTGAACACAGAAAAAGTCTGGAGTTCAAATAAGTTAAAAAAATGAAATCCCTTTGTAACACACGAGTTTCCGTACGAATCCCTGATACTTTGAAAGAGATTGTTCGTTGTGTACACAAAGTGCATCCAGTTTTTGCCGTAACCCACTCTACTTTCTTGCACATGCTATGTCGATGAAATGATGATACCATGCCAACTTTAAACCTTTTCAGAGTTCATTTGAAATGCTTTTCAATTTCAGGGTCTTATAGCTCAAAATAATCAGTAAATGCATGAAAAATAACAAATGAAGTCAGAAAGGGTTGAAAATTGATGATGTGCCTTTGAATGGTGCATTTTGAAAACAGAAAAACTATGGAGTTCAAATAAGTTAAAAAATATGAAATCCCTTTGTAACAGACGAGTTTTCGTATGAAACCCTGATACTTCGAAAGAGATTGTCCGTTTTATACACAAAGTGCATCCAGTTTTTGCCGTAACCCTCTCTACTTTCTTGCACATGCTATGTGGGTAAAATGATGATACCATGCCAACTTTCAACCTTTTCAGAATTTATTTGAAATGCTTTTCAATTCCAGGGTCTTATAGCTCAAAATAATCAGTAAATGCATGAAAAATAACAAATGAATTCAGGAAGCGTTGAAAATTGATGATGTGTCTTTGAATGGTGCATTTTGAACACAGAAAAACTATGGAGTTCAAATAAGTTCCAAAAAATGAAATCACTTTGTAACAGATGAGTTTCCGTATGAAACCCTGATACTTCGAAAGAGATTGTCCGTTTTGTACACGAAGTGCATCTAGTTTTTGCTGTAACCCTCTCTATTTTCTTGCACATGCTATGTGGATGTAATGATGATACCATGCCTACTTTCAACCTTTTCAGAGTTCATTTGAAATGCTTTTCAATTTCAGGGTCTTATAGCTCAAAATAATCAGTAAATGCATAAAAAATAACAAATGAAGTCAGAAAGGGTTGAAAATTGATGATGTGGCTTTTAATGGTGCATTTTGAATACAGAAAAACTATGGAGTTCAAATAAGTTAAAAAAATGAAATCCCTTTGTAACAGACGAGTCTCCGTATGAAACCTTGATACTTCGAAAGAGATTGTCTGTTTTGTACACGATGTGCATCCAGTTTTTGCCGTAACCCTCTCTACTTTCTTGCACATGCTATGTGGGTGAAATGATGATACCATGCCAACTTTCAACCTTTTCAGAGTTTATTTGAAATGCTTTTCAATTCCAGGGTCTTATAGCTCAAAATAATCAGTAAATGTAGGAAAAATATCAAATGAAATTAGAAAGGGTTGAAAATTGATGATGTGGCTTTGAATGGTGCATTTTGAACACAGAAAAAGTTTGGAGTTCAAATAAGTTAAAAAAAATGATATCCCTTTGTAACAGACGAGTTTCCGTTTGAAACCCTGATACTTCGAAAGAGATTGTCCGTTTTGTACACGAAGTGCATCCAGTTTTTGCCGTAACCCTCTCTACTTTCTTGCACATGCTATGTGGGTGAAATGATGATACCATGCCACTTTCAACCTTTTCAGAGTTTATTTGAAATGCTTTTCAATTTCAGGGTCTTATAGCTCAAAATAATCAGTAAATGCAGGAAAAATATCAAATGAAATTAGAAAGGGTTGAAAATTGATTATATGGCTTTGAATGGTGCATTTTGAACACAGAAAAAGTTTGGAGTTAGAGAACCTTTGGGGACAACATGGAGGTTCATCTTGCGAAACTCCTTAGGAGGGGGAGCGAGTGCACCCGGAGGAACAATATGGAGGTTCAGCTTTCTGAATTCTTCAACGAGCGAGGACTGAACTTTGTGAACCTGGAGATGGTTGCAGTAAGACTTGCGGCTCAATGATGAGGACATCAATACCATTGTTACACCCACAGCCCCTACTGTTACATATACTGGACCAATTACTACAGCTCGCGCACGCCAATTAAATTACCAGGTACTTTCGTTTCTTGGTAATGATTCTAATATTCATGAGAATATGATACTACCTAAATTGGATACATTTGTTTTGCTTACAAATGAAGGGCCTAGCTTGGAGAAGGATGAACATTGGAGCAAGAACACGCATGGAGTTGATGGCATGCGCAAGGGGATCAAGAACAGAGTTACAAGTGATGATTTCAGGACTTTGAAGCCACCATAAGGAGTGCATGAAGCCTTGGACGAAATATACAATATGCCACTTCATAATATTCGTCCATAGGCTATTCTAGGTGCTGCGTCACCTTATTATTGGGCCAGGCCCATGTAATTTCGAAATACTTAAGTATAGGCTATTTTTAGAGTCCGTATGTGTGGGGAAACAAGAGTTAGGGTTGGTTTCGGACCCCACCATCAAGGGCCACGAAATTCCCTCCTCTTCCTCCATATATACAGCCCTTAGGGCGTCGTTTAGACTTTGGGGGATTTGTTTAGTTAAAAGTTAGCCAACGCAACTTCGTGTACTTCGTTTGTGTCCAACGACCAGACCAAGACCGCTTTCGGATCCCCGCCATTATCAATACTTCATCCATATTCGCAATATTCAGATTGCTTTATCATATTCTTGCATGTTCTTCGATTGCTTGCAGGAATAGACCTTCGTGGTCAGGCTGATCGTGCTTCCAGCATCGTCAGTAACCTCGGGAGATTGGTTTAGCGATTGCTAAGGCGCAACGTCGTGCACGTTTGTAGTCGGATCGTCAAAATCGTCTCCACCAAATCGATATTTATCATCTCATCGAAAGATCGGGACACCCTCGCCTCTATCACTCAAGGCATCTGCCATTACATTAGCCTTGCCTGGCGTATAGGAAATACCCAAGTCGAAGTCTGCTACGGTCTCCATCCATCTCTGCTGACGGAGGTTCAGGTCTGGCTGAGTAAACAGATACTTCAGACTTTGATGGTCGGTGAAGATCTCGCAACGATTACCGAGAAGGTAATGTCGCCACTGCTTCAGTGCATGAATGACAGCAGCAAGCTCGAGATCGTGAACTGGGTAGTTCTCTTCATGAGGGCGCAATTGACGAGAGGCATAGGCAATCACTCTGCGCTCTTGCATTAGGACACAGCCTAATCCTTGACGGGAAGCGTCGCAAAAAATGACGAAGTCCTTCTTTGTATCAGGTGGAGCTAGCACTGGGGCAGATGTCAACTTGTCTTTAAGTGCCTGGAAGCTTTCCTGACATTTGTCTGTCCATTGGAACTTGACGCCCTTATGCAACCGATTAGTCAGAGGCCTGGCAATCTTGGAGAAGTTCTCGACGAATCGACGGCAATAGCTGGCGAGACCGAGAAAACTTCTGACTTGCTTGACATTCTTCGGAGGAGTCCAATCAAGAATAGCCTGAACTCGTTCAGGGTTAACGGCAATACCATCCTTAGAGATGACATGTCCAAGATAGGTTACTTCAGGAAGCTAGAATTCACATTTAGAGAACTTGGCATACAACTGATGCTCTCGTAGTTTTTCCAGCACAAGACGAAGATGTTCAGCATGCTCTTCTTCGTTCTTTGAAAATACCAGGATATCATCCAGATAGACCACGACGAACTTGTCGAGGTAATCCATGAATATATAGTTCATCAGGAGAGAGAAGGTGGCTGGGGCATTGGTTAAGCCGAAGGACATGACAGTGTACTCGTATGAACCATAATGAGTCACAAAGGCGGTCTTTGGGATATCCTCTTCACAAACACGGATCTGGTGGTAACCCAACCTCAAGTCAAGTTTAGAGAACACGGATGATCCAGCCAGCTGATCATACAGATCATTGATCCGAGGAAGAGGATACTTGTTCTGAATGGTAGCTTGATTAATAGGCCGGTAGTCTTGGACCAGTCGGTTTGTCCCATCCTTCTTCTTGACAAAGAGAGAAGGTGCTCCCCAGGGAGAGCAACTTGGGCGAATGAAACCATTCTGAAGAGATTTGTCAATTTCCTCCTTAAGCTCAAGGAGTTCATGTGGTGGCATCTTGTAGGGTCGCTTGGCAATAGGAGTGGTGCCTGGTTTCAAGTCGATGACGAATTCGACAGCTCTAGCAGGGGGAATCCCTGGAAGTTCTTCAGGAAAGACGTCGAGGAAGTCACACACGACGGGGATGTTTTCAATGCCCTCGAGTGGTGCAGAATTCAATGCATTCAAGGCATAAAGCCTTGCCTCGGCATTTTGCACCAGGCGAGCGTGGTATGTAACTATTTCATCTGAAGGATGTAGCAGATGGACGGTCTTAGTGGCGCAAACTATGGAAGCAGTATGCGCTTTCAATCAATCCATCCCCAGAATGAGGTCGATGGTAGACGTCTTCAGGATAATGGGCGAGGCATAGAATTCCAGCCCTTCGATTTCCACGCGGACGTCGACGCCAACCATGGAGGTTTGACATTGTCCCACGGTGGTTTTTACCACTACCGAAGTGTTCATCTCCTTGTAATTAATGCCATGCTGGAATGCAAAATCTTCTGACATGAATGAATGCGATGCTCCTGTATCGAATAAAACAGATGCAGGTACTTAATTTACGAGGAGTGTACCCATCACAGTAGCAGGCTGGTCTTGAGCTTCGTTTAGATCAACGTGGTTGGCATGAACATGACCATAAGACTTGGCATTGTTGTTGCGGTTCTGGTTGTTTCCACGACCTGCTGCAGGAAGGGCCAGCTGATTCTGATTCTGATTCTGATAGCAGTTCCTGGCATGGTGACCTGGTTGACCACACTTGTAGCACAGACCATTATTGGGAGTGGGGACCAGAGCTTGGGGTGGTGGAGCTGGAAGTTTTGGCTGCCTAGCAGGAGCATTAGGCAGACGAGGTGCAACATAGCACTGCCTTGGGGCAGGTGCATTTGCCTGGTACATGCTGTTGGGAATCCATATCCTGCGCTTCTGCGAGGACGGGCCCGAAGATGAGCCCGTGTCACGGCTGCGCCTATGAGAGCTCTGGTATTCCTGCAGACCAGTTTCGACATTGATGGCCTTGTTCACCAAGGTGGCGAAATCAGCAAAGTCGTGAACTAGAAGTGCGAGCTTGATGTCAGCTTGAAGGCCGTCACGGAACTTCTCCTGTCTGCGTGCATCAGTAGCAATGTCCTCTTCAGCATAGCGAGACAAGTCCAGAAACTCTCGCTGATAAGCTTCAACAGTTTTGTTTCCTTGGATGAGGCTGCGGAACTCCCGCTTCTTTCGGTCCATGACTCCCTGAGGAATGAAGCGGGCACGGAAAGCAGCTTGGAAGTCTGGCTAGGTGATGATTGTTCCAACTGGCAGGGTACGCCTGTGGCTGTCCCACCATTGAGCTGCGGGTCCCTTCAGGAAGAAGGAAGCAAACGTGACATAGCTGGCAGGGGCTACATCAGCAGACTCCATCTCATAGGTGATGTCACGGAGCCAGTCATCAGCGTCCAGAGGCTGAGTTGAGCTGCGGTACACAGTTGGGTTCAGGCGCATGAAATCCTGCAGAGTTACTGTGTTTGGCTGTTGGTTCATATTGGGGCGAGGAAACTGAGCCATCATGTTCTCCATGAACTGGCGATTCATCTCAAGCTGTTGGATCATACCAGCCATGTACTCAGGCGGTGGTGGGAAGTTGCCACCCCGACCACGACCACCTGGTCTAACCATCCTGCTAATATATAACAGGGGTAGTTCAGCATTTGAGAATATTTGCAAAGACAAGAATCATTCAAGACGAAACATGCATAATGAAAGCAGCACGATAGATACCACATAATAGTCGGCACGTCTTACAAAAGAGATCATGCAAAGTGTTCAGTACATAGAGTTCAGTACACAGAGTTCAGTACATAGACTAAGACATCATAGGCAGCACGCAGGCTCGCGGCGAATGCATCTAACATAAGCAAGCAAGTCTACATCAGTCCCACACGACACTGCGGAGGTTGGTGTAGCCTGAAAGCTGGTAGTGTGGCAACGGGTACACCACGTCGGAAACCTGGGGTCCGCGGGTGCTCTGGTGCTGAACCCGACGCTCTGGCGGCAGAAGTGGATGAAGTGCGGGAGAGTAGCCTCCCACCTCTGGCCAACCGACACCCTGAGGCATCACGGTCCTGGCTGGGTAGATAGCAGAACGCGGCAGCTCCCCAGATCTAACAAAGGGGTGTAACATCGTCAAAGCACGGTAGAGGTGCTGACGAGTGGTGTACAACTCGTGGCGAAGAGCTCGGTTAGCTCGATCCAGCCCATCAGCATGCAGAACAAAGTTCTGATGGTGGAAGGGATCGCGGGTGACAGTGGAGTAGGCAGCAGTGTAGTAACCCTCCGCACCAATATCAGATGCAATAGCAATGTGCCTGAAGGGGGAGGTGTCCAACTCCCGTTACTCCCTACGAAGGCGTGTCAGAGCACCATAGGCAGCATCGTGAACTGCCATATCGATGGTCACTCCAACACCATAAGCGGTGTGCAGCACAGTAGTGGAGTCATACTCCCGAGAGTAGAGGTGGACGGTGGCACGGTACTGCTCCTGGTTAAAGTCCTGGTACTCCTCGGTGACGGTGTACTCGGGGTGCCAGCGATAACCCAAATAGGTCATCATCTCACCTAGCACGACCGATGATCCCGAGGCGCCAATGGCCGCCGTGTGGCGCACGACCTACCTCGTGGGTTCCATCTGAAAACAAAGATGTTTCAAAGGAGTCAAATGACAGTGTGGAAATTGTGCAAAACACTATACTAAGTAATAACTATGGCCTTTATCCAACTTTGGGGTGAATGTCGTTACGGGATCCTAGTGTCAGAGTTAGTAAATTCGTTTAACCCGAGTAGAAGAGAGTTTAGAGTCCCAGAGTAAAGATCGAGGAGTAAAAGATCCTAGTATCACCCGATGGCGACGTGGGCCCATAAGGCACACAGCCAAGTTAGTAAAAGTTTTTGTAATGTCTAGACTCGACTTCAGCCAAGGAGTGTGGAAGGGGGATTCCTACAGGCAGTCGGCTCTGATACCAACTTGTGACGCCCACGATTCAATCGTACACTAATCATGCACGCAAATGTGTACGATCAAGATCAGGGACTCACGGGAAGATATCACAACACAACTCTACGAATAAAATAAGTCATACAAGCATCATAATACAAGCCAGGGGCCTCGAGGGCTCGAATACAAGTGCTCGATCATAGACGAGTCAGCGGAAGCAACAATATCTGAGTACAAACATAAGTTAAACAAGTTTGCCTTAAGAAGGCTAGCACAAACTGGGATACAGATCGAACGAGGCGCAGGCCTTGATAGAGGCGGGGTGTCCCGATCTTTCGATGAGATGATAACTATCGATTTGGTGAAGATGACTTTGACGATCCAACTACAAACGTGCACGACGTTGCGCCTTAGCAATCGCTAAACCAACTTCGAGAGGTTATTGACCACGCCGGAGCACAATCAACGTGACCACGAAGGTCTATTCCTGCAAGCAATCGAAGAACAAGCAAGAATATGATAAAAGCAATCTGAATATTGCGAGTATATATGAAGTATTGATAATGGTGGGAATCCGTAAGCGGTCTTGGTCTGGTCGTTGGACACAAACGAAGTACACGAAGTTGCAATGGCTAACTTTTAACTAAACAAATCCCAAGGAAAAAGCTACTAGATGGATCTACTTATATAGGAGCAAGGGGTGGCGGCCAAGAAGGTGGAAGGACGTCCCAAGGCAGCCTAGAACTAACCCTAGGTCGTACAAGGCCAATGGGCCCAAGTGGAGGTGACGTAACACCTTTGGACTTGTAGTTTGACTCGGATTCTGCTGCAGCGTCAGATTGTTTCGTCCATAAATCAACGCTCCGGACGAATTTAAAGGTGATTCCAATTGGAGTGGAAAGAGGACGAAATCTACTTTCCAACAAAAAAAGAAACACCCAATTCGGAGTCCGTATGAAAAAGTTATTGCCGTTTTGAGTCAGGTATATCTGTGCAGTCCGAATCTGAATCCAGAACGTGAGAGACTTGGACTCTATCTTCTCTTGGCCCAAAAGTGACGTGAAAGAACTTTTTGAACAGCAAGTAAACATCTCTTTCTCCCTTATCTTCATATGTGTGTTGTACAAATGTCCCATACACCTGCAATTAGACAAAACACAAAAGTGTGTGAAGTATTTTTGTTCTGGATAACAAAAATAGATTATTGAATAGTTTGCAGTAGAAATCACCTGACAAATATGCATGTATGCAATATTTTTGGTCGTATCCAAGGTAGTCATGTCCTCATCATCCTCCCCTTCTTGAAAACAAAGCCGTCCTCGGCGTTGCTTAATCTGAAATGTGGCTAACAAAAAAGACAATGTGTACATGTTGTATATGTATATGTCATCCATTTTTACTTTCCTTAGTTTTTGCACATATGGCACATGTATACATGAGTAACCTTCATAATTCATAAAATCTAAAGCCAAAATATTATCACAAGAAGTAGAAACCATGAAAATATTGCAACTCAGTTTGCACATATAAGCGAAGCTCTTATTCATTTTAAAAGGTTGACAATGTTCATCATTAAACCATCCCAACATTGGTGAATAAACCTTACTTGCGTCAAATTTACATGCTACAACATGCTTAAATAAGCAAACATGCAATAAGTCATTGTACACAGAATCATCACCAAGATTAGAGGTCATATCAAAATGATTAAACATTGGTTCTTTTGCATCAACAGTTAATTCAATGGGTGCACTCAAAATTGTTGGTATTTCAGTTGTTTGATCACATGGCAAAGTCAAATTGTCAACATAGTCCTCTAAAATAGGTAGTGTGATCAAAGTAGTGGGTAGCTCATCAGATGGTGCATTCAAATTGACAAGGCATTCATCATTCTCATGTAGAGATGGAAGATCAGTACCTTTCTCATTACCTCTTATGATCAACTCAGATGGTGTAGCCACTCTCGGGGGCGATGTGTCACATGGTGGAGGTGATGTAGTCCTCACAACAACGAATGTGGATGGCATAGTATGCCTAGTAGTTGAAGGAACAATCATATCAACTCTTGGAATATGCACCGTGCGCTTGTTCTCCTCGTGAGCAACGCGTCGTTTTATTTCCTGTTCAGCTTTGCAAGCAAGGCGAAACAAATGGTCCATAGGATAACACTCTTCATGAATTAATATCTCTTGAATATCACGGTTTAATCCTCCCCAAAATCTATCCATAAAATCATCTTCACTTTCTTCTAAAGAGGAATGCAACAAGGTAGTTTGTAAATCATCATAATATTTTGTTACAGTGTCACTACCTTGTTTTAAATGTTGCAACTTCTTAATCATGTCACGAGTATAGTAAGCGGGGACGAAAGTATGTCGCATGGCAAGTTTCAAATCGTCCCAAGTAGTAGGTATATAATCAGGGTGTAACCGACAATATTCAGTCCACCAAACCAAAGCATAAGCAGTGAAAGAACCAACTGCAACCTTAATCTTTTTATGTTCATCAAAATTATGGGAAGCAAATATATTTTTTATGTTGAACTCCCATTCAATATATAAAGCAGGTCTAAAACGGCCATTAAATGGTGGTATAGATACATTAACCTGATCATGTGCATTTGGATGTTTGTGCACCTCTCGTGACGGTTGTTGTATTTGCAAAGGTGGTGGCACGTCTCCCGCGATCGACAAAGCCCATGAATTGACTCTAGATCCTGGCATGATTAGTAGAAACAAGAAACAAAATCCAAAATAATGTTCCTATAACTACTAGGATGTGGTGGTAAAACGCTCACAGTAAAGCAAATATCAATGTCTTACAAGTTCTTACCATGCAGCAGGCGGCGATCGGCAACCAGCGGTGTCAAGTAACTCCAAAAGTTGGGTAAAGCGATTGCAGGTGAACGTATGTATACACGGTGTAGAAATATGTGGAGCTGGGTTGGCTATATATGGTAGCAAAAGATTAGCAATAATCCATTCAAAGATGCAATGTTGAATAAACGCTCAACGACGGTACTGTGCTGGTCCTAGGCTAGACCGGACTAGAGACGCGAGCCTAGAACACTAATGAGGTCACGGTGTAGCAAAACTAGCATAAATAAAGGATATGAAGTAGCTCTGGACAACAAGATATAAGTGAAGATCACAATAGCAGTAAAGATAATGATGTGAAACAACTGCCAAGCAGGATACACAACAACTCCCTCTCCAACTTTCCTCTTGAAAAGTTTGAGCAAATTTTCTGATAACTTTTTTCAAAGAATTCTACTAGCTCAAGCTTTCCAATGCAAAAAGAATCACTCAATTCCGAATTGATATGAGGAGTCAAAGAATTTGCAAACTGGCCTGAAAACTGGAAGAAGCTGTGTCCGCGAACTTCGGAGGGCAAAAAGACCTATTTAGAAGACGATTTTGAGGTGTCAAATATTGAACTAGCTTCTGCAACTATTTAGATGCGGCTCGTCGCTAGCTTTAATTTGAGTACTCGTGGAGCCAAAACGGACTTCGTATGAGGAAGTTACGCCTATTTTACTGAACAGTGCGCAAAACAGATTCAAATCCGAATTCAACTACGAGATTGAGTCTAGATAGATCCGAATTTTGTTTTTTTTTCTTCTCTTTTTTTCTCCTCACACTTTTTTTTCTCTTTTTCTTTCTCTTTTTTTTTTCTCTGACCTTCTCTCTCTCTCTCTCTCTCTCTCTCTCTCTCTCTCTCTCTCTTTTCTCTTTTTGTTCTCACTCGCTATTTCCAAACAAACTAGATAAGATGCAGATTGGATCAGGCGAAGATGTGAATGATCTCAACTATGATTAGACAATGAACGGTGGGTAGCACGTGGTGGAAATTGATGGATGGGTGGTGGACAACGGAAGGGATAATGATGCAGCGGCGGCGTGACTAATGTGAACAGAACTCGAAACTCTAAACGAACTAGACACTAAGACCAGCAACTCGACACGACGATGCAACCGATAATTCAATAATGCAAACAATGAAAAAAATTTGCAAAGGCTCAGACTGGCTTGGACAAAAGGATGAATAGATCTAACTTTTTTTTGTGGCTTTTTCTTGGACAATAGGTAAGAAAAATAGATCTAATCTAGGGAAATCTGGAAATTCTCACCGAGCAACCTGAAAACTGATACCACTTGATAGAGGCGGGGTGTCCCGATCTTTCGATGAGATGATAACTATCGATTTGGTGAAGATGACTTTGACGATCCGACTACAAACGTGCACGACGTTGCGCCTTAGCAATCGCTAAACGAACTTCGAGAGGTTATTGACCACGCCGGAGCACAATCAACCTGACCACAAAGGTCTATTCCTGCAAGCAATCGAAGAACAAGCAAGAATATGATAAAAGCAATCTGAATATTGCGAGTATATATGAAGTATTGATAATGGTGGGAATCCGTAAGCGGTCTTGGTCTGGTCGTTGGACACAAACGAAGTACATGAAGTAGCAATGGCTAACTTTTAACTAAACAAATCCCAAGGAAAAAGCTACTAGATGGATCTACTTATATAGGAGCAAGGGGTGGCGGCCAAGGAGGTGGTAGGACGTCCCAAGGCAGCCTAGAACTAACCCTAGGTCGTACAAGGCCAATGGGCCCAAGTGGAGGTGACGTAACACCTTTGGACTTGTAGTTTGACTCGGATTCTGCTGCAGCGTCAGATTGTTTCGTCCATAACTCAACGCTCCGGACGAATTTAAAGGTGATTCCAATTGGAGTGGAAAGAGGACGAAATCTACTTTCCAACAAAAAAAAGAAACACCCAATTCGGAGTCCGTATGAAAAAGTTATTGCCGTTTTGAGTCAGGTATGTTTGTGCAGTCCGAATCTGAATCCAGAACGTGAGAGACTTGGACTCTATCTTCTCTTGGCCCAAAAGTGACGTGAAAGAACTTTTTGAACAGCAAGTAAACATCTCTTTCTCCCTTATCTTCATATGTGTGTTGTACAAATGTCCCATACACCTGCAATTAGACAAAACACAAAAGTGTGTGAAGTATTTTTGTTCTGGATAACAAAAATAGATTATTGAATAGTTTGCACTAGAAATCACCTGACAAATATGCATGTATGCAATATTTCTGGCTATCCTATTTTTAGGTGTTTCTTAGCCTTTTGAGACAGTCGCCATTATTGAAAGTTTTTTTTGAGCCGTTTCCAGTTTTTGGGTCCGGGCAGTCGAAAAAAAAATTGTCGCAAAAAATTCGTGTCTATCCTGTCAGTTTGATCTGGGAAGAGTTTTGAGACACTCGTCATTATTGTGATTTTTCGCAAAAAAAAAGGAGCGCAAAAAAAAAACAGGGCGAAAAAAAAATCCAGAGTGTGCTTTTCCCTTGTTTACGTGCAGCGTCGTGATTTTGTTAGTGTGCTAGGCTCGCGTCTCTAGGACGGTCTAGCCTAGGACCAGCACAGTACCGTTGTTGAGCGTTTATTCAACTTTGCATCTCTGAATTGATTATTGCTGACCCTTTTTGCTACCATATTATAAGCCTTCCCAGCTCCACATACATCTACATCGTGCGTTTGACTCTCTCTGGTACTCGCTCTATCCAAGCTTTGAGAGTTTTGACTACATCGGTTGCCGATCACCGCCTGCTGCTGGGTAAGAACTGGTAAGAAATTGAGATTTGCTTAAAGGATTTGTGACACCCACCACCACCACCACTTGTTAGTAGTCTATAGGATCATATTCTTGTGTGTTTCTATTGCTACTAACCATGCCAGGATCACAACCCGACGAGATTGACTGGGAGAATTTAACAAACAAGGAGCTTCATGATAAGTTTCAAAAAATGATGACTGAACAGGTGCAAGATGTGCTGAACAATTTTGAAGAGGCCATCGAGAAGATCACTGGCCTTGAGAAGACGTTCAAAACAAAGCTCGATAACAGATTTAATGAACTGCTTGCGCGTCTTCCACCACCGGCTGCACCTGCCGCACCTCTGCAACAACAGCAACAACAACGAATACCTCCAGGTCGGGAATCAGCCCTCCGCCTAGCGATCTGTGTCCCTCTTCAGCCTGGCCAAACTGCTGGTGCTGCTGTTGATACTTCTGTGGCTCCTGCTGCTGATGTGGAGGAGGATGATTATGCGGGAGATTACGAGGATGAGGTTGATCAACATCAGAACTACGTGCAACCTCCAGCTCCACAACCACCAGGTCGTCCACATGCAAATAATGGCAATGTTAGGGCTCCCCCTCAGGTACGAGATCATGACCATCTCCCTAAACTGAAATTGAATA
The DNA here is from genome assembly GCA_032464435.1 of Aegilops umbellulata. Classification (NCBI taxonomy): domain Eukaryota; kingdom Viridiplantae; phylum Streptophyta; class Magnoliopsida; order Poales; family Poaceae; genus Aegilops; species Aegilops umbellulata. The sequence goes on along the minus strand of CP136059.1, from coordinate 62,698,211 downwards.
TTCCACCATTTGAGGGTAGATATGTTCCTGATATATATCTTACTTGGGAGTTAGAAACTGAACAACGATTTACATGTTTACCCTGAGGAGAGACGTGTTCCTGCTGCTGTTTGTGCTTTCACTAGCTTTGCATGTGTTTGGTGGTCTGAATATTGTAGATTATATCATGTTCCAGCTACTTGGGCTGCTTTGAAAACTGCTATGCATACTCGTTGGGTCCCACCATATTATCAACGTGAATTACTTCAAAAATTGCAGCGCTTAAGACAAGGAAAAAATTCTGTAGAAGAATATTATCAGGAATTACAAACTGGCTTGATTAGATGTGGTATTGTTGAGGAGAATGAAGCTATGCTTGCACGTTTTCTGGGTGGATTAAATAGAGAGATTCAGACCATTCTAGACTATAAGGATTATAATAATATCACTCGTTTATTCCATCTTGCTTGTAAAGCTGAACGTGAAGTGCAGGATCGACAGGCATTGGCGCGGACTAACTTTTCTGCAGGTCGACCTTCATCATGGACACCACGTGCATCATCTACTTCCACACGTTCTGCTACACCGGCATGATAGAGGCGGGGTGTCCCGATCTTTCGATGAGATGATAACTATCGATTTGGTGAAGATGACTTTGACGATCCGACTACAAACATGCACAATGTTGCGCCTTAGCAATCGCTAAACCAACTCCGAGAGGTTATTGACCACGCCGGAGCACGATCAACCTGACCACGAAGGTCTATTCCTGCACGCAATCGAAGAACAAGCAAGAATACGATAAAGCAATCTGAATATTGCGTATATATATGAAGTATTGATAAAGGTGGGGATCCGGAAGCGGTCTTGGTCTGGTCGTTGGACACAAACAAAGTACACGAAGTTGCAATGGCTAACTTTTAACTAAACAAATCCCAAGGAAAAAGCTACTAGATGGATCTACTTATATAGGAGCAAGGGGTGGCAGCCAAGGAGGTGGGAGGACGTCCCAAGGCAGCCTAAAACCAACCCTAGGTCGTACAAGGCACAAGGGCCCAAGTGGAGGTGATGCAACACCTTTGGACTTGTTGTTTGACTCGGATTCTGCTGCAGCGTCAGATTGTTTCATCCATATCTCAACGCTCCGGACGAATTTAAAGGTGAATCCAAATGGCATGGAAAGAGGACGAAATCTACTTTCCAACAAAAAAGAATCACCCAATTCGGAGTCCGTATGAAAAAGTTCTTGCTATTTTGAGTCAGGTAGGTCTGTGCAGTCCGAATCTGAATCCAGAACGTGAGAGACTTGGACTCTATCTTCTCTTGGCCCAAAAGTGACGTGAAGGGACTTTTTGAACAGCACCTAAACTTCTCTTTTTCCCTTATCTTCATATGTGGATTGTACAAATGTCCCATACACCTGCAATTAGACAAAACACAAAAGTGTGTGAAGTATTTTTGTTCTGGATAATATAAATAGATTATTGAATTGTTGACACTAGAAATCACCTGACAAATATGCATGTATGCAATATTTTTGGTTGTATCCAAGGTAGTCATGTCCTCATCATCCTCCCCTTCTTGAAAATAAAGCCGTCCTCGGCGTTGCTTTATCTGAAATGTGGCTAACAAAAGAGACAAGGTGTACATGTTGTATGTGTATATGTCATCAATTTTTACTTCCCATGGAATTTGCACATATGACACATGTATACATGAGTAACTTTCATAGTGAATAAAATATAAAGCCAAAATATTATCACAAGAAGTAGAAGGTATGAAAGTATTGCAACTCAGTTTGCACATATAAGTGAAGCTCTTATTCATATGAAAAGATTGACAATATTCATCATTAAACCATCCCAATATTGGTGAATAAACCTTAGTTGCATAAAATTTACATGCTACAACATGCTTAAATAAGCCAACATGCAATAAGCCATTTGACACAGAATCATCACCAAGATTAGAGGTCATATCAAAATGATTAAACATTGGCACAATTATTTTCAAACGTAGTTGATCCAAATTTGTTTTAGTGTCTGATTCACATGGTTCTTTCACATCAACGGTTAATTCAATGGGTGCACTCAAAATTCTTGATATTGCAGTTGTTTGATCACATGGCAAAGTGAAATCATCAACATAATCATCTAAAATAGGTGGTGTGATCAATGTAGTGGCTAGAGGATCACATGGTGTATTTAAATCGACAAGGCATTCATCATTCGCATGCGAAGTTAGAAGATCAGTACCTTTGTCATTACCTCGTGTTATCAACTCAGATGATGTTGGAACTCTCGGCAGTGACGGGTCATAAGATGGAGCTGATGCAGTGCTCACAACAATGGATGTTGTTGTCATAGTAGGCACAGTGGTAGAAGGAAGGACCGTCTCAACTCCTTGGATGTGCACCTTATGCTTGTTTGTCTTGTGGGCATCACGCCTCTTTATTTCCTGTTCAGCTTTGCAAGCAAGATGAAACAAATGGTCCATAGGATAACATTCTTCATGAATTAGTATCTCCTGAATATCACGGTTTAATCCTCCCCAAAATCTATCCATAAAATCTTCTTCACTTTCCTCTAAAAAGGAATGCAACAAGGTAGTTTGTAAATCATCATAATATTTTCTTACAGTGTCACTACCTTGTTTTAAATGTTGTAGTTTTTTAATCATACCACGAGTATAATAAACATCGATGAATCTATCTCTCATGACAAGTTTTAAATCATCCCAAGTAGTAGGTACATAATCAGGGTATAACCGACAATGTTCACTCCACCAAACAGTAGCAAAACTAGTGAAAGAACCAACCGCAAGCTTAACTTTTTTACGTTCCGAAAAATCATGGGAAGCAAATATAACATTTATTTCGAACTCCCATTCAATATATAAATCAGGCTTAAAACGACCATTAAAAGGTGGCATGGAAACAAAAACCTGATTGTGCGTATTCTTATGCCTTTGCACCTCTTGTGACGGTGGTTGTATTTTCGGAGCTGGTGGCACGTCTCCCACGATTGATGAAGCCCAACTGACTCTGGAACCTGCCATATTTAGTAGAAAAACAAGAAACAAAATCCGAGAATAATGTTCCTATGAACTACTAGGATGTGGTGGTAAAACGCTCACAGTATAGCAAATATCAAAGTCTTACAAGTTCTTACCATGCAGCAAGTAGTGACCGGCAACCAGCGGTGTCAAATAACTCCGAAGATTGAGTAAAGCGATTGCCAGGTGAGCGTATGTATACACGGTGTAGAAATATGTGGAGCTTGGAAGGCCAAATATATGGTAGCAAAAGATCAGCAATAATCAATTCAGAGATGCAATGTTGAATAAACGCTCAAAGGCGGTACTGTGCTGGTCCTAGGCTAGACCGAACTAGAGACGCGAGCCTAGAACACTAATGAGGTCACGGCGTAGCACAACTAGCATCAATGAAGTATAGTAAGTAGCTCTGGACAGCAAGATATAAGTGAAGATCACAACAGCAGTAAAGATAATGTTGAAAAACAACTGCCAAGCAGGATATACAACAACTCTCTCTCCAACTTCCCTCTTGAAAAGTTTGAGCCAATTTTCTGATAACTTTTTTCAAAGAATGCTACTAACTCAAGCTTTCCAATGCAAAAAGAATAACTCAATTCTGAATTGATATGAGGAGTCAAAGAATTCTAAAACTAGCCTGAAAAACTAGAATAAGCTGTGTCCGCGAACTTGGGAGGGAAAAAAGACCTATTTAGAAGCCGATTTTGAGGTGCCAAATATTGAACTAGCTTCTGCAACTATTTAGATGCAGCTCGTCGCTAGCTTTAATTTGAATACTCGAGGAGCCAAAACGGACTTCGTATGAGGAAGTTATGCCTGTTTGACTGAACAGTGCACAAAACAGAATCCAATCCGAATTCAACTACGAGATTGAGTCTAGATAGATCCGAATTTTTTTTCTTCTTTTTTTCCTCACACTTTTTTTTTCTTTTCCTTTCTCTCTTTTTTTTCTTTGACTTTCTTTTTCTCTGACTTTTTTTTATTTTTTGTTCTCTGTCTTTTTTTTTCTCTCCCTCTTTCCAAGACAAACTAGATAAGATGCAGATGTGAACAACCTCAACTATGATTGTGACAATGAACTATGGGTAGCACGAGGTGAAAATTGATGGATGGTGTGGTGAACAGCGGAAGGGATAACGATGCAGCGGCGACGTGACTAATGTGAACAGAACTTGAAACTGTAAACGAACTAGACACTAAGACCAGCAACTCGACACGACGATGCAACCGATAATTCAATAATGCAAACAATGAAAAGAAAATTGCAAAGGCTCAGACTGGCTTGGACAAAAGGATGAATAGATCTAACTTTTTTTGTGGCTTTTTCTTGGACAATAGGTAAGAAAATAAATCTAATCTAGGGGAAACTGGAAATTCTCACCGAGCAACCTGAAAACTGATACCACTTGATAGAGGCGGGGTGTCCCGATCTTTCGATGAGATGATAACTATCGATTTGGTGAAGATGACTTTGACGATCTGACTACAAACATGCACAACGTTGCGCCTTAGCAATCGCTAAACCAACTCCGAGAGGTTATTGACCACGCCGGAGCACGATCAACGTGACCACGAAGGTCTATTCCTGCACGCAATCGAAGAACAAGCAAGAATATGATAAAGCAATCTGAATATTGCGTATATATATGAAGTATTGATAAAGGTGGGGATCCGGAAGCGGTCTTGGTCTGGTCGTTGGACACAAACGAAGTACACGAAATTGCAATGGCTAACTTTTAACTAAACAAATCCCAAGGAAAAAGCTAATTGATGGATCTACTTATATAGGAGCAAGGGGTGGCGGCCAAGGAGGTGGGAGGACGTCCCAAGGCAGCCTAAAACCAACCCTAGGTCGTACAAGGCACATGGGCCCAAGTGGAGGTGATGCAACACCTTTGGACTTGCTGTTTGACTCAGATTCTGCTGCAGCGTCAGATTGTTTCGTCCATATCTCAACGCTCCAGACAAATTTAAAGGTGAATCCAAATGGCGTGGAAAGAGGATGAATTCTACTTTCCAACAAAAAAGTATCACCCAATTCGGAGTCCGTATGAAAAAGTTCTTGCTGTTTTGAGTCAGGTAGGTCTGTGCAGTCCGAATCTGAATCCAGAACGTGAGAGACTTGGACTCTATCTTCTCTTGGCCCAAAAGTGACGTGAAGGGACTTTTTGAACAGCACCTAAACTTCTCTTTTTCCCTTATCTTCATATGTGGATTGTACAAATGTCCCATACACCTGCAATTAGACAAAACACAAAAGTGTGTGAAGTATTTTTGTTCTGGATAATATAAATAGATTATTGAATTGTTGACACTAGAAATCACCTAACAAATATGCATGTATGCAATATTTTTGGTCGTATCCAAGGTAGTCATGTCCTCATCACGGCACCTTCGTCAGCTGCCACCTCCAACTATGATACAAGAAAGCAGGCACAACCACCACTATCTGCCAAGAGCACACCTGCCGGGCCTGCACAGAGCTCTGCTTCTTCCATGGCGTCTACAGGGCACACAAGTGATATTATTTGTCATCGTTGTAAGGGAAGAGGACATTTTGCGCGCGAATGCACATCTCAGCGTGTGATGATTGCTACTGAGGATGGTGGGTATGAGTCCGCTAGTGACTATGATGAGGAGACTTTGGCTCTTCTTACACATGAAGAACACGGTGGAGATGATTCTGATCATGAGACGCAATACATGGCTGCCGAAGATGCTGACATGTATGAATGTTTAGTTGCTCAACGTGTTTTGAGTGTGCAGGTCACGCAAGCTGAGCAAAATCAGCGGCATAATTTGTTCCATACAAAGGGAGTTGTGAAGGAACGTTCTGTTCGCGTCATCATAGATGGAGGGAGCTGCAACAACTTGGCTAGCATGGAGATGGTGGAGAAGCTATCCCTCACCACAAGACCACATCCACATCCTTACTACATCCAATGGTTCAACAACAGCGGCAAGGTTAAGGTAACACGTACTGTTCGTGTGCATTTTAGTATCTCTACATATGCTGATTATGTTGATTGTGATGTGGTACCTATGCAAGCATGTTCCTTATTACTTGGTAGACCATGGCAATTTGATAAAAATTCTGTACACCATGGTAGAAACAATCAGTATACTCTCGTTCATAAGGACAAAAATATTACTTTGCTTCCTATGACTCCTGATTCCATTTTGAAAGATGATATTAATCGAGCTAATAAAGTAAAACAGGAGCAAAATAAGAGTGAAAATCAGATTGTGGCAAAAGAATTTGAGCAACAAATGAAGCCTAATAATAAACCATCTAGTGTTGCTTCTGAAATTAAATTGAAAAGTGCATGTTTATTTGCCACCAAATCTGATATTGATGATCTAGATGTTAGCAAATCTGTTTGCTATGCTTTTGTGTGCAAAGAGGTATTATTTTCATCGAGGACGTGCCTTCCTCTTTGCCTCCTGCTGTTACTAACATTTTGCAGGAGTTCGCCGACGTCTTTCCACAAGACGTGCCACCGGGATTACCACCTATTCGAGGGATTGAGCATCAAATTGACTTAATTCCCGGTGCATCATTACCCAACCGCGCACCATACCGTACCAATCCAGAGGAGACGAAGGAGATTATGCGTCAAGTACAAGAGCTACTCGACAAAGGTTATATACGCGAATCCCTTAGTCCTTGTGCTGTTCCTATTATTCTAGTGCCGAAAAAGGATGGTACCTCGCGTATGTGTGTTGATTGTAGAGGCATTAATAATATTACTATTCGTTATCGTCATCCTATTCCTAGGCTAGATGATATGCTTGATGAATTGAGTGGCTCTACAATATTCTCCAAAGTTGATTTGCGTAGTGGATACCATCAAATTCGTATGAAATTGGGAGATGAATGGAAAACAGCTTTTAAAACTAAGTTTGGTTTATATGAGTGGTTAGTCATGCCTTTTGGGTTAACTAATGCACCTAGTACTTTCATGAGACTAATCAACGAAGTTTTACGTGCTTTCATTGGACGATTTCTGGTAGTCTATTTTGATGATATACTGATTTATAGCAAATCTTTGGAAGAACATTTGGAACATTTACGTGCTGTTTTTAATGCTCTACGTGATGCACGTTTGTTTGGTAACCTTGGGAAGTGCACCTTTTGCACCGACCGAGTATCTTTTCTTGGCTATGTTGTTACTCCACAGGGAATTGAAGTTGATAAAGCCAAGATTGAAGCTATTGAGAGTTGGCCGCAGCCCAAAACGGTCACACAAGTGAGGAGTTTTCTTGGCCTCGCTTGTTTCTATAGGCATTTTGTGAGAGATTTCAGCACCATTGCTGCACCTCTCAACGAGCTTACAAAGAAGGATGTGCCTTTTGTTTGGGGTACCGCACAGGAAGAAGCCTTCACAGTATTGAAAGATAAGTTGACACATGCTCCTTTACTCCAACTTCCTGATTTTAATAAGACTTTTGAGCTTGAATGTGATGCTAGTGGAATTGGATTAGGAGGTGTGTTATTACAAGATGGCAAACCTGTTGCATACTTTTCTGAAAAATTGAGTGGGCCTAGTCTGAACTATTCTACTTATGATAAAGAATTATATGCTCTTGTTCGGACTTTAGAAACATGGCAACATTATTTATGGCCCAAAGAATTTGTTATACATTCTGATCATGAATCTTTGAAACACATTAAAAGTCAAGCTAAACTGAACCGTAGACATGCTAAATGGGTTGAATTCATTGAGACTTTCCCTTATGTCATTAAACACAAGAAGGGTAAAGAAAATGTTATTGCTGATGCATTGTCTCGTCATTATACTATGCTTTCACAACTTGATTTTAAATATTTGGTTTGGAGACCATCAAAGATCAATATGTGCATGATGCTGAATTTAACGATGTATTGCAGAATTGTAAAAAAGGTAGATCATGGAACAAGTTCGTCGTTAGCGATGGATTTGTGTTTTGTGCTAACAAGCTATGCATTCCAGCTAGCTCCGTTCATCTTTTGTTGTTGCAGGAGGCGCATGGGGGAGGACTAATGGGACACTTTGGCGTGAAGAAGACGGAGGATATACTTGCTACACATTTCTTTTGGCCAAAGATGAGACGGGATGTTGAGCGTTTTGTTGCTCGCTGCACTACATGTCAAAAAGCTAAGTCATGACTCAATCCTCATGGTTTATATATGCCTTTGCCCGTACCTAGTGTTCCTTGGGAGGATATATCTATGGACTTTGTTTTAGGTTTACCTCGAACAAAGAAGGGGAGGGATAGCATATTTGTTGTCGTGGATAGATTCTCGAAAATGGCACACTTTATACCATGTCATAAAAGCGATGATGTTGTTAATGTTGCTGATTTGTTCTTTCGTGAAATTATTCGCTTGCATGGTGTGCCAAATACTATTGTTTCCGATCGTGATACTAAATTTCTTAGCCACTTTTGGAGATGTTTATGGGCTAAGTTGGGGACTAAACTGCTTTTTAGTACTACTTGTCACCCCCAAACTGATGGACAAACTGAAGTAGTCAACATAACTTTGTCTACTATGCTTAGGGCTGTTTTGAAGAATAATAAGAAAATGTGGGAAGAATGCTTGCCTCATATTGAATTTGCTTATAACCGTTCGTTGCATTCTACTACTAAGATCTGCCCTTTTGAAATTGTGTATGGTTTCCTACCTCGTGCACCTATTGATTTGTTGCCTCTTCCATCTTCGGAGAAGGTTAATTTTGATGCTAAAGAACGTTCTGAATTGATTTTAAAAATGCATGAGTTAACTAAGGAAAACATTGAGCATATGAATGCTAAATATAAACTTGCTGGAGATAAGGGTAGAAAACATGTTGTGTTTGCACCTGGAGATCTTGTTTGGTTACATTTGCGTAAAGATAGATTTCCTAATTTGCGCAAATCAAAGCTAATGCCACGTGCGGATGGTCCTTTTAAGGTGTTAGAGAAAATAAATGATAATGCATATAAACTTGAGCTACCTGCAGATTTTGGGGTTAATCCCACATTTAACATTGCAGATTTGAAGCCTTATTTGGGTGAGGAAGATGAGTTTCCGTCGAGGACGACTTCATTTCAAGAAGGGGAGGATGATGAGGACATCAATACCATTGTTACACCCACAGCCCCTACTGTTACATATACTGGACCAATTACTAGAGCTCGCGCATGCCAATTAAATTACCAGGTACTTCTGTTTCTTGGTAATGATTCTAATGTTCATGAGAATATGATACTGCCTAAATTGGATACACTTGTTTTGCTTACAAATGAAGGGCCTAGCTTGGAGAAGGATGAACATTGGAGCAAGAACACGCATGGAGTTGATGGCATGCGCAAGGGGATCAAGAATAGAGTTACAAGTGATGATTTCAGGACTTTGAAGCCACCATAAGGAGTGCATGAAGCCTTGGACGAAATATACAAGATGCCACTTCATAATATTCGTCCATAGGCTATTCTAGGTGCTGCGTCACCTTATTATTGGGCCAGGCCCATGTAATTTCGAAATACTTAAGTATAGGCTATTTTTAGAGTCCGTATGTGTGGGGAAACAAGAGTTAGGGTTGGTTTCGGACCCCACCATCATGGGCCACGAAATTCCCTCCTCTTCCTCCATATATACAGCCCTTAGGGCGTCGTTTAGACTTTGGGGGATTTGTTTAGTTAAAAGTTAGCCAACGCAACTTCGTGTACTTCGTTTGTGTCCAACGACCAGACCAAGACCGCTTTCGGATCCCCACCATTATCAATACTTCATCCATATTCGCAATATTCAGATTGCTTTATCATATTCTTGCATGTTCTTCGATTGCTTGCAGGAATAGACCTTCGTGGTAAGGCTGATCGTGCTTCCAGCATCGTCAGTAACCTCGGGAGATTGGTTTAGCGATTGCTAAGGCGCAACGTCGTGCACGTTTGTAGTCGGATCGTCAAAATCGTCTCCACCAAATCGATATTTATCATCTCATCGAAAGATCGGGACACCCTCGCCTCTATCACTCAAGGCATCTGCCATTACATTAGCCTTGCCTGGCGTATAGGAAATACCCAAGTCGAAGTCTGCTATGGTCTCCATCCATCTCTGCTGACGGAGGTTCAGGTCTGGCTGAGTAAATAGATACTTCAGACTTTGATGGTCGGTGAAGATCTCGCAACGATTACCGAGAAGGTAATGCCGCCACTGCTTCAGTGCATGAATGACAGCAGCAAGCTCGAGATCGTGAACTGGGTAGTTCTCTTCATGAGGGCGCAATTGACGAGAGGCATAGGCAATCACTCTGCGCTCTTGCATTAGGACACAGCCTAACCCTTGACGGGAAGCGTCGCAAAAAATGACGAAGTCCTTCTTTGTATCAGGTGGAGCTAGCACTGGGGCAGAAGTCAACTTGTCTTTAAGTGCCTGGAAGCTTTCCTGACATTTGTCTGTCCATTGGAACTTGACGCCCTTATGCAACCGATTAGTCAGAGGCCTGGCAATCTTGGAGAAGTTCTCGACGAATCGACGGCAATAGCTGGCGAGACCGAGAAAACTTCTGACTTGCTTGACATTCTTCGGAGGAGTCCAATCAAGAATAGCCTGAACTCGTTCAGGGTTAACGGCAATACCATCCTTAGAGATGACATGTCCAAGATAGGTTACTTCAGGAAGCCAGAATTCACATTTACAGAACTTGGCATACAGCTGATGCTCTCGTAGTTTTTCCAGCACAAGACAAAGATGTTCAACATGCTCTTCTTCGTTCTTTGAAAATACCAGGATATCATCCAGATAGACCACGACGAACTTGTCGAGGTAATCCATGAATATATAGTTCATCAGGCGAGAGAAGGTGGCTGGGGCATTGGTTAAGCCGAAGGACATGACAGTGTACTCGTATGAACCATAACGAGTCACAAAGGCGGTCTTTGGGATATCCTCTTCACGAACACGGATCTGGTGGTAACCCAACCTCAAGTCAAGTTTAGAGAACACGGATGATCCAGCCAGCTGATCATACAGATCATTGATCCGAGGAAGAGGATACTTGTTCTGAATGGTAGCTTGATTAATAGGCCGGTAGTCTTGGACCAGTCGGTTTGTCCCATCCTTCTTCTTGACAAAGAGAGAAGGTGCTCCCCAGGGAGAGCAACTTGGGCGAATGAAACCATTCTGAAGAGATTTGTCAATTTCCTCCTTAAGCTCAAGGAGTTCATGTGGTGGCATCTTGTAGGGTCGCTTGGCAATAGGAGTGGTGCCTGGTTTCAAGTCGATGACGAATTCGACAGCTCTAGCAGGGGGAATCCCTGGAACTTCTTCAGGAAAGATGTCGAGGAAGTCACACACGACGGGGATGTTTTCAATGCCCTCGAGTGGTGCAGAATTCAATGCATTCAAGGCATAAAGCCTTGCCTCGGCATTTTGCACCAGGCGAGCATGGTATGTAACTATTTCATCTGAAGGATGTAGTAGATGGACGGTCTTAGTGGCGCAAACTATGGAAGCAGTATGCGCTTTCAACCAATCCATCCCCAGAATGAGGTCGATGTTAGACGTCTTCAGGATAATGGGCGAGGCATAGAATTCCAGCCCTTCGATTTCCACGGGGACGTCGACGCCAACCATGGAGGTTTGACATTGTCCCACGGGGGTTTTTACCACTACCGAAGTGTTCATCTCCTCGTAATTAATGCCATGCTTGAATGCAAAATCTTCTGACATGAATGAATGCGATGCTCCTGTATCGAATAAAACAGATGCAGGTACTGAATTTACGAGGAGTGTACCCATCATAGTAGCAGGCTGGTCTTGAGCTTCGTTCAGATCAACGTGGTTGGCATGAACACGACCATAAGACTTGGCATTGTTGTTGCGGTTCTGGTTGTTTCCACGACCTGCTGCAGGAAGGGCCAGCTGATTCTGATTCTGATTCTGATAGAAGTTCCTGGCAAGGTGACCTGGTTGACCACACTTGTAGCACAGACCATTATTGAGAGTGGGGACCAGACCTTGGGGTGGTGGAGCTGGAAGTTTTGGCTGCCTAGCAGGAGCATTAGGCAGACGAGGTGCAACATAGGACTGCCTTGGGGCAGGTGCATTTGGCTGGTACATGCTGTTGGGAATCCATATCCTGCGCTTCTGCGAGGACGGGCCCGAAGATGAGCCCGTGTCACGGCTGCGCCTATGAGAGCTCTGGTATTCCTGCAGACCAGTTTCGACATTGATGGCCTTGTTCACCAAGGTGGCGAAATCAGCAAAGTCGTGCACTAGAAGTGCGAGCTTGATGTCAGCTTGAAGGCCGTCACGGAACTTCTCCTGTCTGCGTGCATCAGTAGCAATGTCCTCTTCAGCATAGCGAGACAAGTCCAGAAACTCTCGATGATAAGCTTCAACAGTTTTGTTGCCTTGGATGAGGCTGCGGAACTCACGCTTCTTCCGGTCCATGACTCCCTGAGGAATGAAGCGGGCACGGAAAGCAGCTTGGAAGTCTGGCCAGGTGATGATTGTTCGAACTGGCAGAGTACGCCTGTGGCTGTCCCACCATTGAGCTGCGGGTCCCTTCAGGAAGAAGGAAGCAAACGTGACATAGCTGGCAGGGGCTACATCAGCAGACTCCATCTCATAGGTGATGTCACGGAGCCAGTCATCAGCGTCCAGAGGCTGAGTTGAGTTGCGGTACACAGTTGGGTTCAGGCGCATGAAATCCTGCAGAGTTACTGTGTTTGGCTGCTGGTTCATATTGGGGCGAGGAAACTGAGCCATCATGTTCTCCATGAACTGGCGATTCATCTCAAGCTGTTGGATCATACCAGCCATGTACTCAGGCGGTGGTGGGAAGTTGCCACCCCGACCACGACCACCTGGTATAACCATCCTGCTAATATATAACAGGGGTAGTTCAGCATTTGAGAATATTTGCAAAGACAAGAATCATTCAAGACGAAACATGCATAATGAAAGCAGCACGATAGATACCACATAATAGTCGACACGTCTTACAAAAGAGATCATGCAAAGTGTTCAGTACACAGAGTTCAGTACATAGACTAAGACATCATAGGCGGCACGCAGGCTCGAGGCGAATGCATCTAACATAAGCAAGCAAGTCTACATCAATCCCACACGACACTGCGGAGGTAGGTGTAGCCTGAAAGCTGGTAGTGTGGCAACGGGTACACCACGTCGGAAACCTGGGGTCCGCGGGTGCTCTGGTGCTGAACCCGACGCTCTGGCGGCAGAAGTGGACCAAGTGCGGGAGAGTAGCCTCCCACCTCTGGCCAACCGACACCCTGAGGCATCACGGTCCTGGCTGGGTAGATAGCAGAACGCGACAGCTCCCCAGATCCAACAAAGGGGTGTAACATCGTCAAAGCACGGTAGAGGTGCTGACGAGTGGTGTACAACTCGTGGCGAAGAGCTCGGTTAGCTCGATCCAGCCCATCAGCATGCAGAACAAAGTTCTGATGGTGGAAGGGCTCGCGGGTGACAGTGGAGTAGGCAACAGTGTAGTAACCCTCCGCACCAATATCAGATGCGATAGCAATGTGCCTGAAGGGGGAGGTGTCCAACTCCCGGTACTCCCTACGAAGGCGTGTCAGAGCAGCATAGGCAGCATCGTGAACTGCCATATCGATGGTCACTCCAACACCATAAGTGGTGTGCAGCACAGTAGTGGAGTCATACTCCCGAGAGTAGAGGTGGACGGTGGGACGGTACTGCTCCTGGTTAAAGTCCTGGTACTCCTCGGTGACGGTGTACTCGGGGTGCCAGCGATAACCCAAATAGGTCATCATCTCACCTAGCACGACCGGTGATCCCGAGGCGCCAATGGCCGCCGTGTGGCGCACGACCTGCCTCGTGGGTTCCATCTGAAAACAAAGATGTTTCAAAGGAGTCAAATGACAGTGTGGAAATTGCGCAAAACACTATACTAAGGAATAACTATGGCCTTTATCCAACTTTGGGGTGAATGTCGTTACGGGATCCTAGTGTCAGAGTTAGTAAATTCGTTTAACCCGAGTAGAAGAGAGTTTAGAGTCCCAGAGTAAAGGTCGAGGAGTAAAAGATCCTAGTATCACCCGATGGCGACGTGGGCCCATAAGGCACACAGCCAAGTTAGTAAAAGTTTTTGTAATGTCTAGACTCGACTTCGGCCAAGGAGTGTGGAAGGGGGATTCCTACAGGCAGTCGGCTCTGATACCAACTTGTGACGCCCCCGATTCAATCGTACACTAATCATGCACGCAAATGTGTACGATCAAGATCAGGGACTCACGGGAAGATATCACAACACAACTCTACAAATAAAATAAGTCATACAAGCATCATAATACAAGCCAGGGGCCTTGAGGGCTCGAATACAAGTGCTCGATCATAGACGAGTCAGCGGAAGCAACAATATCTGAGTACAAACATAATTTAAACAAGTTTGCCTTAAGAAGGCTAGCACAAACTGGGATACAGATCGAACGAGGCGCAGGCCTCCTGCCTGGGATCCTCCTAACTACTCCTGGTCGTCGTCAGCGGGCTGCACGTAGTAGTAGGCGCCTCCGGAGTAGTAGTCGTCATCGACGGTGGCGTCTGGATCCTGGACTCCAGCATCTGGTTGCGGCAACCGGGTAGAAGGGAAAGGGGGGGAAAGGGGGAGAAAAGCAACCGTGAGTACTCATCCAAAGTACTCGCAAGCAAGGAGCTACACTACATATGCATGGATATATGTGTAAAGGGCCATATCAGTGGACTGAACTGCAGAATGCCAAGATAAGAGGGGGATAGCTAGTCTTATCGAAGACTATGGTTCTGGTCGCCTCCGTCTTGCAGCATATAGAAGAGAGTAGACTGAAGTCCTCCAAGTAGCATCGTATAGCATAATCCTACCCGGCGATCCCCTCCTCGATGCCCTGTTAGAGAGCGATCACCGGGTTGTATCTGGCACTTGGAAGGGTGTGTTTTATTAAGTATCCGGTTCTAGTTGTCATAAGGTCAAGGTACAACTCCGGGTCGTCCTTTTACCGAGGGACACGGCTATTCGAATAGATAATCTTCCCTGCAGGGGTGCACCACATAACCCAACACGCTTGATCCCATTTGGCCGGACACACTTTCCTGGGTCATGCCCGGCCTCGGAAGATCAACACGTCGCAGCCCCACCTAGGCAAAACAGAGCGGTCAGCACGCCGGTCTAATCCTATGCGCGCAGGGGCCTGGGCCCATCGCCATGAGCACACCTGCACGTTGCGAACGCGGCCGGAAGCAGACCTAGCAACCTCCAGTACAACGGAAGTCACGTTACGCGGCCCAATCTGGCGCGCGCCGCTCAGTCGCTGACGTCAAAAGTGCTTCGGCTGATACCACGACGCCGAGTGCCCATATCTTTCCCGCGTAGTTGGTTAGTGCGTATAGACCAAATGGCCAGACTCAGATCAAATACCCAGATCTCGTTAAGCGTGTTAAGTATCCGCGAACGCCAACAGGGCCAGGCTCACCTCTCATCCAGGTAGCCCCGAACTGCCCTGCCGCTCCGCCACAAAGATCCACACAGAGGGCCGTCGGGACAAAGGTCCTTTCAGCCCCCAATCCGTGAATCACTCGCGGGTACTCCTCGAGCCAACCCGACTTTGGTCACCACATGTATCATGTTTAAAGTATAGTATATATCCATGATCACCTCCCGAGGTGATCACAGCCTAGTAGTATAGCAAGGCAGACAAACAAGAGTGTAGGGCCACTAATGGAACACTAGCATCCTATACTAAGCAAGTAGGATTGCAGGTAAAGGTATCAACAGCAGTATCAAGAACAGGCTATGCATCAGGATAGGAATAACGAAAGCAGTAACATGCTACACTACTCTAATGCAAGCAGTATAGATCAGAGTAGGCGATATCTGGTGATCAAGGGGGGGCTTGCCTGGTTGCTCTGGCAAGAGAGAGGGGTCGTCAATTCCGTAGTCGAACGGGGCAGCAGCAGCGTCGGTCTCGGTGTCTATCGAGAGAAGAGGGGGGAGAAACAATAAATATTTAAGCAAGCAGACGCATAGTGATGCATGACATGACAAGTAACGGCGTTAGAGGTGCCCTAACGCGGTATTGGATGATACCGGTGAAGGGGGGAAAACATCCGGGAAAGTATCCCCGGTGTTTCGTGTTTTCGGGCAGAGGAGCCGGAGGGGGAAAGTTGCGAGTTCGATAGGTTAGGGGGGTGTGGCGGACGAATGGGTTGCGTATCCGGAATCGTCTCGTCGTTCTGAGCAACTTTCATGTAGAAAGCATTTTAATCCGAGTTACGGATTAAAAGTTGTGATTTCTTTAAAGATTTATTAATTTCTGGAATTTAATTGATTATTTAAATTAAATTCGAAAATAGATTAATGACATCAGCATGATGTCATGCTGACGTCAGTAGTCAACAGGGTTGACTGGTCAACCTAACTAGTGGGTCCCACTGGTCAGTGACACATATTAATTAAACAGATTAATTAAACTAATCGAAATTAATTAGGGGGGGTGGGCCCCACTGTCATTGGCTAATTAACAGTAGTTAATTAGGTTAACTAATCATTAGGTTAATTAACCTTAATTGGTTAATTTAATCAGAATTAATTAAGTTAATTAATTAGTTAATTAATTAATTAATTAATTATTATTTTTTATTATTCCTTTTTTTTCTTAAAACGTTCTAGGGCCGTGGGGTCCCCTCGTCATAGACCCACGGGGCCTAGCGGGCGTAACGGGTTGTGGGCACGCGCCCGAGCCCACCCGGGATGGGGGCGACAGGCCCCTGTGCGGGCGCTCGCCCGCAGGGAGCGGCGGGGCGAAGCCAGAGGCCAGGGCGGCGGCCACGGCGGGACACGGCGAGGTGCGGGAGCAGGCAAGCGGCGGCGCAGCAGCTAGGGTCGTCGGCGGCGCGACGGCAGCAGGGGGTTCGCGGGCGGACGTGTAGCAGGGGAGGCTGCAGCGGTGCAGGCCGCGGCAGGAGCGAGCGCTCCGGGGAGGAGCAGCACGGCGGGCGCGGCGTAGGCGTGGCCGGTGCGGGGCGACGGGCGACCAGGGCCCGCGTCGGCGCGGGCAAGCGTGAGGAGAGGGAGTGGGGCAGCTGTGGCAGGGGAGGCAGGGCGAGGCTAGGCACGGCGTATGCGCAAGGAGGGGGCGGCGAGCAGTGGCCTCAGCGGGCGCGGCCGGGGCTGTGGCGGCCGCGAGCATGGCGTGGGCGGCGCGCCGGCGTGGAGCTGCGGGACGAGGGAGCAGCGGGGAAGAGGGCGCGGCCATGGGCGCGGTTCGCGCGTGCGCTCCGGCACGGCCAGGAGCAGGGGCGCGGCGACGGGGTTGTTCACGAGGGCAGAGGGGAGAGAGGAGGACCGGGGTCCTCACCGCGAGGAGTAGGGTCTAGGGCGTGAGCTCGGGGGAGGTTGGGGAGGCCGACGGGGTGGGGGAGTCCGGCGGGGAAGAGGCGCTCCGGGCGGTGGTGGCCAGCGGCGACGGCGAGGCGCGTCGGTGGCCTCCTCTCGATCCCGATCCAAATCGGGAGAGACGAGGGGGAGGAGATATTTTGCGGGGGGAGGGGGAGGAGTGTCGGTGGAGTGCGTGGGAGTGGGAGTGGATAAGGAGGGGGCAGCGGGTGGCCGGCTGGGCCGGTGGGTCGGCCCAGTTGGGCCACGGCCCAGGGGAGGGGGGGTCCTTTTACTTTGTTTTTTTGTTTTATTCTGTTTAGTCTTTCTTTTATTTATTTCTTTCCTTTTCTGTTTTAAATTCATTTAAAAGTAATTAGGCATTTTATAAAAAGGTGATTGCTGCACCATAATTATCTTTGTATTATTTGGCGCACTTCGAACATTTTTGTTTTAATTTTTTGGAAACTTTTATTGTTATCAATAATTTGAATTCGAATTTCGATCGGTTTCGAATTATTGCAAGGATAGCAACAGTAACCGAGGTGTCATGGCACGATTAGCGTGGGATTACTGTAGCAAGATTATCCGGGCGTTACACCCTGATACTTCGAAAGAGATTGTCCGTTTTGTACACGAAGTGCATCCAGTTTTTGCCGTAACCCTCTCTAATTTCTTGCACATGCTATGTGGGTGAAATGATGATACATGCCAACCTTCAACCTTTTCAGAGTTCATTTGAAATGCTTTTCAATTTCAGGGTCTTATAGCTCAAAATAATCAATAAATGCATGAAAAATATTAAATGAAGTCAGAAAGGGTTGAAAATTGATGATGTGGCTTTGAATGGTGCATTTTGATCACAGAAAAAGTCTGGAGTTCAAATAAGTTAAAAAAATGAAATCCCTATGTAATAGACGAGTTTCTGTATGAAACCCTGATACTCCGAAAGAGATTGTTCGCTTTGTACACGAAGTGCATCCAGTTTTTGCCGTAACCCTCTCTACTTTCTTGCACATGCTATGTGGGTGAAATGATGATACCATGCCAACTTTCAACCTTTTCAGAGTTTATTTGAAATGCTTTTCAATTTCAGGGTCTTATAGCTCAAAATAATCTGTAAATGCGTGAAAAATATCGAATGAAGTCAGAAAGGGTTGAAATTTGATGATGTGGCTTTGAATGGTGCATTTTGAACACAGAAAAAGTCTGGAGTTCAAATAAGTTAAAAAATGAAATCCCTTTGTAACAGACGAGTTTCCGTATGAAACCCTGATACTTCGAAAGAAATTGTCCGTTTTGTACACGAAGAGCATCCAGTTTTTGCCGTAACCCTCTCTACTTTCTTGCACTTGCTGTGTGGGTGAAATGATGATACCTTGCCAACTTTCAACCTTTTCAGAGTTTATTTGAAATGCTTTTCAATTTCAGGGTCTTATAGCTCAAAATAATCAGTAAATGCATAAAAAATAACAAATGAAGTCAGAACGGGTTGAAAATTGATGATGTGGCTTTGAATGGTGCATTTTGAACACAAAAAAAGTCTGGAGTTCAAATAAGTTAAAAAAATGAAATCCCTTTGTAACAAACGAGTTTCCGTGTGAAACCCTGATACTTCGAAAGAGATTGTTCGCTTTGTACACGAAGTGCATCCAGTTTTTGCCGTACCCACTCTACTTTCTGTGTTCATTTGAAATGATGATACCATGCCAACTTTCAACCTTTTCAAAGTTCATTTGAACTGCTTTTCAATTTCAGGGTCTTATAGCTCAAAATAATCAGTGAATGCATGAAAAATAACAAATGAAGTTAGAAAGGGTTGAAAATTGATGATGTGGCTTTGAATGGTGCATTTTGATCACAGAAAAAGTCTGGAGTTCAAATAAGTTACAAAAATGAAATCCATTGTAACAGACGAGTTTCTGTAGAAACCCTGATACTTCGAAAGAGATTGTCCGTTTTGTACACGAAGTGCATCCAGTTTTTGCCGTACCCACTCTACTTTCTTGCACATGCTATGTGGATGAAATGATGATACCATGCCAACTTTCAACCTTTTCAGAGTTCATTTGAAATGCTTTTCAATTTCAGGGTCTTAGAGCTCAAAATAATCAGTAAATGCATGAAAATAACAAATAAAATTAGAAAGGGTTGAAAATTGATGATGTGGCTTTGAATGGTGCATTTTGAACACAGAAAAAGTCTGGAGTTCAAATAAGTTAACAAAATGAAATCCCTTTGTAATAGACGAGTTTCCGTATGAAACCCTGATACTTCGAAAGAGATTGTCCGTTTTGTACACGAAGTGCATCCAGTTTTTGTCTAACCCTCTCTACTTTCTTGCACATGCTATGTGGGTGAAATGACGATACCATGCCAACTTTCAACCTTTTCAGAGTTTATTTGAAATGCTTTTCAATTTCGGGGTCTTATAGCTCAAAATAATCAGTAAATGCATGAAAAATATCAAATGAAGTCAGAAAGGGTTGAAATTTGATGATGTGGCTTTGAATGGTGCATTTTGAACACATAAAAATTCTGGAGTTCAAATAAGTTAAAAAAATGAAATCCCTTTTTAATAGACGAGTTTCCGTATGAAACCGCGATGCTTCGAAAAAGATTGTCCGTTTTGTACACGAAGTGCATCCAGTTTTTGCTATAACCCTCTCTAATTTCTTGCACAAGCTATGTGGATGAAATGATGATACCATGCCAACTTTCAACCTTTTCAGAGTTCATTTGAAATGCTTTTCAATTTCAGGGTCTTATGGCTCAAAATAATCAGTAAATGCATGAAAAATAACAAATGAAGTTAGAAAGGGTTGAAAATTGATGATGTGGCTTTACACCGTGCATTTTGAACACAGAAAAAGTCTGGAGTTCAAATAAGATACAAAAATGAAATCCATTTGTAACAGACGAGTTTCTGTAGAAACCCTGATATTTCAAAAGAGATTGTCCGTTTTGTACACGAAGAGCATCCAGTTTTTGCCTTAACCCTCTCTACTTTCTTGCACATGCTATGTGGGTGAAATGATGATTCCATGCCAAATTTCAACCTTTTTAGAGTTCATTTGAAATGCTTTTCAATTTCAGGGTCTTATAGCTCAAAATAATCAGAAAATGCATGAAAAAATAACAAATGAAGTCACAAAGGGTTGAAAATTGATGATGTGGCTTTGAATGGTGCATTTTGAACACATAAAAAGTCTGGAGTTCAAATAAGTTAAAAAAATGAAATCCCTTTGTAACAGACGAGTTTCCGTATGAAACCCTGATACTTCGAAAGAGATTGTCCGTTTTGTACACGAAGTGCATCCAGTTTTTGCCTTAACCCTCTCTACTTCCTTGCACATGCTATGTGGGTGAAATGATGATACCATGCCACTTTCAACCTTTTCAGAGTTCATTTGAAATGCTTTTCAATTTCAGGGTCTTATAGCTCAAAATAATCAGTAAATGCATGAAAAACATCAAATGAAATTAGAAAGGGTTGAAAATTGATGATGTGGCTTTGAATGGTGCATTTTGAACACAGAAAAAGTCTGGAGTTCAAATAAGTTAAAAAAATGAAATCCCTTTGTAACAGACGAGTTTCCGTATGAAACCCTGATACTTCGAAAGAAATTGTCCGTTTTGTACACGAAGTGCATCCAGTTTTTGCCGTAACCCTCTCTACTTTCTTGCACTTGCTATGTGGGTGAAATGATGATACCATGCCACTTTCAACCTTTTCGGAGTTCATTTGAAATGCTTTTCAATTTCAGGGTCTTATAGCTCAAAATAATCAGTAAATGCATGAAAAATATCAAATGAAATTAGAAAGGGTTGAAAATTGATGATGTGGCTTTGAATGGTGCATTTTGAACACAGAAAAAGTCTGGAGTTCAAATAAGTTAAAAAAATGAAATCCCTTTGTAACAGACGAGTTTCCATATGAAACCCTGATACTTCGAAAGAGATTGTCCGTTTTGTACACGAAGTGCATCCAGTTTTTGCTATAATCCTCTCTAATTTCTTGCACAAGCTATGTGGATGAAATGATGATACCATGCCAACTTTCAACCTTTTCAGAGTTCATTTGAAATGCTTTTCAATTTCAGGGTCTTTTGGCTTAAAATAATCAGTAAATGCATGAAAAATAACAAATGAAGTTAGAAAGGGTTGAAAATTGATGATGTGGCTTTGAACGGTGCATTTTGAACACAGAAAAAGTCTGGAGTTCAAATAAGTTACAAAAATGAAATCCATTTGTAACAGACGAGTTTCTGTAGAAACCCTGATACTTCAAAAGAGATTGTCCATTTTGTACACGAAGAGCATCCAGTTTTTGCCTTAACTCTCTCTACTTTCTTGCACATGCTATGTGGGTGAAATGATGATTCCATGCCAACTTTCAACCTTTTAAGAGTTCATTTGAAATGCTTTTCAATTTTAGGGTCTTATAGCTCAAAATAATCAGTAAATGCATGAAAAAATAACAAATGAAGTCACAAAGGGTTGAAAATTGATGATGTGGCTTTGAATGGTGCATTTTAAACACATAAAAAGTCTGGAGTTCAAATAAGTTAAAAAAATGAAATCCCATTGTACCAGACGAGTTTCCGTACGAAACCTTGATACTTCGAAAGAGATTGTCCGTTTTGTACACGAAGTGCATCCAGTTTTTGCTATAACCTCTCTACTTTCTTGCACATGCTATGTGGATGAAATGATGATACCATGCCAACTTTCAACCTTTTCAGAGTACATTTGAAATGCTTTTCAATTTCAGGGTCTTAGAGCTCAAAATAATCAGTAAATGCATGAAAATAACAAATGAAATTAGAAAGGGTTGAAAATTGATGATGTGGCTTTGAATGGTGCATTTTGAACACAGAAAAAGTCTGGAGTTCAAATAAGTTAACAAAATGAAATCCCTTTGTAATAGACGAGTTTCCGTATGAAACCCTGATACTTCGAAAGAGATTGTCCGTTTTGTACACGAAGTGCATCCAGTTTTTGTCTAACCCTCTCTACTTTCTTGCACATGCTATGTGGGTGAAATGACGATACCATGCCAACTTTCAACCTTTTCAGAGTTTATTTGAAATGCTTTTCAATTTCAGGGTCTTATAGCTCAAAATAATCAGTAAATGCATGAAAAATATCAAATGAAGTCAGAAAGGGTTGAAATTTGATGATGTGGCTTTGAATGGTGCATTTTGAACACATAAAAATTCTGGAGTTCAAATAAGTTAAAAAAATGAAATCCCTTTGTAATAGACGAGTTTCCGTATGAAACCACGATGCTTCGAAAAAGATTGTCCGTTTTGTACACGAAGTGCATCCAGTTTTTGCTATAACCCTCTCTAATTTCTTGCACAAGCTATGTGGATGAAATGATGATACCATGCCAACTTTCAACCTATTCAGAGTTCATTTGAAATGCTTTTCAATTTCAGGGTCTTATGGCTCAAAATAATCAGTAAATGCATGAAAAATAACAAATGAAGTTAGAAAGGGTTGAAAATTGATGATGTGGCTTTACACAGTGCATTTTGAACACAGAAAAAGTCTGGAGTTCAAATAAGATACAAAAATGAAATCCATTTGTAACAGACGAGTTTCTGTAGAAACCCTGATATTTCAAAAGAGATTGTCCGTTTTGTACACGAAGAGCATCCAGTTTTTGCCTTAACCCTCTCTACTTTCTTGCACATGCTATGTGGGTGAAATGATGATTCCATGCCAAATTTCAACCTTTTTAGAGTTCATTTGAAATGCTTTTCAATTTCAGGGTCTTATAGCTCAAAATAATCAGAAAATGCATGAAAAAATAACAAATGAAGTCACAAAGGGTTGAAAATTGATGATGTGGCTTTGAATGGTGCATTTTGAACACATAAAAAGTCTGGAGTTCAAATAAGTTAAAAAAATGAAATCCCTTTGTAACAGACGAGTTTCCGTATGAAACCCTGATACTTCGAAAGAGATTGTCCGTTTTGTACACGAAGTGCATCCAGTTTTTGCCTTAACCCTCTCTACTTCCTTGCACATGCTATGTGGGTGAAATGATGATACCATGCCACTTTCAACCTTTTCAGAGTTCATTTGAAATGCTTTTCAATTTCAGGGTCTTATAGCTCAAAATAATCAGTAAATGCATGAAAAATATCAAATGAAATTAGAAAGGGTTGAAAATTGATGATGTGGCTTTGAATGGTGCATTTTGAACACAGAAAAAGTCTGGAGTTCAAATAAGTTAAAAAAATGAAATCCCTTTGTAACAGACGAGTTTCCGTATGAAACCCTGATACTTCGAAAGAAATTGTCCGTTTTGTACACGAAGTGCATCCAGTTTTTGCCGTAACCCTCTCTACTTTCTTGCACTTGCTATGTGGGTGAAATGATGATACCATGCCACTTTCAACCTGTTCGGAGTTCATTTGAAATGCTTTTCAATTTCAGGGTCTTATAGCTCAAAATAATCAGTAAATGCATGAAAAATATCAAATGAAATTAGAAAGGGTTGAAAATTGATGATGTGGCTTTGAATGGTGCATTTTGAACACAGAAAAAGTCTGGAGTTCAAATAAGTTAAAAAAATGAAATCCCTTTGTAACAGACGAGTTTCCATATGAAACCCTGATACTTCGAAAGAGATTGTCCGTTTTGTACACGAAGTGCATCCAGTTTTTGCTATAACCCTCTCTAATTTCTTGCACAAGCTATGTGGATGAAATGATGATACCATGCCAACTTTCAACCTTTTCAGAGTTCATTTGAAATGCTTTTCAATTTCAGGGTCTTTTGGCTTAAAATAATCAGTAAATGCATGAAAAATAACAAATGAAGTTAGAAAGGGTTGAAAATTGATGATGTGGCTTTGAACGGTGCATTTTGAACACAGAAAAAGTCTGGAGTTCAAATAAGTTACAAAAATGAAATCCATTTGTAACAGACGAGTTTCTGTAGAAACCCTGATACTTCAAAAGAGATTGTCCATTTTGTACACGAAGAGCATCCAGTTTTTGCCTTAACCCTCCCTACTTTCTTGCACATGCTATGGGGGTGAAATGATGATTCCATGCCAACTTTCAACCTTTTAAGAGTTCATTTGAAATGCTTTTCAATTTCAGGGTCTTATAGCTCAAAATAATCAGTAAATGCATGAAAAAATAACAAATGAAGTCACAAAGGGTTGAAAATTGATGATGTGGCTTTGAATGGTGCATTTTAAACACATAAAAAGTCTGGAGTTCAAATAAGTTAAAAAAATGAAATCCCATTGTACCACACGAGTTTCCGTACGAAACCTTGATACTTCGAAAGAGATTGTCCGTTTTGTACACGAAGTGCATCCAGTTTTTGCTATAACCTCTCTACTTTCTTGCACATGCTATGTGGATGAAATGATGATACCATGCCAACTTTCAACCTTTTCAGAGTACATTTGAAATGCTTTTCAATTTCAGGGTCTTAGAGCTCAAAATAATCAGTAAATGCATGAAAATAACAAATGAAATTAGAAAGGGTTGAAAATTGATGATGTGGCTTTGAATGGTGCATTTTGAACACAGAAAAAGTCTGGAGTTCAAATAAGTTAAAAAAATGAAATCCCTTTGTAATAGACGAGTTTCCGTATGAAACCGCGATGCTTCGAAAAAGATTGTCCGTTTTGTACACGAAGTGCATCCAGTTTTTGCTATAACCCTCTCTAATTTCTTGCACAAGCTATGTGGATGAAATGATGATACCATGCCAACTTTCAACCTATTCAGAGTTCATTTGAAATGCTTTTCAATTTCAGGGTCTTATGGCTCAAAATAATCAGTAAATGCATGAAAAATAACAAATGAAGTTAGAAAGGGTTGAAAATTGATGATGTGGCTTTACACAGTGCATTTTGAACACAGAAAAAGTCTGGAGTTCAAATAAGATACAAAAATGAAATCCATTTGTAACAGACGAGTTTCTGTAGAAACCCTGATATTTCAAAAGAGATTGTCCGTTTTGTACACGAAGAGCATCCAGTTTTTGCCTTAACCCTCTCTACTTTCTTGCACATGCTATGTGGGTGAAATGATGATTCCATGCCAAATTTCAACCTTTTTAGAGTTCATTTGAAATGCTTTTCAATTTCAGGGTCTTATAGCTCAAAATAATCAGAAAATGCATGAAAAAATAACAAATGAAGTCACAAAGGGTTGAAAATTGATGATGTGGCTTTGAATGGTGCATTTTGAACACATAAAAAGTCTGGAGTTCAAATAAGTTAAAAAAATGAAATCCCTTTGTAACAGACGAGTTTCCGTATGAAACCCTGATACTTCGAAAGAGATTGTCCGTTTTGTACACGAAGTGCATCCAGTTTTTGCCTTAACCCTCTCTACTTCCTTGCACATGCTATGTGGGTGAAATGATGATACCATGCCACTTTCAACCTTTTCAGAGTTCATTTGAAATGCTTTTCAATTTCAGGGTCTTATAGCTCAAAATAATCAGTAAATGCATGAAAAATATCAAATGAAATTAGAAAGGGTTGAAAATTGATGATGTGGCTTTGAATGGTGCATTTTGAACACAGAAAAAGTCTGGAGTTCAAATAAGTTAAAAAAATGAAATCCCTTTGTAACAGACGAGTTTCCGTATGAAACCCTGATACTTCGAAAGAAATTGTCCGTTTTGTACACGAAGTGCATCCAGTTTTTGCCGTAACCCTCTCTACTTTCTTGCACTTGCTATGTGGGTGAAATGATGATACCATGCCACTTTCAACCTGTTCGGAGTTCATTTGAAATGCTTTTCAATTTCAGGGTCTTATAGCTCAAAATAATCAGTAAATGCATGAAAAATATCAAATGAAATTAGAAAGGGTTGAAAATTGATGATGTGGCTTTGAATGGTGCATTTTGAACACAGAAAAAGTCTGGAGTTCAAATAAGTTAAAAAAATGAAATCCCTTTGTAACAGACGAGTTTCCATATGAAACCCTGATACTTCGAAAGAGATTGTCCGTTTTGTACACGAAGTGCATCCAGTTTTTGCTATAACCCTCTCTAATTTCTTGCACAAGCTATGTGGATGAAATGATGATACCATGCCAACTTTCAACCTTTTCAGAGTTCATTTGAAATGCTTTTCAATTTCAGGGTCTTTTGGCTTAAAATAATCAGTAAATGCATGAAAAATAACAAATGAAGTTAGAAAGGGTTGAAAATTGATGATGTGGCTTTGAACGGTGCATTTTGAACACAGAAAAAGTCTGGAGTTCAAATAAGTTACAAAAATGAAATCCATTTGTAACAGACGAGTTTCTGTAGAAACCCTGATACTTCAAAAGAGATTGTCCATTTTGTACACGAAGAGCATCCAGTTTTTGCCTTAACCCTCCCTACTTTCTTGCACATGCTATGGGGGTGAAATGATGATTCCATGCCAACTTTCAACCTTTTAAGAGTTCATTTGAAATGCTTTTCAATTTCAGGGTCTTATAGCTCAAAATAATCAGTAAATGCATGAAAAAATAACAAATGAAGTCACAAAGGGTTGAAAATTGATGATGTGGCTTTGAATGGTGCATTTTAAACACATAAAAAGTCTGGAGTTCAAATAAGTTAAAAAAATGAAATCCCATTGTACCACACGAGTTTCCGTACGAAACCTTGATACTTCGAAAGAGATTGTCCGTTTTGTACACGAAGTGCATCCAGTTTTTGCTATAACCTCTCTACTTTCTTGCACATGCTATGTGGATGAAATGATGATACCATGCCAACTTTCAACCTTTTCAGAGTACATTTGAAATGCTTTTCAATTTCAGGGTCTTAGAGCTCAAAATAATCAGTAAATGCATGAAAATAACAAATGAAATTAGAAAGGGTTGAAAATTGATGATGTGGCTTTGAATGGTGCATTTTGAACACAGAAAAAGTCTGGAGTTCAAATAAGTTAACAAAATGAAATCCCTTTGTAATAGACGAGTTTCCGTATGAAACCCTGATACTTCGAAAGAGATTGTCCGTTTTGTACACGAAGTGCATCC
The DNA here is from genome assembly GCA_032464435.1 of Aegilops umbellulata. Classification (NCBI taxonomy): domain Eukaryota; kingdom Viridiplantae; phylum Streptophyta; class Magnoliopsida; order Poales; family Poaceae; genus Aegilops; species Aegilops umbellulata. Next base: position 62,670,788 of record CP136059.1, on the reverse strand, counting down.
AGTTTTTGTCGTAACCCTCTCTACTTTCTTGCACATGCTATGTGGGTGAAATGACGATACCATGCCAACTTTCAACCTTTTCAGAGTTTATTTGAAATGCTTTTCAATTTCAGGGTCTTATAGCTCAAAATAATCAGTAAATGCATGAAAAATATCAAATGAAGTCAGAAAGGGTTGAAATTTGATGATGTGGCTTTGAATGGTGCATTTTGAACACATAAAAATTCTGGAGTTCAAATAAGTTAAAAAATGAAATCCCTTTGTAATAGACGAGTTTCCGTATGAAACCGCAATGCTTCGAAAAAGATTGTCCGTTTTGTACACGAAGTGCATCCAGTTTTTGCTATAACCCTCTCTAATTTCTTGCACAAGCTATGTGGATGAAATGATGATACCATGCCAACTTTCAACCTTTTCAGAGTTCATTTGAAACGCTTTTCAATTTCAGGGTCTTATGGCTCAAAATAATCAGTAAATGCATGAAAAATAACAAATGAAGTTAGAAAGGGTTGAAAATTGATGATGTGGCTTTACACCGTGCATTTTGAACACAGAAAAAGTCTGGAGTTCAAATAAGATACAAAAATGAAATCCATTTGTAACAGACGAGTTTCTGTAGAAACCCTGATATTTCAAAAGAGATTGTCCGTTTTGTACACGAAGAGCATCCAGTTTCTGCCTTAACCCTCTCTACTTTCTTGCACATGCTATGTGGGTGAAATGATGATTCCATGCCAACTTTCAACCTTTTAAGAGTTCATTTGAAATGCTTTTCAATTTCAGGGTCTTATAGCTCAAAATAATCAGTAAATGCATGAAAAAATAACAAATGAAGTCACAAAGGGTTGAAAATTGATGATGTGGCTTTGAATGGTGCATTTTAAACACATAAAAAGTCTGGAGTTCAAATAAGTTAAAAAAATGAAATCCCATTGTACCAGACGAGTTTCCGTACGAAACCTTGATACTTCGAAAGAGATTGTCCGTTTTGTACACGAAGTGCATCCAGTTTTTGCTATAACCCTCTCTACTTTCTTGCACATGCTATGTGGATGAAATGATGATACCATGCCAAATTTCAACCTTTTTCAGAGTTCATTTGAAATGCTTTTCAATTTCAGGGTCTTATAGCTCAAAATAATCGGTAAATGCATGAAAATAACAAATGAAATTAGAAAGGGTTGAAAATTGATGATGTGGCTTTGAATGGTGCATTTTGAACACAGAAAAAGTCTGGAGTTCAAATAAGTTAAAAAAATGAAATCCCTTTGTAATAGACGAGTTCCCGTACGAAACCCTGATACTTCGAAAGAGATTGTCCGTTTTGTACACGAAGTGCATCCAATTTTTGCCGTAACCCTCTCTACTTTCTGGCACATGCTATGTGGGTGAAATGATGATACCATGCCAACTTTAAACCTTTTCAGAGTTCATTGGAAATGCTTTTGAATTTCAGGGTCTTATACCTCAAAATAATCAGTAAATGCATGAAAATAACAAATGAAATTAGAAAGGGTTGAAAATTGATGATGTGGCTTTGAATGGTGCATTTTGAACACAGAAAAAGTCTGGAGTTCAAATAAGTTAACAAAATGAAATCCCTTTGTAATAGACGAGTTTTCGTATGAAACCCTGATACTTCGAAAGAGATTGTCCGTTTTGTACACGAAGTGCATCCAGTTTTTGTCGTAACCCTCTCTACTTTCTTGCACATGCTATGTGGGTGAAATGACGATACCATGCCAACTTTCAACCTTTTCAGAGTTTATTTGAAATGCTTTTCAATTTCAGGGTCTTATAGCTCAAAATAATCAGTAAATGCATGAAAAATATCAAATGAAGTCAGAAAGGGTTGAAATTTGATGATGTGGCTTTGAATGGTGCATTTTGAACACATAAAAATTTCGGAGTTCAAATAAGTTAAAAAATGAAATCCCTTTGTAATAGACGAGTTTCCGTATGAAACCGCGATGCTTCGAAAAAGATTGTCCGTTTTGTACACGAAGTGCATCCAGTTTTTGCTATAACCCTCTCTAATTTCTTGCACAAGCTATGTGGATGAAATGATGATACCATGCCAACTTTCAACCTTTTCAGAGTTCATTTGAAACGCTTTTCAATTTCAGGGTCTTATGGCTCAAAATAATCAGTAAATGCATGAAAAATAACAAATGAAGTTAGAAAGGGTTGAAAATTGATGATGTGGCTTTACACCGTGCATTTTGAACACAGAAAAAGTCTGGAGTTCAAATAAGATACAAAAATGAAATCCATTTGTAACAGACGAGTTTCTGTAGAAACCCTGATATTTCAAAAGAGATTGTCCGTTTTGTACACGAAGAGCATCCAGTTTCTGCCTTAACCCTCTCTACTTTCTTGCACATGCTATGTGGGTGAAATGATGATTCCATGCCAAATTTCAACCATTTTAGAGTTCATTTGAAATGCTTTTCAATTTCAGGGTCTTATAGCTCAAAATAATCAGTAAATGCATGAAAAAATAACAAATGAAGTCACAAAGGGTTGAAAATTGATGATGTGGCTTTGAATGGTGCATTTTGAACACATAAAAAGTCTGGAGTTCAACTAAGTTAAAAAATGAAATCCCTTTGTAACAGACGAGTTTCCGTATGAAACCCTGATACTTCGAAAGAGATTGTCCGTTTTGTACACGAAGTGCATCCAGTTTTTGCCATAACCCTCTCTACTTCCTTGCACATGCTATGTGGGTGAAATGATGATACCATGCCACTTTCAACCTTTTCAGAGTTCATTTGAAATGCTTTTCAATTTCAGGGTCTTATAGCTCAAAATAATCAGTAAATGCATGAAAAATATCAAATGAAATTAGAAAGGGTTGAAAATTGATGATGTGGCTTTGAATGGTGCATTTTGAACACAGAAAAAGTCTGGAGTTCAAATAAGTTAAAAAAATGAAATCCCTTTGTAACAGACAAGTTTCCGTATGAAACCCTGATACTTCGAAAGAAATTGTCCGTTTTGTACACGAAGTGCATCCAGTTTTTGCCGTAACCCTCTCTACTTTCTTGCACTTGCTGTGTGGGTGAAATGATGATACCATGCCACTTTCAACCTTTTCAGAGTTCATTTGAAATGCTTTTCAATTTCAGGGTCTTATAGCTCAAAATAATCAGTAAATGCATGAAAAATATCAAATGAAATTAGAAAGGGTTGAAAATTGATGATGTGGCTTTGAATGGTGCATTTTGAACACAGAAAAAGTCTAGAGTTCAAATAAGTTAAAAAAATGAAATCCCTTTGTAACAGACGAGTTTCCATATGAAACCGTGATACTTCGAAAGAGATTGTCCGTTTTGTACACGAAGTGCATCCAGTTTTTGCTATAACCCTCTCTAATTTCTTGCACAAGCTATGTGGATGAAATGATGATACCATGCCAACTTTCAACCTTTTCAGAGTTCATTTGAAATGCTTTTCAATTTCAGGGTCTTATGGCTTAAAATAATCAGTAAATGCATGAAAAATAACAAATGAAGTTAGAAAGGGTTGAAAATTGATGATGTGGCTTTGAACGGTGCATTTTGAACACAGAAAAAGTCTGGAGTTCAAATAAGTTACAAAAATGAAATCCATTTGTAACAGACGAGTTTCTGTAGAAACCCTGATACTTCAAAAGAGATTGTCCGTTTTGTACACGAAGAGCATCCAGTTTTTGCCTTAACCCTCTCTACTTTCTTGCACATGCTATGTGGGTGAAATGATGATTCCATGCCAACTTTCAACCTTTTAAGAGTTCATTTGAAATGCTTTTCAATTTCAGGGTCTTATAGCTCAAAATAATCAGTAAATGCATGAAAAAATAACAAATGAAGTCACAAAGGGTTGAAAATTGATGATGTGGCTTTGAATGGTGCATTTTAAACACATAAAAAGTCTGGAGTTCAAATAAGTTAAAAAAATGAAATCCCATTGTACCAGACGAGTTTCCGTACGAAACCTTGATACTTCGAAAGAGATTGTCCGTTTTGTACACGAAGTGCATCCAGTTTTTGCTATAACCCTCTCTACTTTCTTGCACATGCTATGTGGATGAAATGATGATACCATGCCAAATTTCAACCTTTTTCAGAGTTCATTTGAAATGCTTTTCAATTGCAGGGTCTTATAGCTCAAAATAATCGGTAAATGCATGAAAATAACAAATGAAATTAGAAAGGGTTGAAAATTGATGATGTGGCTTTGAATGGTGCATTTTGAACACAGAAAAAGTCTGGAGTTCAAATAAGTTAAAAAAATGAAATCCCTTTGTAATAGACGAGTTCCCGTACGAAACGCTGATACTTCGAAAGAGATTGTCCGTTTTGTACACGAAGTGCATCCAATTTTTGCCGTAACCCTCTCTACTTTCTGGCACATGCTATGTGGGTGAAATGATGATACCATGCCAACTTTAAACCTTTTCAGAGTTCATTTGAAATGCTTTTGAATTTCAGGGTCTTATACCTCAAAATAATCAGTAAATGCATGAAAAATAACAAATGAAGTCAGAAAGGGTTGAAAATTGATGATGTGGCTTTGAATGGTGCATTTTGAACACAGAAAAACTATGGAGTTCAAATAAGTTAAAAAAATGAAATCCCTTTGTAACAGACGAGTTTCCGTATGAAACCCTGATACTTCGAAAGAGATTGTCCGTTTTGTACACGAAGTGCATCCAGTTTTTGCCGTAACCCTCTCTACTTTCTTGCACATGCTATGTGGGTGAAATGATGATACCATGCCAACTTTCAACCTTTTCAGAGTTTATTTGAAATGCTTTTCAATTCCAGGGTCTTATAGCTCAAAATAATCAGTAAATGCAGGAAAAATATCAAATGAAATTAGAAAGGGTTGAAAATGGATGATGTGGCTTTGAATGGTGCATTTTGAACACAGAAAAAGTTTGGAGTTCAAATAAGTTAAAAAAATGATATCCCTTTGTAACAGACGAGTTTCCGTATGAAACCCTAATACTTCGAAAGAGATTGTCCGTTTTGTACACGAAGTGCATCCAGTTTTTGCCGTAACCCTCTCTACTTTCTTGCACATGCTGTGTGGGTGAAATGATGATACCATGCCACTTTCAACCTTTTCAGAGTTCATTTGAAATGCTTTTCAATTTCAGGGTCTTATAGCTCAAAATAATCAGTAAATGCATGAAAAATATCAAATGAAATTAGAAAGGGTTGAAAATTGATGATGTGGCTTTGAATGGTGCATTTTGAACACAGAAAAAGTCTAGAGTTCAAATAAGTTAAAAAAATGAAATCCCTTTGTAACAGACGAGTTTCCATATGAAACCCTGATACTTCGAAAGAGATTGTCTGTTTTGTACACGAAGTGCATCCAGTTTTTGCCGTAACCCTCTCTAATTTCTTGCACATGCTATGTGGGTGAAATGATGATACATGCCAACTTTCAACCTTTTCAGATTTCATTTGAAATGCTTTCCAATTTCAGGGTCTTATAGCTCAAAATAATCAATAAATGCATGAAAAATATTAAATGAAGTCAGAAAGGGTTGAAAATTGATGATGTGGCTTTGAATGGTGTATTTTGATCACAGAAAAAGTCTGGAGTTCAAATAAGTTAAAAAAATGAAATCCCTTTGTAACAGACGAGTTTCCGTATGAAACCCTGATACTTCGAAAGAGATTGTTCGCTTTGTACACGTAGTGCATCCAGTTTTTGCCGTAACCCTGTCTACTTTCTTGCACATGCTATGTGGGTGAAATGATGATACCATGCCAACTTTCAACCTTTTCAGAGTTTATTTGAAATGCTTTTCAATTTCAGGGTCTTATAGCTCAAATGATCTGTAAATGCGTGAAAAATATCGAATGAAGTCAGAAAGGGTTGAAATTTGATGATGTGGCTTTGAATGGTGCATTTTGAACACAGAAAAAGTCTGGAGTTCAAATAAGTTAAAAAAATGAAATCCCTTTGTAACAGACGAGTTTCCATATGAAACCCTGATACTTCGAAAGAGATTGTCCGTTTTGTACACGAAGTGCATCCAGTTTTTGCCGTAACCCTCTCTAATTTCTTGCACATGCTATGTGGGTGAAATGATGATACATGCCAACTTTCAACCTTTTCAGAGTTCATTTGAAATGCTTTTCAATTTCAGGGTCTTATAGCTCAAAATAATCAATAAATGCATGAAAAATATTAAAAGAAGTCAGAAAGGGTTGAAAATTGATGATGTGGCTTTGAATGGTGCATTTTGATCACAGAAAAAGTCTGGAGTTCAAATAAGTTAAAAAAATGAAATCCCTTTGTAACAGACGAGTTTCCGTATGAAACCCTGATACTTCGAAAGAGATTGTTCGCTTTGTACACGTAGTGCATCCAGTTTTTGCCGTAACCCTGTCTACTTTCTTGCACATGCTATGTGGGTGAAATGATGATACCATGCCAACTTTCAACCTTTTCAGAGTTTATTTGAAATGCTTTTCAATTTCAGGGTCTTATAGCTCAAAATAATCTGTAAATGCGTGAAAAATATCGAATGAAGACAGAAAGGGTTGAAATTTGATGATGTGGCTTTGAATGGTGCATTTTGATCACAGAAAAAGTCTGGAGTTCAAATAAGTTAAAAAAAATGAAATCCCTTTGTAACAAACGAGTTTCCGTATGAAACCCTGATACTTCGAAAGAGATTGTCCGCTTTGTACACGAAGTGCATCCAGTTTTTGCCGTACCCACTCTACTTTCTTGCACATGCTACGTGGATGAAATGATGATACCATGCCAACTTTCAACCTTTTCAAAGTTCATTAGAAATGTTTTTAATTTCAGGGTCTTATAGCTCAAAATAATCAATGAATGCATGAAAAATAACAAATGAAGTTAGAAAGGGTTGAAAATTAATGATGTGGCTTTGAACGGTGCATTTTGATCACAGAAAAAGTCTGGAGTTCAAATAAGTTACAAAAATGAAATCCATTGTAACAGACGAGTTTCTGTAGAAACCCTGATACTTTGAAAGAGATTGTCCGTTTTGTACACGAAGTGCATCCAGTTTTTGCCGTACCCACTCTACTTTCTTGCACATGCTATGTGGATGAAATGATGATACCATGCCAACTTTCAACCTTTTCAGAGTTCATTTGAAATGCTTTTCAATTTCAGGGTCTTATAGCTCAAAATAATCAGTAAATGCGTAAAAAATAACAAATGAAGTCAGAAAGGGTTGAAAATTGATGATGTGGCTTTGAATGGTGCATTTTGAACTCAGAAAAAGTCTGGAGTTCAAATAAGTAAAAAAATGAAATCTCTTTGTTACAAACGAGTTTCTGTATGAAACCCTGATACTTCGAAAGAAATTGTTCGCTTTGTACACAAAGTGCATCCAGTTTTTGCCGTACCCACTCTCCTTTCTTGCACATGCTATATGGATGAAATGAGGATACCATGCCAACTTTCAACCTTTTCAGTTCATTTGAAATGCTTTTCAATTTCAGGGTCTTATAGCTCAAAATAATCAGTGAATGCATGAAAATAACAAATGAAGTTAGAAAGGGTTGAAAATTGATGATGTGGCTTTGAATGGTGCATTTTGAACACATAAAAAGTCTGGAGTTCAAATAAGTTAAAAAAATGAAATCCCTTTGTAACAGACGAGTTTCCGTATGAAACCCTAATACTTCGAAAGAGATTGTCCGTTTTGTACACGAAGTGCATCCATTTTTTGCCATAACCAGCTCTACTTTCTTGCACATGCTATGTGGGTGAAATGATGATACCATGCCACTTTCAACCTTTTCAGAGTTCATTTGAAATGCTTTACAATTTCAGGGTCTTATAGCTCAAAATAATCAGTAAATGCATGAAAAATATCAAATGAAATGAGGCAGGGTTGAAAATTGATGATGTGGCTTTAAATGGTGCATTTTCAACACAGAAAAAGTCTGGAGTTCAAATAAGTTAAAAAATGAAATCCCTTTGTAACAGACGAGTTTCCGTATGAAACCCTGATACTTCGAAAGAGATTGACCGTTTTGTACACGAAGTGCATCCAGTTTTTGCCATAACCCTCTCTACTTTCTTGCACATGCTATGTGGGTGAAATGATGATACCATGCCACTTTCAACCTTTTCAGAGTTCATTTGAAATGCTTTTCAATTTCAGGGTCTTATAGCTCAAAATAATCTATAAATGCATGAAAAATATCAAATGAAATTAGAAAGGGTTGAAAATTGATGATGTGGCTTTGAATGGTGCATTTTGAACACAGAAAAAGTCTGGAGTTCAAATAAGTTAAAAAAATGAAATCCCTTTGTAATAGACGAGTTTCCGTATGAAACCCTGATACTTCCAAAGAGATTGTCCGTTTTGTACACGAAGTGCATCCAGTTTTTGCCGTAACCCTCTCTACTTTCTTGCACATGCTATGTGGGTGAAATGATGATACATGCCAACTTTCAACCTTTTCAGAGTTTATTTGAAATGCTTTTCAATTTTAGGGTCTTATAGCACAAAATAATCAGTAAATGCATGAAAAATATCAAATGAAGTCAGAAAGGGTTGAAATTTGATGATGTGGCTTTGAATGGTGCATTTTGAACACATAAAAATTCTGGAGTTCAAATAAGTTAAAAAAATGAAATCCCTTTGTAATAGACGAGTTTCCGTATGAAACCGCGATGCTTCGAAAAAGATTGTCCGTTTTGTACACGAAGTGCATCCAGTTTTTGCTATAACCCTCTCTAATTTCTTGCACAAGCTATGTGGATGATATGATGATACCATGCCAACTTTCAACCTTTTCAGAGTTCATTTGAAATGCTTTTCAATTTCAGGGTCTTGTGGCTTAAAATAATCAGTAAATGCATGAAAAATAACAAATGAAGTTAGAAAGGGTTGAAAATTGATGATGTGGCTTTGAACGGTGCATTTTGAACACAGAAAAACTCTGGAGTTCAAATAAGATACAAAAATGAAATCCATTTGTAACAGACGAGTTTCTGTAGAAACCCTGATATTTCAAAAGAGATTGTCCGTTTTGTACATGAAGAGCATCCAGTTTTTGCCTTAACCCTCTCTACTTTCTTGCACATGCTATGTGGGTGAAATGATGATTCCATGCCATATTTCAACCTTTTTAGAGTTCATTTGAAATGCTTTTCAATTTCAGGGTCTTATAGCTCAAAATAATCAGTAAATGCATGAAAAAATAACAAATGAAGTCACAAAGGGTTGAAAATTGATGATGTGGCTTTGAATGGTGCATTTTGAACACATAAAAAGTCTAGAGTTCAAATAAGTTAAAAAAATGAAATCCCTTTGTAACAGACGAGTTTCCGTATGAAACCCTGATACTTCGAAAGAGATTGTCCATTTTGTACACGAAGTGCATCCAGTTTTTGCCATAACCCTCTCTACTTCCTTGCACATGCTATGTGGGTGAAATGATGATACCATGCGACTTTCAACCTTTTCAGAGTTCATTTGAAATGCTTTTCAATTTCAGGGTCTTATAGCTCAAAATAATCAGTAAATGCATGAAAAATATCAAATGAAGTGAGAAAGGGTTGAAATTTGATGATGTGGCTTTGAATGGTGCATTTTGATCACAGAAAAAGTCTGGAGTTCAAATAAGTTAAAAAAAATGAAATCCCTTTGTAACAAACGAGTTTCCGTATGAAACCCTGATACTTCGAAAGAGATTGTCCGCTTTGTACACGAAGTGCATCCAGTTTTTGCCGTACCCACTCTACTTTCTTGCACATGCTACGTGGATGAAATGATGATACCATGCCAACTTTCAACCTTTTCAAAGTTCATTAGAAATGTTTTTAATTTCAGGGTCTTATAGCTCAAAATAATCAATGAATGCATGAAAAATAACAAATGAAGTTAGAAAGGGTTGAAAATTAATGATGTGGCTTTGAACGGTGCATTTTGATCACAGAAAAAGTCTGGAGTTCAAATAAGTTACAAAAATGAAATCCATTGTAACAGACGAGTTTCTGTAGAAACCCTGATACTTTGAAAGAGATTGTCCGTTTTGTACACGAAGTGCATCCAGTTTTTGCCGTACCCACTCTACTTTCTTGCACATGCTATGTGGATGAAATGATGATACCATGCCAACTTTCAACCTTTTCAGAGTTCATTTGAAATGCTTTTCAATTTCAGGGTCTTATAGCTCAAAATAATCAGTAAATGTGTAAAAAATAACAAATGAAGTCAGAAAGGGTTGAAAATTGATGATGTGGCTTTGAATGGTGCATTTTGAACTCAGAAAAAGTCTGGAGTTCAAATACGTAAAAAAATGAAATCTCTTTGTTACAAACGAGTTTCTGTATGAAACCCTGATACTTCGAAAGAAATTGTTCGCTTTGTACACAAAGTGCATCCAGTTTTTGCCGTACCCACTCTCCTTTCTTGCACATGCTATATGGATGAAATGAGGATACCATGCCAACTTTCAACCTTTTCAGTTCATTTGAAATGCTTTTCAATTTCAGGGTCTTATAGCTCAAAATAATCAGTGAATGCATGAAAATAACAAATGAAGTTAGAAAGGGTTGAAAATTGATGATGTGGCTTTGAATGGTGCATTTTGAACACATAAAAAGTCTGGAGTTCAAATAAGTTAAAAAAATGAAATCCCTTTGTAACAGACGAGTTTCCGTATGAAACCCTAATACTTCGAAAGAGATTGTCCGTTTTGTACACGAAGTGCATCCATTTTTTGCCATAACCAGCTCTACTTTCTTGCACATGCTATGTGGGTGAAATGATGATACCATGCCACTTTCAACCTTTTCAGAGTTCATTTGAAATGCTTTACAATTTCAGGGTCTTATAGCTCAAAATAATCAGTAAATGCATGAAAAATATCAAATGAAATGAGGCAGGGTTGAAAATTGATGATGTGGCTTTAAATGGTGCATTTTCAACACAGAAAAAGTCTGGAGTTCAAATAAGTTAAAAAATGAAATCCCTTTGTAACAGACGAGTTTCCGTATGAAACCCTGATACTTCGAAAGAGATTGACCGTTTTGTACACGAAGTGCATCCAGTTTTTGCCATAACCCTCTCTACTTTCTTGCACATGCTATGTGGGTGAAATGATGATACCATGCCACTTTCAACCTTTTCAGAGTTCATTTGAAATGCTTTTCAATTTCAGGGTCTTATAGCTCAAAATAATCTATAAATGCATGAAAAATATCAAATGAAATTAGAAAGGGTTGAAAATTGATGATGTGGCTTTGAATGGTGCATTTTGAACACAGAAAAAGTCTGGAGTTCAAATAAGTTAAAAAAATGAAATCCCTTTGTAACAGACGAGTTTCCGTATGAAACCCTGATACTTCCAAAGAGATTGTCCGTTTTGTACACGAAGTGCATCCAGTTTTTGCCGTAACCCTCTCTACTTTCTTGCACATGCTATGTGGGTGAAATGATGATACATGCCAACTTTCAACCTTTTCAGAGTTTATTTGAAATGCTTTTCAATTTTAGGGTCTTATAGCACAAAATAATCAGTAAATGCATGAAAAATATCAAATGAAGTCAGAAAGGGTTGAAATTTGATGATGTGGCTTTGAATGGTGCATTTTGAACACATAAAAATTCTGGAGTTCAAATAAGTTAAAAAAATGAAATCCCTTTGTAATAGACGAGTTTCCCTATGAAACCGCGATGCTTCGAAAAAGATTGTCCGTTTTGTACACGAAGTGCATCCAGTTTTTGCTATAACCCTCTCTAATTTCTTGCACAAGCTATGTGGATGATATGATGATACCATGCCAACTTTCAACCTTTTCAGAGTTCATTTGAAATGCTTTTCAATTTCAGGGTCTTATGGCTTAAAATAATCAGTAAATGCATGAAAAATAACAAATGAAGTTAGAAAGGGTTGAAAATTGATGATGTGGCTTTGAACGGTGCATTTTGAACACAGAAAAAGTCTGGAGTTCAAATAAGATACAAAAATGAAATCCATTTGTAACAGACGAGTTTCTGTAGAAACCCTGATATTTCAAAAGAGATTGTCCGTTTTGTACATGAAGAGCATCCAGTTTTTGCCTTAACCCTCTCTACTTTCTTGCACATGCTATGTGGGTGAAATGATGATTCCATGCCATATTTCAACCTTTTTAGAGTTCATTTGAAATGCTTTTCAATTTCAGGGTCTTATAGCTCAAAATAATCAGTAAATGCATGAAAAAATAACAAATGAAGTCACAAAGGGTTGAAAATTGATGATGTGGCTTTGAATGGTGCATTTTGAACACATAAAAAGTCTAGAGTTCAAATAAGTTAAAAAAATGAAATCCCTTTGTAACAGACGAGTTTCCGTATGAAACCCTGATACTTCGAAAGAGATTGTCCATTTTGTACACGAAGTGCATCCAGTTTTTGCCATAACCCTCTCTACTTCCTTGCACATGCTATGTGGGTGAAATGATGATACCATGCGACTTTCAACCTTTTCAGAGTTCATTTGAAATGCTTTTCAATTTCAGGGTCTTATAGCTCAAAATAATCAGTAAATGCATGAAAAATATCAAATGAAATTAGAAAGGGTTGAAAATTGATGATGTGGCTTTGAATGGTGCATTTTGAACACAGAAAAAGTCTGGAGTTCAAATAAGTTAAAAAAAATGAAATCCCTTTGTAACAGACGAGTTTCCGTATGAAACCCTGATACTTCGAAAGAGATTGTCCGTTTTGTACACGAAGTGCATCCAGTTTTGGCCGTAACCCTCTCTACTTTCTTGCACATGCTATGTGGGTGAAATGATGATACATGCCAACTTTCAACCTTTTCAGAGTTTATTTGAAATGCTTTTCAATTTCAGGGTCTTATAGCTCAAAATAATCAGTAAATGCATGAAAAATATCTAATGAAGCAGAAAGGGTTAAAATGTGATGATGTGGCTTTGAATGGTGCATTTTGAACAACTAAAAATTCTGGAGTTCAAATAAGTTAAAAAATGAAATCCCTTGGTAATAGACGAGTTTACGTATGAAACCGCGATACTTCGAAAAAGATTGTCCATTTTGTACACGAAGTGCATCCAATTTTTGCTATAACCCTCTCTACTTTCTTGCACATGCTATGTGGATGAAATGATGATACCATGCCAACTTTCAACCTTTTCAGAGTACATTTGAAATGCTTTTCAATTTCAGGGTCTTATAGCTCAAAATAATCAGTAAATGCATGAAAATAACAAATGAAATTAGAAAGGGTTGAAAATTGATGATGTGGCTTTGAATGGTGCATTTTGAACACAGAAAAAGTCTGGAGTTCAAATAAGTTAACAAAATGAAATCCCTTTGTAATAGACGAGTTTCCGTATGAAACCCTGATACTTCGAAAGAGATTGTCCGTTTTGTACACGAAGTGCATCCACTTTTTGCCGTAACCCTCTCTAGTTTCTTGCACATGCTATGTGGGTGAAATGACGATACCATGCCAACTTTCAACCTTTTCAGAGTTTATTTGAAATGCTTTTCAATTTCAGGGTCTTATAGCTCAAAATAATCAGTAAATGCATGAAAAATATCAAATGAAGTGAGAAAGGGTTGAAATTTGATTATGTGGCTTTGAATGGTGCATTTTGAACACATAAAAATTCTGGAGTTCAAATAAGTTAAAAAAATGAAATCCCTTTGTAATAGACGAGTTTCCGTATGAAACCCTGATACTTCCAAAGAGATTGTCCGTTTTGTACACGAAGTGCATCCAGTTTTTGCCGTAACCCTCTCTACTTTCTTGCACATGCTATGTGGGTGAAATGATGATACATGCCAACTTTCAACCTTTTCAGAGTTTATTTGAAATGCTTTTCAATTTTAGGGTCTTACAGCACAAAATAATCAGTAAATGCAGGAAAAATATCAAATGAAGTCAGAAAGGGTTGAAATTTGATGATGTGGCTTTGAATGGTGCATTTTGAACACATAATAATTCTGGAGTTCAAATAAGTTAAAAAAATGAAATCCCTTTGTAATAGACGAGTTTCCGTATGAAACCGCAATGCTTCGAAAAAGATTGTCCGTTTTGTACACGAAGTGCATCCAGTTTTTGCTATAACCCTCTCTAATTTCTTGCACAAGCTATGTGGATGATATGATGATACCATGCCAACTTTCAACCTTTTCAGAGTTCATTTGAAATGCTTTTCAATTTCAGGGTCTTATGGCTTAAAATAATCAGTAAATGCATGAAAAATAACAAATGAAGTTAGAAAGGGTTGAAAATTGATGATGTGGCTTTGAACGGTGCATTTTGAACACAGAAAAAGTCTGGAGTTCAAATAAGATACAAAAATGAAATCCATTTGTAACACACGAGTTTCTGTAGAAACCCTGATATTTCAAAAGAGATTGTCCGTTTTGTACATGAAGAGCATCCAGTTTTTGCCTTAACCCTCTCTACTTTCTTGCACATGCTATGTGGGTGAAATGATGATTCCATGCCATATTTCAACCTTTTTAGAGTTCATTTGAAATGCTTTTCAATTTCAGGGTCTTATACCTCAAAATAATCAGTAAATGCATGAAAAAATAACAAATGAAGTCACGAAGGGTTGAAAATTGATGATGTGGCTTTGAATGGTGCATTTTGAACACATAAAAAGTCTAGAGTTCAAATAAGTTAAAAAAATGAAATCCCTTTGTAACAGACGAGTTTCCGTATGAAACCCTGATACTTCGAAAGAGATTGTCCATTTTGTACACGAAGTGCATCCAGTTTTTGCCATAACCCTCTCTACTTCCTTGCACATGCTATGTGGGTGAAATGATGATACCATGCGACTTTCAACCTTTTCAGAGTTCATTTGAAATGCTTTTCAATTTCAGGGTCTTATAGCTCAAAATAATCAGTAAATGCATGAAAAATATCAAATGAAATTAGAAAGGGTTGAAAATTGATGATGTGGCTTTGAATGGTGCATTTTGAACACAGAAAAAGTCTGGAGTTCAAATAAGTTAAAAAAAATGAAATCCCTTTGTAACAGACGAGTTTCCGTATGAAACCCTGATACTTCGAAAGAGATTGTCAGTTTTGTACACGAAGTGCATCCAGTTTTGGCCGTAACCCTCTCTACTTTCTTGCACATGCTATGTGGGTGAAATGATGATACATGCCAACTTTCAACCTTTTCAGAGTTTATTTGAAATGCTTTTCAATTTCAGGGTCTTATAGCTCAAAATAATCAGTAAATGCATGAAAAATATCAAATGAAGCAGAAAGGGTTAAAATTTGATGATGTGGCTTTGAATGGTGCATTTTGAACAACTAAAAATTCTGGAGTTCAAATAAGTTAAAAAATGAAATCCCTTGGTAATAGACGAGTTTACGTATGAAACCGCGATACTTCGAAAAAGATTGTCCATTTTGTACACGAAGTGCATCCAGTTTTTGCTATAACCCTCTCTACTTTCTTGCACATGCTATGTGGATGAAATGATGATACCATGCCAACTTTCAACCTTTTCAGAGTACATTTGAAATGCTTTTCAATTTCAGGGTCTTATAGCTCAAAATAATCAGTAAATGCATGAAAATAACAAATGAAATTAGAAAGGGTTGAAAATTGATGATGTGGCTTTGAATGGTGCATTTTGAACACAGAAAAAGTCTGGAGTTCAAATAAGTTAACAAAATGAAATCCCTTTGTAATAGACGAGTTTCCGTATGAAACCCTGATACTTCGAAAGAGATTGTCCGTTTTGTACACGAAGTGCATCCACTTTTTGCCGTAACCCTCTCTACTTTCTTGCACATGCTATGTGGGTGAAATGACGATACCATGCCAACTTTCAACCTTTTCAGAGTTTATTTGAAATGCTTTTCAATTTCAGGGTCTTATAGCTCAAAATAATCAGTAAATGCATGAAAAATATCAAATGAAGTGAGAAAGGGTTGAAATTTGATGATGTGGCTTTGAATGGTGCATTTTGAACACATAAAAATTCTGGGGTTCAAATAAGTTAAAAAAATGAAATCCCTTTGTAATAGACGAGTTTCCGTATGAAACCGCGATGCTTCGAAAAAGATTGTCCGTTTTGTACACGAAGTGCATCCAGTTTTTGCTATAACCCTCTCTAATTTCTTGCACAAGCTATGTGGATGATATGATGATACCATGCCAACTTTCAACCTTTTCAGAGTTCATTTGAAATGCTTTTCAATTTCAGGGTCTTATGGCTTAAAATAATCAGTAAATGCATGAAAAATAACAAATGAAGTTAGAAAGGGTTGAAAATTGATGATGTGGCTTTGAACGGTGCATTTTGAACACAGAAAAAGTCTGGAGTTCAAATAAGATACAAAAATGAAATCCATTTGTAACACACGAGTTTCTGTAGAAACCCTGATATTTCAAAAGAGATTGTCCGTTTTGTACATGAAGAGCATCCAGTTTTTGCCTTAACCCTCTCTACTTTCTTGCACATGCTATGTGGGTGAAATGATGATTCCATGCCATATTTCAACCTTTTTAGAGTTCATTTGAAATGCTTTTCAATTTCAGGGTCTTATACCTCAAAATAATCAGTAAATGCATGAAAAAATAACAAATGAAGTCACGAAGGGTTGAAAATTGATGATGTGGCTTTGAATGGTGCATTTTGAACACATAAAAAGTCTAGAGTTCAAATAAGTTAAAAAAATGAAATCCCTTTGTAACAGACGAGTTTCCGTATGAAACCCTGATACTTCGAAAGAGATTGTCCATTTTGTACACGAAGTGCATCCAGTTTTTGCCATAACCCTCTCTACTTCCTTGCACATGCTATGTGGGTGAAATGATGATACCATGCGACTTTCAACCTTTTCAGAGTTCATTTGAAATGCTTTTCAATTTCAGGGTCTTATAGCTCAAAATAATCAGTAAATGCATGAAAAATATCAAATGAAATTAGAAAGGGTTGAAAATTGATGATGTGGCTTTGAATGGTGCATTTTGAACACAGAAAAAGTCTGGAGTTCAAATAAGTTAAAAAAAATGAAATCCCTTTGTAACAGACGAGTTTCCGTATGAAACCCTGATACTTCGAAAGAGATTGTCAGTTTTGTACACGAAGTGCATCCAGTTTTGGCCGTAACCCTCTCTACTTTCTTGCACATGCTATGTGGGTGAAATGATGATACATGCCAACTTTCAACCTTTTCAGAGTTTATTTGAAATGCTTTTCAATTTCAGGGTCTTATAGCTCAAAATAATCAGTAAATGCATGAAAAATATCAAATGAAGCAGAAAGGGTTAAAATTTGATGATGTGGCTTTGAATGGTGCATTTTGAACAACTAAAAATTCTGGAGTTCAAATAAGTTAAAAAATGAAATCCCTTGGTAATAGACGAGTTTACGTATGAAACCGCGATACTTCGAAAAAGATTGTCCATTTTGTACACGAAGTGCATCCAGTTTTTGCTATAACCCTCTCTACTTTCTTGCACATGCTATGTGGATGAAATGATGATACCATGCCAACTTTCAACCTTTTCAGAGTACATTTGAAATGCTTTTCAATTTCAGGGTCTTATAGCTCAAAATAATCAGTAAATGCATGAAAATAACAAATGAAATTAGAAAGGGTTGAAAATTGATGATGTGGCTTTGAATGGTGCATTTTGAACACAGAAAAAGTCTGGAGTTCAAATAAGTTAACAAAATGAAATCCCTTTGTAATAGACGAGTTTCCGTATGAAACCCTGATACTTCGAAAGAGATTGTCCGTTTTGTACACGAAGTGCATCCACTTTTTGCCGTAACCCTCTCTACTTTCTTGCACATGCTATGTGGGTGAAATGACGATACCATGCCAACTTTCAACCTTTTCAGAGTTTATTTGAAATGCTTTTCAATTTCAGGGTCTTATAGCTCAAAATAATCAGTAAATGCATGAAAAATATCAAATGAAGTGAGAAAGGGTTGAAATTTGATGATGTGGCTTTGAATGGTGCATTTTGAACACATAAAAATTCTGGGGTTCAAATAAGTTAAAAAAATGAAATCCCTTTGTAATAGACGAGTTTCCGTATGAAACCGCGATGCTTCGAAAAAGATTGTCCATTTTGTACACGAAGTGCATCTAGTTTTTGCTATAACCCTCTCTAATTTCTTGCACAAGCTATGTGGATGAAATGATGATACCATGCCAACTTTCAACCTTTTCAGAGTTCATTTGAAATGCTTTTCAATTTCAGGGTCTTATGGCTCAAAATAATCAGTAAATGCATGAAAAATAAGAAATGAAGTTAGAAAGGGTTGAAAATTGATTATGTGGCTTTACACAGTGCATTTTGAACACAGAAAAAGTCTGGAGTTCAAATAAGATACAAAAATGAAATCCATTTGTAACACACGAGTTTCTGTAGAAACCATGATATTTCAAAAGAGATTGTCCGTTTTGTACATGAAGAGCATCCAGTTTTTGCCTTAACCCTCTCTACTTTCTTGCACATGTTATGTGGGTGAAATGATGATTCCATGCCATATTTCAACCTTTTTAGAGTTCATTTGAAATGCTTTTCAATTTCAGGGTCTTATAGCTCAAAATAATCAGTAAATGCATGAAAAAATAACAAATGAAGTCACAAAGGGTTGAAAATTGATGATGTGGCTTTGAATGGTGCATTTTGAACACATAAAAAGTCTGGAGTTCAAATAAGTTAAAAAAATGAAATCCCTTTGTAACAGACGAGTTTCCGTATGAAACCCTGATACTTCGAAAGAGATTGTCCATTTTGTACATGAAGTGCATCCAGTTTTTGCCATAACCCTCTCTACTTCCTTGCACATGCTATGTGGGTGAAATGATGATACCATGCCACTTTCAACCTTTTCAGAGTTCATTTGAAATGATTTTCAATTTCAGGGTCTTATAGCTCAAAATAATCAGTAAATGCATGAAAAATATCAAATGAAATTAGAAAGGGTTGAAAATTGATGATGTGGCTTTGAATGGTGCATTTTGAACACAGAAAAAGTCTGGAGTTCAAATAAGTTAAAAAAAATGAAATCCCTTTGTAACAGACGAGTTTCCGTATGAAACCCTGATACTTCGAAAGAGATTGTCCGTTTTGTACACGAAGTGCATCCAGTTTTTGCCGTAACCCGCTCTACTTTCTTGCACATGCTATGTGGGTGAAATGATGATACATGCCAACTTTCAACCTTTTCAGAGTTTATTTGAAATGCTTTTCAATTTCAGGGTCTTATAGCTCAAAATAATCAGTAAATGCATGAAAAATATCAAATGAAGCAGAAAGGGTTAAAATTTGATGATGTGGCTTTGAATGGTGCATTTTGAACAACTAAAAATTCAGGAGTTCAAATAAGTTAAAAAATGAAATCCCTTGGTAACAGAAGAGTTTACGTATGAAACCGCGATACTTCGAAAAAGATTGTCCATTTTGTACACGAAGTGCATCCAGTTTTTGCTATAACCCTCTCTACTTTCTTGCACATGCTATGTGGATGAAATGATGATACCATGCCAACTTTCAACCTTTTCAGAGTACATTTGAAATGCTTTTCAATTTCAGGGTCTTATAGCTCAAAATAATCAGTAAATGCATGAAAATAACAAATGAAATTAGAAAGGGTTGAAAATTGATGATGTGGCTTTCAATGGTGCATTTTGAACACAGAAAAAGTCTGGAGTTCAAATAAGTTAACAAAATGAAATCCCTTTGTAATAGACGTGTTTCCGTATGAAACCTTGATACTTCGAAAGAGATTGTCCGTTTTGTACACGAAGTGCATCCACTTTTTGCCGTAACCCTCTCTACTTTCTTGCACATGCTATGTGGGTGAAATGACGATACCATGCCAACTTTCAACCTTTTCAGAATTTATTTGAAATGCTTTTCAATTTCAGGGTCTTATAGCTCAAAATAATCAGTAAATGCATGAAAAATATCAAATGAAGTGAGAAAGGGTTGAAATTTGATGATGTGGCTTTGAATGGTGCATTTTGAACACATAAAAATTCTGGAGTTCAAATAAGTTAAAAAAATGAAATCCCTTTGTAATAGACGAGTTTCCGTATGAAACCGCGATGCTTCGAAAAAGATTGTCCGTTTTGTACACAAAGTGCATCCAGTTTTTGCTATAACCCTCTCTAATTTCTTGCACAAGCTATGTGGATGAAATGATGATACCATGCCAACTTTCAACCTTTTCAGAGTTCATTTGAAATGCTTTTCAATTTCAGGGTCTTATGGCTCAAAATAATCAGTAAATGCATGAAAAATAACAAATGAAGTTAGAAAGGGTTGAAAATTGATTATGTGGCTTTACACAGTGCATTTTGAACACAGAAAAAGTCTGGAGTTCAAATAAGATACAAAAATGAAATCCATTTGTAACAGACGAGTTTCTGTAGAAACCCTGATATTTCAAAAGAGATTGTCCGTTTTGTACATGAAGAGCATCCAGTTTTTGCCTTAACCCTCTCTACTTTCTTGCACATGCTATGTGGGTGAAATGATGATTCCATGCCATATTTCAACCTTTTTAGAGTTCATTTGAAATGCTTTTCAATTTCAGGGTCTTATACCTCAAAATAATCAATAAATGCATGAAAAAATAACAAATGAAGTCACGAAGGGTTGAAAATTGATGATGTGGCTTTGAATGGTGCATTTTGAACACATAAAAAGTCTAGAGTTCAAATAAGTTAAAAAAATGAAATCCCTTTGTAACAGACGAGTTTCCGTATGAAACCCTGATACTTCGAAAGAGATTGTCCATTTTGTACACGAAGTGCATCCAGTTTTTGCCATAACCCTCTCTACTTCCTTGCACATGCTATGTGGGTGAAATGATGATACCATGCGACTTTCAACCTTTTCAGAGTTCATTTGAAATGCTTTTCAATTTCAGGGTCTTATAGCTCAAAATAATCAGTAAATGCATGAAAAATATCAAATGAAATTAGAAAGGGTTGAAAATTGATGATGTGGCTTTGAATGGTGCATTTTGAACACAGAAAAAGTCTGGAGTTCAAATAAGTTAAAAAAAATGAAATCCCTTTGTAACAGACGAGTTTCCGTATGAAACCCTGATACTTCGAAAGAGATTGTCAGTTTTGTACACGAAGTGCATCCAGTTTTGGCCGTAACCCTCTCTACTTTCTTGCACATGCTATGTGGGTGAAATGATGATACATGCCAACTTTCAACCTTTTCAGAGTTTATTTGAAATGCTTTTCAATTTCAGGGTCTTATAGCTCAAAATAATCAGTAAATGCATGAAAAATATCAAATGAAGCAGAAAGGGTTAAAATTTGATGATGTGGCTTTGAATGGTGCATTTTGAACAACTAAAAATTCTGGAGTTCAAATAAGTTAAAAAATGAAATCCCTTGGTAATAGACGAGTTTACGTATGAAACCGCGATACTTCGAAAAAGATTGTCCATTTTGTACACGAAGTGCATCCAGTTTTTGCTATAACCCTCTCTACTTTCTTGCACATGCTATGTGGATGAAATGATGATACCATGCCAACTTTCAACCTTTTCAGAGTACATTTGAAATGCTTTTCAATTTCAGGGTCTTATAGCTCAAAATAATCAGTAAATGCATGAAAATAACAAATGAAATTAGAAAGGGTTGAAAATTGATGATGTGGCTTTGAATGGTGCATTTTGAACACAGAAAAAGTCTGGAGTTCAAATAAGTTAACAAAATGAAATCCCTTTGTAATAGACGAGTTTCCGTATGAAACCCTGATACTTCGAAAGAGATTGTCCGTTTTGTACACGAAGTGCATCCACTTTTTGCCGTAACCCTCTCTACTTTCTTGCACATGCTATGTGGGTGAAATGACGATACCATGCCAACTTTCAACCTTTTCAGAGTTTATTTGAAATGCTTTTCAATTTCAGGGTCTTATAGCTCAAAATAATCAGTAAATGCATGAAAAATATCAAATGAAGTGAGAAAGGGTTGAAATTTGATGATGTGGCTTTGAATGGTGCATTTTGAACACATAAAAATTCTGGGGTTCAAATAAGTTAAAAAAATGAAATCCCTTTGTAACAGACGAGTTTCCGTATGAAACCCTGATACTTCGAAAGAGATTGTCAGTTTTGTACACGAAGTGCATCCAGTTTTGGCCGTAACCCTCTCTACTTTCTTGCACATGCTATGTGGGTGAAATGATGATACATGCCAACTTTCAACCTTTTCAGAGTTTATTTGAAATGCTTTTCAATTTCAGGGTCTTATAGCTCAAAATAATCAGTAAATGCATGAAAAATATCAAATGAAGCAGAAAGGGTTAAAATTTGATGATGTGGCTTTGAATGGTGCATTTTGAACAACTAAAAATTCTGGAGTTCAAATAAGTTAAAAAATGAAATCCCTTGGTAATAGACGAGTTTACGTATGAAACCGCGATACTTCGAAAAAGATTGTCCATTTTGTACACGAAGTGCATCCAGTTTTTGCTATAACCCTCTCTACTTTCTTGCACATGCTATGTGGATGAAATGATGATACCATGCCAACTTTCAACCTTTTCAGAGTACATTTGAAATGCTTTTCAATTTCAGGGTCTTATAGCTCAAAATAATCAGTAAATGCATGAAAATAACAAATGAAATTAGAAAGGGTTGAAAATTGATGATGTGGCTTTGAATGGTGCATTTTGAACACAGAAAAAGTCTGGAGTTCAAATAAGTTAACAAAATGAAATCCCTTTGTAATAGACGAGTTTCCGTATGAAACCCTGATACTTCGAAAGAGATTGTCCGTTTTGTACACGAAGTGCATCCACTTTTTGCCGTAACCCTCTCTACTTTCTTGCACATGCTATGTGGGTGAAATGACGATACCATGCCAACTTTCAACCTTTTCAGAGTTTATTTGAAATGCTTTTCAATTTCAGGGTCTTATAGCTCAAAATAATCAGTAAATGCATGAAAAATATCAAATGAAGTGAGAAAGGGTTGAAATTTGATGATGTGGCTTTGAATGGTGCATTTTGAACACATAAAAATTCTGGGGTTCAAATAAGTTAAAAAAATGAAATCCCTTTGTAATAGACGAGTTTCCGTATGAAACCGCGATGCTTCGAAAAAGATTGTCCATTTTGTACACGAAGTGCATCTAGTTTTTGCTATAACCCTCTCTAATTTCTTGCACAAGCTATGTGGATGAAATGATGATACCATGCCAACTTTCAACCTTTTCAGAGTTCATTTGAAATGCTTTTCAATTTCAGGGTCTTATGGCTCAAAATAATCAGTAAATGCATGAAAAATAAGAAATGAAGTTAGAAAGGGTTGAAAATTGATTATGTGGCTTTACACAGTGCATTTTGAACACAGAAAAAGTCTGGAGTTCAAATAAGATACAAAAATGAAATCCATTTGTAACACACGAGTTTCTGTAGAAACCATGATATTTCAAAAGAGATTGTCCGTTTTGTACATGAAGAGCATCCAGTTTTTGCCTTAACCCTCTCTACTTTCTTGCACATGTTATGTGGGTGAAATGATGATTCCATGCCATATTTCAACCTTTTTAGAGTTCATTTGAAATGCTTTTCAATTTCAGGGTCTTATAGCTCAAAATAATCAGTAAATGCATGAAAAAATAACAAATGAAGTCACAAAGGGTTGAAAATTGATGATGTGGCTTTGAATGGTGCATTTTGAACACATAAAAAGTCTGGAGTTCAAATAAGTTAAAAAAATGAAATCCCTTTGTAACAGACGAGTTTCCGTATGAAACCCTGATACTTCGAAAGAGATTGTCCATTTTGTACATGAAGTGCATCCAGTTTTTGCCATAACCCTCTCTACTTCCTTGCACATGCTATGTGGGTGAAATGATGATACCATGCCACTTTCAACCTTTTCAGAGTTCATTTGAAATGATTTTCAATTTCAGGGTCTTATAGCTCAAAATAATCAGTAAATGCATGAAAAATATCAAATGAAATTAGAAAGGGTTGAAAATTGATGATGTGGCTTTGAATGGTGCATTTTGAACACAGAAAAAGTCTGGAGTTCAAATAAGTTAAAAAAAATGAAATCCCTTTGTAACAGACGAGTTTCCGTATGAAACCCTGATACTTCGAAAGAGATTGTCCGTTTTGTACACGAAGTGCATCCAGTTTTTGCCGTAACCCGCTCTACTTTCTTGCACATGCTATGTGGGTGAAATGATGATACATGCCAACTTTCAACCTTTTCAGAGTTTATTTGAAATGCTTTTCAATTTCAGGGTCTTATAGCTCAAAATAATCAGTAAATGCATGAAAAATATCAAATGAAGCAGAAAGGGTTAAAATTTGATGATGTGGCTTTGAATGGTGCATTTTGAACAACTAAAAATTCAGGAGTTCAAATAAGTTAAAAAATGAAATCCCTTGGTAACAGAAGAGTTTACGTATGAAACCGCGATACTTCGAAAAAGATTGTCCATTTTGTACACGAAGTGCATCCAGTTTTTGCTATAACCCTCTCTACTTTCTTGCACATGCTATGTGGATGAAATGATGATACCATGCCAACTTTCAACCTTTTCAGAGTACATTTGAAATGCTTTTCAATTTCAGGGTCTTATAGCTCAAAATAATCAGTAAATGCATGAAAATAACAAATGAAATTAGAAAGGGTTGAAAATTGATGATGTGGCTTTCAATGGTGCATTTTGAACACAGAAAAAGTCTGGAGTTCAAATAAGTTAACAAAATGAAATCCCTTTGTAATAGACGTGTTTCCGTATGAAACCTTGATACTTCGAAAGAGATTGTCCGTTTTGTACACGAAGTGCATCCACTTTTTGCCGTAACCCTCTCTACTTTCTTGCACATGCTATGTGGGTGAAATGACGATACCATGCCAACTTTCAACCTTTTCAGAATTTATTTGAAATGCTTTTCAATTTCAGGGTCTTATAGCTCAAAATAATCAGTAAATGCATGAAAAATATCAAATGAAGTGAGAAAGGGTTGAAATTTGATGATGTGGCTTTGAATGGTGCATTTTGAACACATAAAAATTCTGGAGTTCAAATAAGTTAAAAAAATGAAATCCCTTTGTAATAGACGAGTTTCCGTATGAAACCGCGATGCTTCGAAAAAGATTGTCCGTTTTGTACACAAAGTGCATCCAGTTTTTGCTATAACCCTCTCTAATTTCTTGCACAAGCTATGTGGATGAAATGATGATACCATGCCAACTTTCAACCTTTTCAGAGTTCATTTGAAATGCTTTTCAATTTCAGGGTCTTATGGCTCAAAATAATCAGTAAATGCATGAAAAATAACAAATGAAGTTAGAAAGGGTTGAAAATTGATTATGTGGCTTTACACAGTGCATTTTGAACACAGAAAAAGTCTGGAGTTCAAATAAGATACAAAAATGAAATCCATTTGTAACAGACGAGTTTCTGTAGAAACCCTGATATTTCAAAAGAGATTGTCCGTTTTGTACATGAAGAGCATCCAGTTTTTGCCTTAACCCTCTCTACTTTCTTGCACATGCTATGTGGGTGAAATGATGATTCCATGCCATATTTCAACCTTTTTAGAGTTCATTTGAAATGCTTTTCAATTTCAGGGTCTTATACCTCAAAATAATCAGTAAATGCATGAAAAAATAACAAATGAAGTCACGAAGGGTTGAAAATTGATGATGTGGCTTTGAATGGTGCATTTTGAACACATAAAAAGTCTAGAGTTCAAATAAGTTAAAAAAATGAAATCCCTTTGTAACAGACGAGTTTCCGTATGAAACCCTGATACTTCGAAAGAGATTGTCCATTTTGTACACGAAGTGCATCCAGTTTTTGCCATAACCCTCTCTACTTCCTTGCACATGCTATGTGGGTGAAATGATGATACCATGCGACTTTCAACCTTTTCAGAGTTCATTTGAAATGCTTTTCAATTTCAGGGTCTTATAGCTCAAAATAATCAGTAAATGCATGAAAAATATCAAATGAAATTAGAAAGGGTTGAAAATTGATGATGTGGCTTTGAATGGTGCATTTTGAACACAGAAAAAGTCTGGAGTTCAAATAAGTTAAAAAAAATGAAATCCCTTTGTAACAGACGAGTTTCCGTATGAAACCCTGATACTTCGAAAGAGATTGTCAGTTTTGTACACGAAGTGCATCCAGTTTTGGCCGTAACCCTCTCTACTTTCTTGCACATGCTATGTGGGTGAAATGATGATACATGCCAACTTTCAACCTTTTCAGAGTTTATTTGAAATGCTTTTCAATTTCAGGGTCTTATAGCTCAAAATAATCAGTAAATGCATGAAAAATATCAAATGAAGCAGAAAGGGTTAAAATTTGATGATGTGGCTTTGAATGGTGCATTTTGAACAACTAAAAATTCTGGAGTTCAAATAAGTTAAAAAATGAAATCCCTTGGTAATAGACGAGTTTACGTATGAAACCGCGATACTTCGAAAAAGATTGTCCATTTTGTACACGAAGTGCATCCAGTTTTTGCTATAACCCTCTCTACTTTCTTGCACATGCTATGTGGATGAAATGATGATACCATGCCAACTTTCAACCTTTTCAGAGTACATTTGAAATGCTTTTCAATTTCAGGGTCTTATAGCTCAAAATAATCAGTAAATGCATGAAAATAACAAATGAAATTAGAAAGGGTTGAAAATTGATGATGTGGCTTTGAATGGTGCATTTTGAACACAGAAAAAGTCTGGAGTTCAAATAAGTTAACAAAATGAAATCCCTTTGTAATAGACGAGTTTCCGTATGAAACCCTGATACTTCGAAAGAGATTGTCCGTTTTGTACACGAAGTGCATCCACTTTTTGCCGTAACCCTCTCTACTTTCTTGCACATGCTATGTGGGTGAAATGACGATACCATGCCAACTTTCAACCTTTTCAGAGTTTATTTGAAATGCTTTTCAATTTCAGGGTCTTATAGCTCAAAATAATCAGTAAATGCATGAAAAATATCAAATGAAGTGAGAAAGGGTTGAAATTTGATGATGTGGCTTTGAATGGTGCATTTTGAACACATAAAAATTCTGGGGTTCAAATAAGTTAAAAAAATGAAATCCCTTTGTAATAGACGAGTTTCCGTATGAAACCGCGATGCTTCGAAAAAGATTGTCCATTTTGTACACGAAGTGCATCTAGTTTTTGCTATAACCCTCTCTAATTTCTTGCACAAGCTATGTGGATGAAATGATGATACCATGCCAACTTTCAACCTTTTCAGAGTTCATTTGAAATGCTTTTCAATTTCAGGGTCTAATGGCTCAAAATAATCAGTAAATGCATGAAAAATAAGAAATGAAGTTAGAAAGGGTTGAAAATTGATTATGTGGCTTTACACAGTGCATTTTGAACACAGAAAAAGTCTGGAGTTCAAATAAGATACAAAAATGAAATCCATTTGTAACACACGAGTTTCTGTAGAAACCATGATATTTCAAAAGAGATTGTCCGTTTTGTACATGAAGAGCATCCAGTTTTTGCCTTAACCCTCTCTACTTTCTTGCACATGTTATGTGGGTGAAATGATGATTCCATGCCATATTTCAACCTTTTTAGAGTTCATTTGAAATGCTTTTCAATTTCAGGGTCTTATAGCTCAAAATAATCAGTAAATGCATGAAAAAATAACAAATGAAGTCACAAAGGGTTGAAAATTGATGATGTGGCTTTGAATGGTGCATTTTGAACACATAAAAAGTCTGGAGTTCAAATAAGTTAAAAAAATGAAATCCCTTTGTAACAGACGAGTTTCCGTATGAAACCCTGATACTTCGAAAGAGATTGTCCATTTTGTACATGAAGTGCATCCAGTTTTTGCCATAACCCTCTCTACTTCCTTGCACATGCTATGTGGGTGAAATGATGATACCATGCCACTTTCAACCTTTTCAGAGTTCATTTGAAATGATTTTCAATTTCAGGGTCTTATAGCTCAAAATAATCAGTAAATGCATGAAAAATATCAAATGAAATTAGAAAGGGTTGAAAATTGATGATGTGGCTTTGAATGGTGCATTTTGAACACAGAAAAAGTCTGGAGTTCAAATAAGTTAAAAAAAATGAAATCCCTTTGTAACAGACGAGTTTCCGTATGAAACCCTGATACTTCGAAAGAGATTGTCCGTTTTGTACACGAAGTGCATCCAGTTTTTGCCGTAACCCGCTCTACTTTCTTGCACATGCTATGTGGGTGAAATGATGATACATGCCAACTTTCAACCTTTTCAGAGTTTATTTGAAATGCTTTTCAATTTCAGGGTCTTATAGCTCAAAATAATCAGTAAATGCATGAAAAATATCAAATGAAGCAGAAAGGGTTAAAATTTGATGATGTGGCTTTGAATGGTGCATTTTGAACAACTAAAAATTCAGGAGTTCAAATAAGTTAAAAAATGAAATCCCTTGGTAACAGAAGAGTTTACGTATGAAACCGCGATACTTCGAAAAAGATTGTCCATTTTGTACACGAAGTGCATCCAGTTTTTGCTATAACCCTCTCTACTTTCTTGCACATGCTATGTGGATGAAATGATGATACCATGCCAACTTTCAACCTTTTCAGAGTACATTTGAAATGCTTTTCAATTTCAGGGTCTTATAGCTCAAAATAATCAGTAAATGCATGAAAATAACAAATGAAATTAGAAAGGGTTGAAAATTGATGATGTGGCTTTCAATGGTGCATTTTGAACACAGAAAAAGTCTGGAGTTCAAATAAGTTAACAAAATGAAATCCCTTTGTAATAGACGAGTTTCCGTATGAAACCTTGATACTTCGAAAGAGATTGTCCGTTTTGTACACGAAGTGCATCCACTTTTTGCCGTAACCCTCTCTACTTTCTTGCACATGCTATGTGGGTGAAATGACGATACCATGCCAACTTTCAACCTTTTCAGAATTTATTTGAAATGCTTTTCAATTTCAGGGTCTTATAGCTCAAAATAATCAGTAAATGCATGAAAAATATCAAATGAAGTGAGAAAGGGTTGAAATTTGATGATGTGGCTTTGAATGGTGCATTTTGAACACATAAAAATTCTGGAGTTCAAATAAGTTAAAAAAATGAAATCCCTTTGTAATAGACGAGTTTCCGTATGAAACCGCGATGCTTCGAAAAAGATTGTCCGTTTTGTACACAAAGTGCATCCAGTTTTTGCTATAACCCTCTCTAATTTCTTGCACAAGCTATGTGGATGAAATGATGATACCATGCCAACTTTCAACCTTTTCAGAGTTCATTTGAAATGCTTTTCAATTTCAGGGTCTTATGGCTCAAAATAATCAGTAAATGCATGAAAAATAACAAATGAAGTTAGAAAGGGTTGAAAATTGATTATGTGGCTTTACACAGTGCATTTTGAACACAGAAAAAGTCTGGAGTTCAAATAAGATACAAAAATGAAATCCATTTGTAACAGACGAGTTTCTGTAGAAACCCTGATATTTCAAAAGAGATTGTCCGTTTTGTACATGAAGAGCATCCAGTTTTTGCCTTAACCCTCTCTACATTCTTGCACATGCTATGTGGGTGAAATGATGATTCCATGCCATATTTCAACCTTTTTAGAGTTCATTTGAAATGCTTTTCAATTTCAGGGTCTTATAGCTCAAAATAATCAGTAAATGCATGAAAAAATAACAAATGAAGTCACAAAGGGTTGAAAATTGATGATGTGGCTTTGAATGGTGCATTTTGAACACATAAAAAGTCTGGAGTTCAAATAAGTTGAAAAAATGAAATCCCTTTGTAACAGACGAGTTTCCGTATGAAACCCTGATACTTCGAAAGAGATTGTCCATTTTGTACACGAAGTGCATCCAGTTTTTGCCATGACCCTCTCTACTTCCTTGCACATGCTATGTGGGTGAAATGATGATACCATGCCACTTTCAACCTTTTCACAGTTCATTTGAAATGCTTTTCAATTTCAGGGTCTTATAGCTCAAAATAATCAGTAAATGCATGAAAAATATCAAATGAAATTAGAAAGGGTTGAAAATTGATGATGTGGCTTTGAATGGTGCATTTTGAACACAGAAAAAGTCTGGAGTTCAAATAAGTTAAAAAAATGAAATCCCTTTGTAACAGACGAGTTTCCGTATGAAACCCTGATACTTCGAAAGAGATTGTCCGTTTTGTACACGAAGTGCATCCAGTTTTTGCCGTAACCCTCTCTACTTTCTTGCACATGCTATGTGGGTGAAATGATGATACATGCCAACTTTCAACCTTTTCAGAGTTTATTTGAAATGCTTTTCAATTTCAGGGTCTTATAGCTCAAAATAATCAGTAAATGCATGAAAAATATCAAATGAAGCAGAAAGGGTTAAAATTTGATGATGTGGCTTTGAATGGTGCATTTTGAACAACTAAAAATTCTGGAGTTCAAATAAGTTAAAAAATGAAATCCCTTGGTAATAGACGAGTTTACGTATGAAACCGCGATACTTCGAAAAAGATTGTCCATTTTGTACACGAAGTGCATCCAGTTTTTGCTATAACCCTCTCTACTTTCTTGCACATGCTATGTGGATGAAATGATGATACCATGCCAACTTTCAACCTTTTCAGAGTACATTTGAAATGCTTTTCAATTTCAGGGTCTTATAGCTCAAAATAATCAGTAAATGCATGAAAATAACAAATGAAATTAGAAAGGGATGAAAATTGATGATGTGGCTTTGAATGGTGCATTTTAAACACAGAAAAAGTCTGGAGTTCAAATAAGTTAACAAAATGAAATCCCTTTGTAATAGACGAGTTTCCGTATGAAACCCTGATACTTCGAAAGAGATTGTCCGTTTTGTACACGAAGTGCATCCACTTTTTGCCGTAACCCTCTCTACTTTCTTGCACATGCTATGTGGGTGAAATGATGATACATGCCAACTTTCAACCTTTTCAGAGTTTATTTGAAATGCTTTTCAATTTCAGGGTCTTATAGCTCAAAATAATCAGTAAATGCATGAAAAATATCAAATGAAGCAGAAAGGGTTAAAATTTGATGATGTGGCTTTGAATGGTGCATTTTGAACAACTAAAAATTCTGGAGTTCAAATAAGTTAAAAAATGAAATCCCTTGGTAATAGACGAGTTTACGTATGAAACCGCGATACTTCGAAAAAGATTGTCCATTTTGTACACGAAGTGCATCCAGTTTTTGCTATAACCCTCTCTACTTTCTTGCACATGCTATGTGGATGAAATGATAATACCATGCCAACTTTCAACCTTTTCAGAGTACATTTGAAATGCTTTTCAATTTCAGGGTCTTATAGCTCAAAATAATCAGTAAATGCATGAAAATAACAAATGAAATTATAAAGGGTTGAAAATTGATGATGTGGCTTTGAATGGTGCATTTTAAACACAGAAAAAGTCTGGAGTTCAAATAAGTTAACAAAATGAAATCCCTTTGTAATAGACGAGTTTCCGTATGAAACCCTGATACTTCGAAAGAGATTGTCCGTTTTGTACACGAAGTGCATCCACTTTTTGCCGTAACCCTCTCTACTTTCTTGCACATGCTATGTGGGTGAAATGACGATACCATGCCAACTTTCAACCTTTTCAGAGTTTATTTGAAATGCTTTTCAATTTCACGGTCTTATAGCTCAAAATAATCAGTAAATGCATGAAAAATATCAAATGAAGTGAGAAAGGGTTGAAATTTGATGATGTGGCTTTGAATGGTGCATTTTGAACACATAAAAATTCTGGAGTTCAAATAAGTTAAAAAATGAAATCCCTTTGTAATAGACGAGTTTCCGTATGAAACCGCGATGCTTCGAAAAAGATTGTCCGTTTTGTACACGAAGTGCATCTAGTTTTTGCTATAACCCTCTCTAATTTCTTGCACAAGCTATGTGGATGAAATGATGATACCATGCCAACTTTCAACCTTTTCAGAGTTCATTTGAAATGCTTTTCAATTTCAGGGTCTTATGGCTCAAAATAATCAGTAAATGCATGAAAAATAACAAATGAAGTTAGAAAGGGTTGAAAATTGATTATGTGGCTTTACACAGTGCATTTTGAACACAGAAAAAGTCTGGAGTTCAAATAACATACAAAAATGAAATCCATTTGTAACAGACGAGTTTCGGTAGAAACCCTGATATTTCAAAAGAGATTGTCCGTTTTGTACATGAAGAGCATCCAGTTTTTGCCTTAACCCTCTCTTCTTTCTTGCACATGCTATGTGGGTGAAATGATGATTCCATGCCATATTTCAACCTTTTTAGAGTTCATTTGAAATGCTTTTCAATTTCAGGGTCTTATAGCTCAAAATAATCAGTAAATGCATGAAAAAATAACAAATGAAGTCACAAAGGGTTGAAAATTGATGATGTGGCTTTGAATGGTGCATTTTGAACACATAAAAAGTCTGGAGTTCAAATAAGTTAAAAAAATGAAATCCCTTTGTAACAGACGAGTTTCCGTATGAAACCCTGATACTTCGAAAGAGATTGTCCATTTTGTACACGAAGTGCATCCAGTTTTTGCCATAACCCTCTCTACTTCCTTGCACATGCTATGTGGGTGAAATGATGATACCATGCCACTTTCAACCTTTTCAGAGTTCATTTGAAATGCTTTTCAATTTCAGGGTCTTATAGCTCAAAATAATCAGTAAATGCATGAAAAATATCAAATGAAATTAGAAAGGGTTGAAAATTGATGATGTGGCTTTGAATGGTGCATTTTGAACACAGAAAAAGTCTGGAGTTCAAATAAGTTAAAAAAAATGAAATCCCTTTGTAACAGACGAGTTTCCGTATGAAACCCTGATACTTCGAAAGAGATTGTCCGTTTTGTACACGAAGTGCATCTAGTTTTTGCCGTAACCCTCTCTACTTTCTTGCACATGCTATGTGGGTGAAATGATGATACATGCCAACTTTCAACCTTTTCAGAGTTTATTTGAAATGCTTTTCAATTTCAGGGTCTTATAGCTCAAAATAATTAGTAAATGCATGAAAAATATCAAATGAAGCAGAAAGGGTTAAACTTTGATGATGTGGCTTTGATTGGTGCGTTTTGAACAACTAAAAATTCTGGAGTTCAAATAAGTTAAAAAATGAAATCCGTTGGTAATAGACGAGTTTACGTATGAAACCGCGATACTTTGAAAAAGATTGTCCATTTTGTACACGAAGTGCATCCAGTTTTTGCTATAACCCTCTCTACTTTCTTGCACATGCTATGTGGATGAAATGATGATACCATGCCAACTTTCAACCTTTTCAGAGTACATTTGAAATGCTTTTCAATTTCAGGGTCTTATAGCTCAAAATAATCAATAAATGCATGAAAATAACAAATGAAATTAGAAAGGGTTGAAAATTGATGATGTGGCTTTGAATGGTGCATTTTGAACACAGAAAAAGTCTGGAGTTCAAATAAGTTAACAAAATGAAATCCCTTTGTAATAGACGAGTTTCCGTATGAAACCCTGATACTTCGAAAGAGATTGTCCGTTTTGTACACGAAGTGCATCCACTTTTTGCCGTAACCCTCTCTACTTTCTTGCACATGCTATGTGGGTGAAATGACGATACCATGCCAACTTTCAACCTTTTCAGAGTTTATTTGAAATGCTTTTCAATTTCAGGGTCTTATAGCTCAAAATAATCAGTAAATGCATGAAAAATATCAAATGAAGTGAGAAAGGGTTGAAATTTGATGATGTGGCTTTGAATGGTGCATTTTGAACACATAAAAATTCTGGAGTTCAAATAAGTTAAAAAAATGAAATCCGTTTGTAATAGACGAGTTTCCGTATGAAACCGCGATGCTTCGAAAAAGATTGTCCGTTTTGTACACGAAGTGTATCCAGTTTTTGCTATAACCCTCTCTAATTTCTTGCACAAGCTATGTGGATGAAATGATGATACCATGCCAACTTTCAACCTTTTCAGAGTTCATTTGAAATGCTTTTCAATTTCAGGGTCTTATGGCTCAAAATAATCAGTAAATGCATGAAAAATAACAAATGAAGTTAGAAAGGGTTGAAAATTGATGATGTGGCTTTACACAGTGCATTTTGAACACATAAAAAGTCTGGAGTTCAAATAAGATACAAAAATGAAATCCATTTGTAACAGACGAGTTTCTGTAGAAACCCTGATATTTCAAAAGAGATTGTTCGTTTTGTACACGAAGAGCATCCAGTTTTTGCCTTAACCCTCTCTACTTTCTTGCACATGCTATGTGGGTGAAATGATGATTCCATGCCAACTTTCAACCTTTTTAGAGTTCATTTGAAATGCATTTCAATTTCAGGGTCTTATAGCTCAAAATAATCGGTAAATGCATGAAAAAATAACAAATGAAGTCACAAAGGGTTGAAAATTGATGATGTGGCTTTGAATGGTGCATTTTGAACACAGAAAAAGTCTGGAGTTCAAATAAGTGAAAAAAAATGAAATCCCTTTGTAACAGACGAGTTTCCGTATGAAACCCTGATACTTCGAAAGAGATTGTCCGTTTTGTAATAGAAGTGCATCCAGTTTTTGCCGTAACCCTCTCTACTTTCTTGCACATGCTATGTGGGTGAAATGATGATACATGCCAACTTTCAACCTTTTCAGAGTTTATTTGAAATGCTTTTCAATTTCAGGGTCTTATAGCTCAAAATAATTAGTAAATGCATGAAAAATATCAAATGAAGCAGAAAGGGTTAAAATTTGATGATGTGGCTTTGAATGGTGCATTTTGAACAACTAAAAATTCTGGAGTTCAAATAAGTTAAAAAATGAAATCCCTTGGTAATAGACGAGTTTACGTATGAAACCGCGATACTTCGAAAAAGATTGTCCATTTTGTACACGAAGTGCATCCAGTTTTTGCTATAACCCTCTCTACTTTCTTGCACATGCTATGTGGATGAAATGATGATACCATGCCAACTTTCAACCTTTTCAGTGTACATTTGAAATGCTTTTCAATTTCAGGGTCTTATAGCTCAAAATAATCA
Organism: Aegilops umbellulata; assembly: GCA_032464435.1. Lineage (NCBI taxonomy): Eukaryota > Viridiplantae > Streptophyta > Magnoliopsida > Poales > Poaceae > Aegilops > Aegilops umbellulata. Next base: position 62,635,798 of record CP136059.1, on the reverse strand, counting down.
GTAAATGCATGAAAATAACAAATGAAATTAGAAAGGGTTGAAAATTGATGATGTGGCTTTGAATGGTGCATTTTGAACACAGAAAAAGTCTGGAGTTCAAATAAGTTAACAAAATGAAATCCCTTTGTAATAGACGAGTTTCCGTATGAAACCCTGATACTTCGAAAGAGATTGTCTGTTTTGTACACGAAGTGCATCCACTTTTTGCCGTAACCCTCTCTACTTTCTTGCACATGCTATGTGGGTGAAATGACGATACCATGCCAACTTTCAACCTTTTCAGAGTTTATTTGAAATGCTTTTCAATTTCAGGGTCTTATAGCTCAAAATAATCAGTAAATGCATGAAAAATATCAAATGAAGTGAGAAAGGGTTGAAATTTGATGATGTGGCTTTGAATGGTGCATTTTGAACACATAAAAATTCTGGAGTTCAAATAAGTTAAAAAAATGAAATCCCTTTGTAATAGACGAGTTTCCGTATGAAACCGCGATGCTTCGAAAAAGATTGTCCGTTTTGTACACGAAGTGCATCCAGTTTTTGCTATAACCCTCTCTAATTTCTTGCACAAGCTATGTGGATGAAATGATGATACCATGCCAACTTTCAACCTTTTCAGAGTTCATTTGAAATGCTTTTCAATTTCAGGTTCTTATGGCTCAAAATAATCAGTAAATGCATGAAAAATAACAAATGAAGTTAGAAAGGGTTGAAAATTGATGATGTGGCTTTACACAGTGCATTTTGAACACATAAAAAGTCTGGAGTTCAAATAAGATACAAAAATGAAATCCATTTGTAACAGACGAGTTTCTGTAGAAACCCTGATATTTCAAAAGAGATTGTCCGTTTTGTACACGAAGAGCATCCAGTTTTTGCCTTAACCCTCTCTACTTTCTTGCACATGCTATGTGGGTGAAATGATGATTCCATGCCAACTTTCAACCTTTTTAGAGTTCATTTGAAATGCTTTTCAATTTCAGGGTCTTATAGCTCAAAATAATCGGTAAATGCGTGAAAAAATAACAAATGAAGTCACAAAGGGTTGAAAATTGATGATGTGGCTTTGAATGGTGCATTTTGAACACATAAAAAGTCTGGAGTTCAAATAAGTTAAAAAAATGAAATCCCTTTGTAACAGACGAGTTTCCGTATGAAACCCTGATACTTTGAAAGAGATTGTCCGTTTTGTACACGAAGTGCATCCAGTTTTTGCCGTAACCCTCTCTACTTTCTTGCACATGCTATGTGGGTGAAATGATGATACCATGCCAACTTTCTACCTTTTCAGAGTTTATTTGAAATGCTTTTCAATTTCAGGGTCTTATAGCTCAAAATAATCAGTAAATGCATGAAAAATATGAAATGAAATTAGAAAGGGTTGAAAATTGATGATGTGGCTTTGAATGGTGCATTTTGAACACAGAAAAAGTCTGGAGTTGAAATAAGTTAAAATAATGAAATCCCTTTGTAACAGATGAGTTTCCGAATGAAACCCTGATACTTCGAAAGAGATTGTCCGTTTTGTACACGAAGTGCATCCAGTTTTTGCCGTAACCCTCTCTACTTTCTTGCACATGCTGTGTGGGTGAAACGATGATACCATGCCACTTTCAACGTTTTCAGAGTTCATTTGAAATGCTTTTCAATTTCAGGGTCTTATAGCTCAAAATAATTAGTAAATGCATGAAAAATATCAAATGAAGCAGAAAGGGTTAAAATTTGATGATGTGGCTTTGAATGGTGCATTTTGAACAACTAAAAATTCTGGAGTTCAAATAAGTTAAAAAATGAAATCCCTTGGTAATAGACGAGTTTACGTATGAAACCGCGATACTTCGAAAAAGATTGTCCATTTTGTACACGAAGTGCATCCAGTTTTTGCTATAACCCTCTCTACTTTCTTGCACATGCTATGTGGATGAAATGATGATACCATGCCAACTTTCAACCTTTTCAGTGTACATTTGAAATGCTTTTCAATTTCAGGGTCTTATAGCTCAAAATAATCAGTAAATGCATGAAAATAACAAATGAAATTAGAAAGGGTTGAAAATTGATGATGTGGCTTTGAATGGTGCATTTTGAACACAGAAAAAGTCTGGAGTTCAAATAAGTTAACAAAATGAAATCCCTTTGTAATAGACGAGTTTCCGTATGACACCCTGATACTTCGAAAGAGATTGTCCGTTTTGTACACGAAGTGCATCCACTTTTTGCCGTAACCCTCTCTACTTTCTTGCACATGCTATGTGGGTGAAATGACGATACCATGCCAACTTTCAACCTTTTCAGAGTTTATTTGAAATGCTTTTCAATTTCAGGGTCTTATAGCTCAAAATAATCAGTAAATGCATGAAAAATATCAAATGAAGTGAGAAAGGGTTGAAATTTGATGATGTGGCTTTGAATGGTGCATTTTGAACACATAAAAATTCTGGAGTTCAAATAAGTTAAAAAAATGAAATCCCTTTGTAATAGACGAGTTTCCGTATGAAACCGCGATGCTTCGAAAAAGATTGTCCGTTTTGTACACGAAGTGCATCCAGTTTTTGCTATAACCCTCTCTAATTTCTTGCACAAGCTATGTGGATGAAATGATGATACCATGCCAACTTTCAACCTTTTCAGAGTTCATTTGAAATGCTTTTCAATTTCAGGGTCTTATGGCTCAAAATAATCAGTAAATGCATGAAAAATAACAAATGAAGTCAGAAATGGTTGAAAATTGATGATGTGGCTCTGAATGGTGCATTTTGAACACAGAAAAAGTCTGGAGTTCAATTAAGTTAAAAAATGAAATCCCTTTGTAATAGACGAGTTTCCGTATGAATCTCTGATACTCCGAAAGAGATTGTTCACTTTGTACACGAAGTGCATCCAGTTTTTGCCGTAACCCACTCTACTTTCTTGCACATGCTATGTGGATGAAATGATGATACCATGCCAACTTTCAACCTTTTCAGAGTTCATTTGAAATGCTTTTCAATTTCAGGGTCTTATAGCTCAAAATTGTGACGCCCTCGATTCAATCGTACACTAATCATACACGCAAATGTATACGATCAAGATCAAGGACTCACGGGAAGATATCACAACACAACTCTAGATACAAATTAAAATAATACAAGCTTTATATTACAAGCCAGGGGCCTCGAGGGCTCGAATACATAAGCTCGAAAACACAAGGGTCACTGGAAGCAACAATATCTGAGTACAGACATGAGTTAGACAAGTTTGCCTTAAGAAGGCTAGCACAAAAGCAACATCGATCGAAAAGACAAGGCCTCCTGCCTGGGAGCCTCCTAACTACTCCTGGTCGTCGGCGGTCTCCACGTAGTTGTAGGCATTGCCGGTGACAGCTGGCTCCTGGGCTCCGACATCTAGTTGCATCAACCGGAAAGAAGAAGAAAGGGGGAAAAGGGGGAGCAAAGCAACCGTGAGTACTCATCCAAAGTACTCGCAAGCAAGGATCTACACTACATATGCAACATTATCAAAGGAAGGCTGTATATGTGGACTGGGCTGCAGAAATGCCAGAATAGAGAGAAGGCCTAGTCCTATCGAAGACTAGCATCTTCTGGAAACCACCATCTTGCAGCAAATAGGAGGGAGTAGAGTAGCATAAAGTAAAGTAGTAGAAGTGTTATCAACCTCGGCCGGAGATCCTTTCTCGACTCCCTACGAGAAAGGCATCCCAGAGCCATACTATCCAGTTATCATCACAATCCAATTCTCATCACCATCCAGTTCTCATCACAAGTATCAAGTTCTAGTTGTATCGATCGGGATACAACTCCAAGTGTCTGTTACCATATGATAGGCTATCGATAGATGTTTTCTTCCCTGCAGGGGTGCACCAACTTACCCACCACGCTCGCTTAACTCCGGCCGGACACACTTTCCTGGGTCATGCCCGGCCTCGGCCAAACAATACGCCGAAACCCGACCTAGGCTTAATAGAGAGGTCAGCACGCCGGACTAAACCTATGCCCCCAGGGGTCATGGGCCATCTCCCCGGAAACTCCTGCACGTTGCGTACGTGGCCGGTGAGGAGACCTAGCTACCTCCTTAAAAAGGAAGGAGCTTACCAGTCCAACCTGGCGCGCGCCGCTCAGTCGCTGACATCTATTAAGCTTCAGCTGATGCCTACGACGCAGAACGCCCATACTATGCCCACGTGATGGTTAGTGCTATCAGGCCAGAGGCCCCTCGGATCAAAAAGCCAAATCGTAGTGGATTTGGAACGCGCGGTAACAAGCAGAGACTCACGAAAGATGTGACCCCGTTGCCCCATCTCGAGGACTTGCGGCAAGGGCTAGGAATGCCCGGCCATGCCTCGGAATTATCTCGCGGGCACCCTCCAGGTCAACTCGACTCCACATCACTCGCCATTAAGCTCGCGCGGGTACCCCTCAGGGCCGACCCGTCTTTAGTAACATGGTTCAACGTAAAGTCATAGTAACCATAGTAACTGTGTGTCCAAACATCAAGGGGAAAACCCGAGGAATCACCCCCGGTGAATTCCACTCGATGTAATCATCAAGGTGAACGTAAGAGGAACCACCCCCGAGGTTCACACTTGAGGGGTTGCACGACAGAGTCGTATCGGAAGTGGTTGAGGCGGAATCACCCTCGATGACCACGATCGAATAGCTACACTACAGGGTTAATATCAGAAGTGCTGTAGAGGTTTCACCCTCGGCACTCGATAGTAACCCAGTAGTGTCGAGCAACTAAGGGGAAAGTGATGTGCGGTGCCGGGTGACGAGGATACGTACCTAGGGTAGGGTAACTTATCATACCTGAGGTACCCAATCAAGGACATGACTCCTACAATGAAAGACATTCTAAGAAGTATCAACATTTCAGTCGACCTGGTCAGCCCAGTCGACGGACACGAGCGTACTCGACCAGAAGCACATGCAGTCGACCATGAAGACAGCCACTCGACTATAAGAAGACCTAAAGGCACTGCCTACAAACGGTCATCTCATAAGTAGCTTTTATGGCCTTCATGGTCCTTTATTACGGGCGTTACCAGTAACCCCCTCTCTTTATGTACATTAAACTCCTTGTAACGTGGGTTGGCTGGGGTCCTGGCGAACTCTATATAAGCCACCCCCCTCCACTAGGACAAGTGATGCGGAGCATCCTATGGACATCACCATGTCAAGAGTCCGTTCGGCGAGTGACACGTGTGACATCTACTTCACATACACAAAGGTGAATCATCTCCTTTACACGTGCTCACTTGACCCCTTCGAGGATGGTATACTGCTTGACACTCCACTCGTGTGCATGCATAGGTATTGTCGAAACACTACGGACGACGAGGAGGAGTGCAAGCGCCAGGGAACAACTACACCATCCACAAGAGAAGCATGGAAGAGAAGGAGGAAGAAGACCCAGGATGAGCGGTACTACCGCCCACACCAAGCGGCACTACCGCTTGCAAGCGGTACTACCGCCCTCCCAAGCGGTACTACCGCTCTGCCTGTGCGCAGCCACGGGCCTTTGGCCTTGTATCCCTCTCCCACTTACCCCTTCGTGGCTAAGACTATAAATAGACCACCTCCACCTCCTTTCTAGGGTTAGCAAAGTAGTAGCTCATTAGAGATAGAGCTTTGCTCATCCATACCGGATCGTCTCTTCGAGAGTGACCGCGGCCCCTCTACGGAGAAGATCCACCTTGGATTCAAGACCTCCATGTGAGCATGTGAGAAGATCCTTCGGGATATCAAGACCTCAACTCCTCCAAGGATTGGGATGAACGCTACCTTGTATCTTTCCCTTTGTTGTTCATGTACCTTGTGGATCTTGTGTGTTCGATTGTCTAGTGGATGTGTGATTGGACTTGTTCTTGAGTGTTTCCCCTTGTGTTTTCTCTCCGTTCTTCCCCGTGTTCGTCGTGTTCTTCGAGGGATCTCGCTCCTTTCGTGAAAGATCGGCCATCTAGGGTTCCACCCTACATCATCTTGGATCAGAGCCAGCTCTAGCTCATGATCATCTTGGATCAGAGCTTAGGTTTATCACGAATTTGGAGCCTCCCCGTTTTGTTTTCTAGCTTGATTTTGTTGATTTCGTCCTAAATTCGAAAATTCCCCACCAAAAATAGCCCCAATTTTTTTTGTGATTTGTTGGTTTGATGAAGTTTTGTTGGATTTGATCCATGGATTTGCTTGGTTTCGAGTGGATCTAGCATATCCCCAAGTTTCCCCACTTTCCATCCACGAAATCTCTCCAATTTTGACCCCGAAATCACCCATTTCCGCCCCAAAATCGCGTCCCGATTCGATCTGCGAAGAATCCCGTCACGAGCGGTACTACCGCCCATCCGAGCGGCACTACCGCTTAGCACCTCCAAGCGGTACTACCGCCCTTCCAAGCGGCACTACCGCCCCTCCCAGAGCCAGATTTTGCGAAAAAACCCGACACGAGCGGTACTACCGCCCATCCCAAGCGGTACTACCGCTTACAAGCGGTACTACCGCCCACCCGAGCGGTACTACCGCCCATGCCAGTTTCAGCATTCCGAGTTTCACCGTTTTGTCCATAACTTTTCACTCCGAACTCCGATTTGAGTGTTCTTTGGCTCGTTTTGAAGCTATCGACGTGCCCGAGGTCCTCATCTTGGTTTCACCACCTTTTGACTCCATAAATTTTTTTGAACTTTGGCATCTTTGCCTAGGGCTTCCACCACATCCTCCGCATAACCACCACCGACTTCCGCAACCTAACCAATTTTATTCCCCATCACATTTGAGGTTGTTTGAGTTGTGATTTGAGTCTCCTAAGGTGTTTAGGCTACTTAGGGACGGTTGCTTCTTCATCAACCACCACCATAACTTCCGTATAGACTTACCCAACACACACTTCCGCCATCCCAACCTAACCCAATTTTGTTTGTGTTGTGAGTTGTGTCTCCTAAGGTGTTTCGGCTACTTAGGGACCGTGCTTCCAACTCCGACACCACGTATAGTACACCGATTTACCCTCGATTTCCGCATTGTGTCTCAAAACCCCATCATTGCATTGAGGCAATCCCATTGAGCTTCCGCAACCACCACCACATTCCCGCTACCACCGTTTGAATTTTGTCCTTGAGATTTTGAGTTGTGGTTTTTCCGTTTCCTAAGGTGTTTCGGCTACTTAGGGACGAGTCTCCATCATCTTTGTATCTACATCAAGAACACCACCACTCATCATCGCAACGGACGGTAACCTCGACGACACCATTGTATATTTCCCTTGCACATTGCATTGATAACCCCTAGCCCATTTTGCGTCACTTACCTATCGAGACTAGCCATTTGAGTATTGCCCGGCAATGTTACTTGTGCACATTAGTGGTCTACACCTCCCATTGCATACATACCATATCATATTGGTACCATATCATCTCTTGTGCCAAAGTTTGTTCCCGCATATACACAATTGCTATCTTGGTTTGTGCGTTTCGCAAAGTGACCATACATACAAAAAAAGAGAATAAGCTTTTAAGCAAAAGAGAAGAGCAAAGAAGCTTGTAAGCAAGTGCCATAGCATCATACCACATTGCATATAAGATTGTCATATCCGATCATCTTGGATCAAACACCGGGAACCATACATATATAGCATACTTGGGATAGAAGTTTATCCATTTTGCATATCATAGGTTGTGCACAAGTGTCGTATCCGCCTATAGAGCAATCGTGCTAGCGTCTCTCTTGAGTTGTGCAACACGAGCGTTTTCCGTGGACTCCACATTTTGTGCTCATTCCTTGGTTGCACGACCCCATCTATCTATCTGTGTGTGTGTTTCCGTGTGCCATTCTTTGCTATTGGTCTACTTGTTTCACTTGCGAATTTGTGAATCTCTTTCAACATTATTGACTCTTGCTAACATTTTGCATTAAATTTTTGTGCCACTATCCTCACCGAGCTACACCATAAGCTTTAGTTTGTAGGTGTGAGTGAACAAGTCCGGTACCAATTCCACTATTCTTTCATCTCACATTGAGTGAAACGAGATACATCCTCAACTTCGGGAAAAGGTAACTTGGTATTGTTTATCTCATTTCCTACTCACCTCTACTCGAGTCTTGTGATGGATAGGCAAGGCATTTCACCCTCGGTCTACAACAACGATGAGTTCGATGCCAAGAACCACTACACCGACGCCAAGATGCAAGCTCAAATGGAGGAGATCAAAGCACTCATCAAGGCCTACAAGAGATCTTCCTCATCTTCGAGAAGACGCTCAAGAGCACATTCTTCCGAGCTACCATCTCCGGCAAGCTCACATCGGCATCGACACCATCACCACCAAGAACGTGAAGGTCAAGAGCTCAACACCAACAACCGCTCAACGACTTCACCATCTCCCTTGGCATCTTCGCCAAGCGACTTCAAGGCATCTTCGCCTTCGGATATACGGCATCTTCGCCAACAAGCACCTCAAGACTACGCTCAAGAGAAGCTCCCCAAGCTCAAGTCCGCGACCTCCACGAGCTACTACGACCTCGACACCGACCATGAGATTCCTTTCTATGGGACTCTAGAACCCGAGGAGTATCTCGAGTGGGAGCGTTTGATGGACGACTACCTCAAGCTACATCAAGTTCCTCCCGAAGATCAAGTGAAGTGCGCCACAAGAAACTTCCACGACTACGCCTCGACATGGTGGTTTCATACACCTTCGGAGAGCTATGACATGAGTTGGCCCAAGACGAAGAGAGCTTTGCGGCGAGAGTTTGTGCCTCCAACCTACACGGAACAACTTCTACGCCAATGGGAGAACACCATCCAAGGATCCAAGTCCATCGACGAGTATTTCAAGGAGATGAAGATTGCCTTGCGGCGAGCCGGCGTGGATGACCCCATGTCAATGAAGTTCCACTTCATGATGGGATTGAACAACGACATCTCCAAGACTATCTTCCTAGAGAACTACAAGTCCCTCGACGACTACTACATTGGTGCTCTCAAGGCGGAACAAGAACTCATGAAGGTCAAGGCTTCTCCACCCCAAGCACACTTCTCGAAGACCAAACTCAAAGACGACGAGTATGAGGCTAGTACCACCAAGATGTCCAAGCCCGATGAGCTTCAAGACGATGCCCCCAAGTTCGACTTCACCGCCATCCCTCTTTGTGGCATTGACGATGTCGAGTCTACTTCGACTTTTTTTCAAGATGGTGCGGCGATGAGTACGACTATGGAGACCATCAAGGACCAAGATTTGGAGGCGAGCGACTTGGTGACGAGCACGGATGATGCTTCCATGTTAGGAGGCGAGAGCGATGATGTGCCATCTTCGGCCTTCATCCACGGCGACGGTGACGCGATGATCGAGCATGGGATTTTCCCTTCGGTCATGGAGGAGAGAGATGATGTGCCATCTTCGGCCTTCATCCATGGTGACAACGACGAGATGGTTGAGCATGGGATTTTCCCTTCGACCACGGCGACGTATGATGACTTGAGTGACTTGTGCCACCATATTGAGAGTGAGAGGGACTTCACCACTAGCCACATATGTGATGAGTTGCCCCAATTCCCATGTGAGGAGAGCCACAACCCCCACCACTTGAGTGAGATGAGTGACTCCACCATACATGAGATTGAGTGCACCTACATTGAGGGAGTGAGTGAGCCACCACATAGAGAGAGTGAGGCCACTATGATTTCTAACGACTTAACCTCTACCTCTATTGTGTCTTCTCATTTGGTGCTAGGTTCCATATATGATGACGCGCCGATTCGCGACGACTACGTCCTTCCTTTGGACACGACGATGGCCATGGTGGACGATGATGAACCCCCCACATGGTACCATCAAGTTGCAACCTCACCTACAACACATGAGCTACGCTCCAAAGGTAACATAGGTGATGGTGCTTCTCTTGTCCCACTAGTGGACATTCTTGACATTGATTGCTTGCATGATGTTGATCAACCTATTTCCATGCTTCATGCTAGTGCGACTTCTTCATGTCATGACTTACCAATTTATGATGAATATGATGATGAGCATGTTGATTTGCCTAGTTGTGATGCTATGCTTCATAGGATATCATGTGAAAATTCTTTAGGTCACATCATGTTTGACAATCCGCTTGACTTGTCATATGCTATGCATGAGATCAATCATATGTCATATTTGCAATCTCTTCATAGTGACTATGCATATGCCATTAAACTAAACCCAATTTGCACTTATGGCATAGATGACAAGCCCATGGTTATCGGCATTTGTTTTTCTTGTGATGATATTGATATGCTCCCTTTGCATCATTTATCTCATATGCCATGCCATGACTACCTAGCTTCGGATATGCATTGTTTTGGATGTTGTCCATTTTCTCCATATGATGTTTCAAATATTGCTCATGAGGAGACACCCATAGTTTCCTCATACATGTTAGGAGATTTTGATTCATCCTATCCATTGCATGATCCCAATACTTGTGTGCACAATATGCTTCCCATGAATAAACATGATATTGTTGTGCCATATACTAGTATGCTCAATTTGCATCCCCATAGTGTCATACATAACAACTATTCTTTCATGATGGATGACATGTTCTTATACCATGCATCAAATTTCTTTGAGCGATGCTTATCTTGTGCTAACACTCACTTGCACATGCACATCATGATGGATGATGTGTACATTTACCACACACACAATTTCTTTCGTTTGTGTCTCTTTTGTGTAGGTACCCATGAATACTTGTCAACCTCGCAATCCCACGAGTTGACAAAACGAGCTCTAGAGAGCAACGACGATTTGGGATCCCGTGGACTATCCTTACCACCATTCCATTTGCGCAAGGACTACGCACATTTCTTTTACTTGGCCCTCACATGGTTATGGGTTGTTGTCCATTATATATCCTTTGCCCATCTTTCCATGTTCACTTTGCATGATATGCCCATTCCTATGCCTTTGCCATGCATTTGTGACCCATGCTTTGCATTACACATGATGATTGATTCTAGTACTTGTATGTGTATTTGCAAGCATGGTGGAGATATTGTTTGTTATTGCCATGATTGCTTTGTGCCCCATGCCTATGATGATACTATGATCTTCATTTGTGTTCGTGCTTGCGATATGTCATGTACATTGCCTTTGCCTATTCTTTGCTCACATGACATGATTGCCATGATTTCCTCTAGTGTGTTGCATCTTCGCTCCACTAGCTTGCACGATTTGCTTACTATGATTGCTTGCCTTGTTGCATCACCAATGATTCATACTTGCTCATTTCATGCGGTTGATGACAACTATTTCCATGCTTTGCACATGATTGTTATTGCTTCTTGTCATTTATCTCCATGTGTTGCCTCTCTCATGCTAGATGATTTGCCATGTATTGAGTGCAACAATGCCCTTAGTCTTGATAATGAGTTTGCCCCCATAGCATTCTCACATATAATTGGAGATTTTGACATATTCCTTGTGAAGCATGCTTGTCTTACCTCTTTGCACCATATACCTCGTGCCATGAATATAGCCATTGTTGCATCATATTATTCATGCACTTGTGCTTCTAATGGTTATGTGCAAAAGAAGAAAACCATCATGATGGATGATGTGTTTATCTACCATGCACATACGTTCTTTGCTTTCTTGTGTGCATGTGTAGGATACTTGGACTTTGTGTCGACTTCCACGTCACGTGAGTTGACCATTCGAGCTCTTGAGAGCGAACCACCTTCTACCACAACGATTCTACATCACACTTGCTTGTGCTTCGGCATTGTGAAGGATGCACAAGGACACGCCTTCAAGGTGACATCTTTCTTGAGCATGGATATTGCGGATCATACTACTTGTGTTGCTTGCACGACGAGACTTATTGTTCATCTTGGATCACTTGATTACACACTTGTTAGAGATCTTGCTTCGACTTGTCATTTTAACCATTCCATGCATCATGATATATATGCCTTGTGTGTTGCATCCAATTCTTGGATTATTTTCTCCTCTTATATGTTTGGTTGCAACAATGTCATAACTTCACATATGCCATGTCCCATTGCTTGTCACATGATTGACTTGATTGCCTCACACATGATGAACAATTGCTCTTTCTATTGTGTTGAGTGCCACACTATGTTCACTACACCCTATGCACATTATGCTTGGATTGTCTTGCACTTGACCTATGTGTTTAGACACTTCATTTTATTTGGTGTTGTGAATGATTCATATGCCTACCATAGACCTTTCATTGAGCAAATTGTGAATGCTTGCTATGACTTTGAGGTAGATGCTAAATCTCTTGTTACACATATTTGCATCCCTACCTCACATTTACATGCTTGTCCCCATGATATCTTTGCTTGTGCTCAATTTATGTGCTTACATACCATGTCACAATCCTTTGTCAAACCATATGCTTTGCATGATGACGACACTTGTTTGGTGACTCACCTCTTGAATGCTTGGGTTTGCCCTAACGCTAACCACATTTGTTTTTCCAAGTGTTTGTTGTCCTTACTTCTTTTGAAGAATTCACTACACGGTGCGACATTGGAGAGTGCACATTTCGAACTTCAAGATGACAAGTACTTGGTGAACGTCCACTTCTACACGGCGAAGCCATCTCTTTCCCATGGTGATTTGGTTTTCGATCCGAGGTCGGATCTTTCCCAAGGGAGGGGAGATGATGCGGAGCATCCTATGGACATCACCATGTCAAGAGTCCGTTCGGCGAGTGACACGTGTGACATCTACTTCACATACACAAAGGTGAATCATCTCCTTTACACGTGCTCACTTGACCCCTTCGAGGATGGTATACTGCTTGACACTCCACTCGTGTGCATGCATAGGTATTGTCGAAACACTACGGACGACGAGGAGGAGTGCAAGCGCCAGGGAACAACTACACCATCCACAAGAGAAGCATGGAAGAGAAGGAGGAAGAAGACCCAGGATGAGCGGTACTACCGCCCACACCAAGCGGCACTACCGCTTGCAAGCGGTACTACCGCCCTCCCAAGCGGTACTACCGCTCTGCCTGTGCGCAGCCACGGGCCTTTGGCCTTGTATCCCTCTCCCACTTACCCCTTCGTGGCTAAGACTATAAATAGACCACCTCCACCTCCTTTCTAGGGTTAGCAAAGTAGTAGCTCATTAGAGATAGAGCTTTGCTCATCCATACCGGATCGTCTCTTCGAGAGTGACCGCGGCCCCTCTACGGAGAAGATCCACCTTGGATTCAAGACCTCCATGTGAGCATGTGAGAAGATCCTTCGGGATATCAAGACCTCAACTCCTCCAAGGATTGGGATGAACGCTACCTTGTATCTTTCCCTTTGTTGTTCATGTACCTTGTGGATCTTGTGTGTTCGATTGTCTAGTGGATGTGTGATTGGACTTGTTCTTGAGTGTTTCCCCTTGTGTTTTCTCTCCGTTCTTCCCCGTGTTCGTCGTGTTCTTCGAGGGATCTCGCTCCTTTCGTGAAAGATCGGCCATCTAGGGTTCCACCCTACATCAACAAGGGTTCGCAACTTTGTAACACACACACACATAATCCAGTCGACTGCCTCCGGGCTCCGAGACGTAGGGCTGTTACTTCCTCAGAGAAGGTCCCGAACTCGTAAAACTCCTTGCGCATACAACTACTCCATAGCTAGGATCTTGCCTCTCCATACTTACCCCCCATTCTCACTGTCAGACTTAGAACCACGACAGTTGGCGCCCACCTTGGGGCAGGTGTTCTAAGCGATTTGTTGGAGGAGTTGGGATTCTTTCACCCCACATCATGTTTTCGAGCGGAGTCATGGTCGAGAGCCGCGAGATCCGTCTCGGCGCTCTCTCCTTCATCGTTGACAACTCTGCTTGGCTGCAGGAGGCTCCACTCGACGTGGACGCGCTTCCTGCGCGCGGAGCCACGCATTTTCGCGCATGCGTCCGCGGCGTCCTCCTGCGGCAACCGTCGACCCAGTACGGGTCAGCATTCGTTTCCCCATCGTCGTCATCAGTTTCCCACCGGCGCAAGCGCACCGGTCGGTCGAGACTCCAGCGGTGGGTGAAGCACGCACTGGCCCGCCAGTCGGCCATCCCCCAAGTCGCGGCAATCGAGCCCGGCGAGTCACTCTACGGCCTGTTCGACCTGTCGACTGGCTCCATAGAGACTGCGTCCGAGTGCGACAGCAGTGATCCGGCGGCGGAAGTACTAATGGTCGACGGACCACGTAGTCCCCCCGGATTCCCCCACACCGAAGAGGTTGCCGCAGGGGGGATTCCGGTGCGGGGCCACGAAGAGTACAGGCCCGAGCCCCTTACCTCAGTGCAGAGGGAGGAACTCCGTCGCCGGAACATGGACGCCCTTCACACTCCTATCGTTGGAGAAACCCCTGAGGCACGAGCCCTGGAGGAGGTGCGCTTGGCCAACTTGGCTGAACGTACTCGACTGGAGAATCTCCAGAGAGCACTCGACGAGCGCGCACGACCGCCCGTTCCCGAGTCCAGTCGTCGTCGCCTCTTCCAGCCGCCGACCCAGGTATACCGTACCCCGATTCAGAATTTGGCAGCTGCGGCTCGCATAGCGGAGTCGATCCAGCCTTCACAGTCAGAGGCAGGGAGAGGTCTGTTGCAGATCAGAGATTTGCTCCGTGCAGCGGGTGACCAGAATTCAGCCGTATCTCAGTCGCGCAACAGGATTCACAGTCGATCCGTCACTGCGAATTCCGTTCAGTCGGCTTATAGTCCAAGGTCGCCCCCGAGGCGTGAAGGACACAGAGGCCGGCACGAGGATCAATACCAAGGGCACGAGCGGTATGAGCACCGATTCGATCGCAACGATCAACGTCGAGTGCCTTCTCCTGCCCCAAGAGCGGGGTCATACGTTCCTCGACGGCAAGAGGACAGACGCCAGTTCAGTACTGGGCGAAGGGTCCCAGTCGACCCCAGGGAACCAGGCTTTGATGCGAGATCCATCATCGTTCAAGGTCTGGTCGACCGAAATAGAGCTCACCGAGAAGACCGTGACAGAGGCGCGCCGTCCAGCAGCAGAGTTCACGTCTCAGGTCCCCAGTGTTTCAGCAGAGCAATCAGAGCTGTAGTGATTCCTCCCAACTTCAGGTTGGCGACTGGAGTCAGCAAGTTCACCGGAGAGTCCAAGCCGGACACATGGCTCGAGGATTACCGAGTGGCTGTTCAGATCGGAGGCGGCAATGACGAGGTGGCCATGAAGCATTTGCCCCTCATGTTGGAAGGATCAGCCAGAGCGTGGTTGAATCAGTTGGCTCCCAGCAGTATTTATACTTGGGAAGATCTAGCCCAGGTGTTTGTCAGGACATTCGAAGGGACTTGCAAGCGACCGGCAGGGTTGACAGAATTGCAGTCATGTGTTCAGAAGTCGAGTGAAACCCTGAGGGATTATATCTAAAGGTGGATCACTCTGAATCACACGGTCGAGAATGTGTCCGATCATCAGGCAGTTTGCGCCTTCAAGGAAGGCGTCAGAAACAGGGAGTTAAGTTTGAAGTTCGGTCGAACCGGGGATATGACCCTGAGTCGAATGATGGAAATCGCCACCAAGTACGCGAACGGAGAAGAGGAAGATAGACTCCAGAGTGGCAAGTATAAGGCAGCCGCTAATGAGGCCGGCGGAGGACACTCCAGTCGGAAGCAGAAGCGCAAGGCCGAGCCAGTTGCCCCCGGGGAAGCCTTAGCTGTGACCCCAGGGAAGTTTAAGGGGAAACCCAAGGGTCCATGGAACCCCAAGAAAGTGAAAGACCAGGACGGGAACGATGTGATGGACTTACCATGCCACATTCACACGAAGAAAGATGAAGAGGGAAATCTCATTTACCCTAAGCATACCACTCGACAATGTCGACTCCTGATGCAACAGTTCCAAGGGAAGCAGGCCAAGGACAAAGAGAAAGAGTCAGACAAAGTTGAAGACAGGGAAGACAGCGGTGAAGAATACCCCCAAGTCAATTCCACTCTGATGATTTTCGCTGATGTCGAAAGTAAGAGTCGACTGAAGGTCATCAATCGTGAAGTAAACATGGTCGCTCCGGTGACACCCCATTACCTGAAGTGGTCCCAGACCGCCATCACCTTCGACCAGTCCGATCATCCGACTCATATTGCCACCCAGGGAGGCAAGCGTTGGTGGTCGACCCAATTATTGAAGGCACTCGACTGACCAAGCTTCTGATGGACGGCGGCAGTGGGCTAAACTTGTTGTATGCAGAGACGTTGAAGGGGATGGGCATTCCGATGTCCCGACTCAGCCCCAGCAACATGAGCTTCCACGGAGTCATTCCTGGGAAGAAAGCTGAGTCACTCGGTCAAATCACTCTCGACGTCGTCTTTGGTGACTCGAAGAATTTCCGGAAAGAAAAGTTAACCTTTGAGGTCGTGGATTTTCAGAGTGCGTACCACGCCATTCTTGGGAGGCCAGCCTATGCTCGTTTCATGGCTCGACCATGCTACGTATACCTCAAGCTGAAGATGCCTGGCCCCAAAGGTGTAATCACCATCGTTGGCAATCGGAAGAAGGCAGAGGAGTGCTTCTAGAAAGGCGCCAAAATTGCTGATGCTCAGATGGCCAAGATAGAGATACAAGAGTACCAGAAGACTGCGGATCCGAGTGAGTTGTTACGAGCCAAGAAGCCCGCCACGGAGTCAGCATTTCAGTCGACTGGTGAGACCAAGCAAGTCCACATCCACCCGACCGATCCAAATGCGGCTCCAACCAACATCTCCACTACACTCGACTCCAAATAGGAAGAAGCGCTCGTCCAGTTCCTCCGTGAGAACTGGGACATCTTTGCATGGAAGCCTGCTGACATGCCAGGTGTGCCCAGGGGACTGGCCGAGCACCGCCTTCGAGTCGACCCAAAGGTCAAACCAGTCAAGGAGCATCTCCGACGGTCCGCCGTTCAGAAGAGAAAGGCCATTGGCGAAGAAGTGGCCCGACTCCTAGCAGCAGAATTCATTCGCGAGATCTACCACTCCGAGTGGCTCGCCAATGTTGTAATGGTCCCTAAGAAGGACAAATCATTGCGCATGTGCATCGATTTTAAGCATATCAATCGGGCCTGCCCGAAAGATCATTTTCCTCTTCCTCGCATCGACCAAATAGTCGACTCGACTGCAGGATGCGAGAGGTTATCTTTTTTAGATGCTTACTCTGGATACCATCAGATCCGTCTGTATGGACCCGATGAAATAAAAACAGCCTTCATCACCCCATTTGGGTGTTTCTGCTATGTTACCATGCCTTTCGGTGTCAAGAACGCCGGAGCTACATTCATGAGAATGATTCAGAAGTGCCTAATCACTCAAATCAGTCGGAATGTAGAAGCATACATGGATGACATAGTGGTCAAGTCACGAAAAGGTTCCGACCTGCTGACTGACCTAGCTGAAACTTTTGCCAATCTCAGGAATTATGATATCAAGCTCAATCCGTCGAAGTGCACATTTGGAGTCCCTGGAGGAAAGTTACTCGGTTTTCTTGTTTCCGAACGAGGAATCGACGCTAACCCCGAAAAAGTTGGCACCATACTCCGGATGAAACGCCCCGTGCGTGTGCACGATGTCCAGAAACTTACTGGATGCTTGGCCGCCCTAAGTCGATTCATCTCCAGGATCGGTGAAAAGGCGCTGCCTCTTTACCGACTGATGAAGAAGTCAGACACGTTCGAATGGACTCCAGAAGCTGATGCAGCATTTGCAGAGCTAAAAGCTCTGCTCTCCACCCAGCCGGTGCTTGCTGCTCCTGTCAGCAAAGAGCCATTGTTGCTTTACATAGCAGCCACGGGACAAGTCGTTAGTACCGTTCTTACGGTCGAGCGGGAAGAGGAAGGAAAGACCTTCAAAGTTCAACGCCCAGTTTATTATCTCTCTGAAGTTCTGACCCCGTCGAAGCAAAGATATCCCCACTATCAGAAGCTTGTTTACGGGATTTACATGACCACAAAGAAGGTTGCTCATTATTTCTCTGATCACTCTATCACAGTCGTCAGCGACGCTCCATTATCAGAGATTCTCCATAACAGAGATGCAACCGGTCGAGTGGCGAAATGGGCAATTGAACTTCTTCCTCTTGATATCAAGTTCGAGGCAAAGAAAGCTATTAAGTCCCAGGCAATAGCTGATTTCCTCGCCGAGTGGACCGAGCAGGAGCTTCCGACTCAAGTTCACTCGGAGCACTGGACTATGTTTTTCGATGGCTCCAAGATGTTGAACGGATCCGGTGCGGGGGTTGTACTGGTTTCCCCCCGAGGAGATAAGCTCAAGTATGTCCTCCAGATTCACTTTGATTCCTCCAACAATGAGGCAGAGTATGAAGCGCTTCTATACGGATTACGTATGGCCATTTCACTCGGCGTCCGTCGCCTCATGGTCTACGGCGACTCAGATCTGGTTGTTAATCAAGTGATGAAGGAGTGGGACGTCCGAAGCCCATCCATGACGGGATATTGCAGCGCAGTGAGGAAGCTGGAGAAACGATTCGAGGGGTTGGAGCTCCATCATATACCCCGACTGAAAAATCAAGCTGCAGATGATCTGACGAAGATAGGGTCCAAAAGGGAGGCCATCCCTAAAGATGTGTGTTTGGAGCACATTCACACACCATCAGTGCAAGAAGATCCTTTCACAGAAGAGCCTCCACAACCAAAAAGCGCCTCTGACTCGACCGAAGTGAAGGTTCCAGCTGTGGTCGACCTGATTATAGAAGTTATGGTCACCACTCCCGATTGGACAGTGCCGTACATTGCGTATATCATGAAAAAAGGGCTCCCAGAAGATGAAGAAGAGGCTCGACAGATCGTCCGTCGATCCAAAGCCTTTACAGTAATCAAAGGGCAGCTATACAGAGAAAGCGCGACTGGACTTGGTCAGAAGTGCATCACACCTGAAGAAGGACAGATAATTCTCGAGGACATCCACTCGGGGACCTGTGGCCATCATGCGTCCTCTCGGACCATCGTGGCCAAAGCAACCGAGCGGGTTTTTACTGGCCAAAGGCGAACGAAATGGCAAAGGATATAGTCGACAAGTGCGAGGGGTGCCAGTTTTATTCCAACATGTCTCACAAGCCCGCCTCCGCCTTGAAGACCATTCCACTCGTCTGGCCTTTCGCTGTCTGGGGTCTAGACATGATCGGACCACTGAGAACTGGTAGGAGTGGCTTCACCCACTTGTTGGTTGCAGTCGACAAGTTCACGAAGTGGATAGAAGCCAAACCCATAAAGGACCTCGACGCAAGCACTGCCATCAGTTTTATCAGGGGATTGATATTCAGATATGGAGTTCCGCACAGCATCATCACGGATAACGGATCAAACTTTGATAATGACAGATTCAAAGCCTTCTGCGCCTCTCAGGGCACTCGAGTCGACTACGCTTCAGTTGCTCATCCTCAGTCGAATGGACAGGCCGAACGCGCGAATGGCCTCATCCTCAAAGGACTAAAACCCCGACTGATGCATGATCTCAAACACGCAGCAGGCGCCTGGGTCGACGAACTTCCGTCAGTTCTATGGGGGTTGAGGACCACCCCTAACCGGTCGACTGGAAGAACACCATTCTTTCTGGTCTATGGAGCCGAAGCGGTTTTGCCGAGCGACCTGCTCCACAACGCGCCTCGAGTCGAGTTATATTCCGAAGCAGAAGCAGAACAGGCCCGGCAAGATGCAGTCGACCTCTTAGAGGAGGAAAGAGAGATGGCTCTAATCCGCTCGACCATCTACCAGCAAGAGTTGCGTCGGTTCTACGCCAGAAATGTGAAGGGTCGAGCCTTTCAGGAAGGAGATTTGGTCCTCCGCGTGGATCAGCAAAAACCTCACAAACTTGCCCCGACCTGGGAAGGCCCCTTCATCATCACCAAAGTCCTGCACAACGGAGCGTATCACCTCTACAACATCGATCGATGGATCGACGAGCCTCGAGCATGGAACGCGGACCTGCTCCGTCCTTTTTACACTTAAAAACTCACTCGACTGAGATGTAATAAAAGTACCTCTGTAGTTCTTTTGTTTCAAGCAAGAATTTCTTTTTCTGTTTGTCTAAATTTCCCCCAGTGGGTGACTTAGTGGCGAATCCGCTTCGCCTAAGTTTTCAGGAAATCCTACCGAGTGGAGAGCAAGTCTCCCACTCGGGGGCTTAGCTGCGAATCCGTTTCGCCTACGAAATTAAAATCCTACCGAGTGGAGAGCCAGCCTCCCACTCGGGGGCTTAGCTACGAATCCGTTTCGCCTAAGAAATTAAAATCCTACCGAGTGGAGAGCCAGCCTCCCACTCGGGGGCTTAGCTGCAGTCCAAGCACTCGCCTAAGTAATTGAAATCCTACCGAGTGGAGAGCAAACCTCCCACTCGGGGGCTTAGCTGCAGTCCAAGGACTCGCCTAAGTAATTGAAATCCTACCGAGTGGAGAGCAAACCTCCCACTCGGAGGCTTAGCTGCAGTCCAAGCACTCGCCTAAGTAATTGAAATCCTACCGAGTGGAGAGCGAACCTCCCACTCGGGGGCTTAGCTGCAGTCCAAGCACTCGCCTAAGTAATTGAAATCCTACCGAGTGGAGAGCAAACCTCCCACTCGGAGGCTTAGCTGCAGTCCAAGCACTCGCCTAAGTAATTGAAATCCTACCGAGTGGAGAGCAAACCTCCCACTTGGAGGCTTAGTTGCAGTCCAAGCACTCGCCTAAGTAATTGAAATCCTACCGAGTGGAGAGCAAACCTCCCACTCGGGGGCTTAGCTGCAGTCCAAGTAATCGCCTAAGTAATTGAAATCCTACCGAGTGGAGAGCAAACCTCCCACTCGGGGGCTTAGCTGCAGTCCAAGTACTCGCCTAAGTAATTGAAATCCTACCGAGTGGAGAGCGAACCTCCCACTCGGGGGCTTAGCTGCAGTCCAAGCACTCGCCTAAGTAATTGAAATCCTACCGAGTGGAGAGCAAACCTCCCACTCGGGGGCTTAGCTGCAGTCCAAGTACTCGCCTAAGTAATTGAAATCCTACCGAGTGGAGAGCAAACCTCCCACTCGGGGGCTTAGCTGCAGTCCAAGTACTCGCCTAAGTAATTGAAATCCTACCGAGTGGAGAGCGAACCTCCCACTCGGGGGCTTAGCTGCAGTCCAAGCACTCGCCTAAGTAATTGGAATCCTACCGAGTGGAGAGCAAACCTCCCACTCGGGGACTTAGCTGCAGCCCAGTGCTCGCCTAAGCCATTTTGCAAACCAGGCAGCCTCTGAGGGAACAACGAATAGCAGCCTCTGAGGGAACAACGAATAGTAGATCGGCGGATCAAGTCACGAAGACATTCAACGTCGAGCCATGTTCGGATAAAATCAAAAGATCCTAGATCGCAAATAAAAGTACCCGAGCTATAAGCTCGACGGAGTTTATCGGTTACATAAACCACTCGGCATTCCGAGGCAAATTTAAGGCAAGGAACAACAGTTTTTTACTCCTCCGGCGGAGGACTGGATGGTGCAACAAATTCGTCCAAGTCGATCCCATCAGAGATACGAGTGGCAGCAGCGATGAAGGTCTCCATGAAGTCCTGAAAGTTATGCTTCCTCGTATTGGCAACTTGGAGGGCGGCCAGCTTCTCTTCTCGAGCCTCCTTGCAGTGGACACGAACCAGCGACAGAGCAACATCGGCACCACACCTGGCAGAAGACTTTTTCCATTCTTGCACTCGGCCTGGAACCTCACTTAGTCGAGTGACCAAGGATTCAAGGTCGTTCTGAAGCATCTCCTTGGGCCAGAGTGCGGAGTCGATCCGCGACACTGTAGCTTTCAGTCGAGCAAGGTAGTCCACCACGCCAGCAACATGAGATTCCAAACGAAGAATATTCATGGCAGCATCGTCCTTCACAGGAGAGTTGATGGGGTCCAGGCTAGTCTCCACTCGACTAGTTTCTTCCTCGAAATTCCGACAGAATTCTGAAAGAAGTTTTGACAACGCAAAATTGTAATCAAATGATGAGTCGACAACAGCAAGTCAGTCGTGCAAAGGGGATTACCTTCAAGCATGAGGAATAGTTTCTTGGCAAGACCCCCAAGATAATCCTCCATGTCTTTGTGCTTCCCCGCCATCTGGCCGATCTGGTCAGTCAGGTTAACCTTGTCAGTCTTCAGTCGACTCGCTTCCTTATTGGCCGCGTCAAGAGCAGACTTCAGCCTAGCATTCTCGCTCTCAAGTTGACCGACTGAAGCAAGTTTCTCTTCAGCGAGCTTCAACTTCTCCGCAGCCACCTTTTGTGCCTCCGCAAGGTCAAGATCTTTCTTCTTCAGGGCCTTCTCCAGTTCGTCTGCAAAGCAACAATGAGCACAGAGTTGAGAACAGGCAGGAGAACAGAGACAGCCGTCGAGTCCTCACCAGCCATACCTTTTGCTTCATCCTTCGCCTTCTGCATGTTTTCCTGAGCAAACTGTAAATCAAGATTAAGCTGGATCTACTTATCCTTCAGATCAGCGAGCTGAGCAACAAGCTCACAAGACTTCTGCAAAGAGTCAATCGACAAAGGGTATCAAAGACAAGTTACTCCCGAGTGACTGAAAGAAAGAGCACAACACTTCTAAGACTACAGCCGAATCAAAACATTCGACAGTAGCCTCGGGGACTACACCCAGTGGGTGCACTCAGCGTTCCCCCACCGGTTTTCCTTGATTTCCACTCGACCCAATCCGATCAGTCGAGTGAGGAAGTTTGAAAGCATAAAGACCGCAGTCGACTGCCAGCAGTCGACCGTGGCCTTGGGGACTACACCCAGTGGGTGCACTCAGCGTGCCCCCACCAATGAAAAATTTCAGATCAACAGCACCCAGTGGGTGTACAACGCAAGTGAAGACCAACTAACCTGGACGTTCTGCTACAACGCCGAGCTGATGTCATAGGCCGCTTGACTGGCATCCCGAGCCGCTTTGGTCTGCTCCATCACGAGCCCCGCCTGACGTATAGCCTCCTTAGCAGCACTCACTTGATCCTCCGGGGTCTGGTAGGCGGCAAAGAACGAGGGCGGGTCGACCAGTGGGGGAGCAGTCGACGACAAAGGCCGGGCAGTCGTCAGTGGTTCAGCAAAAGTCACAATAGTCCGGGCGGTGCTGTCACCCCCTTGGACCACCGCCTCAGCAGTCGACGCGGTCTGAGGAGCCTTGTCGACCGTGGCACTCCGGCCTCTCCTCCTAAAAGGCCTGAGCGGCACTTCCGCCTCCTCCTCATCATCCGGAAGGTCAATAATGTTGGTCGGAGCTACAAAAGTTCAGAAATGAATATCCAATCGACTCAGCAGTTAAACAGTCGGATCGTGTCAAAGATTATACCTAAGTTGGAAGTGACGGCGTCCTCCATCGTCTCATCGACATTCTGGATGGAAGTCTCGGAAGTAGCGGCGCTGCACGATTCCAAGCAAATAATTTGAAAGTGAATCGACTAAGAATCCGTTCTAGTCGACTCAAGAAAGATAAAAACAGTCACTTACCCAGAGATGACAGGGATGGCGACCCTGATCTTGGGCAAGGCCTTGGGTGGCTTGGTCGGGATGGCTCTGGGCTGCTTGGGTGCCTTCTCAGTTGGGGCCGGCGACGCGGTCCGAGGGCGCTTGGATGACTGGCCCACCGGAGCACTCGACTGACTGCGCTCCACGGCGGGATCCTGAGCGTTCTTGGAGCGTCTCTCGCGTCGAGGAAGGTCGACCTCCACCTCTT
Source organism: Aegilops umbellulata (assembly GCA_032464435.1). NCBI lineage: Eukaryota > Viridiplantae > Streptophyta > Magnoliopsida > Poales > Poaceae > Aegilops > Aegilops umbellulata. The sequence continues at coordinate 62,612,114 of CP136059.1, read as the reverse complement.
CATCTTCATCGCCCGAGTAGTCGCTGGCCTCCTCCTCTATGTCATCATCAGATTCCCACTCCTCGACTTCACCTCCACCCTCACTTCCTTCGCCTCCACTCCCTCCTCCTTCAGATACTTGCTCCTGGTTCCCATTCGGCATCAAATACATGTCGTTGATCTCCTGCAAGACAACGGGCAGAGCAAAGATCAGTCGACTTATCGCAAGCCAGTTACTAGACGGAGTGAAAATTTCAGTCGGAAGAAGTAAAACGTACCTTGTCTGTCTCCATCATCCCATCAAGCGGAGCAATCCTCCTAGAACCCCTGGGGTTGTCCTTATTCCCGGTCATGCTGGTCAGCCAACTCTCCAGTACAGAAGCCTCGACCGCCTCCGGGTGGATCCGAGTGGAGTCATCGGGCCCGGAATACAACCACATCGAGTGATCCCGAGCCTGGAGAGGTTGGATTCGTCGCTGGAGGAAGACTTCGAGCAAGTCCATGCCGGTCACGCCTTCCTGAACCAACTCGACCACTCGACTGACTAATACCTTCACCTGAGCCTTCTCCTCTGGAACCACTTTCAAAGAAGCGGGTTTCTGCACTCGGTCCAAGGTAAAAGGAGGAAGGCCGGTCAAGTGGCCAGGGGTCGGCTGGTCCTTGCAGTAGAACCAAGTCGACTGCCACCCGCGCACGGAATCGGGAAGCGTCATGGGAGGAAAACAACTCTTACCCCTCGTTTGGATCCCGAGGCCCCCGCACATCTGGATCACCTGCGTCCTTTCCCCGTCCGGGTTGAGCCTTTTAACCGACTGGGATCGGCAAGTGAAGATATGCTTGAAGAGGCCCCAGTGAGGTCGACAGCCTAAGAAACACTCACACAGAGACACGAACGCAGCAAGATAGACTATGGAGTTGGGCGTGAAATGGTGGAGCTGCGCTCCGAAGAAGTTCAGAAAGGCCCTAAAAAAAGGACTCGGGGGCAGGGAAAACCCCCGGTCGACATGGGTGGCTATCAGGACGCGATCACCCTCGCGAGGTTTCGGCTCCGTCTCCTCCCCAGGGAGGCGAGCAGCCTTGTGGGGAATGAGTCCCCCCTCCACCATGTCGTCGATATCCGCTTGAGTAAGGATGGAGGGCATCCAATCCCCCTGTAACCAGCCGGACGGCAGAGCGGCCCGCGAGGACGACCCGCCTCGGCCAGATTTCTTCCCCTTACCCTTTGCCGCGGCCTTCTTCGCGCGTTCCGCCGCCGCCGTCTTGTCCTTCCCCATTGTCTCGAACGAGGTCTTGGCCGAGCGGCGGTGTCGAGATTGCAGCGAAGAGCGAGGCGGAGGCTTACGGAGGAAGGGGGAAGAAAGACAAGGGCGCACAGTAAAAAAAATCGGAATCATTACCTTATATAAGGCCACACCCGAGTGGCTGATCAGTGGGCCTGCGCCCCCCAGTCAAATCCCGCAGCGGACGCACGCGCGGTACGTGGCGAAAAAGGTGGCGCGGAGATCGAGGCGCCCTTGCCTTATCCAGCCGATTCACGCGATTTTCTCCGTCCGGAGCGCTTCCCAATTTTCAAATCCCGCAAGATCCGCGATCGACAGGACGGTTTGTCAGACGAAAAGATCCGTTTCCTTAAGTCTCCCAAGAGACTCGTCACGTAAACACACTCGACGGTAATATGAAACCACTCGACGGACATCTGAATGGATCAAGGCAACTGAAGAATGGGTTCCCACCGTAACTTCCATTTATCCAAAGACAGATGCAACCGAAGCATGGAGGTTGAGTCGGAAGCATAGGCTCGGCCCCATTCTCACCTAACCCCTGACCCATTCGGGGGCTAATGACGAGGATACGTACCTAGGGTAGGGTAACTTATCATACCTGAGGTACCCAATCAAGGACATGACTCCTACAATGAAAGACATTCTAAGAAGTATCAACATTTCAGTCGACCTGGTCAGCCCAGTCGACGGACACGAGCGTACTCGACCAGAAGCACAAGCAGTCGACCATGAAGACAGCCACTCGACTATAAGAAGACCTAAAGGCACTGCCTACAAACGGTCATCTCATAAGTAGCTTTTATGGCCTTCATGGTCCTTTATTACGGGCGTTACCAGTAACCCCCTCTCTTTATGTACATTAAACTCCTTGTAACGTGGGCTGGCTGGGGTCCTGGCGAACTCTATATAAGCCACCCCCTCCACTAGGACAAGGGTTCGCAACTTTGTAACACACACACACACACATAATCCAGTCGACTGCCTCCGGGCTCCGAGACGTAGGGCTGTTACTTCCTCAGAGAAGGGGCCGAACTCGTAAAACTCCTTGCGCATACAACTACTCCATAGCTAGGATCTTGCCTCTCCATACTTACCCCCCATTCTCACTGTCAGACTTAGAACCACGACACCGGGGCCTGGTCTTTAATCCTGTTGATCGGGTCTTCGATGATGAAGCAGGGGCAACAAGGACAAGGTGGGGTCACTGATGGATCACTAACCAACCTATACTAAGCAGTTTAGGATAAGCAGGTAGGTAACAATAAGCAGGTTACAAAAGCAGGCTATGCATCAGAATAGGAGCAAACAATAACAGTAGCAAAATCTAATGCAAGCATGAGAGAATGAAATGGGTGATATCGGGATGATCAAAAGGGGGCTTGCCTGGTTGCTCAGACGAGAAGGAGGGTCGTCGGTGACGTAGTCGATCATGGCAGCATCGGCAGCCGTCACGGGGTCTACCGAAGAGAAGAGGGGGGAGAAACAGTAAATACATAGCAAGCAAGTGCATAACAGGACAACTGGCAGAGCTAGACATGTTCTAACGCGGTGCTACACGTTACCAGCGAAGGCGATAACATCCGGGAATGCTTTCCCGAAGTTTGGCATTTTCGGACAAACGAACCAGAGGCGAAAGGTTCCATGTTTGCTATGCTAGGGATGTGCAGCGGACGAACGAACTACGTATTTGGATTCGTTGGATTTTTCTGAGCAACTTTTTCATCTGAGTTACGAATTATTTTATATGAATTTCCAAAGTTTAAACAAAATTCTGAAATTATTATTAATTCGAAATAAAAGGTGAAATCGCTATGTGCACCCAGCAGAGTGCACACGGCAGGGCCATCGGAGGCTGAAAGTGGGTCCAGGGGGTCCTAGTTGACTCAGTGAATAGTCCAGTCAACAGTCAACTGTTTGACTGTTCACTGGTCAAAACTGTAGATGGGGCCCACGTGTCATGGGGTCATTTGCTAAATAGATTGCTTATTTAGACTAATTAGTGGTGGGGCCCCTAAGTCATACTGTATGTAGCATGTAAGGTTAGTACGTTAGTTAAATAACACTAATCCTAATCTGGTGGCCAACGTGTTTGGCAGAGGCTCAAGGCATGCCCTTCGGCTGGGCACATCATGGCCAGTACGCATGGTTCAAAGGCCATGATGGCCATGGCCGGGTAGGAGCGCCTGCGTATGGGAGAGGCGAGCTGCAGGCTTGTGCCGAGGCGGCCAGGAGCACTAGCAGGCGGCGGCAGCAGCAGTAAAAAAAGGCAGCAACAGGAGCACCAAAAGGGGCAGCGGCAGCAGAGCCGGCAGCACTAGCAGGGACACGGGCGCAATGGCGAGGCGCAGCAGGAGCAGCAGCGACCAGCAGTAGACTACGGCGAGGCCGGCGCGCGCGCACAGAAGCAACCGCAGCACGCACGCACGTACACGTACATGGCAACTCGGACGAGCTCGGGGACAGCGGCTACCGCGACGAAAATGAGAGGGGGAGAGGGGGGTTTTGGAAGAGGAGCTCACAACAGTTCCAACGGAAGCAATGGGGAGGCCGGAGGTGGACAAGAGACGAGGCAATCGACGACGGCGGCCGGCGATGTACGCGATGAAGAAGTCGGCGATGGCGAGTGTACGAGCCGCCCCGGCTTGAGCTGATGCCCGGGACGGACGAAGCCGGCGGTCGCAGTCCTCCTGGACATCCTCCCACGCGTAGGTGACGACGTTGGCTGCGACGGTGACGATGGCGCGGCGATAGTCGCTTCGGGTGTATGCAGGGGAGCGAGCAACGTCGCGAGGGGGAAGAAGTGGCGGCTAGTTTTCGGTCGAGGGTGCTCTGGGGATGCTCTTATCCATGAGGGAACCGGGGCGATGACTGCACGTGGTTGGGGGGCGGCCACAGCCGTGGGATGGCCGCCATGCCCTTCCCTTTCTCCTGTAGCAAGAGGAGGGAGATGAGGGGAGGTGGGCTGGGCCACTGTTGATTGGGTGGACTGGTCCACCTGTTGGGCTGGGCCAAATGCATTGTAGCTGCATAGAGCGCACCATCACAGTAGCTTGTTAGGCATTTTTTTCCCCTTTTCTTTTTTTGGTTTTCTTTATAGTCTTTGTTTTCTATTTTTTTCTAAGCTATCAAACGAGTTTTGATAAACCTGAAACTTGTCACATAAATATAACTCCTTATTTTGGTGATGTCCACAAAGTTTCAAGTCAACTGTAAATACAAAATATTTGTTTATTTTGAAACAGTTATTTTTGTTGTTGTTGGACTACTTTATATTTTACTAGGGATTAATTGGTGGGTCGAACGATGTTGGTTTCAACATAAAAAATATCAAGGGATTATTTGCCACACCTTGAACATTTTTGTTTGCATGTTTGAGAAATTTGAATTTTGACTTTAATTTGAATTTGAGATTTTGGACTGGATGATGAGGACATGACTACTTTGGATACGACCAAAAATATTGCATACATGCATATTTGTCAGGTGATTTCTAGTGCAAACTATTCAATAATCTATTTTTGTTATCCAGAACAAAAATACTTCACACACTTTTGTGTTTTGTCTAATTGCAGGTGTATGGGACATTTGTACAACACACATATGAAGATAAGGGAGAAAGAGATGTTTACTTGCTGTTCAAAAAGTTCTTTCACGTCACTTTTGGGCCAAGAGAAGTGTGACGCCCGGATATTTAAGCTACATTAAACCTCTGCTAATGATGCCACGCCACCGCGATTACTGTTGCTAATCTCGCGTTAATTCGAAAACGTTTCAAAATTCAAATTCAAATTAATGTAAACAATAAAAGTTTTCAAATATTAAAACTAAAATAATCGGAGTGAACCAAATACTGCATAGGTAATTGTGGTGTATAAGCAACATTTTTATAAAGTGTTTAAATGCTCTAATATAAATAAAATAGTAGCAAACATAATTAGTTAAATGCTTTTACTAATTAATAAAATATCTAACTAAATCATTTGGGGACTAGACTTCTGGTGGCAGTCCAGCTTATTGCATAAATATTTATGTGTTAAGGCTCCACTTTTACAAAAGTCATTTGGATCAAGTTTTAAATGGAAAACAACAGCTAATTAAAATAAAACAAAAAAAGGCAAGAAAAGAAAACAACTCCCACCCGACCGGGCCGTGGCCCAGTTGGCCGTGTGGCCGAGCGGCATGTCGGCCCAGCCCACCCCGCTGGCCTATATGGCCTCGCACCCAAAACCCTAACCCACCGACACGCCCCCACTCGCCCCCCACGTCTCCCTCGCTTCCCCCCCACTCGCTCGCTTCTTCCCCCCGATCTGGATCGAGATCGGGGCAGGGAACCGAATCCACCGCGCCGACCACGCCGCTCGTTCCTTCCCCGCGATCCGCCGCCGCCGCACACCATCACCTCCTCATCCCCGCCGACTAGCTCCGTGGCTGGATCGACCAAGGCTGCCCCGACCCCGTCGCCGCTCGTCACCGGCCGCCGCCTGACGCTACCTCGCCGCTTCCCCGCCGGACCGCCCTGTCTCCCCCCGCCTCTGTTTCGCCCAGCACCGCCGGACGTCCTCCCCGACCTCCTCCCCGCGGGTCTCCACCACTCCTCGTCGCGCCCGCTCCCCATCAACGGCCGTGAGCTGCCGTTCCCCTCCTCCTCTCCCCCCCCCCCGCGATCACCGAGATCCACCCGCGGTCGTCGCGCATTGGCCCCGTCCCGGTGCTCCTGCATCCGCTGGCCTGTGCCTCTCCCTAGGTCGCACCCACGCGCCACCCTTGCTTGTGTCCGCCGTCGCAGCCGTCAGTCTCCCTCCGCGCCGTTCCGCCATGCCCAGCGTCCCGTGCCCCGTGGGGACTGGCCGGGCCGGCGTCGCCCGCGCTCCGTCCCCCCAGGTCAAGCTCGACCGCCGCAGCCACCCGCCTCCTACAGCCGCACCGTAGCTCGCCCTCCCCTAGCCGACGCCGTGCCCACCGGCGCCTCGTCGTGGCCTCGGGTGCTCGCCGGGCGCCGGCCCCGTTCGCTGCGCCCGCCCCAGGCTCCAACCGGGCTGCGCCCGATGCCCACCTCGCTATGGCCCTCTGGCCTATGACACGAGGGGAGGGGCCCACGCCCCTGAAACAAAAGGAATGGAAATAATAATAATAATAAGTTTAATTAATTAATTAAAATAATCATCTTAACCTGATTAATTTAACCTAATTAATCTGTTAATTAAACCAATTAACTAGGTTAATTAGTTGTCAGTCAATGACATGTGGGCCACCTGTCCAGTTTGACTAGTCAAACTGTTGACTTGGTTGACCCAGTCCATGACAGGTGGGCCCTGTTTGACCCAGTTGACCAGTCAACAGTTGACTAGTCAAATGCTGACTGGACCGCCCTTGACCCTACCTGCCAGCCACGCATACATTTTGTTGGGTACAATTTTGTGTACCCATAGCAATTTAATATTTAATTTTCAAAATAAAATAAATTAGAAAATGGTATAAGTCTTTTAAAGTTAATAGAAACTAAACCGTAGCTCGGATCGAAAAACTTTCTACATGAAAGTTGCTCAGAACGACGAGATGAACCCGGATACGCAGCCCGTTCGTCCGCCACACATTCCTAACATAACAAACCCGCAACTTTCCCCCTCCGGTTCCTTTGCCCGAAAACGCGAAACACCGGGGATACTTTCCCGGATGTTATTCCTCTTCGTCTATATCACCGAGCACTGCGTTAGGGCACACTTAGCACCGCGCTTTGTCTTTTCATGCACCGTCATGCTTTGTTTGCTCTGTATTCATTGTTTCTTCTCCCTCTTCTCTCCGCTAGACACCGAGACCGACGCCGCTGATACCCGGTACGACTACGGAGTTGACGACCCCTCTCTCTTGCCAGAGCAACCAGGCAAGCCCCCCCCCCTTGATCACCAGATATCGCCTACTCTCCTCTATACTGCTTGCATTAGAGTAGTGTAGCATGTTACTGCTTTCGTTAATCCTATCCTGATGCATACCCTGTCTTTGATACTACTGTTGATACCTTTACCTGCAATCCTACTTGCTTAGTATAGGAGGCTAGTGTTCCATCAGTGGCCCTACACTCTTGTCCGTCTGCCATGCTATACTACTGGGTCGTGATCACTTAGGGAGGTGATCACGGGCATATACTATATACTTTACACTATTACATTACCTGTGATACTGTTCGGAGATGGGGGCTGAAGGGGCAGGTGGCTCCATCCCGGTAGAGGTGGGCCTGGGTTCCCGACGGCCCCCGACTGTTACTTTGTGGCGGAGCGACAGGGCAGGTTCAGACCACCTAGGAGAGAGGTGGCCTGGCCCTGGTCGGCGTTCGCGATACTTAACACGCTTAACGAGATCTGGGTATTTGATCTGAGTCTGGCCATTTGGTCTATACGCACTAACCACCTACGCGGGAGTAGTTATGGGTATCCCGACGTCGTGGTATCAACCGAAGCACTTCGCGACGTCAGCGACTGAGCGGCGCGCGCCGGGTTGGACCGCGTAACGTGACTTCCTTTGAAATGGAGGTTGCTAGGTCTGCTCTCCGGCCGCGTACGCAACGTGCAGGTGTGCTCAGGGTGATGGGCCCAGACCCCTGCGCGCTTAGGTTTAGACCGGCGTGCTGACCTCTCTGTTGTGCCTAGGTGGGGCTGCGACGTGTTGATCTTCCGAGGCCGGGCATGACCCAGAAAAGTGTGTCCGGCCAAATGGGATCAAGCGTGTTGGGCTATGTGGTGCACCCCTGCAGGGAAGTTTATCTATTCGAATAGTCGTGTCCCTCGGTAAAAGGACGACCCGGAGTTGTACCTCGACCTTATGACAACTAGAACCGGATACTTAATAAAACACACCCTTCCAAGTGCCAGATACAACCCGGTGATCGCTCTCTACCAGGGCATCGAGGAGGGGATCGCCGGGTAGGATTATGCTATGCGATGCTACTTGGAGGACTTCAGTCTACTCTCTTCTATATGCTGCAAGACGGAGGCGACCAGAAGCGTAGTCTTCAATAAGACTAGCTATCCCCCTCTTATTCTGGCATTCTGCAGTTCAGTCCACTGATATGGCCCTTTACACATATATCCATGCATATGTAGTGTAGCTCCTTGCTTGCGAGTACTTTGGATGAGTACTCACGGTTGCTTTCTTCCCCCTTTTCCCCCTTTCCTTTCTTCTGGTTGTCGCAACCAGATGCTGGAGCCCAGGATCCAGACGCCACCTTCGACGATGACTCCTGCTACTCTGGAGGTGCCTACTACTACGTGCAGCCCGCTGACGACGACCAGGAGTAGCTAGGAGGATCCCAGGCAGGAGGCCTACGCCTCGTTCGATCTGTATCCCAGTTTGTGCTAGCCTTCTTAAGGCAACCTTGTTTAACTTATGTCTGTACTCAGATATTGTTGCTTCCGCTGACTCGTCTATGATCGAGCACTTGTATTCGAGCCCTCGAGGCCCCTGGCTTGTATTATGATGCTTGTATGACTTATTTTATTTGTAGAGTTTTGTTGTGATATCTTCCCGTGAGTCCCTGATCTTGATCGTACACATTTGCGTGCATGATTAGTGTACGATTGAATCGGGGGCGTCACAAGTTGGTATCAGAGCCAACTGCCTGTAGGAATCCCCCTTTCCAACTCCTTGGCCGAAGTCGAGTCTAGACATTGCAAAACTTTTACTAACATGGCTGTGTGTCTTACGGGCACACGTCGCCATCGGGTGGTAGTAGGATCTTTTACTCCTCGACCTTACTCTGGGACTCTGATCTCTCTTCTATTCGGGTTAAAATAAATTTTGCTAAATCTGACATTAGGATCTCGTAACCACTTCCTGCCGGAGAGCCCTTCATTACAGATGATCAACTGCTTCACCAGAAGATTCCGAAGATAATCGCCGATGTTCTCTCGAGACACTTGTGCCCACCGCCTTTGCAAATCCCCTACCACTGCTATATTATTATGGGTAACTACAAACAGTTGTCCTTTCAATCCCATTGATCTTGTTATTACAAGATACCCTGAAAAATTCTCTTTATTGTTCCGAGAATACTTTGTGCCTACTGCCTTGCAGTTCCTTGCCACCTGAATACCCCTACGGATAATTTCTCGCACTTATCGGGTATTCGCTCATTCCCAGTTGTTCAGGTGTTCCGCCAAAGACTTCAAAATATCATTCGATCTTCCGAAAATCCCGGGCACCCTGTTGCTCTTGAAATTCTTGCTTGCTTGCATTATGGTTAATCCCATAAGTTTCGTAATCTTATTGGCACCCCTTGTCTTTATCATTTTAAGTCCTTTGATTCAATATGTTGAGGATGCTCGCATTCCTCCGTCGAATCCTAGGATTCATCCTTCGGGCTCAGACGTCATTTGGGTATGAGCTGGTTCTTGACCAATCAATGCCTTGATCGTTTGTGCTTCCAAGTCTATTGAACTCATTTTCGATCAGAGCAATTGCTCCTGATCCCTTGATTTGGAGATCATAAAATTTCTTTGCATTAAGCTTTGAATTAGTCAGTTGTTTCTATAACCCGATGCCATGGCATTCCTTCTTCCTTTGATTGAGTACCGATACTCACATCAGCCCCGTTGTGGGCCGCCATACCCATTGCCGGGTAATTATCCGACAATGTCCTTCACAACCAAAATTCTTGTGAGTTCTTTACCTCATACATAATGCCCTTGGTAAATTGTATCATCTGCTTGGCCAACCATGCCTTGTTTTCGAGCTGGTCGTATTTACTATTGAAGCTTGTGGTATATGTTTCCACGATACCCTGACGGGTTGAACCTATGCCTTCCTCTAAAACCGTGTGAACCCGAAAGTTTTCACGAGTCATACTCTTCTGGTGCTTCACCAGATAAAATTTCTACACTGCAACTTCTTCGAAGGCGAGATGTGAATGAAGGTTATGCATTGAGGAAGTGGGAGTCGACCTTGAACCTTGCGTTCATGCCCATGGACACGATGTAGATCTTATCATTAGAGCTTCTCTTAAATTAATTATTCCTTTGGTATAAGTTCATCTTATATCTGGGATCTGGCCTAATCGTAGCTCCGACCATGTTCTCCTTTAAATAACATTTCTCGTGCAAGTTTAAGCACTTGTCTTCTGCGGAGTAATACCCCAGTCCAACCTCTACTTTGATTTGTCGTCGAGTATTACCCCCTAGTATCTCGAGATTATCATGGAACTGCATGGCTTCTTATGAGTTCTTCAAGTATTATTTCTCACTGATTCCAAAATTTTCCCCGGGTTCTGAGTAGTTAGACACTCAAGGACACCGACAGTGAATCGAGTCTGTGCTCTGGCTCAATAACTATAAGTAATTTTCATTGCTTATGAGCTTAATAATCCTTCAAGTCATTCCTAGCCCGGTTGGCTATATCATTATCGTGTTACATTTTAACGGTGCTACCTGGTCCTTCTCGGAGCAAAATTTACGGAGATGAACTAAGCTTTTGTCAATTTCCTCACCATATCATTTCTCCTTGAACAACAAACTTGATTTCGAGTTTGTGTCGTACCCTTGGTTTCATTAACGTTTCGCTTCCTTTGACTTGGTGTCATCACCGATTTATTACATCTTCGTGGAGCCTCTCGACAAAATTTGTCGTGATCATCACATTTTGACTCCTTCCAGAATATCAATCAAATTCATGATGACAAGTACCATCCTTGTCCGTCGATGAGTTGTGTTATCATCGACCACTTTATTGCCTTCCGTTCAACACAAAACTTGTTCATGTTTTGTGTTATACCTTGAGTTCCCTACTATCCAGCATTTGTTCTTCTTTACCTTGGAGTATTACCATCTTTTAATATCAAGGAGGTTGTGAGGATTGCTCCACCTGTTGAGAATTCTTGGTATTGTGATACTTATCACCATCACCATTCTTTCTTGGTCCCTGTGTTGATTCCAACAAGTGAACGGTGCTGTTTGGATTCTGCCCTTCTAGCAACCCTATTGCTCTGAAGATAATGGCCGGCCGTTCATTCTTATACTATTGATTATTGAATCACCATTCTAACATTGCTCATGCTACTATAAGCCCATATTTCGGGTGCACTTTTCAACCAATTTTTTTTAACTGTGTATGTTTTCCTCGAGCATACATCGTTATATCTTTTGATCCGATAAATGTTATCTCCTTATCCACATAATTGTGGAGATCCATCTTTTTGGATACCTAGTTGAATTATCGCTGAGTCCATCAGCCACCTCCTCGCCCTCTCCTTGTTTTAATGATGGACTCTTGTTTCGGAACTTGCTTCCATAGTCCATTTCCCGAGAATCTTACAATGTCATCTCGTCAATTGTGTTGCACCTTTTCTTTTCAGGAATCCCGTGTCTGAGTTATCTTAATACCAATCAGATCTGAATCTCGGTCAGATATGATGGTTGGAACATATTTTCAAGAGTTATAACATTGATCCTCATATGACCCGGTAAGGTGATGTCATGCACACCTGACCGGAGGACCAAGTGTTATAGATTCCTTTTTAACAAGGTTAACCATTTTAACATGAGGAAATGTAATGCCTTGTTTAATAAGTGTATCCCGATGGATCCTTTGTGCATCCAAATTCTGAACCTTACTTGATGACCATGTCAATGCTATCTCGAAGCATGTCTGTGATACTCCGATCTTCGTTAAGAACATTTGAAACAAAATGTTATGTTTTCTTTATCAATTACCCAAAACACCGTTGTGTGGGTAATGTCATGAAAATTCTCTCCCATACCTAAGGAGTTTTCTACATTATATCCTGTCGTGGATATCATGCTCTGTTCGTCCTTGGGAAGGGTATACCCCTGAAATATCTGATAATCCCATTTCCCTTTCCATTATTTGGTTGAACCTTCCTGGTGATTATTATGGTCTAAGCAGTATTAATTCCCTGTTTATGTAAACCCCTCGGTGTACAATTCTGTCAGTAAGACCCTGTTACTCTTGTTGATGACATTCCGGTAACCATCGATGGACGAGAACTTTGCCTATTGGTCCGCCTCGTAGCAACGAGCAGGAAAATGGTTCTCTTCGTCCCTCGCCTTTGGTACCAACATTGTTGCCGACATAACCGACAGGCTACCCTCTGACATGCCTATCATGACCATGCAAGATGTCACCACTCCTCCTACTTTTATCCGACATGGTGGGCCCATAACCCACAGTTCTACAGGATCGAAACCTGACTCTCCTGTACACCACCTGTTCCCAAGGTTGTTCCTCGCGCTTGACTTCGTAATTCACGGACCACCTGTCTAGTGATCTATTCTGGTATGAGATGCAATACCTATTCTCGTTGCCCTGTAACCCTTTCACCTTCTGATTAGGCATCGAATGATTGCCCATCCGTTTGAAACTTCTTATGGTACCTTCTTAATTTGCTCTCGATATCTTCTTAAGTTTCAATTCGAGAGATACTTATGCTTCTTCCCCTGAGTTAACCGTCCGATGCTCAAGTTGATTTGGATCCGTCCTTATAGAGTTTTTCCCCTCTTATCTTTTCGTAAGTACGGTGAAATTCCCGAAGGAAGGACGACAACTTCATCATGATGACCTGAATCAGAGGAATGAAGACGTCAGCGCTATGGATCGACCACCTCGAGAAGAGCAACCAAGACCGAGAAGATTCGTTAGGATTTCGTAACCAGACCTTTCCCCCTTATTCCACCTCTTAAATCTCGGGACGAGATTTCTTGTAGTGGAGGAGAATTGTGACGCCCGGATATTTAAGCTACATTAAACCTCTGCTAATGATGCCACGCCACCGCGATTACTGTTGCTAATCTCGCGTTAATTCGAAAACGTTTCAAAATTCAAATTCAAATTAATGTAAACAATAAAAGTTTTCAAATATTAAAACTAAAATAATCGGAGTGAACCAAATACTGCATAGGTAATTGTGGTGTATAAGCAACATTTTTATAAAGTGTTTAAATGCTCTAATATAAAACAGGCATACCTTCCTCATACGAAGTCCGTTTTGGCTCCACGGGTACTCAAATTAAAGCTAGCGACGAGCTGCATCTAAATAGTGGCAGAAGCAAGTTCAATATTTGGCACCTCAAAATCGGCTTCTAAATAGGTCTTTTTTCCCTCCGAAGTTCGCGCATACAGTTTGTTCCAGTTTTTCAGGCCAGTTTTAGAATTCTTTGACTCCTCATATCAATTCAGAATTGAGTGATTCTTTTTGCATTGGAAAGCTTGAGTTAGTAGCATTCTTTGAAAAATTGATCAAAAAATTGGCTCAATCTGTTCAAGAGGAAAGTTGGAGAGAGAGTTGTTGTATATCCTGCTTCGCAGTTATTTTTCATCTTTATCTTTATTGCCGTTGTGATCTTCACTTATATCTTGCTGTCCAGAGCTACTTAGTATCCTTCATTGATGCTAGTTGTGCTACGCCGTGACCTCATTAGTGTTCTAGGCTCGCGTCTCTAGTCCGGTCTAGCCTAGGACCAGCACAGTGCCGTCGTTGAGCGTTTATTCAACATTGCATCTTTGAATTGATTATTGCTAATCTTTTGCTACCATATATAGCCAACCCAGCTCCACATATTTCTACACCGTGTATACATACATTCACCTGGCAATCGCTTTACCCAACTTTTGGAGTTACTTGACACCGCTGGTTGCCGATCGCCGCCTGCTGCATGGTAAGAACTTGTAAGACATTGATATTTGCTTTACTGTGAGCGTTTTACCACCACATCCTAGTAGTTATAGGAACATTATTTTGGATTTTGTTTCTTGTTTCTACTAATCATGCCAAGATCTAGAGTCAATTCATGGGCTTTGTCGATCGCGGGAGACGTGCCACCGCCTTTGCAAATACAACAACCGTCACGAGAGGTGCACAAACATCCAAATGCACATGATCAGGTTAATGTATCTATACCACCATTTAATGGCCGTTTTAGACCTGCTTTATATATTGAATGGGAGTTCAACATAAAAAATATATTTGCTTCCCATAATTTTGATGAACATAAAAAGATTAAGGTTGCAGTTGGTTCTTTCACTGGTTATGCTTTGGTTTGGTGGACTGAATATTGTCGGTTACACCCTGATTATATACCTACTACTTGGGATGATTTGAAACTTGCCATGCGACATACTTTCGTCCCCGCTTACTATACTCGTGACATGATTAAGAAGTTGCAACATTTAAAACAAGGTAGTGACACTGTAACAAAATATTATGATGATTTACAAACTACCTTGTTGCATTCCTCTTTAGAAGAAAGTGAAGATGATTTTATGGATAGATTTTGGGGAGGATTAAACCGTGATATTCAAGAGATATTAATTCATGAAGAGTGTTATCCTATGGACCATTTGTTTCGCCTTGCTTGCAAAGCTGAACAGGAAATAAAACGACGTGTTGCTCACGAGGAGAACAAGCGCACGGTGCATATTCCAAGAGTTGATATGATTGTTCCTTCAACTACTAGGCATACTATGACATCCACATCCGTTGTTGTGAGGACTACATCACCTCCACCATGTGACACATCGCCCCCGAGAGTGGCTACACCATCTGAGTTGATCATAAGAGGTAATGAGAAAGGTACTGATCTTCCATCTCTACATGAGAATGATGAATGCCTTGTCAATTTGAATGCACCATCTGATGAGCTACCCACTACTTTGATCACACTACCTATTTTAGAGGACTATGTTGACAATTTGACTTTGCCATGTGATCAAACAACTGAAATACCAACAATTTTGAGTGCACCCATTGAATTAACTGTTGATGCAAAAGAACCAATGTTTAATCATTTTGATATGACCTCTAATCTTGGTGATGATTCTGTGTCCAATGACTTATTGCATGTTTGCTTATTTAAGCATGTTGTAGCATGTAAATTTGACGCAAGTAAGGTTTATTCACCAATGTTGGGATGGTTTAATGATGAACATTGTCAACCTTTTAAAATGAATAAGAGCTTCGCTTATATGTGCAAACTGAGTTGCAATATTTTCATGCCTTCTATTTCTTGTGATAATATTTTGGCTTTATATTTTATGAATTATGAAGGTTACTCATGTATACATGTGCCATATGTGCAAAAACTAAGGAAAGTAAAAATGGATGACATATACATATACAACATGTACACATTGTCTTTTTTTTAGCCACATTTCAGATTAAGAAACGCCGAGGACGGCTTTGTTTTCAAGAAGGGGAGGATGATGAGGACATGACTACCTTGGATACGACCAAAAATATTGCATACATGCATATTTGTCAGGTGATTTCTAGTGCAAACTATTCAATAATCTATTTTTGTTATCCAGAACAAAAATACTTCACACACTTTTGTGTTTTGTCTAATTGCAGGTGTATGGGACATTTGTACAACACACATATGAAGATAAGGGAGAAAGAGATGTTTACTTGCTGTTCAAAAAGTTCTTTCTGCTGGAAATATGCCCTAGAGGCAATAATAAAAGCATTATTATTATATTTCCTTATTCATGATAATTGTCTTTATTCGTGCTATAATTGTGTTATCCGGAAATTGTAATACATGTGTGAATAACATACAACAACATGTCCCTAGTGAGCCTCTAGTTGACTAGCTCGTTGATCGACAGATAGTCATGGTTTCCTGACTATGGACATTGGATGTCATCGATAACGGGATCACATCATTAGGAGAATGATGTGATGGACAAGACCCAATCCTAAACATAGCATAAGATCGCATAGTTCGTTTGCTAGAGTTTTCCAATGTCAAGTATCCTTTCCTTAGACCATGAGATCGTGTAACTCCCGGATACCGTAGGAGTGCTTTGGATGTGCCAAACGTCACAACGTAACTGGGTGACTATAAAGGTATACTACGGGTATCTCTGAAAGTGTCTGTTGGGTTACATGGATCGAGACTGGGATTTGTCACTCCGCTTGACGGAGAGGTATCACCGGGCCCTCTCGGTAATGCATCATCATATGAGCTCAAGGTGATCAAAGTGTTTGATCACGGGATCATGCATTATGATACGAGAAAAGTGACTTGCCGATAACGAGATTGAATGAGGTATTGGGATACCGACGATCGAATCTCGGGCAAGTAAAATACCGATTGACAAAGGGAATCGTATACGGGATTAATTGAATCCTCGACATCGTGGTTCATCCGATGAGATCATCGTGGAGTATGTGGGAGCCAACATGGGTATCCAGATCCCGTTGTTGGTTATTGCCCGAGAGCCGTCTCGGTCATGTCTGCATGTCTCCCGAACCCGTAGGGTCTACACACTTAAGGTTCGGTGACGCTAGGGTTGTGAAGATATGTATGTGCAGTAACCCGAATGTTGTTCGGAGTCCCGGATGAGATCCCGGACGTCACAAGGAGTTCCGGAATGGTCCGGAGGTAAAGAATTATATATAGGAAGTGCTATTTTGGCCATCGGGACAAGTTTCGGTGTTATCGGTATTGTACCGGGACCACCGGAGGGGTCCCGGGGGTCCACCGGGGGGGTCCACCTGCCCCGGGGGGCCACATGGGCTATAGGGGGTGCGCCCTGGCCTACATGGGCCAAGGGCACCAGCCCCAAGGGCCCATGCGCCAAGGAGACTTGGAGAGGGGAGAGTCCAAAGAGGGGAAGGCACCTCCGAGGTGCCTTGGGGAGGATGGACTCCTCCCCCCTCTTGGCCGCACCCCTTCCTTGGAGGAAGGGGCAAGGCTGCGCCCTCCCCCCCTCTAATGCGCCTATATAAAGGGAGGGGAGGGAGGGGTGGCCGCACCTTATGCCCTGGCTTCTCCCTCCTCCCTGCAACACCTCCTCCTCCTCCCGTAGTTGCTTAGCGAAGCCCTGCCGGAGTTCTGCTGCATCCACCACCACACCGTCGTGCTGGATCTTCCTCAACCTCTCCTTCCCCCTTGCTGGATCAAGAAGGAGGAGACGTCTCCCGTCCCGTACGTGTGTTGAACGCGGAGGTGCCGTCCGTTCGGCACTAGATCATCGGTGAATTGGATCACGGCAAGTACGACTACCTCATCCACGTTCACTCGAACGCTTCCGTTGCGATCTACAAAGTGGTATGTAGATGCTATCTAATCTGAATACTCGTTGCTAGATGAACTCATAGATGGATCTTGGTGAAACCGTAGGAAAAATTTTAATTTTCTGCAACGTTCCCCAACAGTGGCATCATGAGCTAGGTCTATGCGTAGTTCTTCTTGCGCGAGTAGAACACAATTTGTTGTGGGCGTAGATGTTGTCAACTCTTCTTGCCGCTACTAGTCTTATCTTGCTTCAGCGGTATTGTGGGATGAAGCGGCCCGGACCAACCTTACACGTACGCTTACGTGAGACTGGTTCCACCGACTAACATGCACTAGTTGCATAAGGTGGCTGGCGGGTGTCTGTCTCTCCTACTTTAGTTGGAGCGGATTCGATGAAAAGGGTCCTTATGAAGGGTATATAGAAGTTGACAAATCACGTTGTGGTTTGAACGTAGGTAAGAAAAACGTTCTTGCTAGAACCCTAATTCAGCCACGTAAAACTTGCAACAACAATTAGAGGACGTCTAACTTGTTTTTGCAGCAAGTGCTTTGTGATATGATATGGCCAAAGTTGTGATGTATGATGAATGATCTATATGTGATGTATGAGATGTTCATGCTATTGTAATAGGAATCACGACTTGCATGTCGATGAGTATGACAACCGGCAGGAGCCATAGGAGTTGTCTTTATTTTTTGTATGACCTGCGTGTCATTGAGAAACGCCATGTAAATTACTTTACTTTATTGCTAAACGCGTTAGCCATAGTAGTAGAAGTAATAGTTGGCGAGCAACTTCATGGAGACACGATGATGAAGATCATGATGATGAAGATCATGGTGTCAAGCCGGTGACAAGATGATCATGGACCCCAAGATGAAGATCGAAGGAGCTATGTGATATTGGCCATATCATGTCACGTTTATTATTTGATTGCATGT
The DNA here is from genome assembly GCA_032464435.1 of Aegilops umbellulata. Lineage (NCBI taxonomy): Eukaryota > Viridiplantae > Streptophyta > Magnoliopsida > Poales > Poaceae > Aegilops > Aegilops umbellulata. Next base: position 62,593,888 of record CP136059.1, on the reverse strand, counting down.
GATGTTTATCATGTTTTTGCATCTTGTTTACTTAGGACGACGGTAGTAAATAAGATGATCCCTCATAATAATTTCAAGAAAGTGTTCTCCCTAACTGTGCACCGTTGCTAAGGTTCGCCGTTCCGAAGCACCACGTGATGATCGGGTGTGATAGGTCCTTACGTTCGCATACAACGGGTGTAAGACAGATTTACACACGCAAAACACTTAGGTTGACTTGACGAGCCTAGCATGTACAGACGTGGCCTCGGAACACAGAAGACCGAAAGGTCGAGCATGAGTCGTATAGAAGATACGATCAACATGAAGATGTTCACCGATGTTGGCTAGTCCGTCTCACGTGATGATCAGACACGGCCTAGTTGACTCGGATCATGTAATACTTAGATGACTAGAAGAGGGATGTCTATCTAAGTGGGAGTTCATTAAATAATTTGATTAAATGAACTTTATTATCATGAACTTAGTCTAATTTTTTTACAATATGTCTTGTAGATCAAATGGCCAACGTAGTCCTCAACTTCAACGTGTTCCTAGAGAAAACCAAGCTGAAAGACGATGGTAGCAACTATACGGACTGGGTCCGGAACCTGAGGATCATCCTCATAGCTGCCAAGAAAGATTATGTCCTACGAGCACCGCTGGGTGACGCACCTATTCTCCCTGCAGAACAAGACGTTATGAACGCTTGGCAGTCACGCTGCGATGATTACTCCCTCGTTCAGTGCGGCATGCTTTACAGCTTAGAGCCGGGGCTCCAAAAACGTTTTGAGAGACATGGAGCATATGAGATGTTCGAAGAGCTGAAAATGGTTTTCCAAGCTCATGCCCGGGTCGAGAGATATGAAGTCTCCGATAAATTCTTTAGCTGTAAGATGGAGGAAAATGGCTCTGTCAGTGAGCACATACTCAAAATGTCTGGGTTGCACAACCGCTTGACTCAACTGGAAGTTAATCTCCCGGATGAAGCGGTCATTGACAGAATCCTCCAGTCGCTTCCACCTAGCTACAAGAGCTTTGTGATGAACTACAATATGCAGGGGATGGTAAAGACCATTCCTGAGGTATATGCTATGCTGAAATCAGCAGAGGTAGAAATCAAGAAGGAGCATCAAGTGTTGATGGTGAATAAAACCACTAAGTTCAAGAAAGGCAAGGGTAAAAAGAACTTCAAGAAGGACGGCAAGGAAGTTGCCGCGCCCGGTAAGCAAGTTGCCGGGAAGAAGCCAAAGAATGGACCCAAGCCCGAGACTGAGTGTTTTTATTGCAAGGGAAGTGGTCACTGGAAGCGGACCTGCCCCAAATACTTAGTGGACAAGAAGGCCGGCAAAACCAAAGGTATATGTGATATACATGTAATTGATGTGTACCTTACCAGTACTCGTAGTAGCTCTTGGGTATTTGATACCGGTGCAGTTGCTCACATTTGTAACTCAAAGCAGGAGCTGCGGAATAAACGGAGACTAGCGAAGGACGAGGTGACGATGCGCGTCGGGAATGGTTCCAAGGTCGATGTGATCGCCGTCGGCACGCTGCCTCTACATTTACCTACGGGATTAGTTTTAAACCTCAATAATTGTTATTTAGTGCCAAGTTTGAGCATGAACATTGTATCTGGATCTCGCTTAATTCGAGATGGCTACTCATTTAAATCCGAGAATAATGGTTGTTCTATTTATATGAGAGATATGTTTTATGGTCATGCTCCGATGGTTAATGGTTTGTTCTTGATGAATCTCGTACGTGATGATACACATATTCATAGTGTGAGTACCAAAAGAGTTAAAGTTGATAACAATAGTCCCACATATTTGTGGCACTGCCGCCTTGGTCACATAGGTGTCAAACGCATGAAGAAGCTCCACGCGGATGGACTTTTAGAGTCTCTTGATTATGAATCATTTGACACGCGCGAACCATGCCTCATGGGTAAAATGACCAAGACTCCGTTCTCAGGAACAATGGAGCGAGCAACCAACTTATTGGAAATCATACATACCGATGTGTGCGGTCCAATGAGTGTTGAGGCTCGCGGTGGCTATCGTTATGTTCTCACCCTCACTGATGACTTGAGTAGATATGGGTATATCTACTTAATGAAACACAAGTCTGAGACCTTTGAAAAGTTCAAGGAATTTCAGAGTGAGGTTGAAAATCAACGTGATAGAAAGATCAAGTTTCTACGATCAGATCATGGAGGAGAATACTTGAGTCACGAATTTGGCACACACTTAAGAAAATGTGGAATAGTTTCACAACTCACACCGCCTGGAACACCTCAGCGTAATGGTGTGTTCGAACGTCGTAATCGCACTCTATTAGATATGGTGCGATCTATGATGTCTCTTACCGACTTACTGCTATCTTTTTGGGGCTATGCTTTAGAGACTGCCGCATTCACTTTAAATAGGGCTCCGTCGAAATCCGTTGAGACGACACCGTATGAATTATGGTTTGGGAAGAAACCTAAGCTGTCGTTTCTAAAAGTTTGGGGATGCGATGCTTATGTCAAGAAACTTCAACCTGAAAAGCTCGAACCCAAATCGGAAAAATGCGTCTTCATAGGATACCCTAAAGAAACTGTTGGGTATACCTTCTACCTCAGATCCGAAGGCAAGATCTTTGTTGCCAAGAATGGATCCTTTCTAGAGAAAGAGTTTCTCTCGAAAGAAGTAAGTGGGAGGAAAGTAGAACTTGATGAAGTGTTACCTCTTGAACCGGAAAATGGCGAAACTCAAGAAATCGTTCCTGAGGTGCCTGCACCGACTAGAGAGGAAATTAATGATTATGATCAAGATACTTCTGATCAAGCTCCTACTGAAATTCGAAGGTCCACAAGGACACGTTCCGCACCAGAGTGGTACGGCAACCCTGTCTTGGAAATCATGTTGTTGGACAACGGTGAACCTTCGAACTATGAGGAAGCAATGGCGGGCCCGGATTCCGACAAATGGCTGGAAGCCATGAAATCCGAGATAGGATCCATGTATGAAAACGAAGTGTGGACTTTGACTGACTTGCCCGTTGAACGGTGAGCCATAGAAAATAAATGGATCTTTAAGAAGAAGACAGACGCGGATGGTAATGTGACCATCTATAAAGCTCGGCTTGTCACTAAGGGTTATCGACAAGTTCAAGGGGTTGACTACGATGAGACTTTCTCACCGGTAGCGAAGCTGAAGTCCGTCAGAATCATGTTAGCAATTGCCGCATACTATGATTATGAAATATGGCAAATGGACGTCAAAACGGCATTCCTTAATGGTTTCCTTAAGGAAGAATTGTATATGATGCAGCCGGAAGGTTTTGTCGATCCTAATAATGCTGACAAGGTGTGCAAGCTCCAACGCTCGATTTATGGGCTGGTGCAAGCATCTCGGAGTTGGAACATTCGCTTTGATGAGATGATCAAAGCGTTTGGATTTACACAGACTTATGGAGAAGCCTGTGTTTACAAGAAAGTGAGTGGGAGCTCTGTAGCATTTCTCGTACTATATGTAGATGACATACTTTTGATGGGAAATGATATAGAACTCTTGGACAGCATTAAGGCCTACTTGAATAAAAGTTTTTCAATGAAGGACCTTGGAGAAGCTGCTTATATATTAGGCATCAAGATCTATAGAGATAGATCGAGACGCCTCATAGGTCTTTCACAAAGCACATACCTTGATAAGATATTGAAGAAGTTCAATATGGATCAATCTAAGAAAGGGTTCTTACCTGTGTTACAGGGTGTGAAATTGAGCTCAGCTCAATGTCCGACCACGGCAGAAGAAATAGAAGAGATGAGCGTCATCCCCTATGCCTCAGCCATAGGTTCTATTATGTATGCCATGCTGTGTACCAGACCTGATGTAAACCTTGCCGTAAGTTTGGTAGGAAGGTACCAAAGTAATCCCGGCAAGGAACACTGGACAGCGGTCAAGAATATCCTGAAGTACCTGAAAAGGACTAAGGAAATGTTTCTCGTTTATGGAGGTGACGAAGAGCTCGTCGTAAAAGGTTACGTCGACGCTAGCTTCGACACATATCTGGATGACTCTAAGTCACAAACCGGATACGTGTATATTTTGAATGGTGGGGCAGTAAGCTGGTGCAGTTGCAAGCAAAGCGTCGTGGCGGGATCTACATGTGAAGCGGAGTACATGGCAGCCTCGGAGGCAGCACATGAAGCAATTTGGGTGAAGGAGTTCATCACCGACCTCGGAGTCATACCCAATGCGTCGGGGCCAATCAAGCTCTTCTGTGACAACACTGGAGCTATTGCACTTGCAAAGGAGCCCAGGTTTCACAAGAAGACTAGGCACATCAAGCGTCGCTTCAACTCCATTCGTGAAAATGTTCAAGATGGAGACATAGAAATTTGTAAAGTGCACACGGATCTGAATGTTGCAGACCCGTTGACTAAACCTCTCCCTAAGGCAAAACATGATCAGCACCAGAACTCTATGGGTGTTCGATTCATCACAATGTAACTAGATTATTGACTCTAGTGCAAGTGGGAGACTGTTGGAAATATGCCCTAGAGGCAATAATAAAAGCATTATTATTATATTTCCTTATTCATGATAATTGTCTTTATTCGTGCTATAATTGTGTTATCCGGAAATCGTAATACATGTGTGAATAACAGACAACAACATGTCCCTAGTGAGCCTCTAGTTGACTAGCTCGTTGATCGACAGATAGTCATGGTTTCCTGACTATGGACATTGGATGTCATCGATAACGGGATCACATCATTAGGAGAATGATGTGATGGACAAGACCCAATCCTAAACATAGCATAAGATCGCATAGTTCGTTTGCTAGAGTTTTCCAATGTCAAGTATCCTTTCCTTAGACCATGAGATCGCGTAACTCCCGGATACCTTAGGAGTGCTTTGGGTGTGCCAAACGTCACAACATAACTGGGTGACTATAAAGGTATACTACGGGTATCTCTGAAAGTGTCTGTTGGGTTACATGGATCGAGACTGGGATTTGTCACTCCGCTTGACGGAGAGGTATCACCGGGCCCTCTCGGTAATGCATCATCATATGAGCTCAAGGTGATCAAAGTGTTTGATCACGGGATCATGCGTTACGATACGAGAAAAGTGACTTGCCGATAACGAGATTGAACGAGGTATTGGGATACCGACGATCGAATCTCGGGCAAGTAAAATACCGATTGACAAAGGGAATCGTATACGGGATTAATTGAATCCTCGACATCGTGGTTCATCCGATGAGATCATCGTGGAGTATGTGGGAGCCAACATGGGTATCCAGATCCCGTTGTTGGTTATTGCCCGAGAGCCGTCTCGGTCATGTCTGCATGTCTCCCGAACCCGTAGGGTCTACACACTTAAGGTTCGGTGACGCTAGGGTTGTGAAGATATGTATGTGCAGTAACCCGAATGTTGTTCGGAGTCCTGGATGAGATCCCGGACGTCACAAGGAGTTCCAGAATGGTCCGGAGGTAAAGAATTATATATAGGAAATGCTATTTTGGCCATCGGGACAAGTTTCGGTGTTATCGGTATTGTACCGGGACCACTGGAGGGGTCCCGGGGGTCCACCGGGGGGGTCCACCTGCCCCGGGGGGCCACATGGGCTATAGGGGGTGCGCCCTGGCCTACATGGGCCAAGGGCACCAGCCCCAAGGGCCCATGCGCCAAGGAGACTTGGAGAGGGGAGAGTCCAAAGAGGGGAAGGCACCTCCGAGGTGCCTTGGGGAGGATGGACTCCTCCCCCCTCTTGGCCGCACCCCTTCCTTGGAGGAAGGGGCAAGGCTACACCCTCCCCCCCTCTAATGCGCCTATATAAAGGGAGGGGAGGGAGGGGTTGCCGCACCCTATGCCCTGGCTTCTCCCTCCTCCCTGCAACACCTCCTCCTCCTCCCGTAGTTGCTTAGCGAAGCCCTGCCGGAGTTCTGCTGCATCCACCACCACACCGTCGTGCTGGATCTTCCTCAACCTCTCCTTCCCCCTTGCTGGATCAAGAAGGAGGAGACGTCTCCCGTCCTGAACGTGTGTTGAACGCGGAGGTGCCGTCCGTTCGGCACTAGATCATCGGTGAATTGGATAACGGCAAGTACGACTACCTCATCCACGTTCACTCGAACGCTTCCGTTGCGATCTACAAAGTGGTATGTAGATGCTATCTAATCTAAATACTCGTTGCTAGATGAACTCATAGATGGATCTTGGTGAAACCGTAGGAAAAATTTTAATTTTCTGCAACGATCCCCAACACTTTCACGTCACTTTTGGGCCAAGAGAAGATAGAGTCCAAGTCTCTCACGTTCTGGATTCAGATTCGGACTGCATAGACATACCTGACTCAAAACGGCAATAACTTTTTCATACGGACTCCGAATTGGGTGTTTCTTTTTTTGTTGGAAAGTAGATTTCGTCCTATTTCCACTCGAATTGGAATCACCTTTAAATTCGTCCGGAGCGTTGAGTTATGGACGAAACAATCTGACGCTGCAGCAGAATCCGAGTCAAACTACAAGTCCAAAGGTGTTACGTCACCTCCACTTGGGCCCATTGGCCTTGTACGACCTAGGGTTAGTTCTAGGCTGCCTTGGGACGTCCTCCCACCTCCTTGGCCGCCACCCCTTGCTCCTATATAAGTAGATCCATCTAGTAGCTTTTTCCTTGGGATTTGTTTAGTTAAAAGTTAGCCAACGCAACTTCGTGTACTTCGTTTGTGTCCAACGACCAGACCAAGACCGCTTTCGGATCCCCACCATTATCAATACTTCCTCCATATTCGCAATATTCAGATTTCTTTATCATATTCTTGCATGTTCTTCGATTGCTTGCAGGAATAGACCTTCGTGGTCAGGTTGATTGTGCTCCGGCGTGGTCAATAACCTCTCGAAGTTGGTTTAGCGATTGCTAAGGCGCAACGTCGTGCACGTTTGTAGTCGGATCGTCAAAGTCGGCTCCATCGAATCGATAGTTATCATCTCATCGAAAGATCGGGACACCCCCGCCTCTATCACTGGATTAGAATCAAAGTGAAATTAGCAACAGTAACAATGATGACAAGGCATCATTAGAAGGGGATTACTGTAGCATAATTCTCGGGGTGTTACAAATCTCCTCCACTACAAGAAATCTCATCCCGAGATTTAAGAGGTGGAGTAAGGGGGAAAGAGTTTGTTACGAAAATTCTAACGAATCTTCTCGGTCTTGGATGCTCTTCTTGAAGAGGTTGATCGCTTTCGTTGATGTCTCCATTTCTCTACATCGATGTATCATGATGATGTTGTCGTTCTTCCTTCCCGATCTTCACCATACTTACGAAGGGACGAGAGGGGAAACTCTATAAGGACGAGTTTTAACAAGATTGAGCATCGAACGATTAACTCAGGGGAAGAAGCATAAAATGTATCTCGAGTTGATTACATGAAACACCTCAAGAGCATTATATGGGGGGGGTATGAAAGTTTCAAATGGGTAAGCAATCGTTCGTTGCCTGAAATAGAGGGTGAAAGTGGTTTAGAGCAATGGGAATAGGTATTGCGTTTGATACCAGAATAGATCGCTAGGAATGTGGCTCGTGATTTACATACAAAGCCAAGTGCGAGAAACAATTTTGGAAAACAGGGATGTACATGAGAGTCAGGTTTCGATCCTGTGGAATTGTGGGTTATGGGCCCACCTTGTGGTTCAAAAGTAGGAAGGACGTTGACATATTGCACGGTCATGGTAGCAAGGCATGTCGGAGGATAGCCTGTCAGTTATGTTGGCAACCACGTTGGTACCAAGGGCGAGGGAAGAGAACCATTTTCCTGCTCGTTGAGACGAGGCGGACCTATAGGCAAAGTTCTCGTTCATCGGTGGTTACCAGAATGTCAACAACAATAATAACAGGGTCTCACTAACAAGGTTGTACATCGGGGTGTTTTATAAGCAAGGAATTATTTCTGCTTATATCATAAAGATCACAAGAAGGTTAAACAAACCAATGGAAAGGAAAATGAAATTATTGGATTAATCAGACCAATGGAAAGGGAAATGTGTTTACACGCAAGAATTGGGAGTATATCCTTCCCAAGGGGAAGCGGAGCATGATATACATGATATGACAGCAAGTTCAAAAGCATTTAGATAAAGGGGGCGAGGGAAGAATCATGTTGTTACCCATTCAACAGTGTTTTGGATAATTGATCAAGAAACATTTAGCATTGCGCTTCCAATGTTCCCTTTGATGATCGGAATACCACAGTCATGCTTCGGGGTAGCATCGACATGGTGAGCAGGTAAAAGTCAGACTTCGGAAACACAAGGGATCCCGCGGGAATTGTTGGAATAGTTCGTACAATTTTCATCATGGAAAAGATGAGGATGTGGCCGATGGGTTAAACAGCAATCCATTGACATGTCAAAAGGATGTAATGCCAAAATGATATGAACAAGTTTGTGTTGGGGGGGAGCAAGAACGGTGTCGATGATAACACAATTCATCGAGGGGCAAGGATGGTATTCCTCATCATGAATTTGATTGATATCCTGGAAGAGCTCAGAATGTTGATGATGATCATGACAATTTATCGATAGGTTTCATGAACATGTAATCATTCGGCGATGACATCAAGTCAAAGGAATTTTGAAGTGAAAGGTTATCAGAACCACAAATATGACACAATCTCAAAATCAGGCTTGCTGTTCAAGGTGAAATGATATGACGAGGAAGATCAGCGTACGTTTAGCTTATCATCAAAAAAATTGCTCCGGGAAGGACCAGGTAGCTGTGACGCCCGGATAATTGAGCTACAGTAATTCCCTGCTAATGATGCCACGTCACCATGATTCCCGTTAAATTAAACTCGCATTGATTCAAGCGGAATTCAAATTCACATTTAAACTAAAGCCAAACACTAAAAGTTCTCAAACATTAAAACTTAAATGTTCTAAGTGTGAAAAATAAATGCAAAGGCTTATTGGTAAAGGAATCAACTTTTTATAAAATATTTAAATGCCCTTACTTAAATAAAACTGCAGCTTAGACACATAAATAAATGCCTTTTTCAATTAATAAAATATTAAATAAGTTATTTAATTGCCCAAAACTATTAGGGCAGTGGCATGTTTATTAAAACTAAATTAGGTACAACTTTGGTATTTTTACAAAACTACAATAAAATGCAAAACTAAAAGAAAACAGTAAGGAAAATAAATAAAAGGAAAAAGGCAAAACAAAAAAAGTCAAAATTAGGAAAGGAAACCACCCCCGCCGTTCGGCCCAACTGGGCAACCAGGCTACCCGACCGGCCCACCCTACCCCCCGCTTAACCCCCACTCCCACCGAACCCTACCCCATATTCCCCACTCCCCCCACGCTCCGTCCACTCCCCCCACCCCACTCGGTCCATTCCCTCCCGATCCGATCTGGATCGGGATCCCGTTGACGCTGCCGCCGTGTGACACCCCCGTTTCAATCGTACACTAATCATGCACGCAAATGTGTACGATCAAGATCAGGGACTCACGGGAAGATATCACAACACAACTCTACAAATAAAATAAGTCATACAAGCATCATAATACAAGCCAGGGGCCTCGAGGGCTCGAATACAAGTGCTCGATCATAGACGAGTCAGCGGAAGCAACAATATCTGAGTACAGCCATAAGTTCAACAAGTTTGCCTTAAGAAGGCTAGCACAAACGGGGATACAGATCGAACGAGGCGCAGGCCTCCTGCCTGGGATCCTCCTAACTACTCATGGTCGTCGTCAGCGGGTTGCACGTAGTAGTAGGCACCTCCAGTGTAGTAGGAGTCGTCGTCGAAGGTGGCGTCTGGATCCTGGGCTCCAGCATCTGGTTGCGGCAACCGGGTAGAAAGGAAAGGGAGAAAAGGGGAAGAAAAGCAACCGTGAGTACTCATCCAAAGTACTCGCAAGCAAGGAGCTACACTACATATGCATGGATATATGTGTAAAGGGCCATATCAGTGGACTGAACTGCAGAATGCCAGAATAATAGGGGGATAGCTAGTCTTATCGAAGACTACGCTTCTGGTCGCCTCCGTCTTGCAGCATATAGAAGAGAGTAGACTGAAGTCCTCCAAGTAGCATCGTATAGCATAATCCTACCCGGCGATCCCCTCCTCGATGCCCTGTTGGAGAGCAATCACCGGGTTGTATCTGGCACTTGGAAGTGTGTGTTTTATTAAGTATCCGGTTCTAGTTGTCATAAGGTCAAGGTACAACTCCGGGTCGTCCTTTTACCGAGGGACACGGCTATTCGAATAGATAAACTTCCCTGCAGGGGTGCACCACATAGCCCAACACGCTTGATCCCATTTGGCCGGACACACTTTCCTGGGTCATGCCCGGCCTCGGAAGATCAACACGTCGCAGCCCCACCTAGGCACAACAGAGCGGTCAGCACGCCGGTCTAAACCTATGCGCGCAGGGGTCTGGGCCCATCGCCCTGAGCACACCTGCACGTTGCGAACGCGGCCGGTGAGCAGACCTAGCAACCTCCAGTACAACGGAAGTCACGTTACGCGGTCCAACCCGGCGCGCGCCGCTCAGTCGCTGACGTCAAGAAGTGCTTCGGCTGATACCACGACGTCGGGATACCCATAACTACTCCCGCGTAGGTGGTTAGTGCGTATAGACCAAATGGCCAGACTCAGATCAAATACCCAGATCTCGTTAAGCGTGTTAAGTATCGCGAACGCCGACTAGGGCCAGGCCCACCTTTCTCCTAGGTGGTCTGAACCTGCCCTGTCGCTCCGCCTCAAAGTAACAGTCGGGGGCCGTCGGGAACCCAGGCCCACCTCTACCGGGATGGAGCCACCTGCCCCTTCAGCCCCCATCTCCGAACAGTATCACATGTAATGTAATAGTGTATAGTATATAGTATATGCCCGTGATCACCCCCGAGTGATCACGGCCCGATAGTATAGCATGGCAGACGAACAAGAGTGTAGGGGCACTGATGGAACACTAGCATCCTATACTAAGCAAGTAGGATTGCAGGTAAAGGTATCAACAGCAGTATCAAAGACAGGCTATGCATCAGGATAGGAATAACGAAAGCAGTAACATGCTACACTACTCTAATGCAAGCAGTATAGGGGAGAGTAGGCGATATCTGGTGATCAAGGGGGGGGCTTGCCTGGTTCCTCTGGCAAGAAGGAATGGTCATCTTCAATGTAGTCGAAAACATGGCCATCGACAGTAGTCTTGGAGTCTACCGGAAAGAAGTAACGGAGGGGGAACATAATAAATAACAGAGCAATCAAAGCAACACAAAGCATAACATGGTGATACGCGGTGCTAGGGGTGACCTAACGCAATAGGAGGTGATACCGGCGAAGTTGGAAAACATCCGGGAAAGTATCCCCGGTGTTTCGCGTTTTCAAACAGATGAACCGGAGGGGAAAGTTGCGAGTTCGATAGGTTAGGGATGTGTGGCGGACGAACGGGTTGCGTATCCGTAACCGTCTCGTCGTTCTGAGCAACTTTCATGTAGAAAGTATTTTCATCTGAGCTACGGTTTATTTTCTATTAATTTTAAAAGATTTAAATCATTTTCAGGATTTATTTAATTATTTTAATGCAACATTATCCAGAACAGTGTTTGCTGACGTCAGCATGACGTCAGCAGTCAACTGTGACCGTTGACTGGTCAAACTAACTCGTGGGGCCCGCTGGGGCCCACCTGTCATGCACTGTTTAGTTTTATTAGGATTTAAATCATCTAACTAATGTTTAATTAACCTAACAAGTTAATTAGCTTAATTTAACAGGATTAATTAACTTAATTAATTTAGCTAATTAATTAATTAATTAAATTCATTTTTAATTTTATTTATTTATTTATTATTTATTTATTTTATTAAAAATGTTCCAGGGGCGTGGGCCCCATTTGTCTGTGGCCCCTGGGGCCTATGCGGGCGCACGGGCTTGCGGGCGTGCGGGTTACCGGGCGCAGGGGCGCCTGGCGCGAGACGAGCCCGGAGGCCGCTCGGGCGAGGCCATGGACGGGGCCGCCGGCGCCCACGACACCGGCCAGGAAAGGCGGCGGAGGGCCCCGGGCGGCGCGGTGGTGGAGGTAGTGGCGGGGCTGGCCGGAGCGGCTCAGGTGCGAGGCACCGCGGCGCGTGGCGGGGAGTAGGGCCCCGCCGGCAGTCGGTTTAGAGGGGGGGGCACGAAGGCACGGGTAGCCGGACGACGCCGGGGGGCGCGGTCAGCGCGGTGGCCGGCGAGGGATGGCCGCTGCGAAGCGGGCGCTAGGGAGGCGCAGCGGCAGCAGCGGGTGGTGTGGCGTGTGCGCGATGCGGCGAGGAGCGGCGGGGCTGCTGCTGTGGCCGCGCGGGCGCGCGCGGGCGCCGGCGAGGCGCGGGCGTGCCGGAGCGCAGACGGGGCGGGCACGGCGCGATGAGCGAGCGAGGGGGAGAGAGAGGAGGGGCGCGGAGGCCGTGGCCTCACCGGAGACGTAGGGTCTAGGGCAGTGGGTGTCGGGGTGGTCGACGGAGACGGCGGCGAAGATGAGGCAGGCCGGTGGGGAGGGGCGCCGGCGAGGTCCAGGCGGGGAAGGGGGGGCGACGGCGTTCGGCGGCGATGATGGCGAGGCGGCGGCGTCGAGCCCGATTCGATCTGGATCGGGGGAAAATGGGGGGCGCGTCGTGGTGGGGGGGGAGTGGGTGGTGGCCGGTTAGGGTTTCGGTCGGGAATGGATAAGGGGAGGGGTGGCTGGCCGGCTGGGCCTGGTGGGCGAATGGGCCGGCCCGTTGGGCCTGCTGGCCCGGGGGGGTCTTTCTCTCCCTTTTTTCTGGTTTTAGTTTTACTGTTTTGCGGTTTCTTTTCTTTTTATTATTTTCCCTTTCTGTTTTATTTAGTTTAGGGCATTTAGGTATTTTGTAAAATTGTGTCCTCTACACCATAATTACTAGTGCAATATTTGGCACCCACCGAACATTTTTGTTTCAACTTTTAAATAGCTTTTTTTGTTTGCCAATATTTTAAATTTGAAATTGAATCTGTTCCGAACTAACTCGAGATTAGCAACTATAATCGAGGTGACATGGCATCATTAGCAGAGGATCATTGTAGCTTAATTACCTGGGCGTCACACGCCGATCCCCGTGGCCACTACGCCGGAGCTGCCACCGTCGCCCTCCGCCTCGATCGCCCCCCCCCCCCCGCCGGACCGCTTCATCCTCGTCTTCCCCTCGCCCATCTCCCCCTGCACGCCCGTCGCCGCCTGGACCGCGCCGGCGCCAGGAGCTCCCCGACCGGTCTGCTTCACCGTCGCAAGTCGTCTCCGTCCTCCCCCCCCGACACCCACTGCCCTAGACCCTACGTCTCCGGTGAGGCCACGGCCTCCGCGCCCCTCCTCTCTCCCCCCCTCGCTCGCTCATCGCGCCGTCCGCGCTCCAGCACGCCCGCGCATCGCCGACGCCCGCGCGCGCCCGCGCGGCCACAGCCGCAGCCCCGCCGCTCCTCACCGCATCACGCACGCGCCGCCCGCCCCGAGTCGCGGCTCCTACCGCATGCTGGCCCAGGGCCGCGCCTGTGCCTCGCCCACACCCTACACCTCCCCACACGTCGCCGCTTGCGGCTCTACCGGCGTCCGCCACCGCTGCCCCTGGCCGCCCCTTCCCCACGCCGCTCTGTCTTTCCCCGCTCGCCGCCCACGCGCCCGTGCTGCAGCTGGCGTCGCGGCCTCGCGCTGGCCCGTGCCCGTCGCCGCACGCTGGCGAGTGCCCGCCCCGACGGGCGCCTTGCCCGCGGCGCCCTAAGCCCGCACCCGCAACGCCCACACGCCCGCTAAGGCCCCTTCGGGCCACTGACGAGAGGGGCCCAGCCCACAGAACGTTTTAAAAGAAAATGAAAAATAAAATAAAAATTAATTAATAAAATTAATAAATAAATAAATAAATAGTGAATTAGTTAACTTAATTAATCTTGTTTAGTTAACCTAATTAACTATCGTGAGTTAATTAAACTGTGATTAGATTAGTTAAATCCTAATTAGAGTAAACAGAGTATGACATGCGGGACCCACACGTCAGATTGACCCAGTCAACTCCTTGTTGACTGCTGATGTCATGCTGACGTCATGATGACGTCAGCATGCACTATTCTGGATAATGTTAGAATTAAATAGTTAAATAAATTCTAAAAATGATTAAAATTTAGAAAATCATATAAAATAAACCGTAGCTCAGATGACTTTGTACATGAAAGTTGCTCAGGACGACGAGACAAATCCGGATACGCAGTCCGTTTGTCAGCCACACGTCCCTAGCATAGCAAACTCGCAACTTTTCCCCTCCGATTCATCTGTCCGAAAACGCGAAACACCGGGAATACTTTCCCAGATGTTCCCCCCTTCGCCGGTATCACCTACTACCGCGATTGGGCACACCTAGCATCACGCCTTGCTTTGTCTTGCATCCTTATGCATCTGTTTGCATTGTATTCATTGTTTCTTCCCCCTCTTCTTGACACCGAGACCGACGCCGCTGCTACCCAGTACGACTACGGAGTTGACGACCCCTCTCTCTTGCCAGAGCAACCAGGCAAGCCCCCCCCTTGATCACCAGATATCGCCTATTCTTCTCTACTGCTTGCATTAGAGTAGTGTAGCATGTTACTGCTTTCAGTTAATCCTATACTGCTGCATAGCCTGTCCTTGCTACTACTGTTGTTACCTTTACCTGCTACCCTACTGCTTAGTATAGGATGCTAGTGTTCCATCAGTAGCCCTACACTCTTGTCCGTCTGCCATGCTATACTACTGGGCCGTGATCACTTCGGGAGGTGATCACGGGCATATACTATATACTTTACACTGTTATATTACCTGTGATATTGTTCGGAGATGGGGGCTGAAGGGGCAGGTGGTTCCACCCAGGTAGTGGTGGGCCTGGGTTCCCGACTGTTACTTTGTGGCGGAGCGACAGGGCAGGTTGAGACCACCTAGGAGAGAGGTGGCTTGGCCCTGGTCGGCGTTCGCGGATACTTAACACGCTTAACGAGATCTGGGTATTTGATCTAAGTCTGGCCATTTGGTCTATACGCACTAACCATCTACGCGAGTGTAGTTATGGGTATCCCGGCGTCGTGGTATCAGGCGAAGCCTTCATGACGTCAGCGACTAAGTGGCGCGCGCCGAATTGGACTAGAACGCCACTAGGCTAGGTCTGCTTCCGGCCGCGTTCGCAACATGCAGGTGTGCTAAGTGCGATGGGCCCAGACCCCTGTGCGCTTAGGTTTAGACCGGTGTGCTGACCTCTCTGTTGTGCCTAGGTGGGGCTGCGACGTGTTGATCTTCCGAGGCCGGGCATGACTCAGGAAAGTGTGTCCGGCCAAATGGGATCAAGCGTGTTGGGCTATGTGGTGCACCCCTACAGGGAAGTTAATCTATTCGAATAGCCGGGTCCCTCGGTAAAAGGACGACCCGGAGTTGTACCTTGACCTTATGACAACTAGAACCAGATACTTAATAAAACACGCCCTTCCAAGTTCCAGATACAACCCGGTGATCGCTCTCTAACAGGGCATCGAGGAGGGGATTGCCGGGTAGAATTATGCTATGCGATGCTACTTGGAGGACTTCATTCTACTCTCTTCTATATGCTGCAAGACGGAGGCTGCTAGAAGTGTAGTCTTCGACAGGATTAGATATCCCCCTCTCACTCTGGCATTCTGCAGTTCAGTCCACTGATATGGCCCCTTACACATATATCCATGCATATGTAGTGTAGCTCCTTGCTTGCGAGTACTTTGGATGAGTACTCACGGTTGCCTTGTTTCCCCTTTTCCCCATCTCTCTACCCGATTGCTGCAATCAGACGATGGAGCCCAGGATCCAGACGCCACCGTCGACGACGACTCCTACTACACTGGAGGTGCCTACTACTACGTGCAGCCCGCTGACGACGACTAGGAGTAGTTAGGAGGATCCCAGGCAAGAGGCCTGCGCCTCGTTCGATCTGTATCCCTGTTTGTGCTAGCCATCTTATGGCAAACTTGTTTAACTTATGTCTGTACTCAGATATTGTTGCTTCCGCTGACTCGTCTATGATCGAGCACTTGTATTCGAGCCCTCGAGGCCCCTGGCTTGTATTATGATGCTTGTATGACTTATTTTATGTTTTAGAGTTGTGTTGTGATATCTTCCCGTGAGTCCCTGATCTTGATCGTACACGTTTGCGTGCATGATTAGTGTACGATTGAATCGGGGGCGTCATAGTAGCACAGTTAAAATTTAGCACGATAATGATATAGCCGATCATGGAATGACTTGAAGGATTATTAAACTCGTAAGCAATGAAAGTTACTTAGAATTATTGGATCAGAGTGCGGAATCGATTCACTTATCGATGTACTCAAGTGACTAATCACTCAGAACCTGGGGGAAATCTAGAAACGGTGAAAAGCAATACAAGATGAAGACTCATAGGAAGCAACACGGTTCTTTGATATTCTCGATATACTGGAGGGTAATACTCAAAAGAAGATCAAAATAGAGGTTGCGAAGATGTACCGATCTACAGAAGAAAAGTACTTTAACTTGTCTGAGAATTGGAAACAAAGAAGAACAATATGGTCGAAACCATGATTTCAAAAGACTCGATTCCAGATATAAGATGAACTTATACCAAGGAGATAATTAATTTTAAAGAGAAGCTTCCATGATAAGATCTACATCGTGCCCATGGGCATGAACACAAAGTTCAAGGTCGACTCCCACTTCTCCAATGCATGACCTTTCATTCACTGCTCTGTTAAAATTATATGAAAGTGAAGAACTACCAGGTGAATTACCAGAGAAGTATGGTCTGTGAAAACTATCGGGTTCACACGGATTAGGGAAGGCATAGGTTCAACCCATGAGGGCATCTTAGGGACATATACCACAATCTTCAAGCGTAAATAACAGTAGCTCAAAAGCAGACCATGGTTGACAAAAGCAGAGGATACAATTTACCAAAGGCATTATGTATACGAGGAAAGACTCGCAAGGTTGTTGAATATGAAGGACACTGTCGAATAATAATCCAACCAAGGATCTAGCGGTCCGTAAAGGATCTGATGTGAGTATCAATACTCAACCATAATCAAAAGATCAGAAGCAGAGGCTCTGATCAACAGATAATTGAGTTGAATCGATATAGATCGACAATCAATCAAGGTTTGATTTGTCAAGAACAAGCTCATGTTCGGAGTGACGCCTGAGCCGGAAGGATGAATGCTAGGATCAGATTGAGGAGTGTGAGCATTCGCAACATATTGGATCAAGGGACTCGAAACGATAGTGACAGAGGATGCCAACAAAGATTACTAGAAATATGGAATTAACCATAATGCAAGCAAGTAAGAATTTCAACAACAATAGGCTACTGAGGATTTACGGAAGATCGAATGGTATTTCAAAGACATTTGTGAAACACATGAACAACTGGGGATGAGCGGATACTCGGTAAGGGCAAGGAATTCTTCGAAGGGGTATTCATGTGGCATAGAACTACAAGGTAGTAGACACAGTATGCTTGGAACAATAGAGAGAATTTCGGAGTATCTTGTAATAACAAGTGATAGAGGCAAAGGTGTCCCGTCTTTCGATGAGATGGTGGCTATCATTTTGGAGGAAGTCGACTTTGACGATCCGACTACGAACGTGCGAGGACGTCGCGCCTTAGCAATCGCTAAACCAACTCCGAGAGGTTATTGACCACGCCGGAGCATGATCAACCTGACCACGAAGGTCTGTTTCCTGCAGGCAAACGAAGAACAAGCAAGAAACTAAGATTGCAATCTGGATATTACGAATATAAGAGGAAAGCTTTATTGACCAAGGTGGGGTTCTGTGACGCCTTGGTCTGGTCGTTGAACACAAACGAAGTACGCGAAGTTGCAGCTATGGCGAACTTTTAATCTAAACAAAACCCAAAGTCTAAACGACGCCCTAAGGGCTGTATATATGGAGGAAGAGGAGGGAATTTCGTGGCCCTTGAGGGTGGGGTCCGCAACCAACCCTATCTCTTGTTTCCCCACACATACGGACTCTAAAAATAGCCTATACTTAAGTATTTCGAAATTACATCGGCCTGGCCCAATAATAAGGTGACGCAACATCTAAAATAGCCTATGGACGAATATTATGAAGTGGCATCTTGTATATTTCGTCCAAGGCTTCATGCACTCCTTATGGTGGCTTCAAAGTCCTGAAATCATCACTTGTAACTCCGTTCTTGATCCCCTTGCGCATGCCATCAACTCCATGCGTGTTGTTGCTCCAATGTTCATCCTTCTCCAAGCTAGGCCCTTCATTTGTAAGCAAAACAAATGTATCCAATTTAGGCAGCATCATATTCTCATGAACATTAGAAGCATTAGCAAGAAACGAAAGTACCTGGTAATTTATTTGGCGTGCGCGAGCTCTAGTAATTGGTCCAGTATATGTAACAGTAGGGGTTGTGGGTGTAACAATGGTATTGATGTCCTCATCATCCTCCCCTTCTTGAAATGAAGTCGTCCTCGACAGAAGCTCATCTTCCTCACCCAAATAAGGCTTCAAATCTGCAATGTTAAAAGTGGGACTAACCCCAAAATCTGCAGGTAGCTCAAGTTTATATGCATTATCATTTATTTTCTCTAACACCTTAAAAGGACCATCAGCACGTGGCATTAGCTTTGATTTGCGCAAATTAGGAAATCTATCTTTACGCAAATGTAACCAAACAAGATCTCCAGGTGCAAACACAACATGTTTTCTACCCTTATCTCCAGCAAGTTTATATTTAGCATTCATACGCTCAATGTTTTCCTTAGTTAACTCATGCATTTTTAAAATCAATTCAGAACGTTCTTTAGCATCAAAATTAACCTTCTCCGAAGATGGAAGAGGCAACAAATCAATAGGTGCACGAGGTAGGAAACCATACACAATTTCAAAAGGGCACATCTTAGTAGTAGAATGCAATGAATGATTATAAGCAAATTCAATATGAGGCAAGCATTCTTCCCACATTTTCTTATTATTCTTCAAAACAGCCCTAAGCATAGTAGACAATGTTCTATTGACTACTTCAGTTTGTCCATCAGTTTGGGGGTGACAAGTAGTACTAAAAAGCAGTTTAGTCCCCAACTTAGCCCATAAACATCTCCAAAAGTGGCTAAGAAATTTAGTATCACGATCTGAAACAATAGTATTTGGCACACCATGCAAGCAAATAATTTCACGAAAGAACAAATCAACAACAATAACAACATCATCGCTTTTATGACATGGTATAAAGTGTGCCATTTTCGAGAATCTATCCACGACAACAAATATGCTATCCCGCCCCTTCTTTGTTTGAGGTAAACCTAAAACAAAGTCCATAGATATATCCTCCCAAGGAACACTAGGCACAGGCAAAGGCATATATAAACCATGAGGATTGAGTCGTGACTTAGCTTTTTGACATGTAGTGTAGCGAGCAACAAAACGCTCAACATCCCGTCTCATCTTTGGCCAAAAGAAATGTGTAGCAAGTCACGCCAAAGTGTCCCATTAATCCTCCTCCATGCGCCTCCTGCAACAACAAAAGACGAACAGAGCTAGCAGGAATGCATAGCTTGTTAGCATGGAACACAAAACCATCATTAACAACGAACTTGTTCCATGTTCTTCCTTCTTTACAATTCTGCATTACTTCTTTAAAATCAGCATCATGCACATATTGATCTTTGATGGTCTCCAAACCAAATATTTTGAAGTCAAGTTGTGAAAGCATAGTATAGCGACGAGACAAAGCATCAGCAATAACATTTTCTTTACACTTCTTGTGTTTAATGACATAAGGGAAAGTCTCAATGAACTCAACCCATTTAGCATGTCTACGATTCAGTTTAGCTTGACTTTTAATATGTTTCAAAGATTCATGATCAGAATGTGTAACAAATTCTTTGGGCCATAAATAATGTTGCCATGTCTCTAAAGTCCGAACAAGAGCATATAATTCTTTATCATAAGTAGAATAGTTCAGACTAGGCCCACTCAATTTTTCAGAAAAGTATGCAACATGTTTGCCATCTTGTATTAACACACCTCCTAATCCAATTCCACTAGCATCACATTCAAGCTCAAAAGTCTTATTAAAGTCAGGAAGTTGAAGTAAAGGAGCATGTGTCAACTTATCTTTCAATACAGTGAAGGCTTCTTCCTGTGCGGTACCCCAAACAAAAGGCACATCCTTCTTTGTAAGCTCATTGAGAGGTGCAGCAATGGTGCTAAAATCTCTCACAAAACGCCTATAGAAACCAGCGAGTCCAAGAAAACTCCTCACTTGTGTGACCGTTTTGGGCTGCGGCCAACTCTCAATAGCTTCAATCTTGGCTTTATCAACTTCAATTCCCTGTGGAGTAACAACATAGCCAAGAAAAGACACTCGGTCGGTGCAAAAGGTGCACTTCCCAAAGTTACCAAACAAACGTGCATCACATAGAGCATTGAAAACAACACGTAAATGTTCCAAATGTTCTTCCAAAGATTTGCTATAAATCAGTATGTCATCAAAATAGACTACCACAAATCGTCCAATGAAAGCACGTAAAACTTCGTTCATTAATCTCATGAAAGTACTAGGTGCATTAGTTAACCCAAAAGGCATGACTAACCACTCATATAAACCAAACTTAGTTTTAAATGTTGTTTTCCATTCATCTCCCAATTTCATACGAATTTGATGGTATCCACTACGCAAATCAACTTTGGAGAATATTGTAGAGCCACTCAATTCATCAAGCATATCATCTAGCCTAGGAATAGGATGACGATAACGAATAGTAATATTATTAATGCCTCTACAATCAACACACATACGCGATGTACCATCCTTTTTAGGCACTAGTATAATAGGAACAGCACAAGGACTAAGAGATTCACGTATATAACCTTTGTCGAGCAGCTCCTGTACTTGACGCATAATCTCCTTCGTCTCCTCTGGATTGGTACGGTATGGTGCACGGTTGGGTAGCGATGCACCGGGAATTAAGTCAATTTGATGCTCAATCCCTCGAATAGGTGGTAATCCCGGTGGCACGTCTTGTGGGAAGACGTCGGCGAACTCCTGCAAAATGTTAGTGACAGCAGGGGGCAAAGAGGAAGGCACGTCCTCAAATGAAAATAATGCCTCTTTGCACACAAAAGCATAGCAAACAGATTTGCTAAAAAACTAGCTCATCAATATCAGATTTGGTGGCAAGTAAACATGCACTTTTTAGTTTAATTTTAGAAGCAACATTAGATGGTTTATTATTAGGCTTCATTTGTTGCTCAAATTCTTTTGCCACAATCTGATTTTCACTCTTATTTTTCTCCTGTTTTGCTTGATTAGCTCTATTAATATCATCTTTCAAAATGGAATCAGGAGTCATAGGAAGCAAAGTAATATTTTTATCCTTATGAACAAGAGTATACTGATTGTTTCTACCATGGTGTACAGAATTTTTATCAAATTGTCATGGTCTACCAAGTAATAAGGAACATGCTTGCATAGGTACCACATCACAATCAACATAATCAGCATATGTAGAGATACTAAAATGCACCCGAACAGTACGTGTTACCTTAACCTTGCCACTGTTGTTGAACCATTGGATGTAGTAAGGATGTGGATGTGGTCTTGTGGTGAGAGATAGCTTCTCCACCATCTCCATGCTAGCCAAGTTGTTGCAGCTCCCTCCATCTATGATGACGCGAATAGAACGTTCCTTCACAACTCCCTTTGTATGGAACAAATTATGCCTCTGATTTTGCTCAGCTTGCGTGACCTGCACACTCAAAACACGTTGAGCAACTAAACATTCATACCTGTCAGCATCTTCAGCAGCCATGTATTGCGTCTCATGATCAGAATCATCGCCACCGTGTTCTTCATGTGTAAGAAGAGCCAAAGTCTCCTCATCATAGTCACTAGCGGACTCATACCCACCATCCTCAGTAGCAATCATCACACGCTGAGATGTGCATTCGCGCGCAAAATGTCCTCTTCCCTTACAACGACAACAAATAATATCACTTGTGTGCCCTGTAGACGCCATGGAAGAAGAAGAGCTCTGTCCAGGCCCGGCAGGTGTGCTCTTGGCAGATAGTGGTGGTTGTGCCTGCTTTCTCGTATCACGGTTGGAGGTGGCAGCTGACGGAGGTGCCGGTGTAGCAGAACGTGTGGAAGTAGATGATGCACGTGGTGTCCATGATGAAGGACGACCTGCAGAAAAGTTAGTTCGCGCCAATGCCTGTCGATCCTGCACTTCACGTTCAGCTTTACAAGCAAGATGGAATAAACGAGTGATATTATTATAATCCTAATAGTCAAGAATGGTCTGAATCTCTCTATTTAATCCACCCAGAAAACGTGCAAGCTGTGACGCCCGGGTAATTAAGCTACAGTAACCCTCTACTAATGATGCCACGTCACCACTGTTATTGTTACTAAACTCACTCTGGTTCAAATCCGGTTCGAATTAAAAATTCGAAATCAAGTCAAACGTTAAAGGTTTTCAAATATTAAAACTAAAATGTTTGGGTGGTGCTAAATAATGCATAGGTAATTATTGTCGGGAAACCACACTTTTATAAAATGTTTAAATAAACTAAAATGAATAAAATAGTAGCTAAAACAATTAAATAAATGCCTTTTGAATTTTATAAAATATTAAACTATTTTGTTCAGGAGTTAAACTTTTTAGATCAGTAGTTGGAATTGTAACTCCATTTTAGATGTGGGTTTTATTTTTGTAAAACTATAAAGTATTAAAGAAATAAAAGCAAACAGAAAACGCAAAAGGAAAAAACAAAGAAAAATAAACTAACCTACCCTAACCTACTGGGCTACTGGCCCATCTAGTTTAGCTAAGGGCCCAGCCGGCCGGCCCACCCCACACCCTACTCCCTTAACCCCCTGGTCACCCAAACCCTAGCCCCCACTCACCCACTTCCCCCACGAACTCCACCCGCACCCCACTCGCCCTCTCCCCCTCCCCCCGATCCAGTTCTGGATCAGGATCGGGCCGACGACCACACCCCGTCGCCGTACTCCTCCATCACCGCGCGCTTGCGCCGTCCTCGCAATCGATGCGCCCGCGCCGTCCCGCACCCGACGCGCCCACGACCGCGCCTCGGCGCTCGACGCCGTCGCCGGAGGCGTCCTCGCCGGATCTCCTCCCCGTCGTGCGCCGTCCCCGTCCTCCTCCCCGACAACCGCTGCCTTGACCCTACGGCCCGCGGTGAGGCTCCGGCCTTATCTCCTCCCTCTCCCCCCATCGACGACCTGTGCCCCGCCTTGCCTCCACGCGGCCCGACCGCGCCGCACCTGGCCTTACTTGCTGCAGCCCCGCTCCGGCACCCGCAGCAGCCTACACTCCGCCGCGTCGACCGCTACCCAGCGACGCGCCCGTCCTGTACATTGCCGCCGTTTCCCCCTGCTGCCCCTTGCCCGGCGCACCTCCCCGTGGCCGCTTCTCCACCGGCCACGGCCAGGCCACCGCCTTTGCCACCCCCTTCCCCATGAGTGCCCTGCTGTGGTCCGGCCGCGCCCGCCTGCATCTGCCGGCCGCGGCTTGGCTGTGCTGGCCGCGAGCCCCGGCGGCCGCACGCTAGCGCCCGCGCGCGCCCCCTCTGCCGCACTTGGCAACCGCCCGGCCTCGCCTCATTCCGCTCGACCGCGCCCCTCACCTGCACTACTCGGCACCGCCGCTCGCCGGCACAGGCCGGTCTTTCCCCGACCTCGCCGGCCCCGTCCCAGGCTATCGTGCCTGTCGCCGCCCCGTGCGCCCCTGGGCGTGCGCCCGCTCGGGCTGGCGCCCGACGCCCATCTCCACCCCAGCACCCGTTAGCCCGAACCGCAGTGGCCCCTTTGGCCCAATGACACCAGGGCCCACGCCTCAGAACTTTATTAAAAAAAGAGAATTAAAAATAAATAATTCATTAATTAATAATTAAATTAATCAATTAATCAATAAGTGAGTTAATTAAGTTAATTAATCATGTTTGAATAATCTAATTAACTGGTTAGTTTAATTAAATAGTAATTAGTTTAACTAAGACCTAATTAACCTAAACAGAGTATGACAGGTGGGTCCCACTGGACCCACATGTCAGTTTGACCCAGTCAACTTTGTTGACTGCTGACGTCAGCATGACATCATGCTGATGTCATTAATTCATTTTCGAATTAATTTAAATAATTAATTAAATACCATAAATTAATAAAATCTTTAGAAAATCATATCTTTTAATCCGTAACTCGGATTAAAATATTTTCAACATGAGAGTTGCTCAGAACGACGAGACGAACCCGGATACGCAGCCCGTTCGTCCGCCACACATTCCTAACATATCAAACTCGCAACTTTTCCCCTCCGGCTGCTCTGCTCGAAAACACGAAACCCCGGGGAAAACTTTCCCGGATGTTTCCCCCCTTCACCGGTATCATACCATACCGCGTTAGGGCACCTCTAACGCCGTTACTTGTCATGTCATGCATCACTATGCATCTGCTTGCTTAAATATTTATTGTTTCTCCCCCTCTTCTCTTGATAGACACCGAGACCGACGCTGCTGCTGCCCCGTTCGACTACGGAGTTGACGATCCCTCTCTCTTGCCAGAGCAACCAGGCAAGCCCCCCCCTTGATCACCAGATATCGCCTACTCTCCTCTATACTGCTTGCATTAGAGTAGTGTAGCATGTTACTACTTTCGTTATTCCTATCCTGATGCATAGCCTGTCTTTGATACTACTGTTGATACCTTTACCTGCAATCCTACCTGCTTAGTTTAGGATGCTAGTGTTCCATCAGTGGCCATACACTCTTGTCCGTCTGCCATGCTATACTACTGGGCCGTGATCACTTCGGGAGGTGATCACGGGCATATACTATATACTTTACACTGTTACATTACATGTGATACTGTTCGGAGATGGGGGCTGAAGGGGCAGGTGGCTCCATCCCGGTAGAGGTGGGCTTGGGTTCCCGACGGCTACCGACTGTTACTTTGTGGCGGAGCGACAGGGCAGGTTCAGACCACCTAGGAGAGAGGTGGGCCTGGCCCTAGTCGGCGTTCGCGATACTTAACACACTTAACGAGATCTGGGTATTTGATCTGAGTCTGGCCATTTGGTCTATACGCACTAACCACCTACGCGGGAGTAGTTATGGGTATCCCGACGTCGTGGTATCAGCCGAAGCACTTCGTGACGTCAGCGACTGAGCGGCGCGCGCCGGGTTGGACCGCGTAACGTGACTTCCTTTGAAATGGAGGTTGCTAGGTCTGCTCTCCGGCCGCGTACGCAACGTGCAGGTGTGCTCAGGGCGATGGGCCCAGACCCCTGCGCGCATAGGTTTAGACCGGCGTGCTGACCGCTCTGTTGTGCCTAGGTGGGGCTGCGACGTGTTGATCTTCCGAGGCCGGGCATGACCCAGGAAAGTGTGTCCGACCAAATGGGATCAAGCGTGTTGGGCTATGTGGTGCACCCCTGTAGGGAAGTTTATCTATTCGAATAGCCGTGTCCCTCGGAAAAAGGACGACCCGGAGTTGTACCTTGACCTTATGACAACTAGAACTGGATACTTAATAAAACACACCCTTCCAAGTGCCAGATACATCCCGGTGATTGCTCTCCAACAGGGCATCGAGGAGGGGATCGCCGGGTAGGATTATGCTATACGATGCTACTTGGAGGACTTCAGTCTACTCTCTTCTTCCTGCTGCAAGACGGAGGCGACCAGAAGCGTAGTCTTCGATAAGACTAGCTATCCCCCTCTTATTCTGGCATTCTGCAGTTCAGTCCACTGATATGGCCCCTTTACACATATATCCATGCATATGTAGTGTAGCTCCTTGCTTGCGAGTACTTTGGATGAGTACTCACGGTTGCTTTTCTCCCCCTTTTCCCCCTTTCCCTTCTACCCGGTTGCCGCAACCAGATGCTGGAGCCCAGGATCCAGACGCCACCTTCGACGATGACTCCTACTACTCTGGAGGTGCCTACTACTACGTGCAGCCCGCTGACGACGACCAAGAGTAGTTAGGAGGATCCCAGGCAGGAGGCATGCGCCTCGTTCGATCTGTATCCCTGTTTGTGCTAGCCATCTTATGGAAAACTTGTTTAACTTATGTCTGTACTCAGATATTGTTGCTTCCGCTGACTTGTCTATGATCGAGCACTTGTATTCGATCCCTCGAGGCCCCTGGCTTGTATTATGATGCTTGTATGACTTATTTTTATTTGTAGAGTTGTGTTGTGATATCTTCCCGTGAGTCCCTGATCTTGATCGTACACATTTGCGTGCATGATTAGTGTACGATTGAATCGGGAGCGTCACAAGTTGGTATCAGAGCCGACTGCCTGTAGGAATCCCCCTTTCCTATTCCTTGGCCGAAGTTGAGTCTAGACATTGCAAAAACTTTTACTAACATGGCTGTGTGCCTTACGGGCCCACGTCGCCATTGGGTGGTACTAGGATCTTTTACTCCTCGACCTTTACTCTGGGACTCTTATCTCTCTTCTACTCGGGTTAAATGATTTTACTAAATCTGACTCTAGGTTCTCGTAACTACTTCTTCTGGAGAGCCCCCTTATCACAGATGATCGCCGGGTGCACCAGAAGATGTTGAAGTTACTCTTCGATCATTCCCGAGACCCTTGGTCTCGTCACTTTTGCAATTCCCTATTATCGATATATCCCTATGGATAAATACATACACTTGTCGTTCTTACCTTTATTCCCGGCTGCTCTTGTTATTCCAAGATACACCGAAAATTCTCTCTATTGTTCTGAGAATACTTTGTGGCTACTGCCTTGCAGTTCTTTGCCACCTGAATATCCCTACGGATAATTTCTCGCACTCATCGAGTATCCGCTCATCCCCAGTTGATTCTGGTATTTCACAAAAGCTTTTGAAATACCATTCGATCTTTCAAAGATCCTCAACAACCTATTGCTCTGGAATTTCTCGATTGCTTTCATTATGATCAATCCCATAAGTATAGTAATCTTATTGGCATCCTTTGTCACCATCATTTTTGAGTCCATTGATTCAATACGTTGTGAATGTTCACAATCATCAGTCGAACCCTAGGATTATCTTTCCGGCTTAGATGTCATTTTGGACATGAGCTGGTTCTTGACCAAACTATCTGTCGTCGATTGTGCCTCTGGTATATTCAATTGAACCATCCTTGATCAGAGCGTCTGCTTCTGATCCTTTGTTTTGGAAATCATAAATTCCTTTGCATTAAGCCTTGAATTATTCAGATGATTCCATAACCTGTTGCATTTGCATTCCTTCCTCTTCTGGTTGAGTATCGATACTCACATCAGATCCTTTTTGGACCATCAAGTCCTTTGTTGGATTGTTATCCGACAATGTCCTTCACATTTGATCACTTTGTGAGTTCTCCCCTGATACATAATGCCTTTGTTAAGTTGTATCCTCTGCTTGGCCAACCATGCTCTACTTTCGGGCTTGTGTTATTTACTCTTGAAACTGGTGGTATATGTTTCTAAGGAGCCCCTATGGGTTGAACATATACCTTCTCTAAACCGTGTGAACCCTAAAGTTTTCACGAGTCATACTCTTCTGGTGCTTCGCCAGATAAAATTTCAACACTGCAACTTCATCGAACGCGAGAAGTGAATGAAAGGTTAAGCGTAGGAGAAGTGGGAGTCGACCTTGAACTTTGTGTTCATGCCCATGGACACGATGTAGATCCTATCATGGAAGCTTCTAGTAACTAGTTCCTTGATATAATATCCTTTGGTATCGTTGAATTGATCATTTGCCATCATGGTTCTGGCCATGTTCTCCTTTAAATACCATTTCCTGTGCAAGTTTAAGCACTTGTCTTCTATAGAGCAATACCCCAGTCCAACCTCTACTTTGATCTGTCGTCGAGTATTACCCCCTGGTATCTCGAGGTTATCATGGAACTGCATAACTTCTTATGAGTTATTCATCAAGTGCTACCTTCCCACTGATTCCAATTTTTCACGGACTCTGAGTTATTAAACACTCAACGACACCGATAACTGAACCGAGTCCGCACTATGGTTCAACAACTCTTCAGTAAGCTTCTATAAGTACGAGTTTGTACTCGATCACGCCATTCCTAGCCTGTTTGGATATATCATTGTCTTGATGATTTTAAACTGTGCTACCTGGTCCTTATTCCGGGAGCACCAGTTTCGACGATGAGCTAAGCTTACGTCAATTTTCCTTGTCATATCATTTCACCTTGGACAGCAAGCTTGATTTCAAGTTTGTGTCGTACCCTTGGTTCCAATAACTTTTGCTCCATCATTCCGTTGACTTGATGTCATCGCCGACCGATTACATCTTCATGAAACCTCTCGACAAATGTGTTGAGATCATCATCAACATTCTGAGCGTTTCCATGATATCAATCGAATTCACGATGAGAAATACATCCTTGCCCTCGATGATTTGTGTTATCATCGGCCACCTTATTGTCTTCCCTCCAACACAAACTTGTTCGTGTTTTGTGTTGTACCTTGAGTTCCGTGCTATCCAACAATTGTTCTTCTTTACCTTGGAGTATTACCATCTGTCTTGTCAAGGATGTCATGAGACTTTCACACCTCTTATGAATTATTGATGCAAGTAATACTTCTTACCATAACCTTCCCTTCTTGGCCCCGTGTTGATTCTAACCGGGATTCCAAGAAGTGAACGGTACTGCGTGGATTTTGTACTTCTAACAACCCTATTGCTTTGAAGTTGATGTTCGATAGTTCGTCTTAGACTATTGGTTGTTGAACCACCATTCTAACGTTGATCATGCTACCTAAGCCCATATTCGGGTGCACTTTTCAACCAATGTTTAACTGTGTACGTTCTCCTCGAGCATTCCTCATTATATCATTTGATCTGACAAATGTTATCTCCTTGTTCACATAAGTGTGGAAATCCATCTTTTGAAAATCTCAATGAATTGTTGCTGAGTCAATCAGCCACCTTGCCATTCTCTCCTTGGTTCAATGATGAAGTGTGGTTCGGAAATCGCTCCCATAGTTCGTTTCTCGAAAATCTTGCAACGCCATCTCGTCAGATTGTGTTGCACCCCTTTTCTTCTCAGGCATCCTGAGTCTGAGGTATCCTAACACTGATCAGATCTGAAGCTCGGTCATATATGATGCTTGGAACATATTTCCAAGAATTATATCATTTGTCTTTATATGACCCGGTAAGGTGATGTCATGGCTAGCACACCTGGCTGGAGGACCTACCGTTATAGTTTCCTTTTTGACAAGGTTAACCATTTCTCCATGAGGAAATTGAATGCCTTGTTTAATAAGTTATCCTGATGGATCCTTTGTGTATTCAAAGTCCGACCTTTTCTTGAAGACCATTTCAATGCTATCTCGGAGCATGTCTGTGGTACTCCGATTTTCAACAAGAACATTTGAAACCCAATGCTAAATGTTTCTTGCTCAATTATCCAAACACCGTTGTATGGGTAATGTCTTGAAAATTTCTCTCTCCCCTTACCTAAAGTGATTTCTACATTATATCCTGTCACGGATATCATGCTCTGCTTGTCCTTGGGAAGGATATAACCCTGAAAATATGTGTTTAAACACATTTTTCTTTCCATTGTTTAGTTTAATCTGATAATCATTTTTTTCCTTTCCATTGGTTGGTTTAACGTTGCTTGTGATCTATATGATCTAAGAAGTAATATTCTCCTGCTTATGTAAACATCTCGGTGTACATTTCTGTCAGCAAGGCCCTGTTACTATTGTTGATGACATTCCGGTAGCCACCGATGGACGAGAACTTTGCCTATTGGTCCGCCTCGTTCGACGAGTAGGAAAATGGTTCTCATCGTCCCTCGCCCTTGGTACCGACGTTGTTGCCAACATAACCGACAGACTATCCTCTGACATGCCATGCTTACATGGTCGTACAAGACGTCACCGCCCTTCCTACTGTTAATCCACATGGTGGGCCCATAACCCACAGTTCCCAGGATCGAAACCTGACTCTCCTGTACACCCCCTGTTTCCAAAGTTATTCCTCACGCTTGGCTTCATAAGTAATTCACGAGCCACCTTCCAAAGATCATCACTTCTGGTATGAAACACAATATTTATTCCCGTTGCTCTGAACCCCTTCCACACTCTGTTTTGAGCATCGAACGATTGCCTGTCCGCTTGAAACTTCCCATGATACCTCTCTATTTTGCTCTCGATATTTTCTGAAGTTTCAATTCGAGAGTTACTTCCCGCCACCTTCCCCGATGTTATCTACCACATAGTCAACCTTCCAGAGGTCCCTTCTCCCAGAATACCACCTTATTCTTTCGTAAGTACGATGGAGTTCCCGAAGAAAGGATGCTGACTTCATCATGATGACTTGAAGCAGAGAAATGACGACGTCAATGTAATGGATCGATCTATTCGGGAAGAGCAACCAAGACCGAGAAGCCTCGTTAGAATTTCGTAACCAAATCCTTTCCCCCTTACTCCCCTCTTAAATCTCGGGACGAGATTTCTTGTGGTGGAGGAGAATTGTGATGCCCAGGTAATTAAGCTACAGTAACCCTCTACTAATGATGCCACGTCACCACTGTTATTGTTACTAAACTCACTCTGGTTCAAATCCGGTTCGAATTGAAAATTCGAAATCAAGTCAAACGTTAAAGGTTTTCAAATATTAAAACTAAAATGTTCAGGTGGTGCTAAATAATGCATAGGTAATTATTGTCGGGAAACCACACTTTTATAAAATGTTTAAATAAACTAAAATGAATAAAATAGTAGCTAAAACAATTAAATAAATGCCTTTTGAATTTTATAAAATATTAAACTATTTTGTTCAGGAGTTAAACTTTTTAGAACAGTAGTTGGAATTGTAACTCCATTTTAGGTGTGGGTTTTATTTTTGTAAAACTATAAAGTATTAAAGAAATAAAAGCAAACAGAAAACACAAAAGGGAAAAACAAAGAAAAATAAACTAACCTACCCTAACCTACTAGGCTACTGGCCCATCTAGTTTAGCTAAGGGCCCAGCCGGCCGGCCCACCCCGCACCCCACTCCCTTAACCCCCGGGTCACCCAAACCCTAGCCCCCACTCACCCACTTCCCCCACGAACTCCACCCGCACCCCACTCGCCCTCTCCCCCCACCCCCCGATCCAGTTCTGGATCAGGATCGGGCCGACGACCACACCCCGTCGCCGTACTCCTCCATCACCGCGCGCCCGCGCTGTCCTCGCAACCGATGCGCCCGCGCCGTCCCGCACCCGACGCGCCCACGACCGCGCCTCGGCGCTCGACGCCGTCGCCGGAGGCGTCCTCGCCGGATCTCCTCCCCGTCGTGCGCCGTCCCCGTCCTCCTCCCCGACAACCGCTGCCTTGACCCTACGGCCCGCGGTGAGGCTCCGGCCTTATCTCCTCCCTCTCCCCCCATCGACGACCTGTGCCCCGCCTTGCCTCCACGCGGCCCGACCGCGCCGCACCTGGCCTCACTTGCTGCAGCCCCGCTCCGGCACCCCGCAGCCGCCTACACTCCGCCGCGTCGACCGCTACCCAGCGACGCGCCCGTCCTGTACATCACCGCCGTTTCCCCCTGCTGCCCCTTGCCCGGCGCACCTCCCCGCGGCCGCTTCTCCACCGGCCACGGCCAGGCCACCGCCTCTGCCACCCCCTTCCCCATGAGTGCCCTGCTGTGGTCCGGCCGCGCCCGCCTGCATCTGCCGGCCGCGGCTTGGCTGTGCTGGCCGCGAGCCCCGGCGGCCGCACGCTAGCGCCCGCGCGCGCCCCCTCTGCCGCACTTGGCAACCGCCCGGCCTCGCCTCGTTCCGCTCGACCGCGCCCCTCACCTGCACTGCTCGGCACCGCCGCTCGCCGGCACAGGCCGGTCTTTCCCCGACCTCGCCGGCCCCGTCCCAGGCTGTCGTGCCTGTCGCCGCCCCGTGCGCCCGTGGGCGTGCGCCCGCTCGGGCTGGCGCCCGACGCCCATCTCCACCCCAGCACCCGTTAGCCCGAACCGCAGTGGCCCCTTTGGCCCAATGACACCAGGGCCCACGCCTCAGAACTTTATTAAAAAAAAGAGAATTAAAAATAAATAATTCATTAATTAATAAATTAATTAATCAATAAGTGAGTTAATTAAGTTAATTAATCATGTTTAAATAATCTAATTAACTGGTTAGTTTAATTAAATAGTAATTAGTTTAACTAAGACCTAATTAACCTAAACAGAGTATGACAGGTGGGTCCCACTGGACCCACATGTCAGTTTGACCTAGTCAACTCTGTTGACTGTTGACATCAGCATGACATCATGCTGATGTCATTAATTCATTTTCGAATTAATTTAAATAATTAATTAAATACCAGAAATTAATAAAATCTTTAGAAAATCATATCTTTTAATCCGTAACTCGGATTAAAATATTTTCAACATGAGAGTTGCTCAGAACGACGAGACGAACCCGGATACGCAGCCCGTTCGTCCGCCACACATTCCTAACATATCAAACTCGCAACTTTTCCCCTCCGGCTCCTCTGCTCGAAAACACGAAACCCCGGGGAAAACTTTCCCGGATGTTTCCCCCCTTCACCGGTATCATCCCATACCGCGTTAGGGCACCTCTAACGCCGTTACTTGTCATGTCATGCATCACTATGCATCTGCTTGCTTAAATATTTATTATTTCTCCCCCTCTTCTCTCAATAGACACCGAGACCGACGCTGCTGCTGCCCCGTTCGACTACGGAGTTGACGATCCCTCTCTCTTGCCAGAGCAACCAGGCAAGCCCCCCCCCTTTATCACCAGATATCGCCTACTCTCCTCTATACTGCTTGCATTAGAGTAGTGTAGCATGTTACTGCTTTCGTTATTCCTATCCTGATGCATAGCCTGTCTTTGATACTACTGTTGATACCTTTACCTGCAATCCTACCTGCTTAGTTTAGGATGCTAGTGTTCCATCAGTGGCCATACACTCTTGTCCGTCTGCCATGCTATACTACTGGGCCGTGATCACTTCGGGAGGTGATCACGGGCATATACTATATACTTTACACTCTTACATTACATGTGATACTGTTCGGAGATGGGGGCTGAAGGGGCAGGTGGCTCCATCCCGGTAGAGGTGGGCTTGGGTTCCCGACGGCTACCGACTGTTACTTTGTGGCGGAGCGACAGGGCAGGTTCAGACCACCTAGGAGAGAGGTGGGCCTGGCCCTAGTCGGCGTTCGCGATACTTAACACACTTAACGAGATCTGGGTATTTGATCTGAGTCTGGCCATTTGGTCTATACGCACTAACCACCTACGCGGGAGTAGTTATGGGTATCCCGACGTCGTGGTATCAGCCGAAGCACTTCGTGACGTCAGCGACTGAGCGGCGCGCGCCGGGTTGGACCACGTAACGTGACTTCCTTTGAAATGGAGGTTGCTAGGTCTGCTCTCCGGCCACGTACGCAACTTGCAGGTGTGCTCAGGGCGATGGGCCCAGACCCCTGCGCGCATAGGTTTAGACCGGCGTGCTGACCGCTCTGTTGTGCCTAGGTGGGGCTGCGACGTGTTGATCTTCCGAGGCCGGGCATGACCCAGGAAAGTGTGTCCGGCCAAATGGGATCAAGCGTGTTGGGCTATGTGGTGCACCCCTGCAGGGAAGTTTATCTATTCGAATAGCTGTGTCCCTCGGAAAAAGGACGACCCGGAGTTGTACCTTGACCTTATGACAACTAGAACTGGATACTTAATAAAACACACCCTTCCAAGTGCCAGATACATCAAGGTGATTGCTCTCCAACAGGGCATCGAGGAGGGGATCGTCGGGTAGGATTATGCTATACGATGCTACTTGGAGGACTTCAGTCTACTCTCTTCTTCCTACTGCAAGACGGAGGCGACCAGAAGCGTAGTCTTCGATAAGACTAGCTATCCCCCTCTTATTCTGGCATTCTGCAGTTCAGTCCACTGATATGGCCCCTTTACACATATATCCATGCATATGTAGTGTAGCTCCTTGCTTGCGAGTACTTTGGATGAGTACTCACGGTTGCTTTTCTCCCCCTTTTCCCCCTTTCCCTTCTACCCGGTTGCCGCAACCAGATGCTGGAGCCCAGGATCCAGACGCCACCTTCGACGACGACTCCTACTACTCTGGAGGTGCCTACTACTACGTGCAGCCCGCTGACGATGACCAAGAGTAGTTAGGAGGATCCCAGGCAGGAGGCATGTGCCTCGTTCGATCTGTATCCCTGTTTGTGCTAGCCATCTTATGGCAAACTTGTTTAACTTATGTCTGTACTCAGATATTGTTGCTTCCGCTGACTCGTCTATGATCGAGCACTTGTATTCGATCCCTCGAGGCCCCTGGCTTGTATTATGATGCTTGTATGACTTATTTTTATTTGTAGAGTTGTGTTGTGATATCTTCCCGTGAGTCCCTGATCTTGATCGTACACATTTGCGTGCATGATTAGTGTACGATTGAATCGGGGGCGTCACACAAGCATAGCTTCATTCTCCTCAACGATACCACATCTAATCAAGCCAGTTTGTAATTCCTGATAATATTCTTCTACTGAATTTTCTCCTTGTCTTAAGCGCTGCAATTTTTGAAGTAATTCACGTTGATAATATGGTGGAACCCAACAAGTACGCATAGCAGTTTTCAAAGCAGCCCAAGTAGCTGGAACAGGATATAATCTACAATATTCAGACCACCAAACACATGCAAAGCTAGTGAAAGCACAAACAGCAGCAGGAACACGTCTCTCCTCAGGATATTGTAAACATGTAAATCGTTGTTCAGTTTCTAACTCCCAGGTAAGATATATATCAGGAACATATCTACCCTCAAATGGTGGAATATTCAATTTCAGTTTAGGGAGATGGTCATGATCTCGTACCTGAGGGGGAGCCCTAACATTGCCATTATTTGCATGTGGACGACCTGGTGGTTGTGGTGCTGGTGGTTGCACGTAGTTCTGATGTTGATCAACCTCATCCTCGTAATCTCCCACATAATCATCCTCCCCCACATCAGCAGCAGGAGCCACAGAAGTATCAACGGCAGCACCAGCAGCTTGGCCAGGCTGAAGAGGGACACGGGTCGCTCGGCGGAGGGCTGTTTCGTGATGTGGAGGTAGTCGTTGTTGTTGTTGTAGAGGTGCGTTAGGTGCAGCCGGTGGTGGTGGTGGTAGACACGCGA
Organism: Aegilops umbellulata; assembly: GCA_032464435.1. NCBI lineage: Eukaryota > Viridiplantae > Streptophyta > Magnoliopsida > Poales > Poaceae > Aegilops > Aegilops umbellulata. The sequence goes on along the minus strand of CP136059.1, from coordinate 62,558,673 downwards.
GCAATTCATTGAACTTGTTATCGAGCTTTGTTTCGAACGCCTTCTCAATGCCATCTATCTTCTCCATGGCCTCTTCAAATCTATTTCGCACATCTTCCACCTGTCCACTCATCATTTGCTGAAACTTATCATGTAACGCTTTGTTCGTCATGTTCTCCCAGTCAGTCTTGTCGGCTTGTGATCCTGCCATAGTTAGCAACAATAGAAACACACAAGAATATGATTCTACAGACTACTAGGAAGTGGTGGTGGTGGTGTGGTGGACAGTCACAAATCCGTCAAGCAAATCTCAAATTCTTACCAGTTCTTAGCCAGCAGCAGGCGGTGATCGGCAACCGTTGTAGTCAAAACTCACAAAGCTTGGATAGAGCGATTGCCAGGGAGAGTCAAACGCACGGCGTAGATGTATGTGGAGCTGGAAAGGCTTATAGTATGGTAGCAAAAAGGTCAGCAATAATCAATTCAGAGATTCAAAGTTGAATAAACGCTCAACGACGGTACTGTGCTGGTCCTAGGCTAGACCGTGCTAGAGACGCGAGCCTAGAACACTAACAAAATCACGGCGCTGCACGAAAACAAGGGAAAAGCACACTCTGGAAAAAAAATTTTGCTCTGTTTTTTTTGCGCTTTTTTTTTCCGAGACCTACGCAGGCAAGGAAACACAAATCGGAATTTAGATGGATCTCGAAAACAAACCTAATATGAGAAGAACTCGGATTGGTGGTGGATATATGGTGGTGGTATATGGCAGGGGTGGTGGTATATGGTAGCGGTGGTGGTATATGGATACGGATTGGTGGTGGTATATGGATACGGATTGGTGGTGTGATGAGGACATCAATACCATTGTTACACCCACAACCCCTGCTGCTATACATACTGGACCAATTACTAGAGCTCGCGCACGCCAATTGAATTATCAGGTACTTTCGTTTCTTGGTAATGATTCTAATGTTCATGAGAATATGATGCTGCCTAAATTGGATACATTTGTTTTGCTTACAAATGAAGGGCCTAGCTTGGAGAAGGATGATCATTGGAGCAAGAACAAGCATGGAGTTGATGGCATGCGCAAGGGAGACAAGAACAGAGTTTCAAGTGATGATTTCAGGACTTTGAAGCCACCATAATGAGCGCATGAAGCCTTGGACGAAATATACAAGATGCCACTTCATAATTTTCGTCCAGAGGCTATTCTAGGTGCTGCGTCACCTTCTTTTTGGGCCAGGCCCATGTAATTTCGAAATACTTCAATATAGGCTGTTTTTAGAGTCCGTATGTGTGGGGAAATGATAGAGGCAAAGGTGTCCCGATGTTTCTATGAGATGGTCGCTATCGTTTCTGTGGGAGTCGACCTTGACGATCCGACTACGAACGTGCGAGACGTCGCGCCTTAGCAATCGCTAAACCAACTTCCGAGGGTTATTGACCACGCCGGAGCACGATCAACCTAACCACGAGGGCCTGTTTCCTGCGAGCAAACGAAGAACAAGCAAGAAACTAAGATTGCAATCTGGATATTGCGAATAAAAGAGGAAAGCTATATTAACGAAGGTGGGGTTCTGTGACGCCTTGGTCTGGTCGTTGAACACAAACGAAGTACGCGAAGTTGCAGCTATGGCGAACTTTTGATCTAAACAAAACCCAAAGTCTAAACGACGCCCTAAGGGCTGTATATATGGAGGAAGAGGAGGGAATTTCGTGGCCCCTGATGGTGGGGTCCGAAACCAACCCTAACTCTTGTTTCCCCACACATACGGACTCTAAAAATAGCCTATACTTAAGTATTTCGAAATTACATGGGCCTGGCCCAAAAATAAGGTGACGCAGCACCTAGAATAGCCTATGGACGAATATTATGAAGTGGCATCTTGTATATTTCGTCCAAGGCTTCATTCACTCCTTATGGTGGCTTCAAAGTCCTGAAATCATCACTTGTAACTCCGTTCTTGATCCCCTTGCGCATGCCATCAACTCCATGCGTGTTCTTGCTCCAATGTTCATCCTTCTCCAAGCTAGGCCCTTCACTTGTAAGCAAAACAAATGTATCCAATTTAGGCAGTATCATATTCTCATGAACATTAGAATCATTACCAAGAAACGAAAGTACCTGGTAATTTAATTGGCGTGCGCGAGCTCTAGTAATTGGTCCAGTATGTATAGCAGCAGGGGCTGTGGATGTAACAATGGTATTGATGTCCTCATCATCCTCCCCTTCTTGAAATGAAGTCGTCCTCGACGGAAGCTCATCTTCGTCACCCAAATAAGGCTTCAAATCTGCAATGTTAAAAGTGGGACTAACCCCAAAATCTGCAGGCAACTCAAGTTTATATGCATTATCATTTATTTTCTCTAACACCTTAAATGGACCATCAGCACGTGGCATTAGCTTTGATTTGCGCAAATTAGGAAACCTATCCTTACGCAAATGTAACCAAACAAGATCACCAGGTGCAAAGACAACATGTTTTCTACCCTTATCTCCAGCAAGTTTATATTTAGCATTCATACGCTCAATGTTTTCCTTAGTTAACTCATGCATTTTTAAAATCAATTCAGCACGTTCTTTAGCATCAAAATTAACCTTCTCCGAAGATGGAAGAGGCAACAAATCAATAGGTGCACGAGGTAGGAAACCATACACAATTTCAAAAGGGCACATCTTAGTAGTAGAATGCAATGAACGATTATAAGCAAATTCAATATGAGGCAAGCATTCTTCCCACATTTTCTTATTATTCTTCAAAACAGCCCTAAGCATAGTAGACAATGTTCTATTGACTACTTCAGTTTGTCCATCAGTTTGGGGGTGACAAGTAGTACTAAAAAGCAGTTTAGTCCCCAACTTAGCCCATAAACATCTCCAAAAGTGGCTAAGAAATTTAGTATCACGATCTGAAACAATAGTATTTGGCACACCATGCAAGCGAATAATTTCACGAAAGAACAAATCAGCAACATTAACAGCATCATCGCTTTTATGACATGGTATAAAGTGTGCCATTTTCGAGAATCTATCCACGACAACAAATATGCTATCCCTCCCCTTCTTTGTTCGAGGTAAACCTAAAACAAAGTCCATAGATATATCCTCCCAAGGAACACTAGGTACAGGCAAAGGCATATATAAACCATGAGGATTGAGTCGTGACTTAGCTTTTTGACATGTAGTGCAGCGAGCAACAAAACGCTCAACATCCCGTCTCATCTTTGGCCAAAAGAAATGTGTAGCAAGTATATCCTCTGTCTTCTTCACGCCAAAGTGTCCCATTAGTCCTCCTCCATGCGCCTCCTGCAACAACAAAAGACGAACGGAGCTAGCTGGAATGCATAACTTGTTAGCACGAAACACAAATCCATCGTTAACGACGAACTTGTTCCATGTTCTTCCTTCTTTACAATTCTGCAACACATCTTTAAATTCAGCATCAAGCACATATTGATCTTTGATTGTCTCCAAAACAAATATTTTAAAGTCAAGTTGTGAAAGCATAGTATAACGACGAGACAATGCATCAGCAATAACATTTTCTTTACCCTTCTTGTGTTTAATGACATAAGGGAAAGTCTCAATGAATTCAACCCATTTAGCATGTCTACGGTTCAGTTTAGCTTGACTTTTAATGTGTTTCAAAGATTCATGATCAGAATGTATAACAAATTCTTTGGGCCATAAATAATGTTGCCATGTTTCTAAAGTCCGAACAAGAGCATATAATTCTTTATCATAAGTAGAATAGTTCAGACTAGGCCCACTCAATTTTTCAGAAAAGTATGCAACAGGTTTGCCATCTTGTAATAACACACCTCCTAATCCAATTCCACTAGCATCACATTCAAGCTCAAAAGTCTTATTAAAATCAGGAAGTTGAAGTAAAGGAGCATGTGTCAACTTATCTTTCAATACTGTGAAGGCTTCTTCCTGTGCGGTACCCCAAACAAAAGGCACATCCTTCTTTGTAAGCTCGTTGAGAGGTGCAGCAATGGTGCTGAAATCTCTCACAAAACGCCTATAGAAACCAGCAAGGCCAAGAAAACTCCTCACTTGTGTGACCGTTTTGGGCTACGGCCAACTCTCAATAGCTTCAATCTTGGCTTTATCAACTTCAATTCCCTGTGGAGTAACAACATAGCCAAGAAAAGATACTCGGTCGGTGCAAAAGGTGCACTTCCCAAGGTTACCGAACAAACGTGCATCACGTAGAGCATTAAAAACAGCACGTAAATGTTCCAAATGTTCTTCCAAAGATTTGCTATAAATCAGTATATCATCAAAATAGACTACCACAAATCGTCCAATGAAAGGACGTAAAACTTCGTTCATTAGTCGCATGAAAGTACTAGGTGCATTAGTTAACCCAAAAGGCATGACTAACCACTCATATAAACCAAACTTAGTTTTAAAAGCTGTTTTCCATTCATCTCCCAATTTCATACGAATTTGATGGTATCCACTACGCAAATCAACTTTGGAGAATATTGTAGAGCCACTCAATTCATCAAGCATATCATCTAGCCTAGGAATAGGATGACGATAACGAATAGTAATATTATTAATGCCTCTACAATCAACACACATACGCGAGGTACCATCCTTTTTCGGCACTAGAATAATAGGAACAGCACAAGGACTAAGGGATTCGCGTATATAACCTTTGTCGAGTAGCTCTTGTACTTGACGCATAATCTCCTTCGTCTCCTCTGGATTGGTACGGTATGGTGCGCGGTTGGGTAATGATGCACCGGGAATTAAGTCAATCTGATGCTCAATCCCTCGAATAGGTGGTAATCCCGGTGGCACGTCTTGTGGAAAGACATCAGCGAATTCCTGCAAAATGTTAGTAACAGCAGGAGGCAAAGAGGAAGGCACGTCCTCAAATGAAAATAATACCTCTTTGCACACAAAAGCATAGCAAACAGATTTGCTAACATCTAGATCATCAATATCAGATTTGGTGGCAAATAAACATGCACTTTTCAATTTAATTTCAGAAGCAACACTAGATGGTTTATTATTAGGCTTCATTTGTTGCTGAAATTCTTTTGCCACAATCTGATTTTCACTCTTATTTTGCTCCTGTTTTGCTTTATTAGCTCGATTAATATCATCTTTCAAAATGGAATCAGGAGTCATAGGAAGCAAAGTAATATTTTTGTCCTTATGAACGAGAGTATACTGATTGTTTCTACCATGGTGTACAGAATTTTTATCAAATTGCCATGGTCTACCAAGTAATAAGGAACATGCTTGCATGGGTACCACATCACAATCAACATAATCAGCATATGTAGAGATACTAAAATGCACACGAACAGTACGTGTTACCTTAACCTTACCGCTGTTGTTGAACCATTGGATGTAGTAAGGATGTGGATGTGGTCTTGTGGTGAGGGATAGCTTCTCCACCATCTCCATGCTAGCCAAGTTGTTGCAGCTCCCTCCATCTATGATGACGCGAACAGAACGTTCCTTCACAACTCCCTTTGTATGGAACAAATTATGCCTCTGATTTTGCTCAGCTTGCGTGACCTGCACACTCAAAACACGTTGAGCAACTAAACATTCATACCTGTCAGCATCTTCAGCAGCCATGTATTGCGTCTCATGATCAGAATCATCGCCACCGTGTTCTTCATGTGTAAGAAGAGCCAAAGTCTCCTCATCATAGTCACTAGCGGACTCATACCCACCATCCTCAGTAGCAATCATCACACGCTGAGATGTGCATTCGCGCGCAAAATGTCCTCTTCCCTTACAACGACAACAAATAATATCACTTGTGTGCCCTGTAGACGCCATGGAAGAAGCAGAGCTCTGTGCAGGCCCGGCAGGTGTGCTCTTGGCAGATAGTGGTGGTTGTGCCTGCTTTCTTGTATCACGGTTGGAGGTGGCAGCTGACGGAGGTGCCGGTGTAGCAGAACGTGTGGAAGTAGATGATGCACGTGGTGTCCATGATGAAGGTCGATCTGCAGAAAAGTTAGTCCGCGCCAATGCCTGTCGATCCTCCACTTCACGTTCAGCTTTACAAGCAAGATGGAATAAACGAGTGATATTATTATAATCCTTATAGTCTAGAATGGTCTGAATCTCTCTATTTAATCCACCCAGAAAATGTGCAAGCATAGCTTCATTCGCCTCAACAATACCACATCTAATCAAGCCAGTTTGTAATTCCTGATAATATTCTTCTACAGAATTTTTTTCCTTGTCTTAAGCGCTGCAATTTTTGAAGTAATTCACGTTGATAATATGGTGGAACCCAACGAGTACGCATAGCAGTTTTCAAAGCAGCCCAAGTAGCTGGAACAGGATATAATCTACAATATTCAGACTACCAAACACATGCAAAGCTAGTGAAAGCACAAACAGCAGCAGGAACACGTCTCTCCTCAGGATATTGTAAACATGTAAATCGTTGTTCAGTTTCTAACTCCCAAGTAAGATATATATCAGGAACATATCTACCCTCAAATGGTGGAATATTCAATTTCAGTTTAGGGAGATGGTCATGATCTCGTACCTGAGGGGGAGCCCTAACATTACCATTATTTGCATGTGGACGACCTGGTGGTTGTGGTGCTGGTGGTTGCACGTAGTTCTGATTGTCATCAACCTCATCCTCATAATCTCCCACATAATCATCCTCCTCCGCATCAGCAGCAGGAGCCACAGAAGTATCAACAGCAGCACCAGCAGTTTGGCCAGGCTGAAGAGGGACACGGATCGCTCGGCGAAGGGCTGCTTCCCGACCTGGAGGTATTCGTTGTTGTTGCTGTTGTTGCAGAGGTGCGGCAAGTGCAGCCGGTGGTGGAAGACGCGCAAGCAGTTCATTAAATCTGTTATCGAGCTTTGTTTCGAACGTCTTCTCCATGCCATCTATCTTCTCCATGGCCTCTTCAAATCTGTTTAGCACATCTTGCACTTGTCCACTCATCATTTGCTGAAACTTATCATGAAGCTCCTTGTTCGTCAAGTTCTCCCAGTCAGTCTCGTCGGCTTGTGATCCTGGCATGGTTAGCAGCAATAGAAACACACAAGAATATGATCCTACAGAGTACTAACAAGAGGTGGTGGTGGTGTCACAAATCCGTCAAGCAAATCTCAAATTCTTACCAGTTCTTACCCAGCAGCAGGCGGTGATCGGCAGCCGTTGTAGTCAAAACTCTCAAAAGCTTGGATAGAGCGATTGCCAGGGAGAGTCAAACGCACGACGTAGATGTATGTGGAGCTGGGAAGGCTTATAGTATGGTAGCAAAAAGGGTCAGCAATAATCAATTCAGAGATGCAAAGTTGAATAAACGCTCAACGACGGTACTGTGCTGGTCCTAGGCTAGACCGTGCTAGAGACGCGAGCCTAGAACACCAACAAAATCACGGCGCTGCACGTAAACACAGGGAAAAGCACACTCTGCATTTTTTTTTCGCCCTGTTTTTTTTTTGCACTCTTTTTTTTCGCTTCTTTTTTTTTTTGCGAAAAATCACAATAATGGCGAGTGTCTCAAAACTCTTCCCAGGTCAAACTGACAGGATAGACACGAATTTTTTTGCGAATTTTTTTTTCGACTGCCCGGACCCAAAAACTGGAAACGGCTCAAAAAAACTTTTAATAACGGCGACTGTCTCAAAAGGCTAAGAAACACCTAAAAATAGGATAGCCAGAAAATTTTTTGTCAAGTGCGTTTTTGGAAAATTTTGGGCCTAAACGGAGGGTGGTTTCCAGACTCCTAAACGGAGGGTGGAATTTTTTTTTTTTGGAAACCAACCTCTTCTACGGACGGCAAAAGATTGATGGAATCCTAAACCTACTCCACCAAGGAAACACGAATCTGGCAACAGATGGATCTCGAAAGCAAACTAATATGAGATGGACTCGAAGTGATGGTGATATATGGACTCGGAGCCGTGGCGGATAAGCGGTGGTGGTATATGGACTCGGAGCGGTGGTGGTATATGGACTCAGAGCGGTGGCGGATAAGCGGTGGTGGAAGATGGCAGGGACAATGATGATGGTGCGGTGGCGGCGTGACTAATATGACCAGAACTCGAAACTCTAAAAGACTAGACGCTAAGACCAGCAACTTGACACGACGATGCAACCGCAAATTCAACAAAGCAAATACAGAAAAGATTATGCAAAGGCTCAGATTGGTTCGGATAGAATGAACTAACCCTAATTTTTTTTTGGCTTTTTCGTGGACTATAGGTATGAAGAACAGACTCGATCTAAACTACGAAAAACTGTAAAATCTCACCGAGCAACCTGAAAATCTGATACCACTTGATAGAGGCAAAGGTGTCCCGATGTTTCGATGAGATGGTCGCTATCGTTTCTGTGGGAGTCGACCTTGACGATCCGACTACGAACGTGCGAGACGTCGCGCCTTAGCAATCGCTAAACCAACTTCCGAGGGTTATTGACCACGCCGGAGCACGATCAACCTGACCACGAGGGCCTGTTTCCTGCGAGCAAACGAAGAACAAGCAAGAAACTAAGATTGCAATCTGGATATTGCGAATAAAAGAGGAAAGCTTTATTAACGAAGGTGGGGTTCTGTGACGCCTTGGTCTGGTCGTTGAACACAAACGAAGTACGCGAAGTTGCAGCTATGGCGAACTTTTGATCTAAACAAAACCCAAAGTCTAAACGACGCCCTAAGGGCTGTATATATGGAGGAAGAGGAGGGAATTTCGTGGCCCCTGATGGTGGGGTCCGAAACCAACCCTAACTCTTGTTTCCCCACACATACGGACTCTAAAAATAGCCTATACTTAAGTATTTCGAAATTACATGGGCCTGGCCCAAAAATAAGGTGACGCAGCACCTAGAATAGCCTATGAACGAATATTATGAAGTGGCATCTTGTATATTTCGTCCAAGGCTTCATTCACTCCTTATGGTGGCTTCAAAGTCCTGAAATCATCACTTGTAACTCCGTTCTTGATCCCCTTGCGCATGCCATCAACTCCATGCGTGTTCTTGCTCCAATGTTCATCCTTCTCCAAGCTAGGCCCTTCACTTGTAAGCAAAACAAATGTATCCAATTTAGGCAGTATCATATTCTCATGAACATTAGAATCATTACCAAGAAACGAAAGTACCTGGTAATTTAATTGGCGTGCGCGAGCTCTAGTAATTGGTCCAGTATGTATAGCAGCAGGGGCTGTGGATGTAACAATGGTATTGATGTCCTCATCAGGAAACAAGAGGTAGGGTGGGTTTCGGACCCCTCATCCAAGGGCCACGAAATTCCCCCCTCTTCCCCCATATATACAGCCCCTAGGGCATCATTTAGACTTTGGGTTTTGTTTAGATTAAACGTTCGCGATAGTTCCAACTTCGCGTACTTCGTTTGTGTTCAACGACCAGACCAAGGCGTCACAGAACCCCACCTTCATCAATAAAGCTTTCCTCTTTTATTCGCAATATCCAGATTAAAATCTTAGTTTCTTGCTTGTTCTTCGTTTGCCTGCAGGAAACAGACCTTCGTGGTCAGGTTGATCGTGCTCCGGCGTGGTCAATAACCTCTCGGAGTTGGTTTAGCGATTTCTAAGGCGCGACGTCCTCGCACGTTCGTAGTCGGATCGTCAAAGTCGACTTCCTCCAAAACGATAGCCACCATCTAATCGAAAGACGGGACACCTTTGCCTCTATCAAGTGGTATCAGATTTCTAGGTTGCTCGGTGAGATTTTACAGTTTTTCGTAGTTTAGATCGAGTCTGTTCCTCATACCTATAGTCCACGACAAAGCGAAAAAAATTAGGGTTAGTTCATCCCATCCGAACCAATCTGAGCCTTTGCATAATCTTTTCTGTATTTGCTTTGTTGAATTTGCGGTTGCATCGTCGTGTTAAGTTGCTGGTCTCAGAGTCTAGTCTTTTAGAGTTTCGAGTTCTGGTCATAAGTTGTCACGCCACCGCCGCACCATCATCATTGCCTTGCCATCTACCACCATTGCTTATCCGCCACCGCTCTGAATCCGTATCCATATACCACCACCAATCCGTATCCATATACCACCACCGCTACCATATACCACCACCCCTGCCATATACCACCACCATATATCCACCACCAATCCGAGTTCTTCTCATACTAGATTTGTTTTCGAGATCCATCTAAATTCCGATTTGTGTTTCCTTGTCTGCGTAGGTCTCGGGAAAAAAAAGTCTGGAGACCCCCGGGCAGTTTTTAGGCCAAAATTTCGGCGACCGAAAATATTTTTTCCCTATCCTATTTTTAGGCTGTTCTGAGTCTTTTGAGACACTCGCCATCATAGTGATTTTTGGTCGCACTTTTTTCGTAGTCGCTGCCCTGATTTCCGAAAAAAAATGTCAAAAAAAATTCGTACCCATCCTGTCAGTTTGACCCGGGAAGAGTTTTGAGACACTCGCCATTATAGTGATTTTTCGCCAAAAAAAGAGGAGCGCAAAAAAAAGAGCGCAAAAAAAAAACTGAGCGATTTTTTTTCCAGAGTGTGCTTTTCCCTTGTTTTCGTGCAGCGCCGTGATTTTGTTAGTGTTCTAGGCTCGCGTCTCTAGCACGATCTAGCTTAGGACCAGCACAGTACCGTCGTTGAGCGTTTATTCAACTTTGCATCTCTGAATTGATTATTGCTGACCTTTTTGCTACCATACTATAAGCCTTTCCAGCTCCACAAACATCTACGTCGTGCATTTGACTCTCCCTGGCAATCGCTCTATCCAAGCTTTGTGAGTTTTGACTACAACGGTTGCCGATCACCGCCTGCTGCTGGGTAAGAACTGGTAAGAATTTGAGATTTGCTTGACGGATTTGTGACTGTCCACCACACCACCACCACCACTTCCTAGTAGTCTGTAGAATCATATTCTTGTGTGTTTCTGTTGCTGCTAACCATGGCAGGATCACAAGCCGACGAGACTAACTAGGAGAACATGACAAACAAAGCGTTACATGATAAGTTTCAGCAAATGATGAGTGGACAGGTGGAAGATGTGCTAAATAGATTTGAAGAGGCCATGGAGATGATAGATGGCATTGAGAAGGCGTTCGAAACAAAGCTCGATAACAAGTTCAATGAATTGCTCGCGCGTCTACCACCACCACCACCGGCTGCACCTAACGCACCTCTACAACAGCAACAACGACTACCTCCACATCGCGAAACAGCCCTCCGCTGAGCGACCCGTGTCCCTCTTCAGCCTAGCCAAGCTGCTGGTGCTGCTGTTGATACTTCTATGGCTCCTGCTGCTGATGTGGGGGAGGATGATTATGTGGGAGATTACGAGGATGAGGTTGATCAACATCAGAACTACATGCAACCACTAGCACCACAACCACCAGGTCGTCCACATGCAAATAATGGCAATGTTAGGGCTCCCCTTCAGGTACGAGATCATGACCATCTCCCTAAACTGAAATTGAATATTCCACCATTTGAGGGTAGATATGTTCCTGATATATATCTTACTTGGGAGTTAGAAACTGAACAACTATTTACATGTTTACAATATCCTGAGGAGAGACGTGTTCCTGTTGCTGTTTGTGCTTTCACTAGCTTTGCATGTGTTTGGTGGTCTGAATATTGTAGATTATATCCTGTTCCAGCTACTTGGGCTGCTTTGAATACTGCTATGCGTACTCGTTGGGTTCCACCATATTATCAACGTGAATTACTTCAAAAATTGCAGCGCTTAAGACAAGGAAAAAATTCGGCAGAAGAATATTATCAGGAATTACAAACCGGCTTGATTAGATGTGGTATCGTTGAGGAGAATGAAGCTATGCTTGCACGTTTTCTAGGTGGATTAAATAGAGAGATTCAGACCATTCTAGACTATAAGGATTATAATAATATCACTCGTTTATTCCATCTTGCTTGTAAAGCTGAACGTGAAGTGCAGGATCGGCAGGCATTGGCGCGAACTAACTTTTCTGCAGGTCGACCTTCATCGTGGACACCACGTGCATCATCTAATTCCACACGTTCTGCTACACCGGCACCTCCGTCAGCTGCCACCTCCAACCATGATACAAGAAAGCAGGCACAACCACCACTATCTGCCAAGAGCACACCTGCCGGGCCTGGACAGAGCTCTTCTTCTTCCATGGCGTCTACAGGGCACACAAGTGATATTATTTGTCGTCGTTGTAAGGGAAGAGGACATTTTGCGCGAGAATGCACATCTCAGCGTGTGATGATTGCTACTGAGGATGGTGGGTATGAGTCCGCCAGTGACTATGATGAGGAGACTTTGGCTCTTCTTACACATGAAGAACACGGTGGAGATGATTCGGATCATGAGACGCAATACATGGCTGCTGAAGATGCTGACAGGTATGAATGTTTAGTTGCTCAACGTGTTTTGAGTGTGCAGGTCACGCAAGCTGAGCAAAATCAGAGGCATAATTTGTTCCATACAAAGGGAGTTGTGAAGGAACGTTCTGTTCGCGTCATCATAGATGGAGGGAGCTGCAATAACTTGGCTAGCATGGAGATGGTGGAGAAGCTATCTCTCACCACAAGACCACATCCACATCCTTACTACATCCAATGGTTCAACAACAGTGGCAAGGTTAAGGTAACACGTACTGTTCGGGTGCATTTTAGTATCTCTACATATGCTGATTATGTTGATTGTGATGTGGTACCTATGCAAGCATGTTCCTTATTACTTGGTAGACCATGGCAATTTGATAAAAATTTTGTACACCATGGTAGAAACAATCAATATACTCTTGTTCATAAGGATAAAAATATTACTTTGCTTCCTATGACTCCTGATTCCATTTTGAAAGATGATATTAATAGAGCTAATAAAGCAAAACAGGAGAAAAATAAGAGTGAAAATCAGATTGTGGCAAAAGAATTTGAGCAACAAATGAAGCCTAATAATAAACCATCTACTGTTGCTTCTGAAATTAAATTGAAAAGTGCATGTTTACTTGCCACCAAATCTGATATTGATGAGCTAGATTTTAGCAAATCTGTTTGCTATGCTTTTGTGTGCAAAGAGGCATTATTTTCATTCGAGGACGTGCCTTCCTCTTTGCCCCCTGCTATCACTTACATTTTGCAGGAGTTTGTTGACGTCTTCCCACAAGACGTGCCACCGGGATTACCACCTATTCGAGGGATTGAGCATCAAATTGACTTAATTCCCGGTGCATCTCTACCCAACCGTGCACCATACCGTACGAATCCATAGGAGACGAAGGAGATTATGCGACAAGTACAGGAGCTGCTCGACAAAGGTTATATTCACGAATCCCTTAGTCCTTGTGTTGTTCCTATTATTCTAGTGCCGAAAAAGGATGGTACGTCGCGTATGTGTGTTGATTGTAGAGGCATTAATAATATTACCATTCGTTATCGTCATCCTATTCCTAGGCCAGGTCATATGCTTGATGAATTGAGTGGCTCTACAATATTCTCCAAAGTTGATTTGCGTAGTGGATACCATCAAATTCGTATGAAATTGGGAGATGAATGGAAAACAGCATTTAAAACTAAGTTTGGTTTATATGAGTGGTTAGTCATGCCTTTGGGTTAACTAATGCACCTAGTACTTTCATGAGACTAATGAACGAAGTTTTACGTGCTTTCATTGGACGATTTGTGGTAGTCTATTTTGATGATATACTGATTTATAGCAAATCTTTGGAAGAACATTTGGAACATTTACGTGCTGTTTTTAATGCTCTACGTGATGCACGTTTGTTTGGTAACCTTGGGAAGTGCACCTTTTGCACCGACCGAGTATCTTTTCTTGGCTATGTTGTTATTCCACAGGGAATTGAAGTTGATAAAGCCAAGATTGAAGCTATTGAGAGTTGGCCGCAGCCCAAAACGGTCACACAAGTGAGGAGTTTTCTTGGCCTTGCTGGTTTCTATAGGCGTTTTGTGAGAGATTTCAGCACCATTGCTGCACCTCTCAACGAGCTTACAAAGAAGGATGTGCCTTTTGTTTGGGGTACCGCACAGGAAGAAGCCTTCACAGTATTGAAAGATAAGTTGACACATGCTCCTTTACTCCAACTTCCTGATTTTAATAAGACTTTTGAGCTTGAATGTGATGCTAGTGGAATTGAATTAGGAGGTGTGTTATTACAAGATGGCAAACCTGTTGCATACTTTTCTGAAAAATTGAGTGGGCCTAGTCTGAACTATTCTACTTATGATAAAGAATTATATGCTCTTGTTCGGACCTTAGAAACATGGCAACATTATTTATGGCCCAAAGAATTTGTTATACATTCTGATCATGAATCTTTGAAACACATTAAAAGTCAAGCTAAACTGAACCGTAGACATGCTAAATGGGTTGAATTCGTTGAGACTTTCCCTTATGTCATTAAACACAAGAAGGGTAAAGAAAATGTTTTTGCTGATGCATTGTCTCGTCGTTATACTATGCTTTCACAACTTGACTTTAAAATATTTGGTTTGGAGACCATCAAAGATCAATATGTGCATGATGTTGAATTTAAAGATGTATTGCAGAATTGTAAAGAAGGAAGAACATGGAACAAGTTCGTCGTTAACGATGGATTTGTGTTTTGTGCTAACAAGCTATGCATTCCAGGTAGCTCCGTTCGTCTTTTGTTGTTGCAGGAGGCGCATGGAGGAGGACTAATGGGACAGTTTGGCGTGAAGAAGACGGAGGATATACTTGCTACACATTTCTTTTGGCCAAAGATGAGACGGGATGTTGAGCGTTTTGTTGCTCGCTGCACTACATGTCAAAAAGCTAAGTCACGACTCAATCCTCATGGTTTATATATGCCTTTGCCTGTACCTAGTGTTCCTTGGGAGGATATATCTATGGACTTTGTTTTAGGTTTACCTCGAACAAAGAAGGTGAGGGATAGTATATTTGTTGTCGTGGATAGATTCTCGAAAATGGCACACTTTATACCATGTCATAAAAGCGATGATGCTGTTAATGTTGCTGATTTGTTCTTTCGTGAAATTATTCGCTTGCATGGTGTGCCAAATACTATTGTTTCAGATCGTGATACTAAATTTCTTAGCCACTTTTGAAGATGTTTATGGGCTAAGTTGGGGACTAAACTGCTTTTTAGTACTACTTGTCACCCCCAAACTGATGGACAAACTGAAGTAGTAAATAGAACATTGTCTACTATGCTTAGGGCTGTTTTGAAGAATAATAAGAAAATGTGGGAAGAATGCTTGCCTCATATTGAATTTGCTTATAATTGTTCATTGCATTCTACTACTAAGATGTTCCCTTTTGAAATTGTGTATGGTTTCCTACCTCGTGCACCTATTGATTTGTTGCCTCTTCCATCTTCGGAGAAGGTTAATTTTGATGCTAAAGAACGTGCTGAATTGATTTTAAAAATGCATGAGTTAACTAAGGAAAACATTGAGCGTATGAATGCTAAATATAAACTTGCTGGAGATAAGGGTAGAAAACATGTTGTGTTTGCACCTGGAGATCTTGTTTGGTTACATTTGCGTAAGGATAGATTTCCTAATTTGCGCAAATCAAAGCTAATGCCACGTGCTGATGGTCCTTTTAAGGTGTTAGAGAAAATAAATGATAATGCATATAAACTTGAGTTGCCTGCAGATTTTGGGGTTAGTCCCACTTTTAACATTGCAGATTTGAAGCCTTATTTGGGTGAGGAAGATGAGCTTCCATCGAGGATGACTTCATTTCAAGAAGGGGAGGATGATGAGGACATCAATACCATTGTTACACCCACAACCCCTGCTGCTATACATACTAGACCAATTACTAGAGCTCGCGCACGCCAATTGAATTATCAGGTACTTTCGTTTCTTGGTAATGATTCTAATGTTCATGAGAATATTATGCTGCCTAAATTGGATACATTTGTTTTGCTTACAAATGAAGGGCCTAGCTTGGAGAAGGATGATTTGGAGCAAGAACAAGCATGGAGTTGATGGCATGCGCAAGGGAGACAAAAACAGAGTTTCAAGTGATGATTTCAGGACTTTGAAGCCACCATAATGAGCGCATGAAGCCTTGGACGAAATATACAAGATGTCACTTCATAATTTTAGTCCAGAGGCTATTCTAGGTGCTGCGTCACCTTCTTTTTGGGCCAGGCCCATGTAATTTCGAAATACTTCAATATAGGCTGTTTTTAGAGTCCGTATGTGTGGGGAAACAAGAGTTAGGGTGGGTTTCGGACCCCTCCTCCAAGGGCCACGAAATTCCCACCTCTTCCCCCATATATACAGCCCCTAGGGCATCGTTTAGACTTTGGGTTTTGTTTAGATTAAAAGTTCGCCATAGCTGCAACTTCGCGTACTTCGTTTGTGTTCAACGACCAGACCAAGGCGTCACAGAACCCCACCTTCATCAATAAAGCTTTCCTCCTTTATTCGCAATATCCAGATTGCAATCTTAGTTTCTTGCTTGTTCTTCATTTGCCTGCAGGAAACAGACCTTCGTGGTCAGGTTGATCGTGCTCCGGCGTGGTCAATAACCTCTCGGAGTTGGTTTAGCGATTGCTAAGGCGCGACGTCCTCGCACGTTC
This sequence comes from Aegilops umbellulata, assembly GCA_032464435.1. Lineage (NCBI taxonomy): Eukaryota > Viridiplantae > Streptophyta > Magnoliopsida > Poales > Poaceae > Aegilops > Aegilops umbellulata. Next base: position 62,542,159 of record CP136059.1, on the reverse strand, counting down.
GTAGTCGGATCGTCAAAGTCGACTTCCTCCAAAACGATAGCCACCATCTCATCGAAAGACGGGACACCTTTTCAATTTCAGGGGCTTATAGCTCAAAATAATCAGTACATGCATGAAAATAACAAATGAAGTTAGAAAGGGTTGAAAATTGATGATGTGGCTTTGAATGGTGCAATTTGAACACAGAAAAAGTCTGGAGTTCAAATAAGTTAAAAAAATGAAATCCCTTTGTAACAGACGAGTTTCCGTATGAAACCCTGATACTTCGAAAGAGATTGTCCGCTTTGTACACGAATTGCATCCAGTTTTTGCCGTAACCCTCTCTACTTTCTTGCACATGCTATGTGGGTGAAATGATGATACCATGCCAACTTTCAACCTTTTCAGAGTTTATTGAAATGCTTTTCAATTCCAGGGTCTTATAGCTCAAAATAATCAGTAAATGCATGAAAAATAACAAATGAAGTCAGAAAGGGTTGAAAATTGATGATGTGGCTTTGAACGGTGCATTTTGAACACCAAAAAAGTCTAGAGTTCAAATAAGTTAAAAAAATAAAATCTCTTTGTAACAGACGAGTTTCCGTATGAAACCCAGATACTTCGAAAGAGATTGTCCGTTTTGTACACGAAGTGCATCCAGTTTTTGCCTTAACCCTCTCTACTTTCTTGCACATGCTATGTGGGTGAAATCATGATTCCATGCCAACTTTCAACCTTTTCAGAGTTCATTTGAAATGATTTTCAATTTCAGGGTCTTATAGCTCAAAATAATCAGTAAATGCATGAAAAATAACCAATGAAGTCAGAAAGGGTTGAAAATTGATGATGTGGCTTTGAATGGTGCATTTTGAACACAGAAAAAGTCTGAAGTTCAAATAATTAAAAAAATCCCTTTGAAACAGACGAGTTTCTGTATGAAACCCTAATACTTTGAAAGAGATTGTCCGTTTTGTACACGAAGTGCATCCAGTTTTTGCCGTAACCCTCTCTACTTTCTTGCATATGCTATGTGGATGAATGATGATACCATGCCAACTTTTAACCTTTTGAGATTTCTTTTGAAATGCTTTTCAATTTCAGGGTCTTATAGCCAAAATAATCAGTAAATATTTGAAAAATAACAAATGAAGTCAGAAAGGGTTGAGAATTGATGATGTGGCTTTGAATGGTGCATTTTGAACACAGAAAAAGTCTGGAGTTCAAATAATATTAAAAAATGAAATCCCTTTGTAACAGACGAGTTTCCGTATGAAACACTAATACTTCGGAAGAGATTGTCCGTTTTGTTCACGAAGTGTGTCGGGGTTATACCCCGCGGCGTAAATCGGCCGGAAGGATAAATCGGCCAGACTTGGCGATTCACCGGCGACCTGCACAGACCAGACGGTTTAACATTATTCACTGGTAACCCAGCGGGCGGGACAGACGGTGACAAGGCCTAAAGCCCAGAAGGCCGGTTCATGTTATGGTGGGCCGGTTCAAGAGGAAAGGCGTGAGGAATATTTGTCTTACAAAGAGTTAAGACCTGGACTTGTATCCGGTTTGTATTAGAGACAGACTAGTCCCAATCCTAATAGGACTCCACATGTAAACCGCCCCTTCAACATATATAAGGAGGGGCAGGGCTCCCCAAAGAGGGACGGAAAAAAAGAGAAGAAACAATCCTTAGGGCTAGACACAAAGAGCCGGTTTACCGGCGACTCCCTCATGAACATAATGAGATCTAGCCTCAAACATCATGTAGGGCTATTACTGGATGATGTTTCCCGGGGCCCGAAGCTGTCTAAATCCTCGTCTTGTGTGTTGCGTCTCTCAATTCCGCTCAACTCCTTCAAGCTACCACATAGATGCGTTGGCCTCGCGACTAAGTTCTTACACTAGGACATCTGCCGTGACAAATCCACGACAGTTGGCCCCCACCATGGGGCCTGCGCACGGTGGTGTTGAGTTCTTGGAGGGATTTTTTTTTAGGGTTCGAGAGGATTGTGATCATCTAAATGATGAACAGTCGGTGTTATTCGCTGTGAAGTTTTCTGCCGTTTGCATGGAAAGATCTGCATCGTTGACCAACTGTTGGAACGGCATATACAAGATCAAGATCAAGATCCGTCAGTTAGGGTTGCGGTCCGCTCCGTCATTGCCATCTGGAAAAACCACCAAGACCAAGATCAAGCTTTCTGCTGCAAGTTTTCTTCGGAAGGTAGCAATCTAAACTGCTGCCTAAAGGAAACTGCCCGATCGGGTCTACCTGAGAAGATTACGCGGAAACGAAGCGGGCCACGACTCGAGCTCTTTCACCATCAGCCTTTCCGACCTCACCTCGAGGCACCTCGTCCTCCAACGCCCGTGATTCTTTATCAAAGTTGCTACGACCTCGCCTTTACCCGGTCTGACTTCGGCTGACCCGCCGCTGCTAGGTGTCGCTGCGCCTCCACGAACCGCCTTGCCGGCGTCTCCATGAGCCGGCCCTGGCTGCCTTGTCACTGGCTGCTGTCGCGACCTGGCTGAGCTGCCGTCGAAACGGATTAACTTTTGCGGCAAAGGCCATCAGATCTCACAATCGCCGAAACGGTTTCCACCGTAATCTCTCTTGTTGATTGGACATGCTACAGATCCCAAGGAATCAATTTGTGGTGCTTGTATGATTCCCTTCGCGTGAAAACCAAGGAAAGAGTTCATTTACTGGTACTGCTACATACTCCAACTAGTACTCCCCTGCTTACGTAGAGGTAGTACTACTAGAGTATTATAATTTATAAATCCTTCAATGATTGGCGAGTACTGCATCCCCTGATCCATCAAGTTATCACATCAAGTCAACATGGTGCTAGATGTTGAACCATTGCCAAAATTGTGGGCGCCGTGAGCCGCCGTTGCCGCAGCTCGTTCCGACTGTCACTGCTGGGCCGTTGTAGCCACAGTATGTTCCGGCCTTGAGCCGCCCGTGATCACTGTTGAGCTGCGCCTTGAGTTGTCCTGCTGTTACTCCACGAAAAACCTGACCTATGCAGCGAGCCGCCATCTCCGGCCGCGCCGCAAGTCACCGCGATTTTGAGTATGTCTTAAATCGCCACTGTTGCTTCTTGAGTCGGCAACGCCCAGCAGCCGTTGCCGTGAAAACCTTGTTGCAATAAAAAGAGAGAGCGGATGAATCGCTGTTGATATTATTGGAGGTGATCTACAGATAGAATGTATGACTCCGTCTATCATCAAGAAAAATCAGGTGATATCCATCTAACTTTATTTTTTAGTATATGTTGTTTTTTCCAAAAACAATTACTCTTGCCCGCAATATGTTTTATGTAGGACAAAGTCCACTACAACCGTGGTGTCGTATCATGGACAGGACGCTCGCACCGATTTAAACATTGTGGCCAATCTTTGTGCCTGCGCCGGTTTAAATGACGCGGCCGATTCTTCCGTCCGCACCGACTTACAAATGACGCGGCCGATTCTCCCGTCCGCACCGGCTTACAACATGGAGGACAACTCGCCCGTCCACACCGGTTTACAATGCCGCGACCGACTCTCTTGTCTGTGCTGGCTTCTAACCCCGCAGTGGATAACCCCTGGCGTGATACATCAGGATAATTGTTCATTACAAATGAGGCGTTATATCACGGGCACGGAGCACGCGCTAGCAACGTTCTGCACTGGCATTTCGTTCGTGTTATACCACCAGATGAATAAACGTGAGCAAGTCTGCATCCATGTGGCCCGGTTTACGTCAGCTTGCCGGGACCGCACCCGCGATTAGCTCGCCCGTCCGTGCCGGTTTACGACACCGGTGTTGATTTTTCACCGTCCGCCCCGGCTTACAACGCCGCGGCCGATTCATCTGTCTGTGCCACCTCTGATGTTGCGGACGTATTTCCCGTGCGTCTCTCACGGCCTGGTCTACATCAACATATCGGGCCGCACCTGTCTGTGTAAGCTGTTTATTGAGTATGAGCAAGTCACTGCTTGGGTAGCCCAGTTTTCTTTCAACAAAATGGAGGCAAGTTATCATCATACTATCAACCGCCGTTTGCACTGGTTGGTTCGATAGGCAGGCGCACAAGTCGTCGCCACTACAGTTTGGTTAACTTCAAATCACCAGTTGGAAGGAACCATTGGCCTGCTGACACGGCTCATACGGGACCATTTATAACCCGCCACAGTCACCTCAAGCTTCTATGGATTCACTTCGTGCTATCAACACCAATGATATACAAGTTATGCCGGTTTATATCACGGTCAAATATGGAGAATCTCAAGCCAACTCCTCGAGTCACCTTGAGACTCAGGGGCTACGATGCCATGAATCAGCAAATCTTGCCGGTTTCAGTTAATTTAAGAACCCTAGGACGATGGAGGAAAAGATAACCCCGTCCCGGAGGCTACTGTTATATGGATGAAAATTTAAGGGCCGTCAGAAATTTTCCGGTTCAAAATGAAGAATGCCGGTTTAATATCCGGTTCAAGGGAAATCTGTTCTCCCACAAAGCTCTGAAGCTCTCAAATCCGGTTTAAAAGTGTCCGTTTCAAAAAGGAATTAACTTCTCGCAAGTTCGAGTTTAAAAGCCGTTAGCAAATATCCGGCTCAAAATGAAGATTCCGGTTTACAATCCGGTTCAAGGGAAAGATGTCTCCCACAAAGTTTTGAAGCTCTCAATATCCGGTTCAATATCCCAGTTCAAGAAGAATTTATCTCTTGCAAAAAGTTAAAGGTTGCCCAAGAGGACCTGCTGCCCTGACGCGCGGTTCAAACATGGGTATCCGGCCTTATGAGTTCATCTTCATATGATTACTTGGGGGCTTCCTGTTCAAACATAGGTGTATTCACCAAAGAGAACATGGTGTTACTACCCTCTTGATGCGGCTATCAAGACAATATTGTCATCAGGGGCCAAAGAGAGTTTGTTGCACAACACAACTCAAACATAGGCACCCGGCGAGCACAGCTCAGAAATATATCACATGGGGGCTTTTGCTTGCAAAGCGGAGTCCTGTCCATTAATCCGGCTATCACGCCACAACAAAGCTTGGGAGCTTCACACCCAAGGGGCCAAAGAGAGTTTGTTGCCAAGCACAACTCAAACATAGGCACCCATTGAGCACAGCTCACAAAGTTACTTGGGGGCTCTTTGTGTCAAATACCAAAGAGTTTGAAAGGACCCTTGTAACCGGGTATCGACCCACGGCTTGGAAGCCTGGTGTATTCACCTAAAACCCCGGGTTAACCTGCCTTGATCAAGTAAGCCACTCCTATCCAGGTAATCCTGGCATGACCCGCCGAACGTTTGACAGTTACTCTCATTGAGACCCTGAACTTGTCAAAGTTAAAACGACGATTGGTTAGTTGGAGGCCCATCTTAAAAGGCTTTGTCAAATGGTTTAACTCAGCGGCCTGGCAGCCCATGAAAAGCCTCGAATTTGGGCCTGGCAGCCCTTGAAAAGCCTCGACCACACGGTTTTATTTGCCATTGTCAAGATTTTCCTCTTTTGATAAAATTTGTGTTGAACCGGCGTCTCTCGACCCGGCATGACTATCAGTCATCAAATTAACCCGGTGTCCTTTAACCCGGCTCGACTTTCAACTACAAGTTGTTAGTGCATAATCACTTATAATCCGGTGTTTATTAACCTGGCCTGGCTTTGGACTATAAATCGCCAGTATATATCTGGATTGCGCCATTGGAATCATGCGTTTATAAATCACTGGGTATATTATTCAAATCTTTAATAGCCAACATGGCTGGATTTTTATTATGGTTATCAATAACCCGTATTGTGATTAAGGTTTTCAAAGTCACTTTAGCGCAATGGCTATCATATTGTCAATGGATATGATTTTTATTCTACAATTGAAGGAATAGTCCCGAGTCCCTGCAGGCTTACGACCCGGCACTTGGGGATACATTATTCAAGTTGAGATTACATCAAATATGCAAGTCTCATGTTGCTGCAAGCATGCACCATGACACTTGGGGGCTAATGCAAAGTCATTGTTTGCTCACCTTATTGAAGACCCGACTCATCACATTATAATGAGCCGGCCCTTGGGGGCTACCAATTGCTCCTGTCAACAATTCAAGGTACAAATCTTTTTATCCATTATATTGAAGGGTACATTGCTCAGTTGGTAGAGCACAAGGCTCTTAACCTTGTGGATGTGGATTCAAGCCCCATGATGGGGCTGATATCATATGATGTTATTTTCATTGAAGTATATACAAAGTCCCTACTCATTATTGCATAATGACCCGGCCCTTGGGGGCTACACTGGTTGAAGTTTTTATGAGCATCAGACAATTAAAAGTCCCAGGTTACTGCAAGCATGACAACCCGGCGCTTGGGGGCTACATAATATGGAGTATTCAGTTTTTACTAGTGACTGGGATGAACAACATGGATTTCTTCAAAAGTGGCAATATTTATATTGAAGCAAGTCTTAAGCCATCACTTTGTTCTGCTCAAGAATCGGGAGCTACAGGTATTATATTATCATCGGAGAAATATTTTCAAATTCTCTGTTTTTGAGCAAACCAGATTGACCCGGTGTCATCAATAATTATGACCCGGCGACGGCAACAATTATGACTCGGTGCCATCGGTATTTACAAACCGGAAATTTTGGTAATATTAAACCGGCAAGTTTTACATCTTCAAACCGACTGAATATCAGATGAGTATTTCAAGACCAAGATTTCTCAAGCCGGCGCTTTGGAAGCCGATTCAAGTGGATTATTCTTCACAATATTTTTCTATGAGAAACCAACGTCAGCAATTTGAGTATGAAGCTGGTTATTGACCCAGATTTTCTAGAAGGAAGAAATGACAAGGAGTTAAGGACGATCAGGTGCTGGTCTACAAGAATTCTTAACCCGGAGCACAACTTGTCAAACTTGTTCTTGTGTTTATTTTGCAGCATAAGTTTACCATGTATAATTCCAAGCTAAACTTGGGGGCTAATGTCGGGGATATACCCCGCGGCGTAAATCGGCCGGAAGGATAAACCGGCCGGACTTGGCGATTCACCGGCGACCTGCACAGACCAGACGGTTTAACATTATTCACTGGTAACCCGGCGGGCGGGACAGACGGTGACAAGGCCTAAAGCCCAGAAGGCTGGTTCATGTTATGGTGGGCCGGTTCAAGAGGAAAGGCGTGAGGAATATTTGTCTTACAAAGAGTTAAGACCTGGACTTGTATCCAGTTTGTATTAGAGATAGACTAGTCCCAATCCTAATAGGACTCCACATGTAAACCGCCCCTTCAACATATATAAGGAGGGGCAGGGCTCCCCAAAGAGGGACGGAAAAAAAGAGAAGAAACAATCCTTAGGGCTAGACACAAAGAGCCGGTTTATCGGCGACTCCCTCATGAACATAATGAGATCTAGCCTCAAACAGCATGTAGGGCTATTACCGGATGATGTTTCCCGGGGCCCGAAGCTGTCTAAATCCTCGTCTTGTGTGTTGCGTCTCTCAATTCCGCTCAACTCCTTCAAGCTACCACATAGATGTGTTGGCCTCGCGACTAAGTTCTTACACTAGGACATTTGCCGTGACGAATCCACGACAGTTGGCGCCCACCATGGGGCCTGCGCACGGTGGTGTTGAATTCTTGGAGGGATTTTTTTTAGGGTTCGAGAGGATCGTGATCATCTAAATGATGAACAGTCGGTGTTATTCGCTGTGAAGTTTTCTGCCGTTTGCATGGAAAGATCTGCATCGTTGACCAACTGTTGGAACGACATATACAAGATCAAGATCAAGATCCGTCAGTTAGGGTTGCGGTCCGCTCCGTCATTGCCATCTGGAAAAACCACCAAGACCAAGATCAAGCTTTCCGCTGCAAGTTTTCTTCGGAAGGTAGCAATCTAAACTGCTGCCTAAAGGAAACTGCCCGATCGGGTCTACCTGAGAAGATTACGCGGAAACGAAGCGGGCCACGACTCGGGCTCTTTCACCATCAGCCTTTCCGACCTCACCTCGAGGCACCTCGTCCTCCAACGCCCGCGATTCTGTATCAAAGTTGCTACGACCTCGCCTTTACCCGGTCTGACTTCGGCTGACCCGCCGCTGCTAGGTGTCGCTGCGCCTCCACGAACCGCCTTGCCGGCGTCTCCATGAGCCGGCCCTGGCCGCCTTGTCACCGGCTGCTGTCGCGACCTGGCTGAGCTGCCGTCGAAACGGATTAACTTTTGCGGCAAAGGCCATCAGATCTCACAATCGCCAAAACGGTTTCCACCGTAATCTCTCTTGTTGATTGGACATGCTATAGATCCCAAGGAATCAATTTGTGGTGCTTGTATGATTCCCTTCGCGTGAAAACCAAGGAAAGAGTTCATTTACTGGTACTGCTACATACTCCAACTAGTACTCCCCTGCTTACGTAGAGGTAGTACTACTAGAGTATTATAATTTATAAATCCTTCAATGATTGGCGAGTACTGCATCCCCTGATCCATCAAGTTATCACATCAAGTCAACGGTGCTAGATGTTGAACCATTGCCAAAATTGTGGGCGCCGTGAGCCGCCGTTGCCGCAACTCGTTCCGACTGTCACTGCTGAGCCGTTGTAGCCACAGTATGTTCCGGCCTTGAGCCGCCCGTGATCACTGTTGAGCTGCGCCTCGAGTTGTCCTGCTGTTACTCCACGAAAAACCTGACCTATGCAGCGAGCCGCCATCTCCGGCCGCGCCGCAAGTCACCGCGATTTTGAGTATGTCTTAAATCGCCACTGTTGCTTCTTGAGTCGGCAACGCCCAGCAGCCGTTGCCGTGAAAACCTTGTTGCAATAAAAAGAGAGAGCGGATGAATCGTTGTTGATATTATTGGAGGTGATCTACAGACAGAATGTATGACTCCGTCTATCATCAAGACAAATCAGGTGATATCCATCTAACTTTATTTTTTAGTATATGTTTTTTTTTCCAAAAACAATTACTCTTGCCCGCAATATGTTTTATGTAGGACAAAGTCCACTACAACCGTGGTGTCGTATCATGGACAGGACGCTCGCACCGATTTAAACAGTGTGGCCAATCTTTGTGCCTGCGCCGGTTTAAATGACGCGGCCGATTCTTCCGTCCGCATCGACTTACAAATGACGCGGCCGATTCTCCCGTCCGCACCGGCTTACAACGTGGAGGACAACTCGCCCGTCCACACCGGTTTACAATGCCGCGACCGACTCTCTTGTCTGTGCTGGCTTCTAACCCCACAGTGGATAACCCCTGGCGTGATACATCAGGATAATTGTTCATTACAAATGAGGCGTTATATCACGGGCACGGAGCACGCGCTAGCAACGTTCTGCACTGGCATTTCGTTCGTGTTATACCACCAGATGAATAAACGTGAGCAAGTCTGCATCCCTGTGGCCCGGTTTACGTCAGCTTGCCGGGACCGCACCCGCGATTAGCTCGCCCGTCCGTGCCGGTTTACGACACCGGTGTTGATTTTTCACCGTCCGCCCCGGCTTACAATGCCACGGCCGATTCATCTGTCTGTGCCACCTCTGATGTTGCGGACGTATTTCCCGTGCGTCTCTCATGGCCTGGTCTACATCAACATATCGGGCCGCACCTGTCTGTGTAAGCTGTTTATTGAGTATGAGCAAGTCACTGCTTGGGTAGCCCGGTTTTCTTTCAACAAAATGGAGGCAAGTTATCATCATACTATCAACCGCCGTCTGCACTGGTTGGTTCGATAGGCAGGCGCACAAGTCGTCGCCACTACAGTTTGGTTAACTTCAAATCACCAGTTGGAAGGAACCATTGGCCTGCTGACACGGCTCATACGGGACCATTTATAACCCGCCGCAGTCACCTCAAGCTTCTATGGATTCAGATCGTGCTATCAACACCAATGATATACAAGTTATGCCGGTTTATATCACGGTCAAATATGGAGAATCTCAAGCCAACTCCTCGAGTCACCTTGAGACTCAGGGGCTACGATGCCATGAATCAGCAAATCTTGCCGGTTTCAGTTAATTTAAGAACCCTAGGACGATGGAGGAAAAGATAACCCCGTCCCGGAGGCTACTGTTATATGGATGAAAATTTAAGGGCCGTCAGAAATTTTCCGGTTCAAAATGAAGAATGCCGGTTTAATATCCGGTTCAAGGGAAATCTGTTCTCCCACAAAGCTCTGAAGCTCTCAAATCCGGTTTAAAAGTGTCCGGTTCAAAAAGGAATTAACTTCTCGCAAGTTTGAGTTTAAAAGCCGTTAGCAAATATCCGGCTCAAAATGAAGATTCCGGTTTACAATCCGGTTCAAGGGAAAGATGTCTCCCACAAAGTTTTGAAGCTCTCAATATCCGATTCAATATCCTAGTTCAAGAAGAATTTATCTCTTGCAAAAAGTTAAAGGTTGCCCAAGAGGACCTGCTGCCCTGACGCGCGGTTCAAACATGGGTATCCGGCCTTATGAGTTCATCTTCATATGATTACTTGGGGGCTTCCTGTTCAAACATAGGTGTATTCACCAAAGAGAACATGGTGTTACTACCCTCTTGATGCGGCTATCAAGACAATATTGTCATCAGGGGCCAAAGAGAGTTTGTTGCACAACACAACTCAAACTTAGGCACCCGGCGAGCACAGCTCAGAAATATATCACATGGGGGCTTTTGCTTGCAAAGCGTAGTCCTGTCCATTAATCCGGCTATCACGCCACAACAAAGCTTGGGAGCTTCACACCTAAGGGGCCAAAGAGAGTTTGTTGCCAAGCACAACTCAAACATAGGCACCCATTGAGCACAGCTCACAAAGTTACTTGGGGGCTCTTTGTGTCAAATACCAAAGAGTTCGAAAGGACCCTTGTAACCGGGTATCGACCCACGGCTTGGAAGCCTGGTGTATTCACCTAAGACCCCGGGTTAACCTGCCTTCATCAAGTAAGCCACTCCTATCCAGGTAATCCTGGCATGACCCGCCGAACGTTTGACAGTTACTCTCATTGAGACCCTGAACTTGTCAAAGTTAAAACGACGATTGGTTAGTTGGAGGCCCATCTTAAAAGGCTTTGTCAAATGGTTTAACTCAGCGGCCTGGCAGCCCATGAAAAGCCTCGAATTTGGGCCTGGCAGCCCTTGAAAAGCCTCGACTACACGGTTTTATTTGCCATTGTCAAGATTTTCCTGTTTTGATAAAATTTATGTTGAACCGGCGTCTCTCGACCCGGCATGACTATCAGTCATCAAATTAACCCGGTGTTCTTTAACCCGGCTCGACTTTCAACTACAAGTTGTTAGTGCATAATCACTTATAATCCGGTGTTTATTAACCTGGCCTGGCTTTGGACTATAAATCGCCAGTATATATCTGGATTGCGCCATTGGAATCATGCGTTTATAAATCACTTGGTATATTATTCAAATCTTTAATAGCCAACATGGCTGGATTTTTATTATGGTTATCAATAACCCGTATTGTGATTAAGGTTTTCAAAGTCGCTTTAGCGCAATGGCTATCATATTGTCAATGGATATGATCTTTATTCTACAATTGAAAGAATAGTCCCGAGTCGCTGCAGGCTTACGACCCGGCACTTGGGGGCTACATTATTCAAGTTGAGATTACATCAAATATGCAAGTCTCATGTTGCTGCAAGCATGCACCATGGCACTTGGGGGCTAATGCAAAGTCATTGTTTGCTTACCTTATTGAAGACCCGACTCATCACATTATAATGAGCCGGCCCTTGGGGGCTACCAATTGCTCCTGTCAACAATTCAAGGTACAAATCTTTTTATCCATTATATTGAAGGGTACATTGCTCAGTTGGTAAAGCACAAGGCTCTTAACCTTGTGGATGTGGATTCAAGCCCCATGATGGGGCTGATATCATATGATGTTATTTTCATTGAAGTATATACAAAGTCCCTACTCATTATTGCATAATGACCCGGCCCTTGGGGGCTACACTGGTTGAAGTTTTTATGAGCATCTGACAATTAAAAGTCCCAGGTTGCTGCAAGCATGACAACCTGGCACTTGGGGGCTACATAATATGGAGTATTCAGTTTTTACTAGTGACTGGGATGAACAACATGGATTTCTTCAAAAGTGGCAATATTTATATTGAAGCAAGTCTTAAGCCATCACTTTGTTCTGTTCAAGAATTGGGGGCTACAGGTATTATATTATTATCGGAGAAATATTTTAAAATTCTCTGTTTTTGAACAAACCAGATTGACCCGGTGTCATCAATAATTATGACCCGGCGACGGCAACAATTATGACTCGGTGCCATCGGTATTTACAAACCGGAAATTTTGGTAATATTAAACCGGCGAGTTTTACATCTTCAAACCGGCTGAATATCAGATGAGTATTTCAAGACCAAGATTTCTTAAGTCGGCGCTTTGGAAGCCGATTCAAGTGGATTATTCTTCACTATATTTTTCTATGAGAAACCAACGTCAGCAATTTGAGTATGAAGCTGGTTATTGACCCGGATTTTCTAGAAGGAAGAAATGACAAGGAGTTAAGGACGATCAGGTGCTGGTCTACAAGAATTCTTAACCCGGAGCACAACTTGTCAAACTTGTTCTTGTGTTTATTTTGCAGCATAAGTTTACCATGGATAATTCCAAGCTAAACTTGGGGGCTAATGTCGGGGATATACCCCGCGGCGTAAATCGGCCGGAAGGATAAGCCGGCCGGACTTGGCGATTCACCGGCGACCTGCACAGACCAGACGGTTTAACATTATTCACTGGTAACCCGGCGGGCGGGACAGACGGTGACAAGGCCTAAAGCCCAGAAGGCCGGTTCATGTTATGGTGGGCCGGTTCAAGAGGAAAGGCGTGAGGAATATTTGTCTTACAAAGAGTTAAGACCTGGACTTGTATCCGGTTTGTATTAGAGATAGACTAGTCCCAATCCTAATAGGACTCCACATGTAAACCGCCCCTTCAACATATATAAGGAGGGGCAGGGCTCCCCAAAGAGGGACGGGAAAAAAGAGAAGAAACAATCCTTAGGGCTAGACACAAAGAGCCGGTTTACCGGCGACTCCCTCATGAACACAATGAGATCTAGCCTCAAACAGCATGTAGGGCTATTACCGGATGATGTGTCCCGGGGCCCGAAGCTGTCTAAATCATCGTCTTGTGTGTTGCGTCTCTAAATTCCGCTCAACTCCTTCAAGCTACCACATAGATGCGTTGGCCTCGCGACTAAGTTCTTACACTAGGACATCTGCCGTGACAAATCCACGACAAAGTGCATGCAGTTTTTGCCGTAAACCACTCTACTTTCTTGCACATGCTATGTGGAAGAAATGATGATACCATGCCAACTTTCAAACTTTTCAGACTTCATTTGAAATGCTTTTCAATTTCAGGGTCTTATAGCTCAAAATAATTAGTAAATGCATGAAAAATAACAAATGAAGTCAGAAAGGGTTGAAACTTGATGATGTGGATTTGAATGGTGCATTTTGAACACAAAAAATGTCTGGAGTTCAAATAAGTTAAAAAAAATGAAATCCCTTTGTAATAGACGAGTTTCCGTATGATACCTTGATACTTCAAAAGAGATTGTCCGTTTTGTACATGAAGTGCATCCAGTTTTTGCCGTAACCCTCTCTAGTTTCTTGCACATGTTATGTGGGTGAAATGATGATGCCATGCCAACTTTCAACCTTTTCAGAGTTCATTTGAAATGTTTTTCAATTTCAGGGTCTTATAGCTCAAAATAATCAGTAAATGCATGAAAATTAACAAATGAAGTCAGAAAGGGATGAAAATTGATGATGTGGCTTTGAATCGTGCATTTTGAACACAGAAAAACTATGGAGCTCAAATAAGTCAAAAAATGAAATCCCTTTGTAACAGACGAGTTTCCGTATGAAACCCTGATACTTCAGAAGAGATTGTCCGTTTTGTTCACGAAGTGCATCAATTATTTGGCGTAACCCACTCTACTTTATTTCACATGCTCTGTGGATCAAATGATGATACCATGCCAACTTTCAACCTTTTCAGAGTTCATTTGAAATGCTTTTCAATTTCAGGGTCTTATAGCTCAAAATAATCAGTAAATGCATGAAAAATAACAAATGTAGTCAGAAAGGGTAGAAAATTGATGATGTGGCTTTGAATGGTGCATTTTGAACATAGAAATACTATGGAGTTCAAATAAGTTAAAAATTAAAATCTCTTTGTAACAGACGAGTTTCGGTATGAAACCTTGATACTTCGAAAGAGATTGTCCGTTTTGTACACGAAGTGCATCCAGTTTTTGCCGTAACCCTGTCTACTTTCTTGCACATGCTATGTTGGTAAAATGATGATACCATGCCAGCTTTCAACCTTTTCAGAGTTTATTTGAAATGCTTTTCAATTTAAGGGTCTTATAGCTCAAAATAATCTGTAAATGCATGAAAAATAACAAATGAAGTCAGAAAGGGTTGAAAATTGATGATGTGGCTCTGAATGGTGCATTTTGAACACATAAAAAGTCTAAAGTTCAAGTAAGTTAAAAAATGAAATCCCTTTGTAAAAGACGAGTTTCCTTATGAATCCATGATACTTTGAAAGAGATTGTTCATTTTGTACACCAAGTGCATCCAGTTTTTGCCGTAACCCACTCTACTTTCTTGCACATACTATGTGGATGAAATGATGATACCATGCCAACTTTCAACCTTTTCAGAGTTCATTTGAAATGCTTTTCAATTTCAGGGTCGTATAGCTCAAAATAATCACTCCATGCATGAAAATAACAAATGAAGTTAGAAAGGGCTGAAAATTGATGATGTGGCTTCGAATAAGTTTGGAGTTCAAATAAGTTTAAAAAATGAAATCCCTTTGTAACAGACGAGTTTCCGTATGAAACCCTGATACTTTGAAAGAGATTGTCCGTTTTGTACGCGAAGTGCATCCCGTTTTTGCCGTAACCCTCTGTATTTTCTTGCACATGCTATGTGGATGAAATGATGATATCATGCTAACTTTTAACCTTTTGAGAGTTCATTTGAAATGCTTTTCAATTTTAGGGTCTTATAGCTCAAAATAATCTGTAAATGCATGAAAAGTAACAAATGAAGTCACAAAGGGTTGAAATTTGATGATGTGGCTTTGAATGGTGCATTTTGAACACAGAAAAAGTCTGGAGTTCAAATATGTTTTAAAAATGAAATCCCTTTATAACAGATGAGTTTCCATATAAAACCCTGATACTTCGGAGGAGATTATCCGTTTTGTTCACGAAGTGCATCCAGTTTTTGCCGTAACCCACTCTACTTTCTTGCACATGCTATGTGGATGAAATGATGATACCATGCCAACTTTCAACCTTTTCAAAGTTCATTTGAAATGCTTTTCAATTTCAGGGTCTTATAGCTCAAAATAATCAGTAAATGCATGAAAAATAACAAATGAAGTTAGAAAGGGTTGAAAAAAGTATGATGTGGCTATGAATGGTGCATTTTGAACACAGAAAAAGTCTGGAGTTCAAATAAGTTAAAAAATGAAATCCCTTTGTAATAGACGAGTTTCCGTATGAAACCGCGATGCTTCGAAAAAGATTGTCCGGTTTGTACACGAAGTGCATCCAGTTTTGCTATAACCCTCTCTACTTTCTTGCACATGCTATGTGGATGAAATGATGATACCATGCCAACTTTCAACCTTTTCAGAGTTCATTTGAAATGCTTTTCAATTTCAGGGTCTTATGGCTCAAAATAATCAGTTAATGCATGAAAAATAACAAATGAAGTCAGAAAGGGTTGAAAATTGATGATGTGGCTTTGAACGATGCATTTTGAACACATAAATATTCTGGAGTTCAAATAAGTTAAAAATATTAAATCCATTTGTAACAGACGAGTTTCTGTATGAAACCCTGATACTTCGAAAGACATTGTTCGTTTTGTACACGAAGTGCATCCAGTTTTTGCCTTGACCTTCTCTACTTTCTTGCACATGCTATGTGGGTGAAATGATGATTCCATGCCAACTTTCAACCTTTTTAGAGTTCATTTGAAATGCTTTTCAATTTCAGGGTCTTATAGCTCAAAATAATCAGTAAATGCATGAAAAATAACAAATGAAGTCAGAAAGGGTTGAAAATTGATGATGTGGCTTTGAATGGTGCATTTTTAACACAGAAAAAGTTTGGAGTTCAAATAAGTTTAAAAAATGAAATCCCTTTGTAACAGACGAGTTTCCGTATGAAACCCTGATACTTCGAAAGAGATTGTCCGTTTTGTACACGAAGTGCATCCAGTTTTTGCCGTAACCCTCTGTATTTTCTTGCACATGCTATGTGGATGAAATGATGATACCATGCTAACTTTTAACCTTTTGAGAGTTCATTTGAAATGCTTTTCAATTTCAGGGTCTTATAGCTCAAAATAATGAGTAAATGCAGGAAAAGTAACAAATGAAGTCAGAAAGGGTTGAAATTTGATGATGTGGCATTGAATGGTGTATTTTGAACACAGAGAAAGTCTGGAGTTCAAATAAGTTAAAAAAATGAAATCCCTTTGTAACAGACGAGTTTCCGTATGAAACACTGATACTTCGAAAGAGATTGTCCGTTTTGTTCACGAAGTGCATCCAGTTTTTGCCGTAACCCACTCTACTTTCTTGCACATGCTATCTGGGTTGAAATTTGATGATGTGGCATTGAATGGTGCATTTTGAACACAGAGAAAGTCTGGAGTTCAAATAAGTTAAAAATGAAATCCCTTTGTAATAGACGAGTTTCCATATGAAACCCTGATACTTCGAAAGAGATTGTCCATTTTATACACGAAGTGCATCCAGTTTTTGCCATAACCCTCTCTACTTTCTTGCACATGCTATGCGGGTGAAATGATGATACCATGCCAACTTTCAACCTTTTCAGAGTTTATTTGAAATGCTTTTCAATTTCAGGGTCTTATAGCTCAAAACAATGACTAAATGCATGAAAAATATCAAATGAAGTCAAAAAGGGTTGAAAATTGATGTTGTGGCTTTGAATGGTGCATTTTGAACACATAAGTCTGGAGTTCAAATAAGTTAAAAAAATGAAATCCCTTTGCAATAGACGAGTTTCCGTATGAAACCGTGATGCTTCGAAAAAGATTGTCCATTTTGTACACGAAGTGCATCCAGTTTTGCTATAACCCTCTCTACTTTCTTGCACATGCTATGTGGATGAAATGATGATACCATGCCAACTTTCAAGCTTTTCAGAGTTCATTTGAAATGCTTTTCAATTTCAGGGTCTTATAGCTCAAAATAATCGGTAGATGCATGAAAAATAACAAATGAAGTCACAAAGGGTTAAAAATTGAAGATGTGGCTTTGAACGGTGCATTTTGAACACCGAAAATGTCTAGAGTTCAAATAAGTTAAAAAAATGAAATCCCTTTGTAACAAACGAGTTTCCGTATGAAACCCAGATACTTTGAAAGAGATTGTCCGTTTTGTACACGAAGTGCATCCAGTTTTTGCCTTAACCCTCTCTACTTTCTTGCACATGCTATGTGGGTGAAATGATGATTCCATGCCAACGTTCAACCTTTTCAGAGTTCATTTGAAATGCTTTTCAATTTCAGGGTCTTATAGCTCAAAATAATCAGTAAATGCATGCAAAATAACAAATGAGGTTAGAAAGGGTTGAAAATTGATGATGTGGCTTTGAATGGTGCATTTTGAACACAAAAAAAGTCTGAAGTTCAAATAATTTTAAAAAATAAATCCCTTTGTAACAGACGAGTTTCCGTATGAAACCCTCATACTACGAAAGAGATTGTCCGTTTTGTACATGAAGTGCATCCAGTTTTTGCCGTTTTTCTTGCACATGCTATGTGGATGAATTGATGATACCATGCCAACTTTTAACCTTTTGAGAGTTAATTTGAAATGCTTTTCAATTTCAGGGTCTTATAGCCAAAATAATCAGTAAATGCTTGAAAAATAACAAATGAAGTCAGAAAGGGTTGAGAATTGATGATGTGGCTTTGAATAGTGCATTTTGAACACAGAAAAATTCTGGAGTTCAAATAAGTTTAAAAAATGAAATCCCTTTGTAAAAGATGAGTTTCCGTATGAAACACTAATTCTTCGCAAGAGATTGTCCGTTTTGTTCACGAAGTGCATCCAGTTTTTGCCGTAACCCACTCTACTTTCTTGCACATGCTATTTGGAAGAAATGATAAGACCATGCCAACTTTGAAACTTTTCAGAGTTCATTTGAAATGCTTTTCAATTTCAGGGTCTTATAGCTCAAAATAATTAGTAAATGCATGAAAAATAACAAATGAAGTCAGAAAGGGTTTAAAATTGATGATGTGGCTTTGAATGGTGCATTTTGAACACAAAAAATGTCTGGAGTTCAAATAAGTTAAAAAATGAAATCCCTTTGTAACAGACGAGTTTCCGTTTGATACCCAGATACTTCGAAAGAGATTGTTCGTTTTGTACACGCAGTGCATCCAGTTTTTGCCGTAACCCTCTCTAGTTTCTTGCACATGTTATGTGCGTGAAATGATGATACCATGCCAACTTTCAACCTTTTCAGAGTTCATTTGAAATGTTTTTCAATTTCACGGTCCTATAGCTCGAAATAATTAGTAAATGCATGAAAATTAACAAATGAAGTCAGAAAGGGATGAAAATTGATGATGTGGTGCATTTTAAACAAAGAAAAACTATGGAGCTCAAATAAGTCAAAAAATGAAATCCCTTTGTAACAGACGAGTTTCCGTATGAAACCCTGATACTTCGGAAGAGATTGTCCGTTTTGTTCACGAAGTGCATCAAGTATTTAGCGTAACGCACTCAACTTTCTTTCACATGCTATGTGGATCAAATGATGATACCATGCCAACTTTCAACCTTTTAAGAGTTCATTTGAAATGCTTTTCAATTTCAGGGTCTTATAGCTCAAAATAATCAGTAAATGCATCAAAAATAACAAATAAAGTCAGAAAGGGTTAGAAATTGATGATGTGGCTTTGAACGGTGCATTTTGAACACCGAAAAAGTCTAGAGTTCAAATAAGTTAAAAAATGAAATCCCTTTGTAACAAACGAGTTTCCGTATGAAACCCTGATACTTCGAAAGAGATTGTCCGTTTTGTACACGAAGTGCATCCAGTTTTTGCCTTAACCCTCTCTACTTTCTTGCACATGCTATGTGGGTGAAATGATGATTCCATGCCAACTTTCAACCTTTTCAGAGTTCATTTGAAATGCTTTTCAATTTCAGGGTCTTATAGCTCAAAATAATCAGCAAATGCATGAAAAATAACAAATGAGGTTAGAAAGGGTTGAAAATTGATGATGTGGCTTTGAATGGTCCATTTTGAACACAGAAAAAGTCTAAAGTTCAAATAATTTAAAAAAAATAAATCCCTTTGTAACAGACGAGTTTCCGTATGAAACCCTCATACTACGAAAGAGATTGTTGGTTTTGTACATGAAGTGCATCCAGTTTTTGCCGTTTTTCTTGCACATGCTATGTGGATGAATTGATGATACCATGCCAACTTATAACCTTTTGAGATTTCATTTGAAATGCTTTTCAATTTGAGGGTCTTATAGCCAAAATAATCAGCAAATGCTTGAAAAATAACAAATGAAGTCAGAAAGGGTTGAGAATTGATGATCTGGCTTTAATGGTACATTTTGAATAGAGAAAAAGTCTGGAGTTCAAATAAGTTTAAAAAATGAAATCCCTTTGTAACAGACGAGTTTCCGTGTGAAACACTAATTCTTCGGAAGAGATTGTCCGTTTTGTTCACGAAGTGCATCCAGTTTTTGCCGTAACCCACTCTACTTTCTTGCACATGCTATATGGAAGAAATGATAATACCATGCCAACTTTCAAACTTTTCAGAGTTCATTTGAAATGCTTTTCAATTTCAGAGTCTTATAGCTCAAAATAATTAGTAAATGCATGAAAAGTAACAAATGAAGTCAGAAAGGGTTGAAATTTGATGATGTGGCATTGAATGGTGTATTTTGAACACAGAAAAAGTCTGGAGTTCAAATAAGTTAAAAAAATGAAATCCCTTTGTTACAGACGAGTTTCCGTATGAAACACTGATACTTCGAAAGAGATTGTCCGTTTTGTTCACGAAGTGCATCCAGTTTTTGCCGTAACCCACTCTACTTTCTTGCGCATGCTATCTGGGTTGAAATTTGATGATGTGGCATTGAATGGTGCATTTTGAACACAGAGAAAGTCTGGAGTTCAAATAAGTTAAAAAAATGAAATCCCTTTGTAATAGACGAGTTTCCATATGAAACCCTGATACTTCGAAAGAGATTGTCCATTTTATACACGAAGTGCATCCAGTTTTTGCCATAACCCTCTCTACTTTCTTGCACATGCTATGTGGGTGAAATGATGATACCATGCCAACTTTCAACCTTTTCAGAGTTTATTTGAAATGCTTTTCAATTTCAGGGTCTTATAGCTCAAAACAATGACTAAATGCATGAAAAATATCAAATGAAGTCAGAAAGGGTTGAAAATTGATGTTGTGGCTTTGAATGGTGCATTTTGAACACATAAGTCTCGAGTTCAAATAAGTTAAAAAAATGAAATCCCTTTGCAATAGACGAGTTTCCGTATGAAACCGCGATGCTTCGAAAAAGATTGTCCATTTTGTACACGAAGTGCATCCAGTTTTGCTATAACCCTCTCTACTTTCTTGCACATGCTATGTGGATGAAATGATGATACCATGCCAACTTTCAACCTTTTCAGAGTTCATTTGAAATGCTTTTCAATTTCAGGGTCTTATAGCTCAAAATAATCGGTAGATGCATGAAAAATAACAAATGAAGTCACAAAGGGTTAAAAATTGAAGATGTGGCTTTGAACGGTGCATTTTGAACACCGAAAATGTCTAGGGTTCAAATAAGTTAAAAAAATGAAATCCCTTTGTAACAAACGAGTTTCCGTATGAAACCCTGATACTTCGAAAGAGATTGTCCGTTTTGTACACGAAGTGCATCCAGTTTTTGCCTTAACCCTCTCTACTTTCTTGCACATGCTATGTGGGTGAAATGATGATTCCATGCCAACGTTCAACCTTTTCAGAGTTCATTTGAAATGTTTTTCAATTTCAGGGTCTTATAGCTCAAAATAATCAGTAAATGCATGCAAAATAACAAATGAGGTTAGAAAGGGTTGAAAATTGATGATGTGGCTTTGAATGGTGCATTTTAAACACAGAAAAAGTCTGAAGTTCAAATAATTTTAAAAAATAAATCCCTTTGTAACAGACGAGTTTCCGTATGAAACCCTCATACTATGAAAGAGATTGTCCGTTTTGTACATGAAGTGCATCTAGTTTTTGCCGTTTTTCTTGCACATGCTATGTGGATGAATTGATGATACCATGCCAACTTTTAACCTTTTGAGAGTTAATTTGAAATGCTTTTCAATTTCAGGGTCTTATAGCCAAAATAATCAGTAAATGCTTGAAAAATAACAAATGAAGTCAGAAAGGGTTGAGAATTGATGATGTGGCTTTGAATAGTGCATTTTGAACACAGAAAAATTCTGGAGTTCAAATAAGTTTAAAAATGAAATCCCTTTGTAAAAGACGAGTTTCCGTATGAAACACTAATTCTTCGGAAGAGATTGTCCGTTTTGTTCACGAAGTGCATCCAGTTTTTGCCGTAACCCACTCTACTTTCTTGCACATGCTATTTGGAAGAAATGATAAGACCATGCCAACTTTCAAACTTTTCAGAGTTCATTTGAAATGCTTTTCAATTTCAGGGTCTTATAGCTCAAAATAATTAGTAAATGCATGAAAAATAACAAATGAAGTCAGAAAGGGTTTAAAATTGATGACGTGGCTTTGAATGGTGCATTTTGAACACAAAAAATGTCTGGAGTTCAAATAAGTTAAAAAATGAAATCCCTTTGTAACAGACGAGTTTCCGTTTGATACCCAGATACTTCGAAAGATATTGTTCGTTTTGTACACGCAGTGCATCCAGTTTTTGCCGTAACCCTCTCTAGTTTCTTGCACATGTTATGTGCGTGAAATGATGATACCATGCCAACTTTCAACCTTTTCAGAGTTCATTTGAAATGTTTTTCAATTTCACGGTCCTATAGCTCGAAATAATTAGTAAATGCATGAAAATTAACAAATGAAGTCAGAAAGGGATGAAAATTGATGATGTGGTGCATTTTAAACAAAGAAAAACTATGGAGCTCAAATAAGTCAAAAAATGAAATCCCTTTGTAACAGACGAGTTTCCGTATGAAACCCTGATACTTCGGAAGAGATTGTCCGTTTTGTTCACGAAGTGCATCAAGTATTTGGCGTAACGCACTCAACTTTCTTTCACATGCTATGTGGATCAAATGATGATACCATGCCAACTTTCAACCTTTTAAGAGTTCATTTGAAATGCTTTTCAATTTCAGGGTCTTATAGCTCAAAATAATCAGTAAATGCATCAAAAATAACAAATAAAGTCAGAAAGGGTTAGAAATTGATGATGTGGCTTTGAACGGTGCATTTTGAACACCGAAAAAGTCTAGAGTTCAAATAAGTTAAAAAATGAAATCCCTTTGTAACAAACGACTTTCCGTATGAAACCCTGATACTTCGAAAGAGATTGCCGTTTTGTACACGAAGTGCATCCAGTTTTTGCCTTAACCCTCTCTACTTTCTTGCACATGCTATGTGGGTGAAATGATGATTCCATGCCAACTTTCAACCTTTTCAGAGTTCATTTGAAATGCTTTTCAATTTCAGGGTCTTATAGCTCAAAATAATCAGCAAATGCATGAAAAATAACAAATGAGGTTAGAAAGGGTCGAAAATTGATGATGTGGCTTTGAATGGTCCATTTTGAACACAGAAAAAGTCTGAAGTTCAAATAATTTTTAAAAAATAAATCCCTTTGTAACAGACGAGTTTCCGTATGAAACCCTCATACTACGAAAGAGATTGTCCGTTTTGTACATGAAGTGCATCCAGTTTTTGCCGTTTTTATTGCACATGCTATGTGGATGAATTGATGGTACCATGCCAACTTATAACCTTTTGAGATTTCATTTGAAATGCTTTTCAGTTTCAGGGTCTTATAGCCAAAATAATCAGCAAATGCTTGAAAAATAACAAATGAAGTCAGAAAGGGTTGAGAATTGATGATCTGGCTTTAATGGTACATTTTGAATAGAGAAAAAGTCTGGAGTTCAAATAATTTTAAAAAATGAAATCCCTTTGTAACAGACGAGTTTCCTTGTGAAACACTAATTCTTCGGAAGAGATTGTCCGTTTCGTTCACGAAGTGCATCCAGTTTTTGCCGTAACCCACTCTACTTTCTTGCACATGCTATGTGGAAGAAATGATAATACCATGCCAACTTTCAAACTTTTCAGAGTACATTTGAAATGCTTTTCAATTTCAGGGTCTTATAGCTCAAAATAATTAGTAAATGCATGAAAAATAACAAATCAAGTCAGAAAGGGTTGAAAATTAATGATGTGGCTTTGAATGGTGCATTTTTAACACAAAAAATGTCTGGAGTTCAAATAAGTTAAAAAATGAAATCCCTTTGTAACAGACGAGTTTCCGTATGATACCCTGATACTTCGAAAGAGATTGTCCGTTTTGTACACGAAGTGCATCCAGTTTTTGCCGTAACCCACTCTACTTTCTTGCACATGCTATCTGGGTTGAAATTTGATGATGTGGCATTGAATGGTGCATTTTGAACACAGAGAAAGTCTGGAGTTCAAATAAGTTAAAAAATGAAATCCCTTTGTAATAGACGAGTTTCCATATGAAACCCTGATACTTCGAAAGAGATTGTCCATTTTATACACGAAGTGCATCCAGTTTTTGCCATAACCCTCTCTACTTTCTTGCACATGCTATGTGGGTGAAATGATGATACCATGCCAACTTTCAACCTTTTCAGAGTTTATTTGAAATGCTTTTCAATTTCAGGGTCTTATAGCTCAAAACAATGACTAAATGCATGAAAAATATCAAATGAAGTCAGAAAGGGTTGAAAATTGATGTTGTGGCTTTGAATGGTGCATTTTGAACACATAAGTCTGGAGTTCAAATAAGTTAAAAAAATGAAATCCCTTTGCAATAGACGAGTTTCCGTATGAAACCGCGATGCTTCGAAAAAGATTGTCCATTTTGTACACGAAGTGCATCCAGTTTTGCTATAACCCTCTCTACTTTCTTGCACATGCTATGTGGATGAAATGATGATACCATGCCAACTTTGAACCTTTTCAGAGTTCATTTGAAATGCTTTTGAATTTCAGGGTCTTATAGCTCAAAATAATCGGTAGATGCATGAAAAATAACAAATGAAGTCACAAAGGGTTAAAAATTGAAGATGTGGCTTTGAACGGTGCATTTTGAACACCGAAAATGTCTAGAGTTCAAATAAGTTAAAAAAAATGAAATCCCTTTGTAACAAACGAGTTTCCGTATGAAACCCTGATACTTCGAAAGAGATTGTCCGTTTTGTACACGAAGTGCATCTAGTTTTTGCCTTAACCCTCTCTACTTTCTTGCACATGCTATGTGGGTGAAATGATGATTCCATGCCAACGTTCAACCTTTTCAGAGTTCATTTGTAATGCTTTTCAATTTCAGGGTCTTATAGCTCAAAATAATCAGTAAATGCATGCAAAATAACAAATGAGGTTAGAAATGGTTGAAAATTGATGATGTGGCTTTGAATGGTGCATTTTGAACACAGAAAAAGTCTGAAGTTCAAATAATTTTAAAAAATAAATCCCTTTGTAACAGACGAGTTTCCGTATGAAACCCTCATACTACGAAAGAGATTGTCCGTTTTGTACATGAAGTGCATCCAGTTTTTGCTGTTTTTCTTGCACATGCTATGTGGATGAATTGATGATACCATGCCAACTTTTAACCTTCTGAGAGTTAATTTGAAATGCTTTTCAATTTCAGGGTCTTATAGCCAAAATAATCAGTAAATGCTTGAAAAATAACAAATGAAGTCAGAAAGGGTTGAGAATTGATGATGTGGCTTTGAATAGTGCATTTTGAACACAAAAAAAGTCTGGAGTTCAAATAAGTTTAAAAAATGAAATCCCTTTGTAAAAGACGAGTTTCCGTATGAAACACTAAATCTTCGGAAGAGATTGTCCGTTTTGTTCACGAAGTGCATCCAGTTTTTGCCGTAACCCACTCTACTTTCTTGCACATGCTATTTGGAAGAAATGATAATACCATGCCAACTTTCAAACTTTTCAGAGTTCATTTGAAATGCTTTTCAATTTCAGGGTCTTATAGCACAAAATAATTAGTAAATGCATGAAAAATAACAAATGAAGTCAGAAAGGGTTTAAAATTGATGATGTGGCTATGAATGGTGCATTTTGAACACAAAAAATGTCTGGAGTTCAAATAAGTTAAAAAATGAAATCCCTTTGTAACAGACGAGTTTCCGTTTGATACCTTGATACTTCAAAAGAGATTGTTCGTTTTGTACACGCAGTGCATCCAGTTT
The DNA here is from genome assembly GCA_032464435.1 of Aegilops umbellulata. Lineage (NCBI taxonomy): Eukaryota > Viridiplantae > Streptophyta > Magnoliopsida > Poales > Poaceae > Aegilops > Aegilops umbellulata. The sequence continues at coordinate 62,516,674 of CP136059.1, read as the reverse complement.
TTGCCGTAACCCTCTCTAGTTTCTTGCACATGTTATGTGCGTGAAATGATGATACCATGCCAACTTTCAACCTTTTCAGAGTTCATTTGAAATGTTTTTCAATTTCACGGTCCGATAGCTCGAAATAATCAGTAAATGCATGAAAATTAACAAATGAAGTCAGAAAGGGATGAAAATTGATGATGTGGCTTTGAATCGTGCATTTTAAACACAGAAAAACTATGGAGCTCAAATAAGTCAAAAAATGAAATCCCTTTGTAACAGACGAGTTTCCGTATGAAACCCTGATACTTCGGGAGAGATTGTCCGTTTTGTTCACGAAGTGCATCAAGTATTTGGCGTAACGCACTCTACTTTCTTTCACATGCTATGTGGATCAAATGATGATACCATGCCAACTTTCAACCTTTTAAGAGTTCATTTGAAATGCTTTTCAATTTCAGGGTCTTATAGCTCAAAATAATCAGTAAATGCATCAAAAATAACAAATAAAGTCAGAAAGGGTTAGAAATTGATGATGTGGCTTTGAACGGTGCATTTTGAACACCGAAAAAGTCTAGAGTTCAAATAAGTTAAAAAATGAAATCCCTTTGTAACAAATGAGTTTCCGTATGAAACCCTGATACTTCGAAAGAGATTGCCGTTTTGTACACGAAGTGCATCCAGTTTTTGCCTTAACCCTCTCTACTTTCTTGCACATGCTATGTGGGTGAAATGATGATTCCATGCCAACTTTCAACCTTTTCAGAGTTCATTTGAAATGCTTTTCAATTTCAGGGTCTTATAGCTCAAAATAATCAGCAAATGCATGAAAAATAACAAATGAGGTTAGAAAGGGTCGAAAATTGATGATGTGGCTTTGAATGGTCCATTTTGAACACAGAAAAAGTCTGAAGTTCAAATAATTTTAAAAAAATAAATCCCTTTGTAACAGACGAGTTTCCGTATGAAACCCTCATACTACGAAAGAGATTGTCCGTTTTGTACATGAAGTGCATCCAGTTTTTGCCGTTTTTCTTGCACATGCTATGTGGATGAATTGATGGTACCATGCCAACTTATAACCTTTTGAGATTTCATTTGAAATGCTTTTCAGTTTCAGGGTCTTATAGCCAAAATAATCAGCAAATGCTTGAAAAATAACAAATGAAGTCAGAAAGGGTTGAGAATTAATGATCTGGCTTTAATGGTACATTTTGAATAGAGAAAAAGCCTGGAGTTCAAATAAGTTTAAAAAATGAAATCCCTTTGTAACAGACGAGTTTCCTTGTGAAACACTAATTCTTCGGAAGAGATTGTCCGTTTCGTTCACGAAGTGCATCCAGTTTTTGCCGTAACCCACTCTACTTTCTTGGACATGCTATGTGGAAGAAATAATAATACCATGCCAACTTTCAAACTTTTCAGAGTTCATTTGAAATGCTTTTCAATTTCAGGGTCTTATAGCTCAAAATAATTAGTAAATGCATGAAAAATAACAAATCAAGTCAGAAAGGGTTGAAAATTAATGATGTGGCTTTGAATGGTGCATTTTTAACACAAAAAATGTCTGGAGTTCAAATAAGTTAAAAAATGAAATCCCTTTGTAACAGACGAGTTTCCGTATGATACCCTGATACTTCGAAAGAGATTGTCCGTTTTGTACACGAAGTGCATCCAGTTTTTGCCGTAACCCTCTCTAGTTTCTTGCACATGTTATGTGCGTGAAATGATGATACCATGCCAACTTTCAACCTTTTCAGAGTTCATTTGAAATGTTTTTCAATTTCACGGTCTTATAGCTCAAAATAATCAGTAAATGCATCAAAAATAACAAATGAAGTCAGAAAGGGCTGAAAATTGATGATGTGGCTTTGAATGGTGCGTTTTGAAAACAGAAAAATTCTGGAGTTCAAATAAGTTAAAAAAATGAAATCCCTTTGTAACGGACGAGTTTCCGCATGATACCATGATACTTCAAAAGAGATTGTCCGTTTTGTACACGAAGTGCATCCAGTTTTTGCCGTAACCCTCTCTACTTTCTTGCACATGCTATGTGGGTGAAATGATGATTCCATGCCAACTTTCAACCTTTTCAGAGTTCATTTGAAATGCTTTTCAATTTCAGGGTCTTATAGCTCAAAATAATCAGTAAATGCATCAAAAATAACAAATGAAGTCAGAAAGGGTTGAAAATTCATGATGTGGCTCTGAACGGTGCATTTTGAACACAAAAAAAGTCTGGAGTTCAAATAAGTTAAAAAAATAAAATCTCTTTCTAGCAGACGAGTTTTGGTATGAAACCCTGATACTTCGAAAGATATTGTCCGTTTTGTACACGAAGTGCATCCAGTTTTTGCCTTAGCCCTCTCCACTTTCTTGCACATGCTATGTGGGTGAAATGATGAAACCATGCCAGCTTTCAACCTTTTCAGAGTTCATTTGAAATGCTTTTCAATTTCAGGGTCTTATAGCTCAAAATAATCAATAAATGCATGAAAAATAACAAATGAAGTCAGAAAGGGTTGAAAATTGATGATGTGGCTTTGAATGGTGCATTTTTAACACAGAAAAAGTATTGAGTTCAAATAAGTTAAAAAATGAAATCCCTTTGTAACAAACGAGTTTCCGTATGAAACCCTGATACTTCGAAAGAGATTGTCAGTTTTGTACATGAAGTGCATCCAGTTTTTGCTGTAACCCTCTTTATTTTCTTGCACATGCTATGTGGATGAAATGATGATACCATGCTAACTTTTATCCTTTTGAGCATTCATTTGAAATGCTTTTCAATTTCAGGGTCTTATAGCTCAAAATAATCAGTAAATGCATGAGAAATAAAAAAATGAAGTCAGAAAGGGTTGATAATTTATGATGAATTGATGATGTGGCTTTGAGTGGTGCATTTTGAACACAAAAAAAATCTGGAGTTCAAATAAGTTAAAAAAAATGAAATCCCTTTGTAATAGACGAGTTACCGTATGAAGCCCTGATACTTTGAAAGAGATTGTCCGTTTTGGACACGAAGTGCATCCCGTTTTTGCCGTAACCCTCTCTACTTTCCTGCACATGCTATGTGCATGAAATGATGATACCATGCCAACTTTTAACCTTTTGAGAGTTCATTTGAAATGTTTTTCAATTTCAGGGTCTTATAGCCAAAATAATCAATAAATGCATGAAAAATAACAAATGAAGTCAGAAAGGGTTGAGAATTGATGATGTGGCTTTGAATGGTGCATTTTGATTCTTGAACACAGAAAAAGTCTGGAGTTCAAATAAGTTTAAAAAATGAAATCCCTTTGTAACAGACGAGTTTAAGTATAAAACCCTCATACTTCGAAAGAGATTTTGTCCGTTTTGTTCACGAAGTGCATCCAGTTTTTGTCGTAACCCACTCTAATTTCTTGCACTTGCTATGTGGATGAAATGATGATACCATGCCAACTTTCAACCTTTTCAGAGTTCATTTGAAATGCTTTTCAATTTCAGGGTCTTATAGCTCAAAATAATCAGTAAATGCATGAAAAATAACAAATGAAGTCAAAAAGGGTTGAAAATTAATGATGTGGCTTTGAATGGTGCATTTTGAACACAGAAGAAGTATGGAGTTCAAATATGTTAAAAAATGAAATCCCTTTGTAACAGACGAGTTTCCGTATGAACCCTGATACTTCGAAAGAGATTGTCAGTTTTGTACACGAAGTGCATCCAGTTTTTGCTGTAACCCTCTTTATTTTCTTGCACATGCTATGTGGATGAAATGATGATACCATGCTAACTTTTAGCCTTTTGAGCATTCATTTGAAATGCTTTTCAATTTCAGGGTCTTATAGCTCAAAATAATCAGTAAATGCATGAAAAATAAAAAATGAAGTCAGAAAGGGTTGATGATTTATGATGAATTGATGATGTGGCTTTGAGTGGTGCATTTTGAACACAAAAAAAATCTGGAGTTCAAATAAGTTAAAAAAATGAAATCCCTTTGTAACAGACGAGTTACCGTATGAAGCCCTGATACTTTGAAAGAGATTGTCCGTTTTGGACACGAAGTGCATCCCGTTTTTGCCGTAACCCTCTCTACTTTCCTGCACATGCTATGTGGATGAAATGATGATACCATGCCAACTTTTAACATTTTGAGAGTTCATTTGAAATGTTTTTCAATTTCAGGGTCTTATAGCCAAAATAATCAGTAAATGCATGAAAAATAACAAATGAAGTCAGAAAGGGTTGAGAATTGATGATGTGGCTTTGAATGGTGCATTTTGATTTTTGAACACAGAAAAAGTCTGGAGTTCAAATAAGTTAAAAAAATGAAATCCCTTTGTAACAGATGAGTTTAAGTATAAAACCCTCATACTTCGAAAGAGATTTTGTCCGTTTTGTTCACGAAGTGCATCCAGTTTTTGTCGTAACCCACTCTAATTTCTTGCACTTGCTATGTGGATGAAATGATGATACCATGCCAACTTTCAACCTTTTCAGAGTTCATTTGAAATGCTTTTCAATTTCAGGGTCTTATAGCTCAAAATAATCAGTAAATGCATGAAAAATAACAAATGAAGTCAAAAAGGGTTGAAAATTAATGATGTGGCTTTGAATGGTGCATTTTGAACACAGAAGAAGTATGGAGTTCAAATATGTTAAAAAATGAAATCCCTTTGTAACAGACGAGTTTCCGTATGAACCCTGATACTTCGAAAGAGATTGTCAGTTTTGTACACGAAGTGCATCCAGTTTTTGCTGTAACCCTCTTTATTTTCTTGCACATGCTACGTGGATGAAATGATGATACCATGCTAACTTTTAGCCTTTTGAGCATTCATTTGAAATGCTTTTCAATTTCAGGGTCTTATAGCTCAAAATAATCAGTAAATGCATGAAAAATAAAAAAATGAAGTCAGAAAGGGTTGATGATTTATGATGAATTGATGATGTGGCTTTGAGTGGTGCATTTTGAACACAAAAAAAATCTGGAGTTCAAATAAGTTAAAAAAAATGAAATCCCTTTGTAACAGACGAGTTACCGTATGAAGCCCTGATACTTTGAAAGAGATTGTCCGTTTTGGACACGAAGTGCATCCCGTTTTTGCCGTAACCCTCTCTACTTTCCTGCACATGCTATGTGGATGAAATGATGATACCATGCCAACTTTTAACCTTTTGAGAGTTCATTTGAAATGTTTTTCAATTTCAGGGTCTTATAGCCAAAATAATCAGTAAATGCATGAAAAATAACAAATGAAGTCAGAAAGGGTTGAGAATTGATGATGTGGCTTTGAATGGTGCATTTTGATTTTTGAACACAGAAAAAGTCTGGAGTTCAAATAAGTTAAAAAAATGAAATCCCTTTGTAACAGATGAGTTTAAGTATAAAACCCTCATACTTCGAAAGAGATTTTGTCCGTTTTGTTCACGAAGTGCATCCAGTTTTTGTCGTAACCCACTCTAATTTCTTGCACTTGCTATGTGGATGAAATGATGATACCATGCCAACTTTCAACCTTTTCAGAGTTCATTTGAAATGCTTTTCAATTTCAGGGTCTTATAGCTCAAAATAATCAGTAAATGCATGAAAAATAACAAATGAAGTCAAAAAGGGTTGAAAATTAATGATGTGGCTTTGAATGGTGCATTTTGAACACAGAAGAAGTATGGAGTTCAAATATGTTAAAAAATGAAATCCCTTTGTAACAGACGAGTTTCCGTATGAACCCTGATACTTCGAAAGAGATTGTCAGTTTTGTACACGAAGTGCATCCAGTTTTTGCTGTAACCCTCTTTATTTTCTTGCACATGCTACGTGGATGAAATGATGATACCATGCTAACTTTTAGCCTTTTGAGCATTCATTTGAAATGCTTTTCAATTTCAAGGTCTTATAGCTCAAAATAATCAGTAAATGCATGAAAAATAAAAAAATGAAGTCAGAAAGGGTTGATGATTTATGATGAATTGATGATGTGGCTTTGAGTGGTGCATTTTGAACACAAAAAAAATCTGGAGTTCAAATAAGTTAAAAAAAATGAAATCCCTTTGTAACAGACGAGTTACCGTATGAAGCCCTGATACTTTGAAAGAGATTGTCCGTTTTGGACACGAAGTGCATCCCGTTTTTGCCGTAACCCTCTCTACTTTCCTGCACATGCTATGTGGATGAAATGATGATACCATGCCAACTTTTAACCTTTTGAGAGTTCATTTGAAATGTTTTTCAATTTCAGGGTCTTATAGCCAAAATAATCAGTAAATGCATGAAAAATAACAAATGAAGTCAGAAAGGGTTGAGAATTGATGATGTGGCTTTGAATGGTGCATTTTGATTTTTGAACACAGAAAAAGTCTGGAGTTCAAATAAGTTTAAAAAATGAAATCCCTTTGTAACAGACGAGTTTAAGTATAAAACCCTCATACTTCGAAAGAGATTTTGTCCGTTTTGTTCACGAAGTGCATCCAGTTTTTGTCGTAACCCACTCTAATTTCTTGCACTTGCTATGTGGATGAAATGATGATACCATGCCAACTTTCAACCTTTTCAGAGTTCATTTGAAATGCTTTTCAATTTCAGGGTCTTATAGCTCAAAATAATCAGTAAATGCATGAAAAATAACAAATGAAGTCAAAAAGGGTTGAAAATTAATGATGTGGCTTTGAATGGTGCATTTTGAACACAGAAGAAGTATGGAGTTCAAATATGTTAAAAAATGAAATCCCTTTGTAACAGACGAGTTTCCGTATGAACCCTGATACTTCGAAAGAGATTGTCAGTTTTGTACACGAAGTGCATCCAGTTTTTGCTGTAACCCTCTTTATTTTCTTGCACATGCTATGTGGATGAAATGATGATACCATGCTAACTTTTAGCCTTTTGAGCATTCATTTGAAATGCTTTTCAATTTCAGGGTCTTATAGCTCAAAATAATCAGTAAATGCATGAAAAATAAAAAAATGAAGTCAGAAAGGGTTGATAATTTATGATGAATTGATGATGTGGCTTTGAGTGGTGCATTTTGAACACAAAAAAAATCTGGAGTTCAAATAAGTTAAAAAAATGAAATCCCTTTGTAACAGACGAGTTACCGTATGAAGCCCTGATACTTTGAAAGAGATTGTCCGTTTTGGACACGAAGTGCATCCCGTTTTTGCCGTAACCCTCTCTACTTTCCTGCACATGCTATGTGGATGAAATGATGATACCATGCCAACTTTTAACCTTTTGAGAGTTCATTTGAAATGTTTTTCAATTTCAGGGTCTTATAGCCAAAATAATCAGTAAATGCATGAAAAATAACAAATGAAGTCAGAAAGGGTTGAGAATTGATGATGTGGCTTTGAATGGTGCATTTTGATTTTTGAACACAGAAAAAGTCTGGAGTTCAAATAAGTTTAAAAAATGAAATCCCTTTGTAACAGACGAGTTTAAGTATAAAACCCTCATACTTCGAAAGAGATTTTGTCCGTTTTGTTCACGAAGTGCATCCAGTTTTTGTCGTAACCCACTCTAATTTCTTGCACTTGCTATGTGGATGAAATGATGATACCATGCCAACTTTCAACCTTTTCAGAGTTCATTTGAAATGCTTTTCAATTTCAGGGTCTTATAGCTCAAAATAATCAGTAAATGCATGAAAAATAACAAATGAAGTCAAAAAGGGTTGAAAATTAATGATGTGGCTTTGAATGGTGCATTTTGAACACAGAAGAAGTATGGAGTTCAAATATGTTAAAAAATGAAATCCCTTTGTAACAGACGAGTTTCCGTATGAACCCTGATACTTCGAAAGAGATTGTCAGTTTTGTACACGAAGTGCATCCAGTTTTTGCTGTAACCCTCTTTATTTTCTTGCACATGCTATGTGGATGAAATGATGATACCATGCTAACTTTTAGCCTTTTGAGCATTCATTTGAAATGCTTTTCAATTTCAGGGTCTTATAGCTCAAAATAATCAGTAAATGCATGAAAAATAAAAAATGAAGTCAGAAAGGGTTGATGATTTATGATGAATTGATGATGTGGCTTTGAGTGGTGCATTTTGAACACAAAAAAAATCTGGAGTTCAAATAAGTTAAAAAAATGAAATCCCTTTGTAACAGACGAGTTACCGTATGAAGCCCTGATACTTTGAAAGAGATTGTCCGTTTTGGACACGAAGTGCATCCCGTTTTTGCCGTAACCCTCTCTACTTTCCTGCACATGCTATGTGGATGAAATGATGATACCATGCCAACTTTTGACCTTTTGAGAGTTCATTTGAAATGTTTTTCAATTTCAAGGTCTTATAGCCAAAATAATCAGTAAATGCATGAAAAATAACAAATGAAGTCAGAAAGGGTTGAGAATTGATGATGTGGCTTTGAATGGTGCATTTTGATTTTTGAACACAGAAAAAGTCTGGAGTTCAAATAAGTTTAAAAAATGAAATCCCTTTGTAACAGACGAGTTTAAGTATAAAACCCTCATACTTCGAAAGAGATTTTGTCCGTTTTGTTCACGAAGTGCATCCAGTTTTTGTCGTAACCCACTCTAATTTCTTGCACTTGCTATGTGGATGAAATGATGATACCATGCCAACTTTCAACCTTTTCAGAGTTCATTTGAAATGCTTTTCAATTTCAGGGTCTTATAGCTCAAAATAATCAGTAAATGCATGAAAAATAACAAATGAAGTCAAAAAGGGTTGAAAATTAATGATGTGGCTTTGAATGGTGCATTTTGAACACAGAAGAAGTATGGAGTTCAAATATGTTAAAAAATGAAATCCCTTTGTAACAGACGAGTTTCCGTATGAACCCTGATACTTCGAAAGAGATTGTCAGTTTTGTACACGAAGTGCATCCAGTTTTTGCTGTAACCCTCTTTATTTTCTTGCACATGCTACGTGGATGAAATGATGATACCATGCTAACTTTTAGCCTTTTGAGCATTCATTTGAAATGCTTTTCAATTTCAGGGTCTTATAGCTCAAAATAATCAGTAAATGCATGAAAAATAAAAAAATGAAGTCAGAAAGGGTTGATGATTTATGATGAATTGATGATGTGGCTTTGAGTGGTGCATTTTGAACACAAAAAAAATCTGGAGTTCAAATAAGTTAAAAAAATGAAATCCCTTTGTAACAGACGAGTTACCGTATGAAGCCCTGATACTTTGAAAGAGATTGTCCGTTTTGGACACGAAGTGCATCCCGTTTTTGCCGTAACCCTCTCTACTTTCCTGCACATGCTATGTGGATGAAATGATGATACCATGCCAACTTTTAACCTTTTGAGAGTTCATTTGAAATGTTTTTCAATTTCAGGGTCTTATAGCCAAAATAATCAGTAAATGCATGAAAAATAACAAATGAAGTCAGAAAGGGTTGAGAATTGATGATGTGGCTTTGAATGGTGCATTTTGATTTTTGAACACAGAAAAAGTCTGGAGTTCAAATAAGTTAAAAAAATGAAATCCCTTTGTAACAGATGAGTTTAAGTATAAAACCCTCATACTTCGAAAGAGATTTTGTCCGTTTTGTTCACGAAGTGCATCCAGTTTTTGTCGTAACCCACTCTAATTTCTTGCACTTGCTATGTGGATGAAATGATGATACCATGCCAACTTTCAACCTTTTCAGAGTTCATTTGAAATGCTTTTCAATTTCAGGGTCTTATAGCTCAAAATAATCAGTAAATGCATGAAAAATAACAAATGAAGTCAAAAAGGGTTGAAAATTAATGATGTGGCTTTGAATGGTGCATTTTGAACACAGAAGAAGTATGGAGTTCAAATATGTTAAAAAATGAAATCCCTTTGTAACAGACGAGTTTCCGTATGAACCCTGATACTTCGAAAGAGATTGTCAGTTTTGTACACGAAGTGCATCCAGTTTTTGCTGTAACCCTATTTATTTTCTTGCACATGCTATGTGGATGAAATGATGATACCATGCTAACTTTTAGCCTTTTGAGCATTCATTTGAAATGCTTTTCAATTTCAGGGTCTTATAGCTCAAAATAATCAGTAAATGCATGAAAAATAAAAAAATGAAGTCAGAAAGGGTTGATAATTTATGATGAATTGATGATGTGGCTTTGAGTGGTGCATTTTGAACACAAAAAAAATCTGGAGTTCAAATAAGTTAAAAAAATGAAATCCCTTTGTAACAGACGAGTTACCGTATGAAGCCCTGATACTTTGAAAGAGATTGTCCGTTTTGGACACGAAGTGCATCCCGTTTTTGCCGTAACCCTCTCTACTTTCCTGCACATGCTATGTGGATGAAATGATGATACCATGCCAACTTTTAACCTTTTGAGAGTTCATTTGAAATGTTTTTCAATTTCAGGGTCTTATAGCCAAAATAATCAGTAAATGCATGAAAAATAACAAATGAAGTCAGAAAGGGTTGAGAATTGATGATGTGGCTTTGAATGGTGCATTTTGATTTTTGAACACAGAAAAAGTCTGGAGTTCAAATAAGTTTAAAAAATGAAATCCCTTTGTAACAGACGAGTTTAAGTATAAAACCCTCATACTTCGAAAGAGATTTTGTCCGTTTTGTTCACGAAGTGCATCCAGTTTTTGTCGTAACCCACTCTAATTTCTTGCACTTGCTATGTGGATGAAATGATGATACCATGCCAACTTTCAACCTTTTCAGAGTTCATTTAAAATGCTTTTCAATTTCAGGGTCTTATAGCTCAAAATAATCAGTAAATGCATGAAAAATAACAAATGAAGTCAAAAAGGGTTGAAAATTAATGATGTGGCTTTGAATGGTGCATTTTGAACACAGAAGAAGTATGGAGTTCAAATATGTTAAAAAATGAAATCCCTTTGTAACAGACGAGTTTCCGTATGAACCCTGATACTTCGAAAGAGATTGTCAGTTTTGTACACGAAGTGCATCCAGTTTTTGCTGTAACCCTCTTTATTTTCTTGCACATGCTATGTGGATGAAATGATGATACCATGCTAACTTTTAGCCTTTTGAGCATTCATTTGAAATGCTTTTCAATTTCAGGGTCTTATAGCTCAAAATAATCAGTAAATGCATGAAAAATAAAAAATGAAGTCAGAAAGGGTTGATGATTTATGATGAATTGATGATGTGGCTTTGAGTGGTGCATTTTGAACACAAAAAAAATCTGGAGTTCAAATAAGTTAAAAAAATGAAATCCCTTTGTAACAGACGAGTTACCGTATGAAGCCCTGATACTTTGAAAGAGATTGTCCGTTTTGGACACGAAGTGCATCCCGTTTTTGCCGTAACCCTCTCTACTTTCCTGCACATGCTATGTGGATGAAATGATGATACCATGCCAACTTTTGACCTTTTGAGAGTTCATTTGAAATGTTTTTCAATTTCAAGGTCTTATAGCCAAAATAATCAGTAAATGCATGAAAAATAACAAATGAAGTCAGAAAGGGTTGAGAATTGATGATGTGGCTTTGAATGGTGCATTTTGATTTTTGAACACAGAAAAAGTCTGGAGTTCAAATAAGTTTAAAAAATGAAATCCCTTTGTAACAGACGAGTTTAAGTATAAAACCCTCATACTTCGAAAGAGATTTTGTCCGTTTTGTTCACGAAGTGCATCCAGTTTTTGTCGTAACCCACTCTAATTTCTTGCACTTGCTATGTGGATGAAATGATGATACCATGCCAACTTTCAACCTTTTCAGAGTTCATTTGAAATGCTTTTCAATTTCAGGGTCTTATAGCTCAAAATAATCAGTAAATGCATGAAAAATAACAAATGAAGTCAAAAAGGGTTGAAAATTAATGATGTGGCTTTGAATGGTGCATTTTGAACACAGAAGAAGTATGGAGTTCAAATATGTTAAAAAATGAAATCCCTTTGTAACAGACGAGTTTCCGTATGAAACCCTGATACTTCGGAAGAGATTGTCCATTTTGTTCACGAAGTGCATCAAGTTTTTGTCGTAACCCACTCTACTTTCTTGCACATGCTATGTGGATGAAATAATGATACCATGCCAACTTTCAACCTTTTCAGAGTTCATTTGAAATGCTTTTCAATTTTAGGGTCTTATAGATCAAAATAATCAGTAAATGCATGAAAATAACAAATGAAGTCAGAAAGGGTTGAGAATTGATGATGTGGCTTTGAATGGTGCGTTTTGAAAACAAAAAAATTCTGGAATTCAAATAAGTTAAAAAAATGAAATCCCTTTATAACGGACGAGTTTCCGTATGATACCATGATACTTCGAACGAGATTGTCCGTTTTGTACACGAAGTGCATCCAGTTTTTGCCGTAACCCTCTCTACTTTCTTGCACAGGCTATGTGGGTGAAATGAAGATACGATGCCAACTTTCAACCTTTTCAGAGTTCATTTGAAATGCTTTTCAATCTCAGGGTCTTATAGCCCAGAATAATCAGTACATGCATGAAAATTAACAAATGAAGTCAGAAAGGTTTGAAAATTGATGATGTGGCTTCGAATGGTGCATTTTGAACACAGAAAAAGTCTGGAGTTCAAATAAGTTAAAAAAATGAAATCCCTTTGTAATAGACGAGTTTCCGTACGAAACCCTGATACTTCGAAAGAGATTGTCCGTTATGTACACGAAGTGCATCCAGATTTTGCCGTAACCCTCTCTACTTTCTTGCACATGCTATGTGGGTGAAATTATGTTACCATGCGAACTTTCAACCTTTTCAAAGTTCATTTGAAATGCTTTTCAATTTCAGGGTCGTATAGCTCAAAATAATCAGTAAATGCATGAAAAATAACAAATGAAGTCAGAAAGGGTTGAAAATTGATGATGTGGCTTTGAATGGTGCATTTTGAACACAGAAAAAGTCTGCAGTTCAAATAAGTTAAAAAAATGAAATCCCTTTGTAACAAACGAGTTTCCGTATGAAACCCTGATACTTCGAAATAGATTGTCCGTTATGTACCATGCTATGCGGGTGAGATGATGATACCATGCCAACTTTCAACCTTTTCGGAGCTCATTTGAAATGCTTTTCAATTTCAGGGTCGTATAGCTCAAAATAATCAGTAAATGCATGAAAACTAACAAATGAAGTCAGAAAGGGTTGAAAATTGATGTTGTAGCTTTGAATGGTGTATTTTGAACACAGAAAAACTATGGAGTTCAAATAAATGAAATACCTTTGTAACGCATGAGTTTCCGTATTAAACCCTGATACTTCGAAAGAGATTGTCCGTTCTGTACACGAAGTGCATCTAGATTTGGCCATAACCCTCTCTACTTTCTTGCACATGCTATGTGGGTGAAATTATGATACCATGCCAACTTTCAAACTTTTCAGAGTTCATTTGAAATGCCTTTCAATTTCAGGCTCTTATAGCTCAATATAATCGGTAAATGCATGAAAATTAACAAATGAAGTCAGAAAGGGATGAATATTGATGATCGGCTTTGAATCGTGCATTTTGAACACAGAAAAACTATGGAGCTAAAATAAGTCAAAAAATGAAATCCCTTTGTAACAGACGAGTTTCCGTATGAAACTGTGATACTTCGAAAGAGATTGTTCGTTTTGTACACGAAGTGCATCCAGTTTTTGCTGTAACCCTCTCTACTTTCTTTCACATGCTATGTGGGTGAAATGATGATACCATGCCAAATTTCAACCTTTTTCGAGTTCATTTGAAATGCTTTTCAATTTCAGGGTCTTATAGCTCAAAATAATCGGTAAATGCATGAAAAATAACAAATGAAGTCAGAAAGGGTTGAAAATTGATGATGTGGCTTTGAATGGTGCATTTTGAACACAGAAAAACCAAGGATTTCAAATAAGTTCAAAAAATTGAAATCCTGTTGTAACAGACGAGTTTCCGTATGAAACCCTGATTCTTCGAAAGAGATTGTCCGTTTTGTACACAAACTCCATCCAGTTTTTGCTGTAACCCTCTCTTCTTTCTTGCACAGGCTATGTGGGTGAAATGATGATACGATGCCAACTTTCAACCTTTTCAGAGTTCATTTGAAATGCTTTTCAATTTTAGGGTCTTATAGCTCGAAATAATCAGTAAATGCATGAAAAATAACAAATGAAGTCATAAAGGTTTGAAAATTGATGATGTGGCTTTGAATCATGCATTTTGAACACAGAAAAAGTATGGAGTTCAAATAAGTTCAGAAAAAATGAAATACCTTTGTAATAGACAAGTTTCCGTATGAAACCCTGATACTTCGAAAAAGATTGTCCGTTTTGTACACGAAGTGCATCCAGTTTTTGCCGTAACCCTCTCTACTTTCTTGCATAAGCTATGTGGGTGAAATGATGATACCATGCCAACTTTCAACCTTTTTAGAGTTCATTTGAAATGCTTTTCAATTTCAGGGTCTTATAGCTCAAAATAATCTGTAAATGCATGAAAAATAACAAATGAAGTCACAAAGGGTTGAAAATTGATGATGTGGCTTTGAATGGTGCATTTTGAACATTGAAAACTATGGAGTTCAAATAAGTCTAAAAATATGAAATCCCTTTGTAACAGACGAGTTTCCGTATGAAACCCTGATACTTCGAAAGAGATTGTCCGTTTTGTACACAAAGTGCATCCAGTTTTTACCGTAACCCTCTCTACTTTCTGACACATGCTATGTGGGTGCAATGATGATGCCATGCCAACTTTCAACATTTTCAGAGTTCATTTGAAATGATTTTCAATTTCAGGGTCTTATAGCTCAAAAGAATCAGTAAATGCATGAAGAATAACAAATGAAGTCAGAAGGGTTTGAAAATTGATGATGTGGCTTTGAATCGTGCATTTCGAAAGAGATTGTTCATTTTGTACATGAAGTGCACCCAGATTTTGTCGTAACCGTCTCTACTTTCTTGCACATGCTATGTGGATGAAATGATGATACCATGCCAACTTTCAACCTTTTTAGAGTTCATTCGAAATGGTTTTCAATTTCAGGGTCTTATAGCTCAAAACAATCAGTAAATGCATGAAAAATAACAAATGAAGTCAGAAAGGGTTGAAAATTGATGATGTGGCTTTGAATGGTGCATTTTGATCACAGAAAAACAAGGGAGTTCAAATAAGTTCAAAAAATTGAAATACCTTTGTAACAGACGAGTTTCCGTATGAAACCCTGATACTTCGAAAGAGATTGTCCGTTTTGTACACGAAGTGCATCCAGTTTTTGCCGTAACCCTCTCTACTTTCTTGCACATGCTATGTGGGTGAAATGATGATACCATGCCAACTTTTAACCATTTCAGAGTTCATTTGAAATGCTTTTCAATTTCAGGGTCTTATAGCTCAAAATAATCAGTAAATGCATGAAAAATAACAAATGAAATCATAAAGGGTTGAAAATTGATGATGTGGCTTTAAATGGTGAATTTTGAACACAGAAAAACTATGGAGTTCAAATAAGTTCAAAAAAATGAAATCCCTTTGTAACAGTCGAGTTTCCGTATGAAACCCTGATACTTCGTAATAGATTGTCCGTTTTGTACACAAAGTCCATCCAGTTTTTGCCGTAACCCTCTCTACTTTCTTGCACATGCTATGTGGGTGCAATGATGATACCATGTCAACTTTCAACATTTTCAGAGTTCATTTGAAATGCTTTACAATTTCAGGGTCTTATAGCTCGAAAGAATCAGTAAATGCATGAAGAATAACAAATGAAGTCAGAAAGGTTTGAAAATTGATGATGTGGCTTTGAATCCTGCATTTCGAACACAGAAAAACTATGGAGTTCAAATAAGTCAAAAAAATGAAATCCCTTTGTAACAGACGAGTTTCCGTATGAAACCCTGATACTTCGAAAGAGATTGTCCGTTTTGTACACGAAGTGCATCCAGATTTTGCCGTAACCCTCTCTACTTTCTTGCACATGCTATGTGGATGAAATTATGATACCATGCCAACTTTCAACCTTTTCAGAGTTCATTTGAAATGCTTTTCAATTTCAGGGTCTTATAGCTCAAAATAATCAGTAAATGCATGAAAAATAACAAATGAAGTCAGGAAGGGTTGAAAAAAGTATGATGTGGCTTTGAATGGTGCATTTTGAACACAGAAAAAGTCTGGAGTTCAAATAAGTTAAAAAATGAAATCCCTTTGTAATAGACGAGTTTCCGTATGAAACCCTGATTCTTCGAAAGAGATTGTCTGTTTTGTACACAAAGTGCATCCAGTTTTTGCCGTAACCCTCTCTACTTTCTTGCACATGCTATGTGGGTGCAATGATGATACCATGCCAACTTTCAACATTTTCAGAGTTCATTTGAGATGCTTTTCAATTTCAGGGTCTTATAGCTCGAAATAATCACTACTAGGAAAAGGGCTATAGATAGGATTGGTACTGATGGCGCACCAGGAAAGTAGTGCGCAATAATCACTACTATATACTAATGGCGCACCTGTTTGTGATACGCCATTAGTGTGGAAGACACTAATGGCGCACCGGAAACAGGGTGCGCCACTAGTATGAATTTTTTTTCCATTTTTCCATACATACTAATGGCGCATCAGGTCCATAATGTGCCATTACTAGTTCTAACTACTAATGGCGCACCAAGCAGACAGTGCGCCATTACTGCAAAAAAAATTTATTCTTTTTTTTGCCAAACTACTAATGGCGCACCACGTGCTGGTGCGCCATTAGTAACCAGGGTTACTAATGGCGCATTTGCTGGTGGTGCGCCATTAGTAACCTGGTACCCAACAAGATATTTTGAACAGCCCCACACCTACCCACTCACTTTCCCCACTTCATTCCCTCCACCTCCTTCTCCAAGCTTTCGGCCATCTCCTCCTCCTCACCTCATTTCCACCATAGATTCATCAAAATTAAGTGGTGAAATTACTTTTTTTGATAGGTAAGTAAGGGAAAGCTATCTTCATGATGTAGATCTACTTTTTTCTCCCTAGATCGCTCCAACAACGTGCACATGCACTTTTTGTGGCCTAGCTAGATCTATTTGTGGTGTTTGTGGTGTTTGTGGTGTTGCATGTGTTTGTGGTGTTGCATATATGTTTGTGTTTGAAGGTACCGGTATTTGAAATGCGATAGTTGCCAATATTTTGCCGGAATGGTTTGATTCATTTCCATTTCGGCGAGAATTTTGGCACTATGCATTCTTTTTGGTCCTATTTTTAGGGAAGGTCATGCCAAATTTTTTCTTGGTTCTAAAATATCGTTTTGCTCTACCCCGCAGGCGACCATGGTCCGCACAATGACTGAAGGCATTGTGAATAGGTTTTGAGCTCCGTGAAGGCCGAGATGCTTCAAAAGAACGAGACGGAGATAAGATGTCCGTGTTGAAGATGCAAGCTGAAGAGCCTTATTGCGGACCCGAATTCCGGGCAGGTGCGGGACCACCTGCTCTTGCGTGGTTTCATGGATGGCTATCGGTGGCAAGGTGATGAAGATGACTATGAAGTCGTCCATGGCCGGCGCCGGGCAAGAAATGAGGAAGGGCAACAAGACAAGTACCACCGCGGCGAGGGTGGGCGAGAAGACGAAGAACCTCCAGGACATGATCATGACGGTGATGCTATACACAGTCATCATGTAGAAGATGTCGTACATGATGATGAGGAAGATCAAGACGAAGGGCATGATCATGAAGATGAAGATGCCAGAGCAGACGACGATGGAGGCTGGGTGCAGGGCCCTCATATTCAAGAGCTGCTTCTCAAGCAGACGGATAACGCAAGAGCTGCCCCCCGAGAGAAAGCCAAGCTGGATCAACTGGAGATAGACGCGGTTACTCCATTGTATGAAGGATGCAGGCCCGAGGATACCCGCCTGAAAGTAACGCTCATGGCTCTGGAGATGAAGGTAAAACACAAAATGACTGACGCATGCTTCGACGAGAACATGTCATTCTGGCACGAACGTCTTCCCAAGGGGAACAAGTGCCCGACCAGTTTCGAGGAGGCAAAGAAAATCTTGTGTCCTCTGGATTTACCGCATGTGAAATACCATGTGTGCATGAACAATTGTATCATTTATCGGGACGAGCACGCGGAGTCTACCATATGTGCGGTGTGCAGCGTCACTCGATACAAGAAGAGGAAGAAAGCTCCTCGAAAATCGGTGTGGTACTTTCCGATCACTCCTCGTCTGCAGCGGTATTTCGCGGACCCTAAGGTAGCAAAGCTCCTGCGTTGGCACGCGGATAGGGAGGAGAAGAAGCGGGAAGATGACGGAAATGATCTGGAGATAAATAAAAAAGACAAGATGCTGAGTCACCCTAAGGATGCGAGCCAGTGGCAAGCGTTGAACTTCGAATACCCAGAATTTGGGAAGGATCCAAGGAACATCATGCTGGGCGCGAGCACCAATGGAGTCAATCCGTTTGGCAGCCAGAGAAGCACACATAGCACCTGGCCTGTGTTTGTGTGGATGTACAACCTTCCCCCCTGGTTGTGCATGAAGAGGAAGTACATTCACATGAGTATGCTAGTTGAAGGGCCGAAACAACCAGGGAACGACATCAATCTGTATCTGGGGCTGCTGAAGGAGGAGCTAGACACGCTGTGGAAAACGCCAGCCAATACGTGGGACGCCACAGAGAAAGAATATTTCCCTATGAGAGCCGCACTGCTCACGACGGTGCACGACTATCTCGGTTACGGATATCTCGCGGGGCAGGTAGTCCACGGATTTTCTGGATGCGTAAGGTGCATGGATGACACAACGTATCGCCAGCTAGATAGAGATCCCGGGTCTTCGAAAACCGTGTTCATGGGACATCGAAGGTGGCTTCGCGACGATGACCCGTGGAGAAAACGCAAGGATCTGTTCGATGGTGAAACCGAACCCCGAAAACGCCCGTGTACGAGGAGCGGCGAGGAAATAGACATGCTATTGAAAAATTGGAAAGACTGCCCACTGCCGGGAAAGAAGCAAAAGGCGCCAGAGCCGGGAAAGAAGCGAAAGGCGCCAGAGCCGCTGCTGAAGGTATGGAAAACGAGGTCTGTTTTCTGGGACTTGCCGTACTGGAAAATCCACCGTGTGCCTCACAGCCTTGATGTCATGCATATCATGAAGAACGTGTGCGGGAGTCTGCTTGGTACCCTGCTCAACATGCCAGAGAGGACCAAAGATGGGCCGAAAGCAAGGGCAGACTTGAAATCAATGGGCATCAGGCAGGAGCTTCACGCTAATGATGATGATGATGATGATGATGATGATGATGAGGCGAAGCAGGACACAGAAAGTCGTCGCAAAGGCAAAAAGGCCAAGAAGACCGGAAATGACTACCATCCCGCGTGCTTCACTCTCAGTCAGGAGGAGATCGGGCAGTTTTTCACCTGCCTCCTAGGAGTAAAACTTCCTTACGGTTACGCGGGGAAGATAAGCAGATACCTAGACCCAGCGAAGCAGAAGTTCAGCGGGATGAAGTCTCACAACTGTCACGTGCTGATGACGCAGATACTTCCAGTTGCAATCCGTGGGATCATGGACGTGCACGTCCGTGAAACGCTATTTGGCCTATGCAACTTTTTCGACGTCATCTCTCGGAAGTCGATTGGCGTGAGGCAACTCAGAAGGCTACATGAAGAGATCGTGGTGATACTATGAGAGCTTGAGATGTACTTCCCGCCCGCATTCTTTGATGTTATGGTGCATCTGCTGGTCCGTATCGTGGAGGATATCATCGAACTCGGGCCGACGTTCCTGCACAGCATGATGTTGTTCGAAAGGATGAATGGTGTCATCAAAGGATACGTTCGCAACATGTCACGTCCAGAGGGAAGTATAGCCAGGGGCTTTCTGACTGAAGAGTGCATCTCCCACTGCACGAATTATCTAGGCATCGAGAACCCCGTTGGTCTGCCCGTCAACAGGCACCTCGGCAGGCTCGCTGGATGGGGTCACCGTGAGGGTCGTCGCGAAATGCATGTCGACTTCGAGGGTCGACTCGCCGACTTTGAAAGAGCAAACCTAGTCGCGCTACAACACATAGACGTGGTCGATCCTTGGGTGGTAGAGCACAAAACCTTTATTGAGAAGACGTACAATGACCAAGGCCAACAGAGGACGGACGGAGATATACTCAAAGAGCACAACTCATGTTTCACGCGTTGGTTCAAGCAGAAGCTTCTGTCGTACCCTTTACATGAGGATTCTTTCGTTGAAGAACAACTCATATTCGCCTTGTCACAGGGCGCCGAGCACAACCTGATGACCTATGAGGCGTACGATATCAACGGCTACACATTCTACACCGAGGACAAGGACATGAAGAGCGATGGTTATCAGAACTCCGGGGTAACGATGGAATCCTACACCGGCAACGACAAGGACAGATACTACGAAAGGATCGAGGAGATCTGGGAGCTGAGCTACGATGGAGAGAAGGTCCCGATGTTCCGTGTCAGATGGGCCAAGAGCGTCCTAAAAGAAGACCGGTATTTCACCACCATGGTTATACCCGAAGCCAAATCCAAGACCGCGGACGCAAACGTCACCGCAAAAAATGAGCCATGGGTACTGGCTTCCCAAGTGGACCAATGCTTCTTCATTACCGACCCACCAAAGCCCAGTCGTGTTGTCGTGAGGAGAGGCAAAAGGAAGATCATCGGAATGGATGGAGTAGCCAATGAGCAAGACTTCAACAAGTACGGCGACCCGAAGATCGAACATGACGACGACAATGAAGTAGCAGCACACACCACAAGAAGAAGCAGGACCACCCTACCTAAAGGACGTCCGTTCCACAGAAGAACTCCATTTGCGAAAAAGAAGGGCAAGAAGATTGTGAACAGATAGCTAGCTAAGATCGATTGTATTTAAATCGTAGTCTTCATTTCTCGATTGTATTTCATGGGCACTTTTTGATATCATGAATATTTTTAAATTTCATGGGCACTTTTTGAATTCATGAGGACACTCGATCTTGATCCCCCTCCACTGCCGTCGATGAGCACCCGGCCCCCCGCACCCTCCCCCACTCCACCGCCGCCAACGGGCACCCCCCGCACCCTCCCCCGCTCCACCACCGCAAATTTGAACATATTTTTTAAAAAATTATTACTGTTTTTATAAAAAAATATTACTGTTATGAGTTAAACAAGTTTGAACATATTTAAACACAAAGAAATATCAAACAGCATTTAAAATGCAAAAAAAATATTGCGGAGCCTCGGAATCGAACCCAGGACCTCCTGGTGTGTGCTGCATGCTGACCAGTCGGGCTAGTGGGCGGGTTCTGATGTGGATTGGGTTAGGTGCAATATAACCTGTGTTGCAACTGTAATAAAACTAATGGCGCACCAGAGGTGGGTGCGCCATTGCTATAAGAAAAAAACTACTAATGGCACACCACGAGGTGGTGCGCCATTGCTATAGGATACCCCTTCGCCCGATCCCCCCTTCCCTCTCCCCCTCGCCAGTTCCCTCTCCCTCGATCCACCGCGCCGCTCCATCCCTCGCCCTCCCTCCACCGCGCCGCCGCCGCCGCTGCCCCGACCCACTGCGCCGCAGCCGCCCACGCGCCCCCGCCGCCTCCCTCTCCCCTTCCTCCCACTCGAGCCCGCGACCTCCTCGAACGGACGGCGGCGCGAGCCTCCCCGCGCTCCTCGACGGACGGGCTCCTCGATGGACGGACGGATGGCGGCTAGCCTCGTCAGACGCGCTCCTCGACGGCGGCGCGAGCCTCCCCGCGCGGCTGGTGCTCATCAACGACGGTTAGTCTCTGTCCCTCCCTCCCTCTCTCCTCCGCTCATCCCCATGCCCCCACGGGGCGGCGACCTAGGGTTAGGAGCAGGAGCTCGCCACCGCCGCCCCGTCGTGCCGCTGCTGCTGCGTCTTGATCGGTTTGTCAGTTAAATTCAGTCACCATTCTGAATTTTGACAGTACTCTAGACCTGCTTGTAAATTATGGGACAGAGGGAGTAGTTGATTAATCCTCAAGAGCTTACTGGGCAATCTTACACTGAATTTGATAGAGGCAAAGGTGTCCCAATGTTTCGATGAGATGGTGGCTATCGTTTCTGTGGGAGTCGACCTTGACGATTCGACTACGAACGTGTGAGACGTCGCGCCTTAGCAATCGCTAAACCAACTTCCGAGGGTTATTGACCACGCCGGAGCACGATCAACCTGACCACGAGGGCCTGTTTCCTGCGAGCAAACCAAGAACAAGCAAGAAACTAAGATTGCAATCTGGATTTTGCGAATATAAGAGGAAAGCTTTATTAATGAAGGTGGGGTTCTGTGACGCCTTGGTCTGGTCGTTGAACACAAACGAAGTACGCGAAGTTGCAGCTATGGCGAACTTTTGATCTAAACAAAACCCAAAGTCTAAACGATGCCCTAGGGGCTGTATATATGGAGGAAGAGGGGGGAATTTCGTGGCCCTTGGAGGAGGGGTCCGAAACCCACCCTAACTCTTGTTTCCCCACACATACGGACTCTAAAAACAGCCTATATTGAAGTATTTTGAAATTACATGGGCCTGGCCCAAAAAGAAGGTGATGCAACACCTAGAATAGCCTCTGGACAAAAATTATGAAGTGGCATCTTGTATATTTCGTCCAAGGCTTCATGCACTCATTATGGTGGCTTCAAAGTCCTGAAATCATCACTTGAAACTCTGTTCTTGTCTTCCTTGCGCATGCCATCAACTCCATGCTTGTTCTTGCTCCAATGATCATCCTTCTCCAAGCTAGGCCCATTAGAATCAGTACCAAGAAACGAAAGTACCTGATAATTCAATTGGCGTGCGCGAGCTCTAGTAATTGGTCCAGTATGTATAGCAGCAGGGGCTGTGGGTGTAACAATGGTATTGATGTCCTCATCATCCTCCCCTTCTTGAAATGAAGTCGTCCTCGACGGAAGCTCATCTTCCTCACCCAAATAAGGCTTCAAATCTGCAATGTTAAAAGTGGGACTAACCCCAAAATCTGCAGGCAACTCAAGTTTATATGCATTATCATTTATTTTCTCTAACACCTTAAAAGGACCATTAGCACGTGGCATTAGCTTTGATTTGCGCAAATTAGGAAATCTATCCTTACGCAAATGTAACCAAACAAGATCTCCAGGTGCAAACACAACATGTTTTCTACCCTTATCTCCAGCAAGTTTATATTTAGCATTCATATGCTCAATGTTTTCCTTAGTTAACTCATGCATTTTTAAAATCAATTCAGCACGTTCTTTAGCATCAAAATTAACCTTCTCCGAAGATGGAAGAGGCAACAAATCAATAGGTGCACGAGGTAGAAAACCATACACAATTTCAAAAGGGCACATCTTAGTAGTAGAATGCAAGGAACGATTACAAGCAAATTCAATATGAGGCAAGCATTCTTCCCACATTTTCTTATTATTCTTCAAAACAGCCCTAAGCATAGTAGAGAATGTTCTATTGACTACTTCAGTTTATCCATCAGTTTGGGGGTGACAAGTAGTACTAAAAAGCAGTTTAGTCCCCAACTTAGCCCATAAACATCTCCAAAAGTGGCTAAGAAATTTAGTATCACGATCTGAAACAATAGTATTTGGCACACCATGCAAGCGAATAATTTCATGAAAGAACAAATCAGCAACATTAACAGCATCATCGCTTTTATGACATGGTATAAAGTGTGCCATTTTCGAGAATCTATCCACGACAACAAATATACTATCCCTCCCCTTCTTTGTTCGAGGGAAACCTAAAACAAAGTCCATAGATATATCCTCCCAAGGAACACTAGGTACAGGCAAAGGCATATATAAACCATGAGGATTGAGTCGTGACTTAGCTTTTTGACATGTAGTGCAGCGAGCAACAAAATGCTCAACATCCCGTCTCATCTTTGGCCAAAAGAAATGTGTAGCAAGTATATCCTCCGTCTTCTTCACGCCAAAGTGTCCCATTAGTCCTCCCCCATGCGCCTCCTGCAACAACAAAAGACGAACGGAGCTAGCTGGAATGCATAGCTTGTTAGCACGAAACACAAATTCAGCATCATGCACATATTGATCTTTGATGGTCTCCAAACCAAATATTTTAAAGTCAAGTTGTGAAAGCAGAGTATAACGACGAGACAATGCATCAGCAATAACATTTTCTTTACCCTTCTTGTGTTTAATGACATATGGGAAAGTCTCAATGAATTCAATCCATTTAGCATGTCTACGGTTCAGTTTAGATTGACTTTTAGTGTGTTTCAAAGATTCATGATCAGAATGTATAACAAATTCTTTGGGCCATAAATAATGTTGCCATGTTTCTAAGGTCCGAACAAGAGCATATAATTCTTTATCATAAGTAGAATAGTTCAGACTAGGCCCACTCAATTTTTCAGAAAAATATGCAACAGGTTTGCCATCTTGTAATAACACACCTCCTAATCCAATTCCACTAGCATCACATTCAAGCTCAAAAGTCTTATTAAAATCAGGAAGTTGGAGTAAAGGAGCATGTGTCAACTTATCTTTCAATACCGTGAAGGCTTCTTCCTGTGCGGTACCCCAAACAAAAGGCACATCCTTCTTTGTAAGCTCGTTGAGAGGTGCAGCAATGGTGCTGAAATCTCTCACAAAACTCCTCACTTGTGTGACCGTTTTGGGTTGCGGCCAACTCTCAATAGCTTCAATCTTGGCTTTATCAACTTCAATTCCTTGTGGAGTAACAACATAGCCAAGAAAAGATACTCGGTCGGTGCAAAAGGTGCACTTCCCAAGGTTACCAAACAAACGTGCATCACATAGAGCATTAAAAACAGCATGTAAATGTTCCAAATGTTCTTCCAAAGATTTGCTATAAATCAGTATATCATCAAAATAGACTACCACAAATCGTCCAATGAAAGCACGTAAAACTTCGTTCATTACTCTCATGAAAGTACTAGGTGCATTAGTTAACCCAAAAGGCATGACTAACCACTCATATAAACCAAACTTAGTTTTAAATGTTGTTTTCCATTCATCTCCCAGTTTCATACGAATTTGATGGTATCCACTACGCAAATCAACTTTGGAGAATATTGTAGAGCCACTCAATTCATCAAGCATATCATCTAGCCTGGGAATAGGATGACGATAACGAATAGTAATATTATTAATGCCTCTACAATCAACACACATACGCGACGTACCATCCTTTTTAGGCACTAGTATAATAGGAACAGCACAAGGACTAAGAGATTCGCGTATATAACCTTTGTCGAGCAGCTCCTGTACTTGACGCATAATCTCCTTCGTCTGCTCTAGATTAGTACGGTATGGTGCACGGTTGGGTAGCGATGCACCGGGAATTAAGTCAATTTGATGCTCAATCCCTCGAATAGGTGGTAATCCCGGTGGCACGTCTTGTGGGAAGACATCAGCGAACTCCTACAAAATGTTAGTGACAGCAGGGGGCAAAGAGGAAGGCACGTCCTTGAATGAAAATAATGCCTCTTTGCACACAAAAGCATAGCAAACAGTTTTGCTAGAATCTAGCTCATCAATATCAGATTTGGTGGCAAGTAAACATGCACTTTTCAGTTTAATTTCAGCAGCAACATTACATGGTTTATTATTAGGCTTCATTTGTTGCTCAAATTCTTTTGCCACAATCTGATTTTCACTCTTATTTTTCTACTGTTTTGCTTTATTAGCTCTATTAATATCATCTTTCAAAATGGAATCAGGAGTCATAGGAAGCAAAGTAATATTTTTATCCTTATGAACAAGAGTATACTGATTGTTTCTACCATGGTGTAAAGAATTCTTATCAAATTGCCATGGTCTACCAAGTAATAAGGAACATGCTTGCATAGGTACCACATCACAATCAACATAATCAGCCTATGTAGAGATACTAAAATGCACACGAACAGTACGTGTTACCTTAACCTTTCCGCTGTTGTTGAACCATTGGATGTAGTAAGGATGTGGATGTGGTCTTGTGGTGAGAGAAAGCTTCTCCACCATATCCATGCTAGCCAAGTTGTTACAGCTCCCTCCATCTATGATGACGTGAATAGAACGTTCCTTCACAACTCCCTTTGTATGGAACAAATTATGCCTCTGATTTTGCTCAGCTTGTGTAACCTGCACACTCAAAACACGTTGAGCAACTAAACATTCATACCTGTCAGCATCTTCAGCAACCATGTATTGCGTCTCATGATCAGAATCATCTCCACCGTGTTCTTCATGTGTAATAAGAGCCAAAGTCTCTTCATCATAGTCACTAGCGGACTCATACCCACCATCCTCAGTAGCAATCATCACACGCTGAGATTGGCATTCTCTCGCAAAATGTCCTCTTCCCTTACAATGACGACAAATAATATCACTCGTGTGCCCTGTTGATGCCATGGAAGAAGAAAAGCTCTGTGTAGGCCCAGCAGGTGTGCTCTTGGCAGATAGTGGTGGTTGTGCCTGCTTTCTTGTATCACGGTTGGAGGTGGCAGCCGACGGAGGTGCCAGTGTAGTAGAACGTGTGGAAGTAGATGATGCACGTGGTGTAGATGATGAAGGTCGACCTGCAGAATAGTTAGTCCGCGCCAATGCCTGTCGATCCTGCACTTCACGTTCAGCTTTACAAGCAAGATGGAATAATCGAGTGATATTATTATAATCCTTGTTGTCTAGAATGGTCTGAATCTCTCTATTTAATCCACCCAGAAAACGTGCAAGCATAGCTTCATTCTCCTCAACAATACCACATCTAATCAAGCCAGTTAGTAATTCCTGATAATATTCTTCTACCGAATTTTTTCCTTGTCTTAAGCGCTGCAATTTTTGAAGTAATTCACGTTGATAATATGGTGGAACCCAACGAGTACGCATAGCAGTTTTCAAAGCAGCCCAAGTAGCTGGAACAGGATATACTCGACAATGTTCAGACCACCAAACACATGCAAAGCTAGTGAAAGCACAAACAGCAGCAGGAACACGTCTCTCCTCAGGATATTGTAAACATGTAAATCGTTGTTCAGTTTCTAACTCCCAAGTAAGATATATATCAGGAACATATCTACCCTCAAATGGTGGAATATTCAATTTCAGTTTAGGGATATGGTCATGATCTCGTACCTGAGGGGGAGCCCTAACATTACCATTATTTGCATGTGGACGACCTGGTGGTTGTGGTGCTGGTGGTTGCACGTAGTTCTGATGTTGATCAACCTCATCCTTGTAATCTCCCACATAATCATCCTCCTCCACATCAGCAGCATGAGCCACAGAAGTATCAACAGCAGCACCAGCAGTTTGGCCAGGCTGAAGAGCGACACGGCTCGCTCGGCGGAGGGCTGTTTCCCGACGTGGAGGTAGTCGCTGTTGTTGTTGTTGTTGTTGTTGTTGCAGAGGAGCGGTAGGTGCAGCCGGTGGTGGTGGTGGAAAACGCGAAAGCAATTCAGCAAACTTGTTATCGAGCTTTGTTTCAAACGTCTTCTCCATGCCATCTATCTTCTCCATGGCCTCGCAAATCTGTTTAGCACATCTTGCACCTGTCCACTCATCATTTGCTGAAACTTATCATGAAGCTCCTTGTTCGTCAAGTTCTCCCAGTCAGTCTCGTCGGCTTGTGATCCTGGCATGGTTAGCAGCAATAGAAACACACAAGAATATGATCCTACAGACTACTAACAAGTGGTGGTGGTGGCGGGTGTCACAAATCCGTCAAGCAAATCTCAAATTCTTACTAGTTCTTACCCAGCAGCAGGCGGTGATCGGCAACCGATGTAGTCAAAACTCTCAAAGCTTGGATAGGGCGATTACCAGGGAGAGTCAAACGCACGATGTAGATGTATGTGGGGCTGGGAAGGCTTCTAATATGGTAGCAAAAAGGGTCAGCAATAATCAATTCAGAGATGCAAAGTTGAATAAACGCTCAACGACGGTACTGTGTTGGTCCTAGGCTAGACCGTGCTAGAGACGCGAGCCTAGAACACGAACAAAATCACGGCGCTGCACGTAAACAAGGGAGGAGCACACTCTGAATTTTTTTCTTCTCTTTTTTTCTTTTTTTTAGACTTTTTTTCCTCTTTTTTTTGCTCCGCAACAATTTTTTTCGAAGAAGTCTACAAATGGTCTAAAAACTGCCTAGCCAGAATTTTCCAGACTTAGTTTTTTTTTTGAAACTGAAACTATTTTTCTTCTGCGGATGGCTCGGTTGTTGGGGAGTCCTACTCTGTCACGACTCGGAGTATCGCGTGATCTGGAAATCGAGAACAAAGCAACAATTACTGGACTCGGACTAGGACTCGTCGCGGAGATGAATCTGGTGGAAACTCGTACTGGTGGCGGATATTTGCAGGGCGATGGAAAACGGACTGGTGGCGAATCTATGATGGAGGTGGACTCGGATTAGCGTGATGGCGGTGGATATGTGGCATATGGTAACGGCGATGACGATGGTGGTATTGGCAGCAGTGAGACGGTGGCTATCGTTTCTGTGGGAGTCGACCTTGACGATCCGATTACGAACGTGCAAGACGTCGCGCCTTAGCAATCGCTAAACCAACTTCCGAGGGTTATTGACCACGCCGAAGCATGATCAACCTGACCACGAGGGCCTGTTTCCTGCGAGCAAACGAAGAACAAGCAAGAAACTAAGATCGCAATCTGGATATTGCGAATATAAGAGGAAAGCTTTATTAATGAAGGTGGGTTCTGTGACGCCTTGGTCTGGTCGTTGAACACAAACGAAGTACGCGAAGTTGCAGCTATGGCGAACTTTTGATCTAAACAAAACCCCAAGTCTAAACGATGCCCTAGGGGCTGTATATATGGAGGAAGAGGGGGGAATTTCGTGGCCCTTGGAGGAGGGGTCCGAAACCCACCCTAACTCTTGTTTCCCCACACATATGGACTCTAAAAACAACCTATATTGAAGTATTTCAAAATTATATGGGCCTGGCCCAAAAAGAAGGTGACGCAGCACCTAGAATAGCCTCTGGACGAAAATTATGAAGTGGCATCTTGTATATTTCGTCCAAGGCTTCATGCACTCATTATGGTGGCTTCAAAGTCCTGAAATCATCACTTGAAACTCTGTTCTTGTCTCCCTTGCGCATGCCATCAACTCCATGCTTGTTCTTTCTCCAATGATCATCCTTCTCCAAGCTAGGCCCTTCATTTGTAAGCAAAACAAATGTATCCAATTTAGGCAGCATCATATTCTCATGAACATTAGAATCATTACCAAGAAACGGAAGTACCTGATAATTCAATTGGCGTGCGCGAGCTCTAGTAATTGGTCCAGTATGTATAGCAGCAGGGGCTGTGGGTGTAACAATGGTATTGATGTCCTCATCAGAATTGCTGACCAAAACAACATGCTTGTCAAGCAGCATCTAACAACCCACTGCAGAATCGAGGTCGCGCTATTACATCGACCGATCCACCGATCTTGTAACCCCCCTTGGAAAGTTTGGGATATTTGGGAAATATCCCAAAATATTTGGAAAGTTTAACTGAATCTACTTGTTGTGGGGTGTGTTTGGAACCGAAACGGTCGGTGTTAAGAGGTGGTCACTTGCCTGTCCTGTAGATTTAGGCTATGGAAAGATGATTCCTGCACTTTTGTTTTCCCATGATTTCCTCTCTTTGCTCCCCCCTTTCCTCTTGTTTTATTGTCCTTTTAGTTGCTTGCTGGTGAGGAGGTTGGTGCATGGAAAGGGACACTGGGCTCCATATTATTATTATCATTATCATATATGCTAAGTAGGCTCACTCAGGACATGGCAACCATAAAGTCAGCAACTTTGTCCTTGGGAGAAGATTTTGTGTGATAATTTGTTGAAAGCAGCATGATGATGATGATGATGATGATGATGATGATGATGATGATGATGATGATGATGCTAGCACGGGCCACGTTTTCTTTTGTGAAAATATGGCGTCTCAATATTTCCTGAAAACCCATGTTGGCTAGGAGAATTTGCTTTTATTACCTTATTTACACCAAGTTTTAGTTAAACAATGATACTTGAATAATTTTGTGCTATTTATGTTATGGTTTTGTGTACAGTATTTGACCTTATGGTAACTAGTTGGGGTCAGGTTTTGGGGTTTTGATTATTGGTATGAAGTACTGACAGAGGATCTTATTCACACCAAGTTTTAGTTAAACACTGGTACTTGAATGATTTTGTGCTACTTCTGTTGACAGAGAATGGCATGTTAATACCATATAGGTACCCAAATATGTAGGTGTAGTTTGTGTTTTTATTTGTTCACACTGTCGTTGTATTGCTCAATTAGACAATTAGTCTTTATGAAGAAGAAGAATAAAGCTGCTGCTGATGCTGTTATGCCTGTATTCACTGCTGCTGCTGTTGTACTTGTGATGATGTTGTACTTGTGATGATGCTACTTGTGATCTTCTGAAATGACCCATTGGGGACTTCATTGCGCGGGGATAATGAATTTGCAGGTACCCCGAGAGGCCCTTGAGTTTGCCGAAATGTCGATTAACTTCCGTTCCGGCAAATCCGGGTACTCCATATGTCCTATTTTCAGCAAAGGTCATGCTGAAATTTTCCGTGAATTTTAGCCTGACTTTGCTAAAAATCGGACATATGAGGTACTTGCTACTAATGCAAGGGCCGGGGTATCTTAGTACTTAATTAAGTAGGATCAACTGCCCCTTTATTCTTGCTGTATTAAACCATAGGTGGCAATAGAGCCAAGTGATTAGTGCCAAGTGATTAGGCCCAACCTAGGGTGCCTCAGCATCGATAAACCCTAAATGATGAAAACTTAACTTGGCTGCCCCGGATGCCTCGGTGTCGATGAGAACCTAAATGATGTACGCTTAGGCTTTTAGGGTGCCTCGGCGTCGACAAACCCTAAATGATGAAAGCTTAGGCTTTTAGGGTGCCTCGGTGTCGACAAACCCTAAATGATGAGACCATGATCTTGTTCCTTGACAATAACCAACTTTTTGACCAAACATTTTTCCTATTTGGAGCGAAACATGGCCCACAACAATGAGGCCGGTGGTTCGGGCGGCAAGCCATTCTGGGAGCTGTCCCAGGAGATGGAGGAACAACCTCACCGCTATGAGGACGCCGCGGAAGACACCGATCCTGATTACACAACCCCTAGTGGCGTCGGGGATGACACCACTAATGGTGCCGCCGAGGATGCCACCACTGATGATGGCGGCGCACACACAGATGGTAGCCAACCTAAGAAGCAAAAGAAGGACCGGCGCCCGAATGCGCTCCGCGCACTCAAGGAGGAATTCACTCAAGTGGACTCCGACGGGAATCCAACGGAGCCCAAACATATAGTCAAGGGGTACTCGCTTCAGCTCGGGTGCATTCTCTGGAGCACCGTCTCGATCAACACCGAGAACCTTGGGCATAAGGACCGAGGGAATTTGCGCAACCTCCTCTTCACGAAGCTGCACGAATGATACAAGTTCCCCGCCGAATTTGAAAACACACGCCTCTCAGGGAATAAAGTGAACAATGCCGCCCTCACGAAGATGAGCACGGCCCTGTCTACTTGGAGAAGCGCGGTGAAGAGAATGATTGATAAAGGTGATAGTCATGACAAGATCAAGGCGAAATATCCTTTGATGAGCGAAGATGACTACAAGGAGTTCAAGATCAAGTGCAAGAGCCCCGCAACCTCCGAATCAAGTCAGTGGGGGAAAGAAATGCGGGAGTTGAACTTAGGGGAACACAAACTCGGTCCCGGCGGTTACAGAGTGGCGGAGCCTATATGGGACAAGGAGGACGCGGAGCATGCCGAGCAAGGCCTACCGCCCCGCTTCGAGAAATACAGCGGTGACAAGCAGACCAGGAACTATGTCAGGGCCCGGTACAAGGAGGACCCGATAACAAAGGAGCTTACCATGGATCCGAAGACCAGGGCGCTTGAGCTTCTTCTGGTAAGGAATACACCCCCGCGTAATTAGCTCCATATGGTTGCACTCTAATTAATCCCCAATATTTCTAAATGGTTCACGTTCCTTTCGCAGGACACTGAAAGAAGTAGCGCGGGGTCGTCTAAGAGCTCCCCTTTCGACACCCCTTTAAATAGGGCGTTGAACGTAACGAAAAACAATGATAAGTTCAATAAGCCGACGTCAGCTGGTCGTGTGGCCGGCAAAGGCTTGTCCACAAAATGGGGGTCATACTATACCGCTGGTGTGCGGAAGGAGAAAAAGACCAGCTCGGAAAGCTAGACGCGCGAGGTTGAAGAAGTCAAGGCACAAGTGCAACAACAACTTGGAACGACGCTCAATGCCATGGTGCCTACGTTGATTCATGGGCTGACGACGTGGATTGCGGGCGGCCAACAGGGGCCTCCCCTGGTTCCCAGCTTCACGGCCAGCAACTCGCACAGCGCGCAGGCGGCGCCATTGGTGTCTCTGGCGGCGCCATTGGTGTCTCCGGCGGAGGCGGTATTCGTGTCTCCGGCGCCGGCACGGGCATTGGAGCTTAATGCACCTGGGTGTATGCTAATAGAGGCGGGGTGTCCCGATGTTTCGATGAGATGGTGGCTATCGTTTCTGTGGGAGTCGACCTTGACGATCCGACTACGAACGTGCGAGACGTCGCGCCTTAGCAATCGTTAAACCAACTTCCGAGGGTTATAGACCACGCCGGAGCACGATCAACCTGACCACGAGGGCCTGTTTCCTGCGAGCAAACGAAGAACAAGCAAGAAACTAAGATTGCAATCTGGATATTGCAAATATAAGAGGAAAGCTTAGTTAATGAAGGTGGGGTTCTGTGACGCCTTGGTCTGGTCGTTGAACACAAACGAAGTACGCGAAGTTGCAGCTATGGCGAACTTTTGATCTAAACAAAACCCAAAGTCTAAACGACGCCCTAAGGGCTGTATATATGGAGGAAGAGGGGGGGAATTTCGTGGCCCTTGAGGAAGGGGTCCGAAACCAACCCTAACTCTTGTTTCCCCACACATACGGACTCTAAAAACAGCTTATACTTAAGTATTTCGAAATAACATGGGCCTGGCCCAATAATAAGGTGACGCAGCACCTAGAATAGCCTCTGGACGAAATTTATGAAGTGGCATCTTGTATATTTCGTCCAAGGCTTCATTCACTCCTTATGGTGGCTTCAGAGTCCTGAAATCATCACTTGTAACCCCGTTCTTGCTCCCCTTGCGCATGCCATCAACTCCATGCTTGTTCTTGCTCCAATGTTCATCCTTCTCCAAGCTAGGCCCTTCATTTGTAAGCAAAACAAATGTATCCAATTTAGGCAACATCATATTCTCATGAACATTAGAATCATTACCAAGAAACGAAAGTACCTGATAATTCAATTGGCGTGCGCGAGCTCTAGTAATTGGTCCAGTATGTATAGCAGCAGGGGCTGTGGGTGTAACAATGGTAT
This sequence comes from Aegilops umbellulata, assembly GCA_032464435.1. Classification (NCBI taxonomy): domain Eukaryota; kingdom Viridiplantae; phylum Streptophyta; class Magnoliopsida; order Poales; family Poaceae; genus Aegilops; species Aegilops umbellulata. Next base: position 62,483,418 of record CP136059.1, on the reverse strand, counting down.
TGATGTCCTCATCATCCTCCCCTTCTTGAAATGAAGTCATCCTCGACGGAAGCTCATCTTCCTCACCCAAATAAGGCTTCAAATCTGCAATGTTAAAAGTGGGACTAACCCCAAAATCTGCAGGCAACTCAAATTTATATGCATTATCATTTATTTTCTCTAACACCTTAAAAGGACCATCAACACGTGGCATTAGCTTTGATTTGCGCAAATTAGGAAATCTATCCTTACGCAAATGTAACCAAACAAGATCTCCAGGTGCAAACACAACATGTTTTCTACCCTTATCTCCAGCAAGTTTATATTTAGCATTCATACGCTCATTGTTTTCCTTAGTTAACTCATGCATTTTTAAAATCAATTCAGCACATTCTTTAGCATCAAAATTAACCTTCTCCGAAGATGGAAGAGGCAATAAATCAATGGGTGCACGAGGTAGGAAACCATACACAATTTCAAAAGGGCACATCTTAGTAGTAGAATGCAACGACCGATTATAAGCAAATTCAATATGAGGCAAGCATTCTTCCCACATTTTCTTATTATTCTTCAAAACAGCCCTAAGCATAGTAGACAATGTTCTATTGACTACTTCAGTTTGTCCATCAGTTTGGGGGTGACAAGTAGTACTAAAAAGCAGTTTAGTCCCCAACTTAGCCCATACACATTTCCAAAAGTGGCTAAGAAATTTAGTATCACGGTTTGAAACAATAGTATTTGGCACACCATGCAAGCGAATTATTTCACGAAAGAACAAATCAGCAACATTAACAGCATCATCGCTTTTATGACATGGTATAAAGTGTGCCATTTTCGAGAATCTATCCACGACAACAAATATGCTATCCCTCCCCTTCTTTGTTCGAGGTAAACCTAAAACAAAGTCCATAGATATATCCTCCCAAGGAACACTAGGTACAGGAAAAGGCATATATAAACCATGAGGATTGAGTCGTGACTTAGCTTTTTGACATGTAGTGCAGCGAGCAACAAAACGCTCAACATCCCGTCTCATCTTTGGCCAAAAGAAATGTGTAGCAAGTATATCCTCCGTCTTCTTCACGCCAAAGTGTCCCATTAGTCCTCCCCCATGCGCCTCCTGCAACAACAAAAGACGAACGGAGCTAGCTGGAATGCATAGCTTGTTAGCACGAAACACAAATCCATCGCTAACGACGAACTTGTTCCATGATCTACCTTCTTTACAATTCTGCAATACATCGTTAAATTCAGCATCATGCACATATTGATCTTTGATGGTCTCCAAACCAAATATTTTAAAATCAAGTTGTGAAAGCATAGTATAACGACGAGACAATGCGTCAGCAATAACATTTTCTTTACCCTTCTTGTGTTTAATGACATAAGGGAAAGTCTCAATGAATTCAACCCATTTAGCATGTCTACGGTTCAGTTTAGCTTGACTTTTAATGTGTCTCAAAGATTCATGATCAGAATGTATAACAAATTCTTTGGGCCATAAATAATGTTGCCATGTTTCTAAAGTCCGAACAAGAGCATATAATTCTTTATCATAAGTAGAATAGTTCAGACTAGGCCCACTCAATTTTTCAGAAAAGTATGCAACAGGTTTGCCATCTTGTAATAACACACCTCTGATGAGGACATCAATACCATTGTTACATCCACAGCCCCTGCTGCTATACATACTGGACCAATTACTAGAGCTCGCGCACGCCAATTAAATTACCAGGTACTTTCGTTTCTTGGTAATGATTCTAATGTTCATGAGAATATGATACTGCCTAAATTGGATACATTTGTTTTGCTTACAAGTGAAGGGCCTAGCTTGGAGAAGGATGAACATTGGAGCAAGAACACGCATGGAGTTGATGGCATGCGCAAGGGGATCAAGAACGGAGTTACAAGTGATGATTTCAGGACTTTGAAGCCACCATAAGGAGTGAATGAAGCCTTGGACGAAATATACAAGATGCCACTTCATAATATTCGTCCATAGGCTATTCTAGGTGCTGCGTCACCTTATTTTTGGGCCAGGCCCATGTAATTTCGAAATACTTAAGTATAGGCTATTTTTAGAGTCCGTATGTGTGGGGAAACAAGAGTTAGGGTTGGTTTCGGACCCCACCATCAGGGGCCACGAAATTCCCTCCTCTTCCTCCATATATACAGCCCTTAGGGCGTCGTTTAGACTTTGGGTTTTGTTTAGATCAAAAGTTCGCCATAGCTGCAACTTCGCGTACTTCGTTTGTGTTCAACGACCAGACCAAGGCGTCACAGAACCCCACCTTCATTAATAAAGCTTTCCTCTTTATTCGCAATATCCAGATTGCAATCTTAGTTTCTTGCTTGTTCTTCGTTTGCTCGCAGGAAACAGGCCCTCGTGGTCAGGTTGATCGTGCTCCGGCGTGGTCAATAACCCTCGGAAGTTGGTTTAGCGATTGCTAAGGCGCGACGTCTCGCACGTTCGTAGTCGGATCGTCAAGGTCGACTCCCACAGAAACAAAACCACCATCTCATCGAAACATCGGGACACCCTCGCCTCTATCAAGTGGTATCAGATTTTCAGGTTGCTCGGTGAGATTTTACAGTTTTTCGTAGTTTAGATCGAGTCTGTTCTTCATACCTATAGTCCACGAAAAAGCCAAAAAAAAATTCGTGTCTATCCTGTCAGTTTGACCTGGGAAGAGTTTTGAGACACTCGCCATTATTGTGATTTTTCGCAAAAAAAAAAAAAAAAAGAAGAAGCAGCAAAAAAAAAGAGTGCCAAAAAAAAACAGGGCGAAAAAAAAAATCCAGAGTGTGCTTTTCCCTGTGTTTACGTGCAGCGCCGTGATTTTGTTGGTGTTCTAGGCTCGCGTCTCTAGCACGGTCTAGCCTAGGACCAGCACAGTACCGTCGTTGAGCGTTTATTCAACTTTGCATCTCTGAATTGATTATTGCTGACCCTTTTTGCTACCATACTATAAGCCTTCCCAGCTCCACATACATCTACTTCGTGCGTTTGACTCTCCCTGGCAATCGCTCTATCCAAGCTTTTGAGAGTTTTGACTACAACGGCTGCCGATCACCGCCTGCTGCTGGGTAAGAACTGGTAAGAATTTGAGATTTGCTTGACGGATTTGTGACACCACCACCACCTCTTGTTAGTACTCTGTAGGATCATATTCTTGTGTGTTTCTATTGCTGCTAACCATGCCAGGATCACAAGCCGACGAGACTGACTGGGAGAACTTGACGAACAAGGAGCTTCATGATAAGTTTCAGCAAATGATGAGTGGACAGGTGATGAGGACATGACTACCTTGGATACGACCAAAAATATTGCATACATGCATATTTGTCAGGTGATTTCTAGTGCAAACTATTCAATAATCTATTTTTGTTATCCAGAACAAAAATACTTCACACACTTTTGTGTTTTGTCTAATTGCAGGTGTATGGGACATTTGTACAACACACATATGAAGATAAGGGAGAAAGAGATGTTTACTTGCTATTCAAAAAGTTCTTTCACGTCACTTTTGGTCCAAGAGAAGATAGAGTCCAAGTCTCTCACGTTCTGGATTCAGATTCGGACTGCACAGACATACCTGACTCAAAACGGCAATAACTTTTTCATACGGACTCCGAATTGGGTGATTCTTTATTTTTTTGGAAACTAGATTTCGTCCTCTTTCCACTCCAATTGGAATCACCTTTAAATTCGTCCGGAGCATTGAGATATGGACGAAACAATCTGACGCTGCAGCAGAATCCGAATCAAACAACAAGTCCAAAGGTGTTGCACCACCTCCACATGGGCCCATGAGCCTTGTACGACCTAGGGTTGGTTTTAGGCTGCCTTGGGACGTCCTCCCACCTCCTTGGCCGCCACCCCTTGCTCCTATATAAGTAGATCCATCTAGTAGCTTTTTCCTTGGGATTTGTTTAGTTAAAAGTTAGCCATTGCAACTTCGTGTACTTCGTTTGTGTCCAACGACCAGACCAAGACCGCTTCCGGATCCCCACCTTTATCAATACTTCATATATATTCGCAATATTCAGATTGCTTTATCATATTCTTGCTTGTTCTTCGATTGCTTGCAGGAATAGACCTTCGTGGTCAGGTTGATTGTGCTCCGGCGTGGTCAATAACCTCTCGAAGTTGGTTTAGCGATTGCTAAGGCGCAACGTCGTGCACGTTTGTAGTCGGATCGTCAAAGTCATCTTCACCAAATCGATAGTTATCATCTCATCGAAAGATCGGGACACCCCGCCTCTATCAAGTGGTATCAGTTTTCAGGTTGCTCGGTGAGAATTTCCAGTTTTCCCTAGATTAGATCTATTTTTCTTACCTATTGTCCAAGAAAAAGCCACAAAAAAAAGTTAGATCTATTCATCCTTTTGTCCAAGCCAGTCTGAGCCTTTGCAATTTTCTTTTCATTGTTTGCATTATTGAATTATCGGTTGCATCGTCGTGTCGAGTTGCTGGTCTTAGTGTCTAGTCCTTTAGAGTTTCGAGTTCTGTTCACAGTTTGTCACGCCACCGCCGCACCATCTTCATTGTCATTGCCATATACCACCACCGCGTCATTATTGCATCCGTTGTCCACCACCGCCATCCATCAATTTCCACCACGTACTCCCCATCATTCATTGTCATAATCATACTTCAGGCCGTTCGCGTCATCACTAGATCCAATCTGCATCTTATCTAGCTTGTTTGTGAAAAAAAAAAGAGAAAGAAAAAAAAAGTGAGAGAAAAAAAAGAAAAAAAAGAGAAAAAAAGTGAAATAATTCCGTGAAAAAAGAAAAAAAAAAGATATTCAGAGTGTGCTCCGCCTTTGTTACGCGTCGCGCCGTGATTTTTTTTAGTGTTCTAGGCTCGCGTCTCTAGCACGGTCTAGCCTAGGACCAGCACAGTACCGTCGGTGAGCGTTTATTCAACATTGCATCTCTGAATTGATTATTGCTGATATTTTGCTACCATATATTGGCCTTCCAAGCTCCACATATTTCTACACCGTGTATACATACGCTCACCTGGCAATCGCTTTACTCAATCTTCGGAGTTATTTGACACCGCTGGTTGCCGGTCACCACCTGCTGCATGGTAAGAACTTGTAAGACTTTGATATTTGCTATACTGTGAGCGTTTTACCACCACATCCTAGTAGTTCATAGGAACATTATTCTCGGATTTTGTTTCTTGTTTTTCTACTAATCATGACAGGTTCCGGAGACAGAAGTTCTTGGACGACGGACACAACATCACCATCACGAGAGTTGGGACAACACACACAAGCACATGGTCAGGTTATCTCTTTATCGTCATTTGAGGGTAGATTTAATCCTTCTATTTATCTAGCTTGGGAGCTTGAAGTTGAACAAGTTTTTAGTCACCATGACTTTTCTGAACTTGAGCGAGTACGAGCTGCCACTAGAGCATTTACTGGTTTTGCTTCTGTTTGGTGGAATGTGCATTGTAAGAAAAACATTGATAACCAACCCACAACTTGGAAAGATTTGAAAGATGTAATGAGACAACATTTTTTCCCTCCTTACTATCGTCGTGAATTGCTTCGCAAATTTGAACAATTTAAACAAGGCAACAACACTGTTCATGCTTACTACCAAGAGTTCAAATCTTATATGCATCATTGTGACATAGAAGAATCTAAGGATGATACAATGAATAGATTTTTTGGTGGTTTGAACCATGATATTCAGGCAAGATTTCAGTATATTCCCCGTTGCATTACTGGTATGTATGTTCGTGCTTGTACCTTTGAGAGACAGATGCAGGAGGATGCATTGGGTGACTACAACGACTACTATTCCAGTTCATGCTCACCGCCGCCGGTTGGTTCCTCCACAGTTGCACCTACTAGAGCAGCCCCACCTCGGATTGTGAGCGCGACATCATCTCAAGAGTATGGTGCATTGTCAACGTCTGTACCTACATCAGCTACGTCTTTGCGACAAGGTAACAGTAAAGATATTGATGATATAACTTCACATGAGAATGATGCATCCCTAGTTAACTTAAATGCATCATGTGTTCAGTTACCTGGTGATTTGAGCACAACACCTATTTTAGAGAATCTTGATACTGTCATGAATGCGTCATGTGATCAAACAACTGAAATACCAACAATTTTGAGTGCAGCCATTGAGTTAACTGTTGATGCAAAAGAATCAATGTTTAATCATTTTGATATGACCTCTAATCTTGGTGATAATTCTGTGACCAAAGACTTATTGCATGTTTGCCTATTTAAGCATGTTGTAGCATGTAAATTAGATGCAAGTAAGGTTTATTCACCAATGTTGGGATGGTTTAATGATGAACATTGTCAATCTTTTGATATGAATAAGAGCATCACTTATATGTGCAAATTGAGTTGCAATATTTTCATGTCTTCTACTTCTAGTGATAATATTTTGGCTTCAGATTTTATGAACTATGCAAGTTACTCATCTATACATGTGTCATATGTGCAAAAACCAAGGGAAGTAAAAATGGATGACATATACATATACAACATGTACACCTTGTCTCTTTTGTTAGACACATTTCAGATTAAGCAACGCCGAGGACGGCTTTGTTTTCAAGAAGGGGAGGATGATGAGGACATGACTACCTTGGATACGACCAAAAATATTGCATACATGCATATTTGTCAGGTGATTTCTAGTGCAAACTATTCAATAATCTATTTTTGTTATCCAGAACAAAAATACTTCACACACTTTTGTGTTTTGTCTAATTGCAGGTGTATGGGACATTTGTACAACACACATATGAAGATAAGGGAGAAAGAGATGTTTACTTGCTATTCAAAAAGTTCTTTCACGTCACTTTTGGTCCAAGAGAAGATAGAGTCCAAGTCTCTCACGTTCTGGATTCAGATTCGGACTGCACAGACATACCTGACTCAAAACGGCAATAACTTTTTCATACGGACTCCGAATTGGGTGATTCTTTATTTTTTGGAAACTAGATTTCGTCCTCTTTCCACTCCAATTGGAATCACCTTTAAATTCGTCCGGAGCATTGAGATATGGACGAAACAATCTGACGCTGCAGCAGAATCCGAATCAAACAACAAGTCCAAAGGTGTTGCACCACCTCCACATGGGCCCATGAGCCTTGTACGACCTAGGGTTGGTTTTAGGCTGCCTTGGGACGTCCTCCCACCTCCTTGGCCGCCACCCCTTGCTCCTATATAAGTAGATCCATCTAGTAGCTTTTTCCTTGGGATTTGTTTAGTTAAAAGTTAGCCATTGCAACTTCGTGTACTTCGTTTGTGTCCAACGACCAGACCAAGACCGCTTCCGGATCCCCACCTTTATCAATACTTCATATATATTCGCAATATTCAGATTGCTTTATCATATTCTTGCTTGTTCTTCGATTGCTTGCAGGAATAGACCTTCGTGGTCAGGTTGATTGTGCTCCGGCGTGGTCAATAACCTCTCGAAGTTGGTTTAGCGATTGCTAAGGCGCAACGTCGTGCACGTTTGTAGTCGGATCGTGAAAGTCATCTTCACCAAATCGATAGTTATCATCTCATCGAAAGATCGGGACACCCCGCCTCTATCAACAGGTGCAAGATGTGCTAAACAGATTTGAAGAGGCCATGGAGAAGATAGATGGCATGGAGAAGACGTTCGAAACAAAGCTCGATAACAGATTTAATGAACTGCTTGCGCGTCTTCCACCACCGGCTGCACCTGCCGCACCTCTGCAACAACAGCAACAACAACGAATACCTCCAGGTCGGGAAGCAGCCCTTCGCCGAGCGATCCGTGTCCCTCTTCAGCCTGGCCAAGCTGCTAGTGCTGCTGTTGATACTTCTGTGGCTCCTGCTGCTGATGCGGAGGAGGATGATTATGTGGGAGATTATGAGGATGAGGTTGATGACAATCAGAACTACGTGCAACCACCAGCACCACAACCACCAGGTCGTCCACATGCAAATAATGGTAATGTTAGGGCTCCCCCTCAGGTACGAGATCATGACCATCTCCCTAAACTGAAATTGAATATTCCACCATTTGAGGGTAGATATGTTCCTGATATATATCTTACTTGGGAGTTAGAAACTGAACAACGATTTACATGTTTACAATATCCTGAGGAGAGACGTGTTCCTGCTGCTGTTTGTGCTTTCACTAGCTTTGCATGTGTTTGGTGGTCTGAATATTGTAGATTATATCCTGTTCCAGCTACTTGGGCTGCTTTGAAAACTGCTATGCGTACTCGTTGGGTTCCACCATATTATCAACGTGAATTACTTCAAAAATTGCAGCACTTAAGACAAGGAAAAAAATCTGTAGAAGAATATTATCAGGAATTACAAACTGGCTTGATTAGATGTGGTATTGTTGAGGCGAATGAAGCTATGCTTGCACGTTTTCTGGGTGGATTAAATAGAGAGATTCAGACCATTCTAGACTATAAGGATTATAATAATATCACTCGTTTATTCCATCTTGCTTGTAAAGCTGAACGTGAAGTGCAGGATCGACAGGCATTGGCGCGGACTAACTTTTCTGCAGGTCGACCTTCATCATGGACACCACGTGCATCATCTACTTCCACACGTTCTGCTACACCGGCACCTCCGTCAGCTGCCACCTCCAACCGTGATACAAGAAAGCAGGCACAACCACCACTATCTGCCAAGAGCACACCTGCCGGGCCTGCACAGAGCTCTGCTTCTTCCATGGCGTCTACAGGGCACACAAGTGATATTATTTGTCTTCGTTGTAAGGGAAGAGGACATTTTGCGCGTGAATGCACATCTCAGCGTGTGATGATTGCTACTGAGGATGGTGGGTATGAGTCCGCTAGTGACTATGATGAGGAGACTTTGGCTCTTCTTACACATGAAGAACACGGTGGCGATGATTCTGATCATGAGACGCAATACATGGCTGCTGAAGATGCTGACAGGTATGAATGTTTAGTTGCTCAACGTGTTTTGAGTGTGCAGGTCACGCAAGCTGAGCAAAATCAGAGGCATAATTTATTCCATATAAAGGGAGTTGTGAAGGAACGTTCTGTTCGCGTCATCATAGATGGAGGGAGCTGCAACAACTTGGCTAGCATGGAGATGGTGGAGAAGCTATCCCTCACCACAAGACCACATACACATCCTTACTACATCCAATGGTTCAACAACAGCGGTAAGGTTAAGGTAACACGTACTGTTCGTGTGCATTTTAGTATCTCTACATATGCTGATTATGTTGATTGTGATGTGGTACCCATGCAAGCATGTTCCTTATTACTTGGTAGACCATGGCAATTTGATAAAAATTTTGTACACCATGGTAGAAACAATCAGTATACTCTCATTCATAAGGACAAAAATATTACTTTGCTTCCTATGACTCCTGATTCCATTTTGAAAGATGATATTAATCGAGCTAATAAAGCAAAACAGGAGCAAAATAAGAGTGAAAATCAGATTGTGGCAAAAGAATTTCAGCAACAAATGAAGCCTAATAATAAACCATCTAGTGTTGCTTCTGAGATTAAATTGAAAAGTGCATGTTTATTTGCCACCAAATCTGATATTGATGATCTAGATGTTAGCAACTCTGTTTGCTATGCTTTTGTGTGCAAAGAGGTATTATTTTCATTTGAGGACGTGCCTTCCTCTTTGCCTCCTGCTGTTACTAACATTTTGCAGGAGTTCGCTGACGTCTTTCCACAAGACGTGCCACCGGGATTACCACCTATTCGAGGGATTGAGCATCAGATTGACTTAATTCCCAGTATCATTACCCAACCGCGCACCATACCGTACCAATCCAGAGGAGACGAAGGAGATTATGCGTCAAGTACAAGAGCTACTCGACAAAGGTTATATGCGCGAATCCCTTAGTCCTTGTGCTGTTCCTATTATTCTAGTGCCGAAAAAGGATGGTACCTTGCGTATGTGTGTTGATTGTAGAGGCATTAATAATATCACTATTCGTTATCGTCATCCTATTCCTAGGCTAGATGATATGCTTGATGAATTGAGTGGCTCTACAATATTCTCCAAAGTTGATTTGCGTAGTGGATACCATCAAATTCGTATGAAATTGGGAGATGAATGGAAAACAGCTTTTAAAACTAAGTTTGGTTTATATGAGTGGTTAGTCATGCCTTTTGGGTTAACTAATGCACCTAGTACTTTCATGCGACTAATGAACGAAGTTTTATGTGCTTTCATTGGACGATTTGTGGTAGTCTATTTTGATGATATACTGATTTATAGCAAATCTTTGGAAGAACATTTGGAACATTTATGTGCTGTTTTTAATGCTCTACGTGATGCACGTTTGTTCGGTAACCTTGGGAAGTGCACCTTTTGCACCGACCGAGTATCTTTTCTTGGCTATGTTGTTACTCCACAGGGAATTGAAGTTGATAAAGCCAAGATTGAAGCTATTGAGAGTTGGCCGCAGCCCAAAACGGTCACACAAGTGAGGAGTTTTCTTGGCCTTGCTGGTTTCTATAGGCGTTTTGTGAGAGATTTCAGCACCATTGCTGCACCTCTCAACGAGCTTACAAAGAAGGATGTGCCTTTTGTTTGGGGTACCGCACAGGAAGAAGCCTTCACAGTATTGAAAGATAAGTTGACACATGCTCCTTTACTTCAACTTCCTGATTTTAATAAGACTTTTGAGCTTGAATGTGATGCTAGTGGAATTGGATTAGGAGGTGTGTTATTACAAGATGGCAAACCTGTTGCATACTTTTCTGAAAAATTGAGTGGGCCTAGTCTGAACTATTCTACTTATGATAAAGAATTATATGCTCTTGTTCGGACTTTAGAAACATGGCAACATTATTTATGGCCCAAAGAATTTGTTATACATTCTGATCATGAATCTTTGAAACACATTAAAAGTCAAGCTAAACTGAACCGTAGACATGCTAAATGGGTTGAATTCATTGAGACTTTCCCTTATGTCATTAAACACAAGAAGGGTAAAGAAAATGTTATTGCTGATGCATTGTCTCGTCGTTATACTATGCTTTCACAACTTGACTTTAAAATATTTGGTTTGGAGACCATCAAAGATCAATATGTGCATGGTGTTGAATTTAAAGATGTGTTGCAGAATTGTAAAGAAGGAAGAACATGGAACAAGTTCGTCGTTAACGATGGATTTGTGTTTCGTGCTAACAAGCTATGCATTCCAGCTAGCTCCGTTCGTCTTTTGTTGTTGCAGGAGGCACATGGAGGAGGACTAATGGGACACTTTGGCGTGAAGAAGACAGAGGATATACTTGCTACACATTTCTTTTGGCCAAAGATGAGACGGGATGTTGAGCGTTTTGTTGCTCGCTGCACTACATGTCAAAAAGCTAAGTCACGACTCAATCCTCATGGTTTATATATGCCTTTGCCTGTACCTAGTGTTCCTTGGGAGGATATATCTATGGACTTTGTTTTAGGTTTGCCTCGAACAAAGAAGGGGAGGGATAGCATATTTGTTGTCGTGGATAGATTCTCGAAAATGGCACACTTTATACCATGTCATACAAGCGATGATGCTGTTAATGTTGCTGATTTGTTCTTTCGTGAAATTATTCGCTTGCATGGTGTGCCAAATACTATTGTTTCAGATCGTGATACTAAATTTCTTAGCCACTTTTGGAGATGTTTATGGGCTAAGTTGGGGACTAAACTGCTTTTTAGTACTACTTGTCACCCCCAAACTGATGGACAAACTGAAGTAGTCAATAGAACATTGTCTACTATGCTTAGGGCTGTTTTGAAGAATAATAAGAAAATGTGGGAAGAATGCTTGCCTCATATTGAATTTGCTTATAATCGTTCATTGCATTCTACTACTAAGATGTGCCCTTTTGAAATTGTGTATGGTTTCCTACCTCGTGCACCTATTGATTTGTTGCCTCTTCCATCTTCGGAGAAGGTTAATTTTGATGCTAAAGAACGTGCTGAATTGATTTTAAAAATGCATGAGTTAACTAAGGAAAACATTGAGCGTATGAATGCTAAATATAAACTTGCTGGAGATAAGGGTAGAAAACATGTTGTCTTTGCACCTGGTGATCTTGTTTGGTTACATTTGCGTAAGGATACGTTTCCTAATTTGCGCAAATCAAAGCTAATGCCACGTGCTGATGGTCCATTTAAGGTATTAGAGAAAATAAATGATAATGCATATAAACTTGAGCTGCCTGCAGATTTTGGGGTTAGTCCCACTTTTAACATTGCAGATTTGAAGCCTTATTTGGGTGAGGAAGATGAGCTTCCGTCGAGGACGACTTCATTTCAAGAAGGGGAGGATGATGAGGACATCAATACCATTGTTACATCCACAACCCCTGCTGCTATACATACTGGACCAATTACTAGAGCTCGCGCACGCCAATTAAATTACCAGGTACTTTCGTTTCTTGGTAATGATTCTAATGTTCATGAGAATATGATACTGCCTAAATTGGATACATTTGTTTTGCTTACAAGTGAAGGGCCTAGCTTGGAGAAGGATGAACATTGGAGCAAGAACACGCATGGAGTTGATGGCATGCGCAAGGGGATCAAGAACGGAGTTACAAGTGATGATTTCAGGACTTTGAAGCCACCATAAGGAGTGAATGAAGCCTTGGACGAAATATACAAGATGCCACTTCATAATATTCGTCCATAGGCTATTCTAGGTGCTGCGTCACCTTATTTTTGGGCCAGGCCCATGTAATTTCGAAATACTTAAGTATAGGCTATTTTTAGAGTCCGTATGTGTGGGGAAACAAGAGTTAGGGTTGGTTTCGGACCCCACCATCAGGGGCCACGAAATTCCCTCCTCTTCCTCCATATATACAGCCCTTAGGGCGTCGTTTAGACTTTGGGTTTTGTTTAGATCAAAAGTTCGCCATAGCTGCAACTTCGCGTACTTCGTTTGTGTTCAACGACCAGACCAAGGCGTCACAGAACCCCACCTTCATTAATAAAGCTTTCCTCTTTATTCGCAATATCCAGATTGCAATCTTAGTTTCTTGCTTGTTCTTCGTTTGCTCGCAGGAAACAGGCCCTCGTGGTCAGGTTGATCGTGCTCCGGCGTGGTCAATAACCCTCGGAAGTTGGTTTAGCGATTGCTAAGGCGCGACGTCTCGCACGTTCGTAGTCGGATCGTCAAGGTCGACTCCCACAGAAACGAAACCACCATCTCATCGAAACATAGGGACACCCTCGCCTCTATCAACCTCTTAATCCAATTCCATCAGCATCACATTCAAGCTCAAAAGTCTTACTAAAATCAGGAAGTTGGAGTAAAGGAGCACGTGTCAACTTATCTTTCAATACCGTGAAGGCTTCTTCCTGTGCGGTACCCCAAACAAAAGGCACATCCTTCTTTGTAAGCTCGTTGAGAGGTGCAGCAATGGTGCTGAAATCTCTCACAAAACGCGTGTAGAAACCAGCGAGGCCAAGAAAACTCCTCACTTGTGTGACCGTTTTGGGCTGCGGCCAACTCTCAATAGCTTCAATCTTGGCTTTATCAACTTCAATTCCCTGTGGAGTAACAACATAGCCAAGAAAAGATACTCGGTCGGTGCAAAAGGTGCACTTCCCAAGGTTACCAAACAAACATGCATCACGTAGAGCATTAAAAACAGCACGTAAATGTTCCAAATGTTCTTCCAAAGATTTGCTATAAATCAGTATATCATCAAAATAGACTACCACAAATCGTCCAATGAAAGCACGTAAAACTTCGTTCATTAGTCTCATGAAAGTACTAGGTGCATTAGTTAACCCAAAAGGCATGACTAACCACTCATATAAACCAAACTTAGTTTTAAAAGCTGTTTTCCATTCATCTCCCAATTTCATACGAATTTGATGGTATCCACTACGCAAATCAACTTTGGAGAATAATGTAGAGCCACTCAATTCATCAAGCATATCATCTAGCCTAGGAATAGGATGACGATAACGAATAGTAATATTATTAATGCCTCTACAATCAACACACATACGCGAGGTACCATCCTTTTTCGGCACTAGAATAATAGGAACAACACAAGGACTAAGGGATTCGCGTATATAACCTTTATCGAGTAGCTCTTGTACTTGACGCATAATCTCCTTCGTCTCCTCTGGATTCGTACGGTATGGTGCGCGGTTGGGTAATGATGCACCGGGAATTAAGTCAATTTGATGCTCAATCCCTCGAATAGGTGGTAATCCCGGTGGCACGTCTTGTGGAAAGACGTCAGCGAACTCCTGCAAAATGTTAGTAACAGCAGGAGGCAAAGAGGAAGGCACGTCCTCGAATGAAAATAATACCTCTTTGCACACAAAAGCATAGCAAACAGATTTGCTAACATCTAGATCATCAATATCAGATTTGGTGGCAAATAAACATGCACTTTTCAATTTAATTTCAGAAGCAACACTAGATGGTTTATTATTAGGCTTCATTTGTTGCTCAAATTCTTTTGCCACAATCTGATTTTCACTCTTATTTTGCTCCTGTTTTGCTTTATTAGCTCGATTAATATCATCTTTCAAAATGGAATCAGGAGTCATAGGAAGCAAAGTAATATTTTTGTCCTCATGAACAAGAGTATACTGATTGTTTCTACCATGGTGTACAGAATTTTTATCAAATTGCCATGGTCTACCAAGTAATAAGGAACATGCTTGCATAGGTACCACATCACAATCAACATAATCAGCATATGTAGAGATACTAAAATGCACACGAACAGTGCGTGTTACCTTAACCTTGCCGCTGTTGTTGAACCATTGGATGTAGTAAGGATGTGGATGTGGTCTTGTGGTGAGAGACAGCTTCTCCACCATCTCCATGCTAGCCAAGTTGTTGCAGCTCCCTCCATCTATGATGACGCGAACAGAACGTTCCTTCACAACTCCCTTTGTATGGAACAAATTATGCCTCTGATTTTGCTCAGCTTGCGTGACCTGCACACTCAAAACACGTTGAGCAACTAAACATTCATACCTGTCAACATCTTCAGCAGCCATGTATTGCGTCTCATGATCAGAAACATCTCCACCGTGTTCTTCATGTGTAAGAAGAGCCAAAGTCTCCTCATCATAGTCACTAGCGGACTCATACCCACCATCCTCAGTAGCAATCATCACACGCTGAGATGTGCATTCTCGCGCAAAATGTCCTCTTCCCTTACAACGACGACAAATAATATCACTTGTGTGCCCTGTAGACGCCATGGAAGAAGCAGAGCTCTGTGCGGACCCGACAGGAGTGCTCTTGGCAGATAGTGGTGGTTGTGCCTGCTTTCTTGGGTCACGGTTGGAGGTGGCAGCTGACGGAGGTGCCGGTGTAGCAGAACGTGTCGAAGTAGATGATGCACGTGGTGTCCACGATGAAGGTCGACCTACAGAAAAGTTAGTTCGCGCCAATGCCTGTCGATCATGCACTTCACGTTCAGCTTTACAAGCAAGATTGAATAAACGAGTGATATTATTATAATCCTTATAGTCTAGAATGGTCTGAATCTCTCTATTTAATCCACCCAGAAAACATGCAAGCATAGCTTCATTCTCCTCAACGATACCACATCTAATCAAGCCAGTTTGTAATTCCTGATAATATTCATCTACCGAAATTTTTCCTTGTCTTAGGCGCTGCAATTTTTGAAGTAATTCACGTTGATAATATGGTGGAACCCAACGAGTACGCACAGCAGTTTTCAAAGCAGCCCAAGTAGCTGGAACGGGATATAATCTTCAATATTCAGACCACCAAACACATGCAAAGCTAGTGAAAGCACAAACAGCAGCAGGAACACGTCTCTCCTCAGGATATTGTAAACATGTAAATCGTTGTTCAGTTTCTAACTCCCAAGTAAGATATATATCAGGAACATATCTACCCTCAAATGGTGGAATATTCAATTTCAGTTTAGGGAGATGGTCATGATCTCGTACCTGAGGGGGAGCCCTAACATTGCCATTATTTGCATGTGGACGACCTGGTGGTTGTGGTGCTGGTGGTTGCACGTAGTTCTGATGTTGATCAACCTCATCCTCGTAATCTCCCACATAATCATCCTCCCCCACATCAGCAGCAGGAGCCACAGAAGTATCAACAGCAGCACCAGCAGCCTGGCCAGGCTGAAGAGGGACACGGGTCGCTCGGCGGAGGGTTGTTTCGCGATGTGGAGGTAGTCGTTGTTGTTGTTGTAGAGGTGCGTTAGGTGCAGCCGGTGGTGGTGGTGGTGGTAGACGCGCGAGCAACTCATTGAACTTGTTATCGAGCTTTGTTTCGAACGCCTTCTCAATGCCATCTATCTTCTCCATGGCCTCTTCAAATCTATTGAGCACATCTTCCACCTGTCCACTCATCATTTGTTGAAACTTATCATGTAACGCTTTGTTTGTCATGTTCTCCCAGTCAGTCTCGTCGGCTTGTGATCCTGCCATGGTTAGCAGCAATAGAAACACACAAGAATATGATCCTACAGACTACTAATAAGAGGTGGTTGTGGGAGTCACAAATCTGTCAAGCAAAACTCAAATTCTTACCAGTTCTTACCCAGCAGCAGGCGGTGATCGGCAACCGTTGTAGTCAAAACTCTCAAAAGCTTGGATAGAGCAATTACCAGGGAGAGTCAAACGCACGACGTAGATGTATGTGGAGCTGGGAAGGCTTATAGTATGGTAGCAAAAGGGTCAGCAATAATCAATTCAGAGATGCAATAAACGCTCAACGACGGTACTGTGCTGGTCCTAGGCTAGACCGTACTAGAGACGCGAGCCTAGAACACTAACAAAATCACGGCGCTGCACGTAAACAAGGGAGGAGCACACTCTGAATTTTTTTTCTTGTTTTTTCACTTTTTTTCACCTTTTTTTCCCTTTTTTTTCGCTCCGCAACAAATTTTTTTCGAAAAAGTCTACAAATGTCCTAAAAACTGCATAGCCGGAATTTTCCAGACTTTTTTTTTGAAACTGGAACTATTTTTCTTCTGCGGGTAGCATGAAAGTTGGGGAGTCCTTCTCTGTCACGACTCGGAGTATCGCGTGATCTGGAAATCGAGAACAAAGCAACAATTACTGGACTCGGACTAGGACTCGTGGCGGAGATGAATCTGGTGGAAACTCGGACTGGTGGCGGATATTTGCAGGGCGATGGAACACAGACTGGTGGTGAATCTGTGATGGAGGTGGACTCGGATTAGCGTGATGGCGGTGGATATGTGGTATATGGTAGCGGCGATGACGATGGTGGTATATGGCAGCGGTGATGATGATGATGCGGTGGTGATATATGGCAGCGGCGACGTGACAACCTGTGAACAGAACTCGAAACTCTAAAGGACTAGACGCTAAGACCAGCAACTTGACACGACGATGCAACCGCAAATTCAACAAAGCAAAAACCCTAAAAAGATTATGCAAAGGCTCAGATTGGTTCGGATATGATGAACTAACCCTAATTTTTTTGTGGCTTTTTCGTGGACTGTAGGTATGAAGAATAGACTCGATCTAAACTACAAAAAACTGTAAAATCTCACCGAGCAACCTGGAAATCTGATACCACTTGATAGAGGCGGGGTGTCCCGATGTTTCGATGAGATGGTGGCTATCGTTTCTGTGGGAGTCGACCTTGACGATCCGACTACGAACGTGCGAGACGTCGCGCCTTAGCAATCGCTAAACCAACTTCCGAGGGTTATTGACCACGCCGGAGCACGATCAACCTGACCACAAGGGCCTGTTTCCTGCGAGCAAACGAAGAACAAGCAAGAAACTAAGATTGCAATCTGGATATTGCAAATATAAGAGGAAAGCTTTATTAATGAAGGTGG
This sequence comes from Aegilops umbellulata, assembly GCA_032464435.1. NCBI lineage: Eukaryota > Viridiplantae > Streptophyta > Magnoliopsida > Poales > Poaceae > Aegilops > Aegilops umbellulata. The sequence goes on along the minus strand of CP136059.1, from coordinate 62,465,618 downwards.
GGTTCTGTGACGCCTTGGTCTGGTCGTTGAACACAAACGAAGTACGCGAAGTTGCAGCTATGGCGAACTTTTGATCTAAACAAAACCCAAAGTGTAAACGACGCCCTAAGGGCTGTATATATGGAGGAAGAGGGGGGGGGGGAATTTCGTGGCCCTTGAGGAAGGGGTACGAAACCAACCCTAACTCTTGTTTCCCCACACATACGGACTCTAAAAACAGCCTATACTTAAGTATTTCGGAATAACATGGGCCTGGCCCAATAATAAGGTGACGCAACACCTAGAATAGCCTCTGGACGAAATTTATGAAGTGGCATCTTGTATATTTCGTCCAAGGCTTCATTCACTCCTTATGGTGGCTTCAGAGTCCTGAAATCATCACTTGTAACCCCGTTCTTGTTCCCCTTGCGCATGCCATCAACTCCATGCTTGTTCTTGCTCCAATGTTCATCCTTCTCCAAGCTAGGCCCTTCATTTGTAAGCAAAACAAATGTATCCAATTTAGGCAGCATCATATTCTCATGAACATTAGAATCATTACCAAGAAACGAAAGTACCTGATAACTCAATTGGCGTGCGCGAGCTCTAGTAATTGGTCCAGTATGTATAGCAGCAGGGTCTGTGGGTGTAACAATGGTATTGATGTCCTCATCATACGCCGGCCGGCACCTCACCAGCAAGCGCCCCCTCTGTCAACTGCACGCCCGCCGTTGGCAGTGCCTCGACATTAGCCGAGCTCGACGGCATCACGGTAACTAAGCCTCTCGGCCGATGACTTCATCTCCTTGCCCTTGACTGGGCATCCCTGACGCCCTATACATGTTTTCGCAGGGCACCGCTGACGTTCCTTGCACTCTTCTGCACTTCGTGGGCGCCGAGTTGGTCGATGTCGCCAAGGGCAGAATCGTTTAACCGGGCAACCCCATGTTCCACGGTAATCCGATGCCACCCACAATGTATAGGGTTGAAGTGGTTCGGGTGCTGCCAGGCTGCGACGAGCTGTTACCTCCGATTCGACCCGCTGGGGCCGACGAAGAAGATGAGATGACCCTCAGCAACTGCGTAAACTGGCCCCTGCTTTGGCCGAAGTGCCAGATTCGTTTGGGGGCGGGGGACACCACACCATAGACAAGACCGCCAGTCGTGCCAGCGCCAAGCCATGGCAAGAACGCCACAACGCTACCGGACCTGCCGGACATCCCTATGGCACAGGATCCGGACAACCCTATGGCATAGGATCCGGACGGCGACGACAACGACGACGGTACATTTACCAAAGTTGATAAGTACTTTGCCGAACATGGGTACGTTGACGAGTTCTGCGGGCCTCTTTCTCAAGAACCCAACCAAGACGACCGCGATCTAGCTGGTACGGCGGAGAAATCCAATTGCAACAGGCGTCGTCTGGCGTTCAGTTCTCAGGACACGCCTCCAGCTCCCGCCTTCACCGAGCCTCAGATAGCTGAGGTGCGAAATAATATGAGCCCCAACACGCTCAAGAAGGCGGTCTGTGAGCAGAACTCGGTCCCATTACAGGAGATCAAGAAGAAGGGACGGAAACGAAAGACTAACAAGGGCGCCGGTGCGAGCCAGCCGGCACCGAGTTCGATCCGTGCTCAGGACGGGCCACCTTCACCTAAGGATATCTCGAGGAGGGTGCATGTGGCGGGTAGGGCGATGCTACCGCCAAATATGCTGAATGCTGCAACCGGTGCTATGCGGAGTCTGCACGACAGTGTTCTTTCTTTGGAGAAGCGGCGTCTCAGAGAGAAGGATGTGGCATACCCGGTTTTCATGGCCAAGGTGCCAGAGGGCAAGGGCTTTGTGGATGGCGACATCGGGGGTACGATCGTCCTGCGGTTTGATGACATCTTTGCTATGTTTAACCTTCATCCGCTGCACTACACCTTCGTTCGGCTTTTTTCGCTGAGCATGCAGATGCGGATCATTAGAGACAAGACCCCGAACATCGTGATAGTCGACCCCTTCTACATGCGTGCCAAGCACTTGAGCAGCGCTGGGGACCGCCAAGTTGCGAGTTCACACCTTGAAGGCGTCATTCTGGCAAACGCAGATAAGGATAACTTCCTTGTGCCTTACTTTCCCGAGTAAGTCATCCCTTAACCGCCCCGTAACATATGATTTCTTAGATTTCGACGTTCTTTTTTTTTCTAACATTCCGTGTTCTGTGTAGTGAGACACATTGCACACTCATCCTCTTAAGCCCGAAATATTCCATGTCCACGTATTTAGACCCGAACCGTAACTCCAACATAGACTACACAAATGTCAAGAAAGTTCTTGATGATGTTCTCCCCGGCTACACCAAATCTGGAGGCACTTTCACCAGGCCAGTTCGTAAGTACGGCAAGCACATGTTCTCACACAATACGAAGTTCTGCTGCGTCAAGCAGCCGCCTGGCGGTCAGAAGGATGCCTACTACGCCCTCCATCACATGCGGGCGATCGTAAGGGACCATCATCAACTTCTGCTACCAGATAATCTCAAAGATTGGGCCGCGGGCTTGTCGGCAGTCCAGGACGCGGACCTCAGACAAGAATTCTTTCGCATCCAGTCGGAGTTTGCGGACATCATCCATCAAGATGTCCTTCATACCTCGGGGCAGTTCTTCCTCAGATATCAACCGTCCAACAGTGAGATAGATGGAACGATACAAATGCAGGGTGACAACGACCGCGATTTCATGACCATCACGACAGACGGCGGCTTCATCCACGCTCCTGTCCGATGAGTCAAGTCGTAAGTAGTGATGTGTAGTTCTGAAACATTGATTGGCTCATGTTGTAATTATACTTTAATGAATTCGTATGTCTCTTTGGTTTGGACAGTCGTTCAACTTAGATGTAATCGATGCTATTTATTAGTAGGACCATGAATCGTGCTATTAATGACTTGCTTTTCTCTTCCGATCCTTTTGTTGCATACTTACATATTGCTTATGTATTGTCTGTTGTTTGGCTTCTGCATAGAGATGCCGTCGTATGTCGTGTACAAGGGTAAGGTTCCCAGAGTCTACACGACTGGGAGGAGTGCCGAAGACAGGTTCACCGTTTCAGCGGTAACAGTTACAAAGGGTACACCACTAGGGAGGAGGCCGAATCTAGATACGCCCGCTATCTAGCGGGAGAGAGGAGGGAGCGTTGGAGTGTCGGTGTACTAAAGTAGGGGTACCTTAGTACCCCGAACTTGTGCACGGGCAGTAGTAGCGTCCCGCGGCAAGGCTTGCCAGGGGAGCGACAAGAGTCTCCACGGTCCTTTCTGGGCCGGACGAAGGCCAAGTGATCGAGCCAAGAAGACCATGCCCCGGCAAGAGGAGCTTGCCGGGCCAAGAAGGCGAGGTCCGGCAAGAGGAACTTGCCGGGCCAAGGCAACAAGGCCCCGGCAAGAGGAGCTTGCCGGGACGACTAAGCCGAAGCACCAAGGCCCCGGCGGGAGGAGCTCGCCGGGACGGCCAAACCAAGGCACCCCAAGAGAAGCCCGCCGCGGCGCGCCGCGCGCCCCGGCAAGGCCTGACGAGCGGCAAGCTCTCAGGTGCGGCAAGACAACCACCGCGGCAAGCCACTTGCCGCGGCGAACCACCATCTCAGACGTGCGCTCCAGCTCACCTGCGCACGCGTCACTCTGGAGCTTCCCCAGAGACACGTGGCGGGGCGCCGCGCAGCCTGGGGCGCGCGCGTGGCATGCAACGTTGGCCGAGTCGCCCCCGTGGCAAGCGGAGGCGCCCCTAACGGTCCGCCTCGGCACTGTTCAGGCGATCCAGACGGGCATTTAATGCCTTTGTCCCCCGCCGTCAGAGTTAGGTGCGATAGCACTGTGTGGCCACTGTTCGCACAGTTCCTTGCCATTTTTACCCTCACCTGCGTCGCTACCTGTGGAAAACCCCTTAGCATATAAAAGGAGGCCCATGCGCACGTAGGGGGGGAGGACGGAAGGAGAGAAGGAGGACACCCAGTAGACCCTCGTCTACGTCCAGCTCCAACTTACTATAGCTTCTTGCGCTCCAGAGCAAGAACTCGAATCAACCAGACATGCAGCAGTAGGGTTTTACGCATCCGTGCGGCCCGAAGCTGGGTAAAATCGTTGTGTGTGTGTGTCGCCTCGATCTGCTCTTTGTGCAACCTCCGCCCTCCGCCGAACCGACAAGGGGCTCCGTCCCCATAGGTGCTCGTGGAGGCCGATATCCCCCGACATCTTTTGCGCGCCAGGTAGGGGGCGCGTCGAGGTTGTGTGAACCAGATCCGGCGTCCGCGCGAGCCAGACTCTCATTGTTTGCGCCGGCATGGCGCCGAAGAAGAAAGCTCCGGAGGTGGCCGGTCCGTCAGCGTCGAACCCACCGCCCATGGAGCGGACGGGTGGTGGGGAGGACGCCGGCGGAGGAACGGGCGCCGTCGAACCAGTTCTTGGTCCCGCGACGTCCGAGCTCGCCCCACGCCCCTCTCAGGAGGCGCGAAACCAGCAGCGTCATGGTACCCATGGTACCATACGCTCGCTGGACCCAGACCGTGCTGGTGGGTCCCAAGGCGCTCAGGACCAACATGCGACCCAGCATGCCAGAACGAGCGTCGCGCGGCTGCCTGGACCGGGTGCTGCTCCTTCTAACATGGTTAGGAGTTCGAGCACATCCCGCTCCTCGCGCCGTTCGCCGCCTCTACCCGCCACCCCAGCGGAAGCTCTCGCGCGAGCTCAGCTACTCCTAGACTACCCTCCGACGGCGGACAAGCTCGACGACTGGAGGGCAACCATCCAGAGCCTCATCGGTTTCGCCAACGGCGACACTCCGCGGCAGCACAGCGCGTCGCAGCCGCGGCCAGTCACCCAGGCGAGAACCGATGGCGCCAAGAATGGCGGGGGTGCGACCACCGTGCACTCCCCGCCCCATAAGCCGCGGTCGCCGACTCACCGGGCTCACCTCGACAACGACTCCACCGCGTCGTCGAACCCGCGAACTCGCCGCGACCAACGCCAAGTCCTTCACGAACGGAGGGAAGAAGGCGCTCGAACCCGCATCGAGCGCAGAAGAGAGGCGCGGCGTCAATCAGACCAGCGCGTTGAGCCCTCTGGAAACATGCACGCACCGGGGGAACCAGGCGAACTGCCATATTCGGTAGGCTGCCCCGCGTTCACCCGCGAGCTGCGGCAAGTCCAGTGGCCCAGCACAAAGAACTTCAAGCCCGACGTGCCCGAGAAGTACGACGGCAAGTCGCATCCGTCTGAGTTCCTCAGCATCTACACCATTGCGGTGCAGGCTGCCGGGGGACGGGACGATAAGATCCTTGCCAACTACTTCCCGCTGGTACTCAAGCCTAACGTCAGATCCTGGCTCATGCACTTGCCGGACGGCTCCATCTCCTCCTGGCCAGATCTATGCCATCAGTTCGTTGGCGCCTTCACGGGCGGCCACAAACCCCATGGCCAGGCAAGCGATCTTCATCTGCTTGTTCAGAAGGAGGGGGAGCCTTTGCGCAAGTTCATCCAGAGGTTCAGCCGTGTGCACTACAACATCCCAGACGTCCACCCCGCCGCGGTGATCAGCGCATTCCACCAGAACGTGCGCAACCGCAGGATGAGGGAGGAGATGGCGATGTGCAAGATCAAGGAGGTCAGCGAGCTTTACACCCTGGCCGACAAGTGTGCACGCGCTGAGGAGGGGAGGAAGCTCCCCGGAGAAAGTGTTGGAGAAGGAGAATCCGACAGTGAAGGTACCGCCCCGGCAAGGAGAGGCCGGCGGCGGAACGGCAAAAAGAAGAAAAACCCTAAGGTACTGGTTGTCGAGAAGTCCGGCAGCGAGGGCTCCGCCAAGAAAGCCCAGGCGGGAGGTCCCGGCAAGGAGGTTGTCGGGTGCGCCAACTGCCGGGCGGTGGCTGCTGCCGATAAGCGGGACGGTACCGACAAGAAGTACTGCAAGATCCACCGTACCAGGGGACACGACCTCCAGAGTTGCAAGCAAGTCGAGTGACTCGTCGACCTGCAGAAGGCCGAGTACGCACGACGCAACAAGGAGAGAGCCCAAGCAGGCGGCGGGGGATCCGACACGAAGCGTCCCGGCCCGGGGGAGCGCCGCGGCAAGGACAAGCAGCGGCAAGCAGATAGACCTCCCCGGGGACGCGACAAGGACGAAGACGATGACGACGACGAAGACATGGAAGACCCCGAGACCAGCGAGCAGGAGTTTCAGAAAGCCACTGAGGTCTTGTGTGTGGACGGCGGTGCCTCCCTGCACGCTTCCCACCACCAGCTTAAACGGTGGGTGCGGGAGGTCAATGCAGCGGAGCCACCCGTCGAGTCACGCAGACCCCTGAGATGGTCCAGCACGCCTATCATCTTCGACATTGAGGACCACCCTGATCGCACAACCGCGGTCGGGTGCTTGCCGATGTTGGTTTCCCCAACAATCCGCAACCTCAAGGTCACTAAGATGCTAGTTGACAGTGGGGCCGGCTTGAATCTGATCTCCTCTGCTGTTCTCCGGAGACTCCAAGTTCCCGACAGCGAGCTCGAAGAAACCGGCACATTCCAAGGAATCAACCCGGGAAGGAGCAAGCCGAAGGGAAAGATCACGCTACCGGTAACATTTGGCAGCGAGCTGAATTTCAGGACCGAGAAGGTCACCTTTGATGTCGCCGACTTTCCGTTGCCTTACAACGGGATCCTTGGCCGACCAGCGCTCGCCAAGTTCCTGGCGGCCTCTCACTACGCGTATAACATGCTCAAGATGCCTGGCCCGATAAGCGTCATTTCTGTCCCCGGCGACAAGAAGGATGCCCTTATCTGCGCCGACCAAATATACCGAGACGCAACAGCAGCAAAGGCCCGCGGCCCACCTGCCGCTGGAGCTTCCGGGGGAAAGAAGAAGTCCGGCAAGTGCTCTGGCGCCCACTCCGGCAAGCGCGCCTCTTCGGAGTGCTGCGCTGCCGTCGAGGACGTGCCATCGAGCCCCGCCGGCATGAAGACCAAGTCCGGCGAATGCTCTGGCGCCCACTCTGGAAAGCACGCCTCTTCGGAGTGCTGCGTTGCCGTCGAGGACGTGCCATCGAGCCCCGCCGGCATGAAGACCAAGTCCGGCGAATGCTCTGGCGCCCACTCTGGCAAGCGCGCCTCTTCGGAGTGCTGCGCTGCCGTCGAGGACGTGCCATCGAGCCCCGCCGGCATGAAGACCAAGTCCGGCAAGTGCTCTGGCGCCCACTCCGGCAAGCGCGCCTCTTCGGAGTGCTGCGCTGCCGTCGAGGACATGCCATCGAGCCCCGCCGGCAAGAAGGCCAAGCCCGGCGAATGCTCTGGTGCCCACTCCGGCAAGCGCGCCTCTTCGGAGCGCTGCGCTGCCGTTGAGGACGCACCATCGAGCCCCGCCGGTAAACACAAGGAGACGACGGCTGCTCCACCAGCGACCAAGAAGGTGCCCACCAAGGAGGACGGCACTGGTGGTACCTTCACCATCAATGCCACTCTCGACCCCAAATAGGAAGGCGCGCTCGTTGCTTTCCTGCGGGCGAATGTCGACGTGTTTGCCTGGCAACCATCTGACATCCCCGGCGTTCCTAGGGAAGTGATTGAGCACTACCTTGCCGTCTGTCCTCATGCGTGGCCCGTCAAGCAAAAGGCCAGGAAACAAGCGGTGGAGCGCCAAGAGTTTATCGCGGAGGAGATCAGGAAGTTGGAAGCGGCAGGCCTCGTCAGAGGCGTGCTCCATCCGACGTGGTTGGCCAATCCTGTCGTCGTGCGCAAAGCAAATGGGAAGTGGAGGCTTTGCATCGATTTCACCGATGTTAACAGAGCTTGCCCCAAAGATCCATTTCCCTTGCTGCGCATCGACCAGATTGTTGACCCCACGGTCGGGTGCGACCTGCTTTCATTCCTTGACGCCTACTCCGGGTACCACCAGATCTTCATGGCTGAAGAAGACGAAGAGAAGACTGTGTTCATCACTCCATGCAGCACGTACTGTTTTGTGCGGATGCCTTTTGGACTGAAGAACGTAGGCTCGACGTTTGCGAGGGTTGTCCACACTGCTTTCGAGCCACAGATCCACAGAAAGGTGGAGGCCTACATGGACGACATTGTGGTCAAGAGCAGAGACAAGGCAACCTTGGTTCAAGACTTGGAAGAAACCTTTGCGAACTTGCGCAAGATCAGCCTCAAGCTCAACCCCGAGAAGTGCGTGTTCGGAGTTCCCTCCGGCAAGCTTCTCGGGTTCTTCGTGTCTCAGCGTGGGATCGAAGCCAACCCCGACAAGATCAAGGCCATCGAGCAGATTGAAGCACCAACGCGTGTCAAGGACGTGCGAAGACTTGCCGGATGCGTGGCGGCTCTCAGCAGGTTTATTTCCAGGTCTGCGGAACGCGCCCTTCCGTTTTTCAAAATCTTGAAAAAGGCAGGTCCAGTAAAATGGACTCCGGAAGCGGGGGCTGCGCTGCCAGACTTAAAGAAATACCTGTCCTCCGCTCCTATACTTGTCGCGCCTAGACCGCAAGAGAAGTTGCTGCTCTACCTAGCGGCAACCAATCAAGTGGTTAGTGTTGCGTTAGTAGCGGAGAGGGAAGCTGATGACGAGCCCGCAACCACGGCAAGCGCGTCCGGCGACAAGCAGGGGCTTCCCCGACAAGCTCTGGCCCCGGCAAAGGCGAATCCGCGCAAGCGCAAGGGGAAGTGCAGAAGAGGAGGATGGTGCAGCGCCCAGTTTACTTCGTCAGTTCCCTCCTGCAGGGGGCTAGGTCAAGGTACTCTGGTGTGCAGAAATTGCTCTTCGGCCTTCTCATGGCCTCGAGGAAGCTGCGCCATTACTTCCAAGCACACGAGATCACAGTGGTCACTCGCTTTCCGCTTAAGAGGATACTGCAGAATCCCGAAGCAACAGGCAGGATTGTCGAGTGGGCGCTAGAACTGTTAAGCTTTGGCCTCAAGTTCGAGAGCAAATCGACCATCCAGAGCAGAGCATTGGCAGAGTTCATAGCAGAGTGGCCGCCGACACCGGACGAAGAAATTCCAGAGACGAGCATCCCCGGCAAGGAAGCAACCAAAGAGTGGCTGATGTACTTTGATGGTGCCTTTTCGCTGGAAGGCGCCGGTGCCGGCGTGCTGCTCATCGCGCCCACCGGAGAGCACCTCAAGTACATCGTCCAGATGCACTTTCCCAAGGAGCAAGCAACCAACAATACGGCAGAGTATGAAGGTTTGCTTGCCGGTCTCAGGATCGCGGCGGAACTTGGGATCAAGAAGCTCATTGTCAGGGGTGACTCGCAGCTCGTCGTCCGCCAAGTGAACAAGGATTACCAGTGCCCGTTGATGGAAGCTTACGTTGATGAAGTGAGGAAGCTGGAAGAGCGCTTTGACGGCCTGCAAATGGAATACGTTCCAAGAGCAGAGAACGACATCGCCGACGGCCTGTCAAAATGCGCCGCACTAAAGCTACCTGTGGAACCAGGGACTTTTGTGCTCAAGCTGACTCAGCCATCCGTGACACCATCGACTGGGCCAAGCAAGAAGAGAAAATCGGTCTCCGGTGACTATCTCCCGGCAGAGCTTCCCGAAGCCACCGCCAAGAGAGTCCCCAAGATCGACGCCAAGAGTGCTGAGGAGCTGCCCGCTCCGGCAAGCCCCAGGGTTTGTCCCGACAAAGCAGGCGCTCCCGGCAAGTCATGCCCCGGCAAACTTGCCGGGGAACGTCAAGCTCCGGCTGAGCCCCAAGTCCTCGCCGTGGAAGCTGATGTTCCCGCAACCGCCGACATGCCTTTAGTCCTCGTCGTCGAGCCACAGGCTCCGACGTGGGCACAGCAGATCGTCCGTTTCCTCCAGACAGGAGAACTTCCTGAAGAACAAGAAGAAGCGGAAAGAGTAGCCCGACAGTCCAGTATGTACCAGTTCGTCGACGGCGCACTGTACAGAAGAGGACGCAATGGGGTGAAATTGAAGTGTATTCACCGGGAAGACGGATAGGAGATGTTGGCAGAGATACACGGAGGCATATGTGGACACCACATTGGCGCCAGAGCACTTGCCGGCAAAGCGTTCCGGCAAGGTTTCTTCTGGCCCACAGCCCTCCAGGATGCAACTGCACAAGTAACCAAGTGTGAAGCGTGCCAGTTCCATTCCAAGAAGATACACCAGCCAGCTCAAGCTCTCCAGATGATCCCTTTGTCCTGGCCCTTCTCGGTCTGGGGGCTCGATATCCTCGGCCCCTTCCCCCGAGCCGTCGGGGGCTTTGAGTACTTGTTCGTTGCCATCGACAACTTCACAAAGTGGCCAGAAGTGGAGCCGGTGAGGAAGGTGACTGCCCAGTCCGCGATCAAATTCTTCAGGTCGATTGTTTGCCGCTTTGGGATCCCCAACAGTATCATCACCGACAACGGTACGCAGTTCACAAGCCACGCTTTCATGCAGTACACCCAAAACCTCGGCACCAAGGTCTGCTTCGCTTCTGTTGCTCATCCCCGGAGCAACGGTCAAGCGGAAAGGGCCAACGCCGAGGTACTGCGCGGGCTCAAGACCAGAAGTTTTGACAAGCTGCTCAAGCGCGGACGGAACTGGATCGAGGAGCTGCCGGCGGTTCTTTGGTCGGTCAGAATGACGCCAAATCGAGCCACCGGCCAGACACCATTTGCTCTAACCTATGGAGCAGAAGCAGTTACCCCCACGGAACTCGTATACGGGTCACCTCGAGTGCTCGCTTATGATGAGCTTGAGCAAGAGCGGTCGCGTGAAGATGACGCACTGCTCCTCGACAAGGATCGTCTCCAGGCTGTTGTGCGATCCGCTCGCTACCAGCAAGCTCTGCGTCGCTATCATAGCCGCAAAGTTAAAGCCAGGAGCCTCGAGGAAGGCGACCTTGTTCTTCGGCGCGTTCAGTCGGCCAAGATACACAACAAGTTGACGCCGAAGTGGGAAGGCCCTTACCAGGTGAAACGAGTCACGAGGCCTGGCGCCGTCCGCCACGAGACCGAAGATGGTACTCCGGTGAGCAATTCCTGAAACATTGAGCATCTTCGCAAGTTTTACCCGTAAGGCGCGGTTGTCGGACCCCGTCCGGCAACCAACTCTTTGTACAAAAGTCTTGCCGCAGTTGCATGTAATCCTTTGTACAAAGCCAGGCGCAGACCCTGGCAGCAATGAAGCGCTGGCGCCCCCAAGTTTTAGCATGCATGCTGAGTCGAGTCTCATCCTTGGTTAGGGTTGATAGTGCCTAACAGTCGCTAACCCCTAACTTAGAGGTCGAGTCCGCGTCTTTTTCCCGTCCTTTCCCTTTGGCTCGCAGGAGTTGCATACCCTTGCCGAGCCGCTCAAGGACGAAGAAGGGGAGAAGGGCGAGCCAGCACCCGCGCCCCGGCAAGCCAGAGTTGCCGGGGGCTGCAACCTCAGATAAGTCTTTAAATCCCTCATCATGCATTCTCTCGTGAGCTGCGGAATGCGAAAACCTTGCTTCCTCCTAAAAGCTGTCGTGCTCTCTTAAGCGACAAACCCCGGAGCGCGTTCCCGGGGCCTGCTTCTGATAGTAGCCGCGGCGGCAAGAGGAGGAAGCAAGGGGCCAGAACCCGCCTTCTCCCTGCCTCCGCCAAGAGCGTGAGGAGGGCCAAGGGGCGCGGGGAGACGGCAGGGTCCGTTGCCGGGCAGGGAAGTGTCTATCTTAACGATGCAAAGGGTTCGCTCCTTGCCGCGGGATGTACCGGCGAGACAAATAGTCCAGCAAACACTCCCTTTTCATTAAAAACATTCCACTCAGGTACAGCTCAGAGAGAATGAAAAACATGAAAGATGGGATTACAAGATTTAAACACAGCTAAGGCCCGAGGGCTTACAAGATAAAAATAGATAAGGTGCCCGTAATCCCTTTCTTGTCTCTCTCCTCAGGAGGTAGGGCAAGGAGGCGAGAAGGGCAAAAGGGGCGCCTAGACGAGCTACGGGTGGCAGAAGACGCCAAGAGAGCATCCGGGGCTCCGCCCCGGGGCTCCGGAGGCCGAATGGAGACGGCGACGCCGGAAGCGGAGCTCGAGAAGGAGGCTGCGGGATGTCAACGCGCTGTCGAGGGCATCTAGCCCTCGTACTCCGAGTTGACGGCCTTGCCGCCAGCCTCTTCCGCAGCCTCGCCACTCCGGCCGCCCGAGAAGACGAAGCCCCGGCAAGAGGAGCTTGCCGGGCCGGAGAGAAGACCCCGGTGGTCGTCGCCGCGAGCAGGGGTGGTGACGGCGCCTGGGGCGAAGTTGGAAGACGAGGCAGCGGCCTTGCCGCCCGCCCTTTTCCTCTTCCACAGCCTCCCTACGCCAGCCGCCCAGGGAGACGACCCCGGGGAGTTCACGGCGCCAGCGACGCGGACGATGGGGGCCGCCGGTGCCACGCGGAGCTGCGACCGGCACCTAGTCGGACCCGTCATCCCGGCGGCCGCTCCCCTCGTCGTCGCTGTCGCTCCCCTCCTCGTCACTCTCGCTCGAGGAGGAGCCTTCGCTGTCGGAGGAGGGCACCGGGCCCGGGTGCCGAGGTCCCCGAAGGCCTTGACGGAGAGGAGATCGCCCTCCATCAGCTTAAAATGGAGGGTGAACCCCTCCATCAAGCTGTGGATCCGGGCGAATGACTTCCACCCTCGGCCAAGACACATCACGCCGGGGGCTCGGGATTCGACGTGGACTCGCATACCACTGATCCCGCAGCCCCTCATGCGCAGTCTCAGCGTCTCGTGTTGCTCCGCTTCCAGGACGCCCGCGAAGGGAGCCAGGAGGCTGAGGCGACGGCGAGGCGCCCGGCGCAGCCTGATGATGAACTCGCAGGGGTCGTCCCCGAGATGAACCGCCGGGGGAAACGGAGCCGCCGGCGGAGGCGAGGCCGGCGCGCCGCCCCGCCCGCCTCGAGCGCCTCGGCCCCGTCCACGGCCTCGTCCACGACCTCGCCCCCTCCCCCTTCCCCTTATGGTTGGCTCCACCGCCGCGGGTGCAAGGGGAGGAGGGGCGCGCTGCCTGGTGGCAAATCTTGCCGCCACCGAAGAAGGACCAGGGTTCCCTTCCTCCATGACAGTTGGGGAGAGGGGACCAGGGCTCTAAGAGAAGAAAGAAGGAAGGAGTGCGGACCCTCTTCATTCCCTTCCGCTCCTTATAAAGGGGCGAAGCGGGGGCTCGGCCGCCCCGCCCAACCAATCAAAGCAGAAGAAGGGCAGGCGACGGGGCCGACCCTCTACTTCGACCCGCGTCGGCCCGGCTTCCTGCCTCCACCACCGCAACCCCAAGCGCATGGAGGACGCGTGGCAGGCGAGCAGGGCCGAGGTGACCGATGAGGCGACCTCTCCCCCCCCCCCCCCCACTCGAAAGTGGGGGCGGACGTTCCGCCTTTCCAAATAAAGGATTCGTGCCTGACGTGACGCATGCCTGCGGGCCTCAAGCCCCGCGCACGCCACCCACGTCACGCACGTCTCGCACGCCTCGCCCCCCCACGACGCCGCGATAAGCGCGCGCCACTTGGGGAGGGCGCGACGGACACGGAGTTAAGGAGCAGCGCAACCCAGGCCACGCGTGCCCGTGCACTGTTAGGGCCTGGCCCAACAACGCTCGGCACCGTGTATGGCCCAGACCTGGGGGCTCCTGTCGGTGTACTAAAGTAGGGGTACCTTAGTACCCCGAACTTCTGCATGGGCAGTAGTAGCGTCCCACGGCAAGGCTTGCCAGGGGAGCGACAAGAGTCTCCACGGTCCTTTCTGGGCCGGACGAAGGCCAAGTGATCGAGCCAAGAAGACCAAGCCCCGGCAAGAGGAGCTTGCGGGGCCAAGAAGGCGAGGTCCGGCAAGAGGAGCTTGCCGGGCCAAGGAAACAAGGCCCCGGCAAGAGGAGCTTGCCAGGACGACTAAGCCGAAGCACCAAGGCCCCGGCGGGAGGAGCTCGCCGGGACGGCCAAACCAAGGCACCCCAAGAGAAGCCCGCCGTGGCGCGCCGCGCGCCCCGGCAAGGCCTGACGAGCGGCAAGCTCTCAGGTGCGGCAAGACAACCACCGCGGCAAGCCACTTGCCGCGGCGAACCGCCATCTTAGACGTGCGCTCCAGCTCACCTGCCCACGCGTCACTCTGGAGCTTCCCCAGAGACACGTGGCGGGGCGCCGCGCAGCCTGGGGCGCGCGCGTGGCATGCGACGTTGGCGGAGTCGCCCCCGTGGCAAGCGGAGGCGCCCCTAACGGTCCGCCTCGGCACTGTTCAGGCGATCCAGACGGGCATTTAATGCCTTTGTCCCCCACCGTCAGAGTTAGGTGCGATAGCACTGTGCGGCCACTGTTCGCACAGTTCCTTGCCATTTTTACCCTCACCTACGTCGCTACCTGTGGAAAACCCCTTAGCATATAAAAGGAGGCCCATGCGCACGTAGGGGGGAGGAGGACGGAAGGAGAGAAGGAGGACACCCAGTAGACCCTCGTCTACGTCCAGCTCCAACTTACTGTAGCTTCTTGCGCTCCAGAGCAAGAACTCGAATCAACCAGACATGCAGCAGTAGGGTTTTACTCATCCGTGCGGCCCGAAGCTGGGTAAAATCGTTGTGTGTGTGTGTCGCCTCGATCTGCTCTTTGTGCAACCTCCGCCCCCCGCCGAACCGACAAGGGGCTCCGTCCCCATAGGTGCTCGTGGAGGCCGATATCCCCCGACATGGAGGAACCGGATGAAGACCAGTTTGATCATGATGATGCTCATCGTGATGACCACAACTCTCTTCTATGTGATGATAGTTTAGATGATCGATATCGACTTGTAATGTGAAGACAAACTCGATACTCGCGGTCTTGAGACTTGTAATGTTTTATCTTTGTTCGGTCTTTTGAATTCAGAGACTAATATGATGAATTGTATTCGAAGACTAATCTTCTATTGTATTCGATGAATCTGATGTTGCTGTGTGCTGCTGTCTATATTCTGTCTAATAATATATTTTATATTCTGTCTAATAATTTATTTTGTAACTTGCGCAAAAATCAGAAAAGGAAAAAAAATAAACCAAATATTCATACTAATGGCGCATCACCACCAGGTGCGCCATTAGTGTGCCAAAGGATACTAATGGTGCATCAGCATAGAATGCGCCATTAGTATGACAAAGCCACGCTTACGTATGCCCCCCCGGGAGGCACACTAATGGCGCATGCTGTTACATACTAATGGCGCACTAGTGGGTGCGCCAATAGTATACCATATACTAATGGCGCACCTGTGGTGCGCCATTAATAAGATATACTAGTGGCGTGCTACTAATGGCGCACTGGTAATGCGCCATTAGTAGGCAAAACCAGTGCGCCATTAGTAGGCCTTTTCCAAGTAGTGAATCAGTAAATGCATGAAAAATAACAAATGAAGTCAGAAAGGTTTGAAAATTGATGATGTGGCTTTGAATCGTGCATTTTGAACATAGAAAAACTATGGAGTTCAAATAAGTTCAAAAAATGAAATACCTTTGTAACCGACGAGTTTCCGTATGAAACTCTGATACTTCGAAAGAGATTGTCCGTCTTGTACACGAAATGCATCCAGTTTTTGTGGTAACCTTCCCTACTTTCTTGCACATGCTGTGTGGGTGAAATGATGATACCATGCCAACTTTCAACCTTTTCAGAGTTCATTTGAAATGCTTTTCAATTTCAGGGTCTTATAGCTCAAAATAATCAGTGAATGCATGAAAAATAACAAATGAAGTCAGAAAGGGTTGAAAATTGATGATGTGCCTTTGAATGGTGCATTTTGAACACAGAAAAACAATGGAGCTCAAATAAGTTCAAAAAAATGAAATACCTTTGTAACGAACGAGTTTCCGTATGAAACCCTGATACTTGGAAAGAGATTGTCCATTTTGTACACGAAGTGCATCCAGATTTTGCCGTAACCCTCTCTATTTTCTTGCACATGCTATGTGGGTGAAATGATGATGCCATGCCAACATTCAACCTTTTCAGAGTTCATGTGAAATGCTTTTCAATTTCAGGGTCTTATAGCTCAAAATAATCGGTAAATGCATGAAAATTCACAAATGAAGTCAGAAAGGGTTGAAAATTGATGATGTGGCTTTGAATGGTTCATTTCGAACACAGAAAAACTATGGAGTTCAAATAAGTCAAAAAATGAAATCCCTTTGTAACAGACGAGTTTCCGTATGAAACCCTGATACTTCGAAAGAGATTGTCCGTTTTGTACATGGAGTGGATCCAGATTTTGCCGTAACCCTCTCCACTTTCTTGCGCATGCTATGTCGATGAAATGATGATACCATGCCAACTTTCAACCTTTTCAGAGTTCATTTGAAATGCTTTTCAATTTCAGGGTCTTATAGCTCAAAATAATCAGTAAATGCATGAAAAATGACAAATGAAGCCAGAAAGGGTTGAAAATTGATTATGTGGCTTTGAATGGTGCATTTTGAACACAGAAAAACTATGGAGCTCAAATAAGTTCAAAAAAATGTAATAACTTTGTAACGGACGAGTTTCCGTATGAAACCTTGATACTTCGAAAGAGATTGTCCGTTTTGTACACGACGTGCATCCAGATTTTGCCGTAACCCTTTCTACTTTCTTGCACATGCTATGTGGGTGAAATGATGATGCCATGCCAACTTTCAACCTTTTCAGAGTTCATTTGAAATGCTTTTCAATTTCAGGGTCTTATAGCTCAAAATAATCTGTAAATGCATGAAAATTCACAAATGAAGTCAGAAAGGGTTGAAAATTGATGATGTGGCTTTGAATCGTGCATTTTGAACACAGAAAAACTATGGAGTTCAAATAAGTCAAAAAAAATGAAATCCCTTTGTAACAGACGAGTTTCCGTATGAAACCCAGATACTTCGAAAGAGATTATCCGTTTTGTACACGGAGGGCATCCAGATTTTGCCGCAACCCTCTCCACTTTCTTGCACATGCTATGTGGGTGAAATGATGATACCATGCCAACTTTCAACCTTTTCAGAGTTCATTTGAATTGCTTTTCAATTTCTGGGTCTTATAGCTCAAAATAATCAGTAAATGCATGAAAAATGACAAATGAGGCCAGAAAGGGTTGAAAATTGATGATGTGGCTTTGAATGGTGCAGTTTGAACACAGAAAAACTAAGGAGTTCAAATAAGTTCAAAAAAATGAAATCCCGTTGTAACAGACGAGTTTCCGTATGAAACCCTGATTATTCGAAAGAGATTATCCGTTTTGTACACAAAGTGCATCCAGTTTTTGCCGTAACCCTCTCTACTTTTTTTCACAAGCTATGTGGGTGCAATGATGATACCACGCCAAATTTCAACATTTTCTGAGTTCATTTGAAATGCTTTTCAATTTCAGGGTCTTATAGCTTGAAATAATCAGTAAATGCATGAAAAATAACAAACGAAGTCAGATAGGTTTGAAAATTGATGATGTGGCTTTGGATCGTGCATTTTGAACATAGAAAAACTATGGAGTTCAAATAAGTTCAACAAAATGAAATACCTTTGTAACAGACGAGTTTCCGTATGAAACCCTGATACTTGGAAAGAGATTGACCGTTTTGTACATGAAATGCATCCAGTTTTTGCTGTAACCCTCTCTACTTTCTTGCACATACTATGTGGGGGAAATGATGATACCATGCCAACTTTCAACCTTTTTAGAGTTCATTTGAAATGCTTTTCAATTTCAGGGTCTTATAGCTCAAAATAATCAGTAAATGCATGAAAAATAACAAATGAAGTCTGAAAGGGTTGAAAATTGATGATGTGGCTTTGAATGGTGCATTTTGAACACAAAAAATGTCTGGAGTTCAAATAAGTTTAAAAAATGAAATCCCTTTGTAACAGACGAGTTCCCGTATGAAAACCTTGATACTATGAAAGAGATTACCCGTTTTGTAAACGAAGTCCATCCAGTTTTTGCCGTAACCCTCTCTAATTTCTTGCACATGCTATGTGGGTGAAACGATGATACCATGCCAACTTTCAACCTTTTCAGAATTCATTTGAAATGCTTTACAATTGCAGGGTTTTATAGCTCAAAATAATCAGTAAATGCATGAAAAATAATAAATGAAGTCAGAAAGGGTTGAAAATTATTGATGTGGCTTTGAATGGTGCATTTTGAACACAGAAAAACTAAGGAGTTCAAATAAGTTAAGAAATGAAATCCCTTTGTAACAGACGAGTTTCCGTATGAAACCATGATTCTTCGAAAGAGATTGTCCGTTTTGTACACAAAGTGCATCCAGTTTTTGCCGTAACCCTCTCTACTTTATTGCCCATGCTATGTGGGTGAAATGATGATACCATGCCAACTTTATCCATTTTCAGAGTTCAGTTGAAATGCTTTTCAATTTCAGGGTCTTATAGCTCGAAATAATCAGTAAATGCATGAAAAATAACAAATGAAGTCAGAAAGGTTTGAAAATTAATGATGTGGCTTTGAATCGTGCATTTTGAACAAATAAAAACTATGGAGTTCAAATAAGTTAAAAAAATGAAATCCCGTTGTAACAGACGAGTTTCCGTATGAAACTCTGATACTTCGAAAGGGATTGTCCGTTTTGTACACGAAGTGCATCCAGTTTTTGCCGTAACCCTCCCTACTTTCTTGCACATGCTATGTGGGTGAAATGATGATACCATGCCAACTTTCAACCTTTTCAAAGTTCATTTGAAATGTTTTTCAATTTCAGGGTCTTATAGCTCAAAATAATCAGTAAATGCATGAAAAATAACAAATGAAGTCAGAAAGGGTTGAAAATTGATGATGTGGTTTTGAATGGTGCATGTTGAACACAGAAAAACTATGGAGCTCAAATAAGTTCAAAAAAAATTAAATACCTTTGTAACGGACGAGTTTCCGTATGAAACCCTGATACTTCAAAAGAGATTGTCCGTTTTGTACACAAAGTGCATCCAGTTTTTCCAGTAACCCTCTCTACTTTCTTGCACATACTATGTGGGTGCATTGATGATACCATGCCAACTTTCAACATTTTCAGAGTTCATTTGAAATGCTTTTCAATTTCAGGGTCTTATAGCTCGAAAGAATCACTAAATGCATGAAAAATAAACAATGAAGTCAGAAAGGTTTGAAAATTGATGATGTGGCTTTGAATCGTGCATTTCGAACAAGCAAAAACAATGGAGTTCAAATAAGTAAAAAAAATGAAATCCCTTTGTAACAGACGAGTTTCGGTATGAAACCATGATACTTCGAAAGAGATTGTCCGTTTTGTACACGAAGTGCATCCATATTTTGTCGTAACCCTCTCTACTTTCTTGCACATGCTATGTGGATGAAATGATGATACCATGCCAACTTTCAACCTTTTTAGAGTTCATTTGAAATGCTTTTCAATTTCAGGGTCTTATAGCTCAAAATAATCAGTAAATGCATGAAAAATAACAAATGAAGTCAGAAAGGGTTAAAAATTGATGATGTGGCTTTCAATGGTGCATTTTGAACACAGAAAAACTAAGGAGTTCAAATAAGTTAAAAAATGTAATCCCTTTGTAACAGACGAGTTTCCGTATGAAACCATGATTCTTCGAAAGAGATTGTCCGTTTTGTACACAAAGTGCATCCAGTTTTTGCCGTAACCCTCTCTACTTTCTTGCACATGCTATGTGGGTGCAATGATTGTGACGCCCCCGATTCAATCGTACACTAATCATGCACGCAAATGTGTACGATCAAGATCAGGGACTCACGAGGAGATATCACAACACAACTCTACAAATAAAATAAGTCATACAAGCATCATAATAAAAGCCAGGGGCCTCGAGGGCTCGAATACAAGTGCTCGATCATAGACGAGTCAACAGAAGCAACAATATCTGAGTACAGACATAAGTTAAACAAGTTTGCCTTAAGAAGGCTAGCACAAAATGGGATACAGATCGAACAAGGCGCAGGCCTCCTGCCTGGGATCCTCCTAACTACTCCTGGTCGTCGTCAGCGGGCTGCACGTAGTAGTAGGCACCTCCGGTGTAGTAGGAGTCGTCGTCGAAGGTGGCGTCTGGATCCTGAGCTCCAACATCTGGTTGCGACAACCAGGTAGAAGGGATAGGGGGAAAAGAAGGAGAAAGCAACCATGAGTACTCATCCAAAGTACTCGCAAGCAAGGAGCTACACTACATATGTATGGGTATATGTGTAAAGGGCCATATCAGTGGACTGAACTGTAGAATGCCAGAATAAGAGGGGGATAGCTAGTCTTATCGAAGATTACGCTTCTGGTCGCCTCCGTCTTGCAGCAGGTAGAAGAGAGTAGACTGAAGTCCTCCAAGTAGCATCATATAGCATAATCCTACCCGGTGATCCCCTCCTCGATGCCCTGTCAAAGAGCGATCACCGGGTTGTATCTGGCACTTGGAAGGGTGTGTTTTATTAAGTATCCGGTTCTAGTTGCCATAAGGTCAAGGTACAACTTCGGGTCGTCCTTTTACCGAGGGACACGGCTATTCGAATAGATAAACTTCCCTGCAGGGGTGCACCACATAGCCCAACACGCTTGATCCCATTTGGCCGGACACACTTTCCTGGGTCATGCCCGGCCTCGGAAGATCAACACGTCGCAGCCCCACCTAGGCACAACAGAGCGGTCAGCACGCCGGTCTAAACCTAAGCGCGCAGGGGTCTGGGCCCATCGCCCTGAGCACACCTGCACGTTGCGAACGCGGCCGGAAGCAGACCTAGCCTAGTGGCGTTCCAGTCCAATCCGGCGCGCGCCACTCAGTCGCTGACGTCACGAAGGCTTCGGCTGATACCACAACGCCGGGATACCCATAACTACTCCCGCGTAGATGGTTAGTGCGTATAGACCAAATGGCCAGACTCAGATCAAACACCCAGATCTCGTTAAGCGTGTTAAGTATCCGCGAACGCCGACAGGGCCAGGCCCACCTCTCTCCTAAGTGGTCTCAACCTGCCCTGTCGCTCCGCCACAAAGTAACAGTCGGGGGCCGTCGGGAACCCAGGCCCACCACTACCTGGGTGGAACCATCTGCCCCTTCAACCCCCATCTCCGAACAGTATCACAGGTAATGTAGCAGTGTAAAGTATATAGTATATGCCCGCGATCACTTCTCTAAGTGATCACGGCCCAGTTGTATAGCATGGCAGACGGACAAGAGTGTAGGGCCACTGATGGAACACTAACATCCTATACTAAGCAGTAGGATAGCAGGTAAAGGTAACAACAGTAGTAGCAAGGACAGGCTATGCAGCAGTATAGGATTAACTGAAAGCAGTAACATGCTACACTACTCTAATGCAAGCAGTATAGAGAAGAGTAGGCGATATCTGGTGATCAAGGGGAGGGCTTGCCTGGTTGCTCTGGCAAGAGAGAGGGGTCGTCAACTCCGTAGTCGAACGGGGCAGCAACAGCATCGGTCTCGGTGTCTAGCGAGAGAAGAGGGGGAAGAAACAATAAACATTTAAGCAAACAGATGCATAGCGATGCATGACATGACAAGTATCGGTGTTAGGGGTGCCCTAACGCGGTATGCGGTGATACCGGCGCAGGGGGAAAACATCCGGGAAAGTATCCCCGGGGTTCCGCGTTTTCGGGCAGAGGAGCCGGAGGGGGAAAGTTGTGAGTTCGATAGGTTAGGGATGCGTGGCGGACGAACGGGCTGCGTATCCGGGTTCGTCTCGTCGTTCTGAGCAACTTTCATGTACAAAGTTTTTCGATCCGAGCTACGGTTTATTTTATATGATTTTCTAAAGTTTAAAAATCATTTTTAGAATTTACCTAATTAATTTAATCCAACATTATCCAGAGCAGTGCTTGCTGACGTCATCATGACGTCAGCATGACGTCAGCAGTCAACAGAGGTGTTGACTTGGTCAAACTGACGTGTGGGCCCAGTGGGACCCACTTGTCATACACTGTTAACTAACCTAACAGATTAATTAACTAAACTTTGTGATTACGTTAATCTAATCAGGATTAATTTAAGTTAATTAATTCTTTAATTAACTAATTAATATTTTAATTTAATTAACTAACTGTTATTTTAATTTTTTTATCTATTATTATTTTTTATTTTTTATTTTATTAATTCCTTTTCTTTTATAAAAACGTTTTATGCGGGGCCCCCATGTCAATGGCTCAGTGAGAGCCTTAGCGGGCGTTCGGGTAACGGGCACCGGCGTCGCTCGTGCGAAGACCGAGCCCGACCCGGGGTGGGGGCAAGGCAAGGCGAGGCCGTGGCCTCGCGAGGGCGCCGGCGCACTGCAGTAGAGGCTGGTGCGGGTGCGGCGGTGGCTGGGACAGGCGCGGCCCGGCGAGGTGCTTCGCGCGGCAAGGAACGGGGACGGATCCCGGCGACCGCGGCGCGGTCGGCCGGATCGATGGCGATGAGCAGCGGGGCAGAGGGAGTGGCTGGCGGCAGCGCCAGCAGTGGGGAAAGGGATGCGGCCCGACAGACGCAGCGGCAGGGTCGCAAGAGGAGTGCGGGCAGTCGCGAGGCGGGCGACCCTGAGCAACGCGCAGCAGGCGCAGGCGGCAGCGCTAGCAGGGTGCTGGGCGGGGCGGTGTAGTAGTGGGCCTCGATGGCCGGGGACAGAGAACCAGGGGAGGAAGGGAGGGAGGCTGGAGCTCACGGCGGGGCGTAGGGTCTCGGCAGTGGGGGCGAGGTGGTCCGGTGACGACGACGCCGGCGAGGAGGAAGGCGACGGTGGCGTCGGGGTCGAGGCGGCGAGGTCCAGGCGACGGCGTGGGCTTTGGACGACGACGAGCGATGGGGCGCGGCGTCGGGGTCGAGGAGATGGGGAGTGGGGCGCTCGCGTCGCGGGAGGGGGGGCAGTTCGTCCCCGATCCAGATCGGATCGGGAGGGGAGAGGAGAGACGTGGGGGGTGAAGTGGGGATCGAGGGTTAGGGTTCGGTTGCTCTGGGGAATAAGTGGGGAGTGGGGGTGGGCTGTTTGGGCCGGCCTGGTGGCCAGTTGGGCTGGTGGCCAGCTGGGCCGGAGCCTGGGGGTGTTTTCTTTCTATTTTTTTATATTTTCTTTTCTTTATATATTTTCTTTTCTGTTTAATCCATTTTAAGTATTTGGGTCTTTTTATAAAAGCATGGATCCCACACCATAAATCCCTAGGCATTTATTTGCACACCCCAAACAATTTTGTTTTAAATTTTGAAAACTTTTATTGTCGACATTAATTTGAATCTTGAATTTTGAAACGGTTTCGAATTAACCCGAGATTAACTACAGTGACAGAGGTGACGTGGCACCATTAACATGAGATTACTGTAGCTTAATTATCCAGGCATCACAATTCTCCTCCACTACAAGAAATCTTGTCCCGAGATTTAAGAGGTAGAGTAAGGGGGAAAAGTCTGGTTACGAAATTCTAACGGATCTTCACGGTCTTGGCGGCTCTTCTCGAAGTAGTTGATCCATTATGTTGATGTCTTCATTCCCCTGCTTCAGGTCATCATGATGTAGCACACATCCTTTCTTCGGGATCTTCATCATACTTACGGAAAAGGATATGGGGAAGACTCGAGAAGGACGGTCCTCTACAAGGTTGCTTATCTGGTAGATAAAATCAGGGAAGGTGACGGGAAGTAACTCTCGAATTCAAACTTGAGAAAACTTCGAGAGTTAGCAAGACGGTGCAATAAGAAGTTTCAAGCATATAGGCAATCGTTCATTGCCTGCAACCGAGTGTGAGAGGGGTTCAGAGTAACGAGAATAAGTATCATATTTGATACCATAATGGATGATTACTCAAAAGGTGGCTCGTGAATTACTTATGAGGCCTCGCATGAGGAATAACTTTGGAAACAGGGGGGTACCGGAGAGTCAGGTTTCGATCCTGTGGAACTATGGGTTATGGGCCCACCATGTGGTTAAAAGTAGGAAGGTCGGACTTTGCATACGCAAAGGATTCATCAGGAACAACTTATAAAATAAGTCTTACAATTTCCTCATGGAAGAATGGATAACCTTGCTGAAAAGGAATCTATGACAATAGGGCCAACCGGCCAGGTGTGCTAGGCACGACATCACCTTACCGGGTCATATAAGACCAATGTTATAACTCTTGGAAATATGTTCCAACCATCATATCTGACCGAGATTCAGATCTGATTGGTGTCAGGATAACTCAGACTCAGGAGGCCTGAGAAGAAAGGTGCAACACAAATTGTCGAGATGGCATCGAAGATTCTTGGGAGATGAACTATGAAAGCGAGTTCCGAAACAAGAGTTCATCATCTAAACAAATGATAGGATGAGGGGGTGGCTGATGGACTCAGCGACAATTCATCGAGATTTCCAAAGGATGGATTTCCACAATGATGTGAACAAAGTAACATATTGGACATGTCGAATTATATAACAAAGTATGTTTCGAGGAGAACATACTCGAGTGAATCATTGATCGAAACATGCACCTAGAAGATGGACTAAGTAGCACGGTCGATGTTAGAATGGTGAGTCAATAATCAACACATGAAGAAAGAAACTATTGTTCATAACTTCCAAGCAATAGGGTTACTAGAAGTTTTGAATTCACACATCATAGTTCCTTTGTCGGCGTTCCGGTTATAAATAACACGGGGACCAAGAAGGAATGATGATGGTGAGAAGTATCACTTGTATTAAGAGTTCTCAAGAGGTGGTGAAATTTCCCACAACATCTTGTCATAAAAGGTGGTAATATTCCAAGGTAAAGAAGAACAAATGCTGGATAGCAAGGCACTCAAGGTATAACACAAAACACAATCAAGTTTGGGTTGGAAGGAAGGCAATAAAGTGGCCGATGATAACACAAATCATCAAGGGCAAGGATGGTATTTCCCATCATGAATTCGTTTGATATCCTGGAATAACTCAGAATGTTGATGATGATCATGACAAATTTTGTCGAGAGGTTTCATGAAGATGTAATCGGTCGGCGATGACATCAAGTCAAAGGAATGATGAAGCGAAAGGTTATTGGAACCCTGGGTACGACACCAACTCGGAATCAAGCTTGTTGTTCGAGGTGGAACGATAGGACAAGGAAATCGACGTAAGCTTAGCTCATCATCGAAAGTTGTGCTCGGGGATCAAGGACCAGGTAGCATAGTTAAAATTTGCACGATAATGATGTAGCCAATTAGGCTAGGAGTGACGTGATGGAGTATTAAACTTCACAACAACAAAGTATTGGGAGTAATGAATCTCAGTGTTGATTCAATTCACAAATCGGTGTTCTCGGTTGACGACAACCCAGAACCCGTGGAGTGACTATGACGGGGAAAGGTACTACTTCATCCGAAATTCATAAGATGAAGTGCGATGGGTTGATATCCTCGAGATATCAGGGGGTAATACTCGAAGGTAGAACAAAATAGAGGTTGGGAAGGCGCACTGATCTACAAAAGGCAAGTACTTTAACTTGTCCGAGAAATAGAATCAAAGGAGAACAATCATAGTCGGAACCACGGTTGCAAGGATCAATTCACAAATACCAGATGATATTTATCAAGGAAATAGCTAATATTACAAGAAGTTTCCATGATAGGATCTACATCATGTCCATGGGCATGAACACAAAGTTCAAGGTCGACTCCCACTTCTCTAATGCATAACCTTTTCATTCACTTCTCGCCTTCGACGAAGTTGTAGTGTTGAAGTTTTATCTGACATAACAACAGTAGAGTATGACCCGTAGTAGTTTCCGGGTTCACACAGATTAGAAAAGGCATAGGTTCAACCCATCAGGGCCTCTTAGAAACATATACCAAAACTTTTGGGAGTAATTTATACAAGCTCGAAAGCAGAGCAAGGTTGAGAAAGTAGATGATACAATTTACCAAAGGCATTATGTATCCGGGGTAAGGCTCACAAGGTTATTGAATATGAAGGACGATGTCGGATAAAATCCATTAAAGGATCCGCCGGTCCATAACAAAGCTGATGTGAGCATCGGCACACAGCCAGAGGAAGTAACAATGCAAAGGCATTGGATTATAGAAACAACTGACTAATCCAGAGCTCAAATGCAAAGGAATTATGATTTTCAAATCAAGGGATCAGAAGCAATGTTCTGATTAGAGATGGATAAGTGGTATAGCCTTAGGGGTAGAATCGACGGCAATTGGATTGGTTGAGAACCAGCTCATGTTTACATTGATGTCTGAGCCGGAAAAGTAATTTAAAAGGATCAATTGATGATTGCGTGCATTCGCACTCATGTTGAATCAAAAGGATCAAAATGACGGTGCCTAAGGATACTAATGAATATTGCCAGACATATGGAAAGCATCCATCATGCAAGCAGACAAGTATTGTAGAGCAATAAGCTACTAAGTATTTTTGGAGGATCGAATAGTATTTCGAAGACCATTGTGAAACACATGAACAACTGGGGGATGAGCGGATACTCGATAAGTGAGAGGAATTATCCGTAGGGGGTATTCTTTAGGCAAGAACTTCAGGGCAGTAAGCTCAAAAGATTCTCGGAACAACGGAGAGCAGTTCAGGGCATCTTGTAATAACAAGATCAATGGGATTAATGTAGGCAAATGTGTTCAGTTATCCATACAAAGAATAGCGGTAGGGATTTGCAAAAGCGGTCGGCACAAGCATCTCGGGAAAACAACGAATAGCATCTTCGAAACCTTCTGATATAGCAGGCGATCATTGTAATACGGGGCTCTCCGGGAGGAAGTAGTTACGAGAACCTAGAGTCAGATTTAGTAAAATCATTTAACCCGAATAGAAGAGAGATCAGAGTCCCAGAGTATAGGTCGAGGAATAAAAGATCCTACTACCACCCAATGGCGACGTGGGCCCATAGGCCGCACAGCCATGTTAGTAAAAGTTTTGTAAAGTCTAGACTCAACTTCGGCCAAGGAGTTTGGAAGGGGGATTCCTACAGGCAGTCAGCTCTGATACCAACTTGTGACACCCCCAATTCAATCGTACACTAATCATGCACGGAAATGTGTACGATCAAGATCAGGGACTCACGGGGAGATATCACAACACAACTCTACAAATAAAATAAGTCATACAAGCATCATAATACAAGCCAGGGGCCTCGAGGGCTCGAATACAAGTGCTCGATCATAGACGAGTCAGCGGCAGCAACAATATCTGAGTACAGACATAAGTTAAACAAGTTTGCCTTAAGAAGGCTAGCACAAACTGGGATACAGATCGAATGAGGCGCAGGCCTCCTACCTGGGATCCTCCTAACTACTCCTGGTCATCGTCAGCGGGCTGCACGTAGTAGTAGGCACCTCCGGTGTAGTAGGAGTCGTCGTCGAAGGTGGCGTCTGGATCCTGGGCTCCAACATCTGGTTGCGACAACCAGGTAGAAGGGATAGGGGAAAAGAAGGAGAAAGCAACCGTGAGTACTCATCCAAAGTACTCGCAAGCAAGGAGCTACACTACATATGCATGGGTATATGTGTAAAGGGCCATATCAGTGGACTGAACTGCAGAATGCCAGAACAAGAGGGTGATAGCTAGTCTTACCGAAGACTACGCTTCTAGTCGCCTCCGTCTTGCCGCAGGTAGAAGAGAGTAGACTGAAGTCCTCCAAGTAGCATCGTATAGCATAATCCTACCCGGCGATCCCCTCCTCGATGCCCTGTCAGAGAGCGATCACCGGGTTGTATCTGGCACTTGGAAAGGTGTGTTTTATTAAGTATCCGGTTCTAGTTGTCATAAGGTCAAGGTACAACTCCGGGCCGTCCTTTTACCGTGGGACACAACTATTCGAATAGATAAACTTCCCTGCAGGGGTGCAACACATAGCCCAACACGCTTGATCCCATTTGGCCGGACACACTTTCCTGGGTCATGCCCGGCCTCGGAAGATCAACACGTCGCAGCCCCATCTAGGAACAACAGAGCGGTCAGCATGCCGGTCTAAACCTAAGCGCGCAGGGGTCTGGGCCCATTGCCCTGAGCACACCTGCACGTTGCGAACACGGCCGGAAGCAGACCTAGCCTAGTGGTGTTCCAGTCCAATCCGGCGCGCGCCGCTCAGTCGCTGACGTCACGAAGGCTTCGGCTGATACCACGACGCCGGGATACCCATAACTACTCCCGCGTAGATGGTTAGTGCGTCTAGACCAAATGGACAGACTCAGCTCAAATACACAGATCTCGTTAAGCGTGTTAAGTATCCGCGAACGCCGACAGGGCCAGGCCCACCTCTCTCCTAGGTGGTCTCAACATGCCCCGTCGCTCCGCCACAAAGTAACAGTCGGGGGCCGTCGGGAACCCAGGCCCACCACTACCTGGGTGGAACCACCTGCCCCTTCAACCCCCATCTCCGAACTGTATCACAGGTAATGTAGCAGTGTAAAGTATATAGTATATGCCCGCGATCACTTCCCGAAGTGATCACGGCCCAGTAGTATAGCATGGCAGACGGACAAGAGTGTAGGGCCACTGATGGAACACTAGCTGATAGAGGCGGGGTGTCCCGATCTTTCGATGAGATGATAACTATCGATTTGGCGGAGACGACTTTGACGATCCGACTACAAACGTGCACGACGTTGCGCCTTAGCAATCGCTAAACCAATCTCCCGAGGTTACTGACGATGCTGGAAGCACAATCAGCCTGACCACGAAGGTCTATTCCTGCACACAATCGAAGAATAAGCAAGAATATGATAATGCAATCTGAATATTGCGAATATAGATGAAGTATTGATGAAGGTGGGGATCCGAAAGCGATCTTGGTCTGGTCGTTGGACACAAACGAAGTACACGAAGTTGCAATGGCTAACTTTTAACTAAACAAATCCCAATGAAAAAGCTACTAGATGGATCTACTTATATAGGAGCAAGGGGTGGCGGCCAAGGAGGTGGGAGGACGTCCCAAGGCAGCCTAAAACCAACCCTAGGTCGTACAAGGCTCATGGGCCCAAGTGGAGGTGGTGCAACACCTTTGGACTTGTTGTTTGATTCGGATTCTGCTGCAGCGTCAGATTGTTTCGTCCATATCTCAATGCTCCGGACGAATTTAAAGGTGATTCCAATTGGAGTGGAAAGAGGACGAAATCTACTTTCCAACAAAAAAAGAAACACCCAATTTGGAGTCTGTATGAAAAAGTTATTGCCGTTTTGAGTCAGGTATGTCTGTGCAGTCCGAATCTGAATTCAGAACGTGAGAGACTTGGACTCTATCTTTTCTTGGCCCAAAAGTGACGTGAAAGAACTTTTTGAACAGCAAGTAAACATCTCTTTCTCCCTTATCTTCATATGTGTGTTGTACAAATGTCCCATACACCTGCAATTAGACAAAACACAAAAGTGTGTGAAGTATTTTTGTTCTGGATAACAAAAATAGATTATTGAATAGTTTGCACTAGAAATCACCTGACAAATATGCATGTATGCAATATTTTTGGTCGTATCCAAGGTACTCATGTCCTCATCATCCTCCCCTTCTCGAAAACAAAGCCATCCTCGGCGTTGCTTAATCTGAAATGTGGCTAACAAAAAAGACAATGTGTACATGTTGTATATGTATATGTCATCCATTTTTATTTTCCTTAGTTTTTGCACATATGGCACATGTATACATGAGTAACCTTCATAATTCATAAAATCTAAAGCCAAAATATTATCACAAGAAGTAGAAGGCATGAAAATATTGCAACTCAGTTTGCACATATAAGCGAAGCTCTTATTCATTTTAAAAGGTTGACAATGTTCATCATTAAACCATCCCAACATTGGTGAATAAACCTTACTTGCGTCAAATTTACATGCTACAACATGCTTAAATAAGCAAACATGCAATAAGTCATTGGACACAGAATCATCACCAAGATTAGAGGTCATATCAAAATGATTAAACATTGGTTCTTTTGCATCAACAGTTAATTCAATGGGTGCACTCAAAATTGTTGGTATTTCAGTTGTTTGATCACATGGCAAAGTCAAATTTTCAACATAGTCCTCTAAATTAGGTAGTGTGATCAAAGTAGTGGGTAGCTCATCAGATGGTGCATTCAAATTGACAAGGCATTCATCATTCTCATGTAGAGATGGAAGATCAGTACCTTTCTCATTACCTCTTATGATCAACTCAGATGGTGTAGCCACTCTCGGGGGCGATGTGTCACATGGTGGAGGTGATGTAGTCCTCACAACAACGGATGTGGATGTCATAGTATGCCTAGTAGTTGAAGGAACAATCATATCAACTCTTGGAATATGCACCGTGCGCTTGTTCTCCTCGTGAGCAACACGTCGTTTTATTTCCTGTTCAGCTTTGCAAGCAAGGCGAAACAAATGGTCCATAGGATAACACTCTTCATGAATTAATATCTCTTGAATATCACGGTTTAATCCTCCCCAAAATCTATCCATAAAATCATCTTCACTTTCTTCTAAAGAGGAATGCAACAAGGTAGTTTGTAAATCATCATAATATTTTGTTACAGTGTCACTACCTTGTTTTAAATGTTGCAACTTCTTAATCATGTCACGAGTATAGTAAGCGGGGACGAAAGTATGTCGCATGGCAAGTTTCAAATCATCCCAAGTAGTAGGTATATAATCAGGGTGTAACCGACAATATTCAGTCCACCAAACCAAAGCATAACCAGTGAAAGAACCAACTGCAACCTTAATCTTTTTATGTTCATCAAAATTATGGGAAGCAAATATATTTTTTATGTTGAACTCCCATTCAATATATAAAGCAGGTCTAAAACGGCCATTAAATGGTGGTATAGATACATTAACCTGATCATGTGCATTTGGATGTTTGTGCACCTCTCGTGACGGTTGTTGTATTTGCAAAGGTGGTGGCACGTCTCCCGCGATCGACAAAGCCCATGAATTGACTCTATATCCTGGCATGATTAGTAGAAACAAGAAACAAAATCTAAAATAATGTTCCTATAACTACTAGGATGTGGTGGTAAAACGCTCACAGTAAAGCAAATATCAATGTCTTACAAGTTCTTACCATGCAGCAGGCGGCGATCGGCAACCAGCGGTGTCAAGTAACTCCAAAAGTTGGGTAAAGCGATTGCCAGGTGAACGTATGTATACACGGTGTAGAAATATGTGGAGCTGGGTTGGCTATATATGGTAGCAAAAGATTAGCAATAATCAATTCAAAGATGCAATGTTGAATAAACGCTCAACGACGGTACTGTGCTGGTCCTAGGCTAGACCGGACTAGAGACGCGAGCCTAGAACACTAATGAGGTCACGCCGTAGCAAAACTAGCATCAACAAAGGATATGAAGTAGCTCTGGACAGCAAGATATAAGTGAAGATCACAATAGCAGTAAAGATAATGATGTGAAACAACTGCCAAGCAGGATATAAAACAACTCTCTCTACAACTTTCTCTTGAAAAGTTTGAGCAAATTTTTTGATAACTTTTTTCAAAGAATGCTACTAGCTTAAGCTTTCCAATGCAAAAAGAATCACTCAATTCCGAATTGATATGAGGAGTCAAAGAATTCGAAAACTGGCCTGAAAAACTGGAAGAAGCTGTGTCCGCGAACTTCGGAGGGCAAAAAGACCTATTTAGAAGACGATTTTGAGGTGTCAAATATTGAACTTGCTTCTGCAACTATTTAGATGCGGCTCGTCGCTAGCTTTAATTTGAGTACTCGAGGAGCCAAAACGGACTTCGTATGAGGAAGTTATGCCTGTTTTACTGAACAGTGCACAAAACAGATTCCAATCCGAATTCAACTACGAGATTGAGTCTAGATAGATCCGAATTTTGTTTTTTTTCCTTCTCTTTTTTTCTCCTCACACTTTTTTTTCTCTTTTTCTTTCTCTTTTTTTTTCTCTGACCTTTTTTCTTTTTTTTCACTCTTTTTTTCTCTGTCTTTTTTTTCTCCCTCTTTCCAAGACAAACTAGATAAGATGCAGATTGGATCAAGCGAAGATGTGAATGACCTCAACTATGATTGTGACAATGAACTATGGGTAGCACGAGGTGAAAATTGATGGATGGTGTGGTGAACAGCGGAAGGGATAACGATGCAGCGGCGACGTGACTAATGTGAACAGAACACGAAACTCTAAATGAACTAGACACTAAGACCAGCAACTCGACACGACGATGCAAACGATAATTCAATAATGCAAACAATGAAAAGAAAATTGCAAAGGCTCAGACTGGCTTGGAGAAAAGGATGAATAGATCTAACTTTTTTGTGGCTTTTTCTTGGACAATAGGTAAGAAAATAAATCTAATCTAGTGAAAACTGGAAATTCTCACCGAGCAACCAGAAAACTGATACCACTTGATAGAGGCGGGGTGTCCCGATCTTTCGATGAGATGATAACTATCGATTTGGCGGAGACGACTTTGACGATCCGACTACAAACGTGCACGACGTTGCGCCTTAGTAATCGCTAAACCAATCTCCCGAGGTTACTGACGATGCTGGAAGCACAATCAGCCTGATCACGAAGGTCTATTCCTGCACACAATCGAAGAACAAGCAAGAATATGATAATGCAATCTGAATATTGCGAATATAGATGAAGTATTGATGAAGGTGGGGATCCGAAAGCGACCTTGGTCTGGTCGTTGGACACAAACGAAGTACACGAAGTTGCAATGGCTAACTTTTAACTAAACAAATCCCAAGGAAAAAGCTACTAGATGGATCTACTTATATAGGAGCAAGGGGTGGCGGCCAAGGAGGTGGGAGGACGTCCCAAGGCAGCCTAAAACCAACACTAGGTCGTACAAGGCTCATGGGCCCAAGTGGAGGTGGTGCAACACCTTTGGACTTGTTGTTTGATTCGGATTCTGCTGCAGCGTCAGATTGTTTCGTCCATATCTCAATGCTCCGGACGAATTTAAAGGTGATTCCAATTGGAGTGGAAAGATGACGAAATCTACTTTCCAACAAAAAAAGAAACACCCAATTCGGAGTCCGTATGAAAAAGTTATTGCCGTTTTGAGTCAGGTATGTCTGTGCAGTCCGAATCTGAATCCAGAACGTGAGAGACTTGGACTCTATCTTCTCTTGGCCCAAATATGACGTGAAAGAACTTTTTGAACAGCAAGTAAACATCTCTTTCTCCCTTATCTTCATATGTGTGTTGTACAAATGTCCCATACACCTGCAATTAGACAAAACACAAAAGTGTGTGAAGTATTTTTGTTCTGGATAACAAAAATAGATTATTGAATAGTTTGCACTAGAAATCACCTGACAAATATGCATGTATGCAATATTTTTGGTCGTATCCAAGGTAGTCATGTCCTCATCACTAGCATCCTATACTAAGCAGTAGAATAGCAGGTAAAGGTAACAACAGTAGTAGCAAGGACAGGCTATGCAGCAGTATAGGATTAACTGAAAGCAGTAACATGCTACACTACTCTAATGCAAGCAGTATAGAGAAGAGTAGGCGATATCTGGTGATCAAGGGGAGGGCTTGCCTGGTTGCTCTGGCAAGAGAGAGGGGTCGTCAAATCCGTAGTCAAACGGGGCAGCAGCAGCGTCGGTCTCGGTGTCTAGCGAGAGAATAGGGGGAAGAAACAATAAATATTTAAGCAAACAGATGCATAGCGATGCAAGACATGACAAGTATCGGTGTTAGGGGTGCCCTAGCGCGGTATGATGTGATACCGGCGCAGGGGGAAAACATCCGGGAAAGTATCCCCGGGGTTCCGCGTTTTCGGGCAGAGGAGCCGGAGGGGGAAAGTTGCGAGTTCGATAGGTTAGGGATGCGTGGCAGACGAACGGGCTGCGTATCCGGGTTCGTCTCATCATTCTGAGCAACTTTCATGTACAAAGTTTTTCGATCCGAGCTACGATTTATTTTATATGATTTTCTAAAGTTTAAAAATCATTTTTAGAATTTACCTAATTAATTTAATCCAACATTATCCAGAACAGTGCTTGCTGACGTCATCATGACGTCAGCATGACGTCAGCAGTCAACAGAGGTGTTGACTTGGTCAAACTGACGTGTGGGCCCAGTGGGATCCACTTGTCATACACTGTTAACTAACCTAACAGATTAATTAACTAAACTTTGTAATTACGTTAATCTAATCGGGATTAATTTAGGTTAATTAATTCTTTAATTAACTAATTAATATTTTAATTTAATTAACTAATTTTTATTTTAATTTTTTTATCTATTATTATTTATTATTTATTATTTTATTAATTCCTTTTCTTTTATAAAAACGTTTTGTGCGGGGCCCCCATGTCAATGGCTCAGTGAGAGCCTTAGCAGGCGTTCAGGTTCGGGTAACGGGCACCGGCGTCGCTCGTGCGAAGACCGAGCCCGACCCGGGGTGGGGGCAAGGCAAGGCGAGGCCGTGGCCTCGCGAGGGCGCCGGCGCACTGCAGTAGAGGCCGGTGCGGGTGCGGCGGTGGCTGGGACAGGCGCGGCCCGGGGAGGTGCTTCGCACGGCAAGGAACAGGGACGGATCCCGGCGACCGCGGCGTGGTCGGCCGGATCGATGGCGATGAGCAGCGGGGCAGAGGGAGTGGCCGGCGACAGCGCCAGCGGTGGGGAAAGGGGTGCGGCCCGACAGACGCAGCGGCAGGGGAGCAAGAGGAGTGCGGGCAGTCGCGAGGCGGGCGACCCTGACCAGCGCGAAGCAGGCGCAGGCGGCAGCGCTAGCAGGGAGCGGGGCGGGGCGGCATAGTAGTGGGCCTCGATGGCCGGGGACAGAGAACCAGGGGAGGAAGGGAGGGAGGCCGGAGCTCACGGCGGGGCGTAGGGCCTCGGCAGTGGGGGCGTGGTGGTCCGGTGACAACGACGCCGGCGAGGAGGAAGGCGACGGTGGCGTCGGGGTCGAGGCGGCGAGGTCCAGGCGACGGCGCGGGCTTTGGACGACGACGAGCGATGGGGTGCGGCGTCGGGGTCGAGGAGATGGGGAAGTGGGGCGCTGGCGTCGCGAGAGGGGGGGGCAGTTCGTCCCCGATCCAGATCAGATCGGGAGGGGAGAGGAGAGACGTGGGGGGTGAAGTGGGGATCGAGGGTTAGGGTTCGGTTGCTCTGGGGAATAAGTGGGGAGTGGGGGTGGGCTGTTTGGGCCAGCCTGGTGGCCAGTTGGGCTAGTGGCCAGCTGGGCCGGAGCCTGGGGGTGTTTTCTTTCTATTTTTTTGTATTTTCTTTTCTTTATTTAGTTTCTTTTCTGTTTAATCCATTTTAAGTATTTGGGTCTTTTTATAAAAGCGTGGATCCCACACCATAAATCCCTAGGCATTTATTTGCACACCCTGAACAATTTTGTTTTAAATTTTGAAAATTTTATTGTCGGCATTAATTTGAATCTTGAATTTTGAAACGGTTTCGAATTAACCCGAGATTAACTACAGTGACAGAGGTGACGTGGCACCATTAACATGAGATTACTGTAGCTTAATTATCCGGGCATCACAATGATGATACCATGCCAACTTTCAACATTTTCAGAGTTAATTTGAAATGCTTTTCAATTTCAGGGTCTTATAGCTCGAAATAATCAGTAAATGCATGAAAAATAACAAATGAAGTTAGAAAGGTTTGAAAATTTATGATGTGGCTTTGAATCGTGCATTTTGAACACAGAAAAACTATGGAGTTCAAATAAGTTCAAAAAAATGAAATACCTTTGTAACAGACGAGTTTCCGTTTGAAACTCTGATACTTCGAAAGAGATTGTCCGTTTTGTACACGCAGTGCATCCAGTTTTTGCCGTAACCCTCCCTACTTTCTTGCACATGCTATGTGGGTGAAATGATGATACCATGCCAACTTTCAACCTTTTCAAAGTTCATTTGGAATGCTTTTCAATTTCAGGGTCTTATAGCTGAAAATAAGCAGTAAATGCATGGAAAATAACAAATGAAGTCAGAAAGGGTTGAAAATTGATGATGTGGTTTTGAATGGTGCATT